>CM075982.1:6149354-6199354 GCA_038087875.1 Malacoraja senta | reverse complement strand
AAGGGACAACTGTATCTCCACACTGTATCTCTAAACTCCAAGGTCTAACTGGTGGGGTTGGGGCAAAACCCGGCTAGTGATAGGTGGGAGTGGAGTGGAGGGGGGCCACCGTTTATGAATTAGGGGAAAGCCATTTAGAACGAAGACGAGGAAACACTTTTTCTCACAGAGAGTGGTGAGTCTGGGGAATTCTCTGCCTCACAGGGCGGTGGAGACAGGTTCTCTGGATGCTTTCAAGAGAGAGCTAGATAGGGCTCTTAAAAATAGCGGAGTCAGGGGATATGGGGAGAAGGCAGGTACGGGGTACTGATTGGGGATGATCAGCCATGATCATATTGAATGGCGGTGTTGGCTCGAAGGACCGAATGGCCTATTCCTGCACCTATTGTCTATTGTCTATTGTCTATTGTCACCTGTATATACTGCCTGACCCACTGAGTTACTCCAGCACTTTCCACCTTGTCTTTGTTATTTGAACTGTGAAACCAGCCTATAAATGGGTTAATTCCTCTGTCAAGACAGCACAGAGTAACATTTCCTTCGCATGCACTGAACATTATAATGATAACATCGCAGCATGTAATATCTCTGCCATGCTTTTGACTCCTATTATTTATTTATCTAGAAATAACTTAGATCTAAGAGTACGACAGGGAGGGAAGTTTATCACGGATCTCAAAGAATATCAGAATTGCAAGAAAGTTCGTCTCAGCCAAATTTAAATTTCTTACTGATTGCATCTCTGTCCGAATAAGTACATGAATCCAATCTAGCTGCAGTTAATTTTAAGCAAACAAAACATCCTGCATGAACTTGTGGACAGTCACGGTGGCACAGCGGTAGAGTCGCTGCCTTGCAGTGCTTGCAGCACCGGAGACCCGGGTTCAATCCCGACTACGGGTGCTGTCAACACGGAGCTTGGACGCTCTCCCTGTGACAGCGTGGGTTTACTCCGAGATCTTCGGTTTCCTCCCACACTCCAAAGACGTACAGGTTTGCAGGTTAATTGGCTTGGTTTAAGTGTAAATTGTCCCCTACTGGGGTGTAGAAAAGTGTGAATGTGCGGGGATCGCTGGTCGGCAATACGTGGCTGTCTGTTCACCTTTGTTGACGTATTTTAAATTATATCAACATACGTAAACAGAAAGCCACATGCATCTCGGCCACATACAGCCAATAGCGGAGTCAGGGGATATGGGGAGAAGGAAGGAACGGGGTACTGATTGGGGATGATCAGCCATGATCACATTGAATGGCGGTGCTGGCTCGAAGGGCCAAATGGCCTGCTCCTGCACCTATTGTCTATTGTCTATTGTCATCTCATATTTTGCTTGGACACCTTACAGGTGGTATGAATATTGAATTCTCTAACTTCAAATAACCCCTGCATTCCCTCAGTCTCCATCCCTCCCCCACCCAAGTCACACCAGCTTCTCATTCACACCCAACAAACCGCTGACAATGTTGAAGAAGGAACTGCAGATGCTGGAAAATAGAAGGTAGACAAAAATGCTGGAGAAACTCAGCGGGTGAGGCCGAAACGTTGCCTATTTCCTTCGCTCCATAGATGCTGCCTCACCCGCTGAGTTTCTCCAGCATTTTTGTCTATCTAAACCGCTAACAATGGCCTGTTTCATTTATCATCGTTACATATTTGCAAAATCTTCCATTCATTGTTCTTTATCTCTCTACATCACCGTCTATATCTCTCGTTTCCACTTATACCCTGACTCTTAGTCTGAAGAAGGGTCTCCGCCCGAAACGTCACCCATTCCTTCTCTCCAGAGACGCTGCTTGTCCCGCAGAGTTACTCCAGCTTTTTGTGTCTATCTTCGGTGTAAACCAGCATCAGCATTTCCTTCCTGCATATTGTAAATTCCTGATGATTTGTTATTTCTTCTTGACTTTCAGGAACACAAATGTGTTCTGTTTACCGCTTCCCCAGCCGAGTAAAGTGCTGGAGCTGAATAACAATCCTCTACCCATCCCTCAAAGACATCTGCCGCCTTTGTCTTTAACGTCAAGCCCTAATGACATAAACAAACTTAATGAGATTTTCATTTCCAGAGGAAAACAATGCTATATTGGTTTTGAACTGGAAACAGGCACTTGAAGTGTTTTTCAACTGGTTCCTTAATAACCTTCAAATTTGGCTGGGACAGTTCACAGACTCCTAAATACATAAGTGATAGGAGCGCAATTAGGCCATTCGGCCCATCAAGTCTGCTCCACCATTCAAACATGGCTGATCTATCTTTCCTTCTCAACCCCATTCTCCTGCTTTCTCCCCGTAACCCCTGACACCCGTATTAATCAAGAAAATATCTATGGTTGACGTTTTGGGCCGACACCCTTCTTCAGTAGGGTCTGAAGAAGGGTCTTGACCTGAAACGTCACCCATTCCTTCCCTCCAGAGATGCTGCCTGTCCCACTGAGTTACTTCAGCTTTTTGTGTCTATCTTCAGTTTGAACCAGCCTCTGTAGTTCCTTCCTACACAACAAGATACTGTATGTATATCTGCCTTAAAAATATCCATTGCCTTTGACCTCCGGTTTCATAACTTGGTGTAAAACCACCTTGGGCTGGACATTCCACTTGCCTGCAGATAGTTATGAATGAACCATGTCATCAAGGAGAGAGTGGTCCCTGCACAAAGCAGGAAAGGTGTGCAGGTGGAGGTGTAACTGGTAGTAAGGTAGCAGTGAAGCTAGCCGTTGCTAGGTGGTGTTGTAGGAAATAAACTAGAGTCAACAGTCAAGGGTGTTTTATTGTTGTATGTCCCAGATAGAACAATGAAATTCTTAAGGGCCTGTCCCATTCACGTGACTATTCTGCGGTCTGTCTGCGACCTTCAAGGTCGGGGGCACTCGCCTGAAAAATCGCGAGCTGGAACGACCATCAGCGACACACACCCACACACACACACACGCACGCACGCACGCACGCACACACACACACACACACACACACACACTCACACACACACACACGCACGCACACACACACACACACACACACACACACACACACACTCACACACACACACACGCACGCACGCACGCACGCACACACACACACACACACACACACACTCACACACTCACACACACACACACACACGCACGCACGCACGCACGCACGCACGCACGCACACACGCACGCACGCACGCACGCACGCACGCACGCACGCGCACACACACACACACACACACACACACACACACACACACACACACACACACACACACACACACACACCGCAAAGGCAGAGGCCAGGGAAAGCGGGGGAGCGCTGTCTGAAATTCACACGGTGCAAAGCCAAGGTGATACTCGCGATGAACAGGAAGGTTAAAGACGGCTGACACAGTGTACGGTAAGTCCTTTACAAGAGCGGTGGGGGGAGGGGAGAAGGGGTGAGAAGGGGAGAGAAGGGGGGAGAAGGAGTGGAGACATTTTTAAGAAGCCAGACAACTTTTAATAAGCCAGAAATACACAGCTGTGAAGTTTAGCGGGCATTTAACATTACCGGTCGGTTTTCCTTGGTTCTGAAAACTCATGCTTATGTTTTTTCCACCCCAATGAGCCATTTAAAATGCCCGGTCAGCAAAGGAGGTTACCTATGGCTGCCTTGACTACCAACAACGACATGGTGACCCCACTACCACTGCACTACGACTTCAAAAATATCGATTTTCTCCATGCCGACCAATTTTTGGCCGCGGAAAATTTTTCAACATGTTGAAATGGGGATCCCATTGGCAAACTGAGGTCGCGAGTAGTAACCAATATGTGGGAACTCCTCTCAACCGTGAAGGAGACTCACCAGAGACCACCTACCACCATGTGTCGACCATGCTGCGAGCTTGTGGCGCGCGCAGAGTCTCCTAAACTCGCCAATAAGGTCGCCTTAGTGGGACAGGCCCAGATAGACACAAAAAGCTGAACGCAGCAGGACAGGCAGCATCTCTGGAGAGAAGGAATGGAATTCTTCCAAAGAAGGGTCTCAGCCCGAAACGTCACCCATTCCTTCTCTCCAGAGTTGCCGCCTGTCCCACTGAGTTACTCCAACTTTTCCGTGTCTATCTTCGGTCTAAACCAGCGTCTGCAGTTCCTTCCCACATATTTTAAATTCCAGTTGATTTGTTATTTCTTCTCCCTGCCGCCCCGCTAAGTCCGTGCCTTGCAGGGCTCGCTCTCGCTTCCCAGCCCCCCTAAGGGGAGACGGCAGGGTGTGGCGAACCTGGAGGAAAAACCAAAAGCAAGAACTGTCCAAAGACTGAAGAAGGATCTCGATCCGAAACGCCCCCCATTCCTTCTCTCCAGAGATACTGCCTGTCCCGCTGAGTTACTCCAGCTTTTTGTGTCTGAACTATTTTCTGTTTTCTATCAAATTGATTATCTCTTGACATTCTCAACCCAGGAGGTCCGTGGAGACTCAACCATTGAACACATTCGAGAAAGAAACAATGGCGTTTTCAATATGAAGGGATATCGACCTGATGGAGGAAATTATCATGAGCCATAGTGGTGATGAATGGAAATGTTGGCATGTGGAGATTAGACTGGTGCACTCCAGTTTTTGCCTCGTATTGTCCCTATAATCAGCTGTAGGTCAGCCAAAGCCAGCTGATTGTTCTGGAAAGCTCCCGTTCCCAGAAAGTTCGGAAAAAGCGCAGGTCTCCAGTAACGCTCGATACTCTAGAGTCCAGCATTTGGGGGAAATGGCAAGAGCTGACACTAATGGAACTCGTGTATCTTGGCCACAATAGTACTTGTACAATAACCAGCCAGGCCCCTAACCTTCCGAGTAGATTTCCTCCAATTGTTTTCGAGTTTGTTGTTTTCATGCCCTTGTGGGCTTCTTCTAATCAAGGAGTTGATGACAGATAACTCCAACCCTTGAATCTGTCACTCATACTCTGATGAAAATATGCATTGATCGTCAAAAACGCCGACTTCAACAACAGAAAAGCACCAAAGTTAAGCACAATTAATACAGCTGGAACATACACTATTAAGATCCCAACCATAGCATTTCGAGATGGAGCAGGAAAGACAACTGGTGATAGACACAAAATGCTGGAGTAACTCAGCGTGACAGGCGGCATCCGGCTAAAAGGAATGGGTGACGTTTTGGGTCGAGACCCTTCTGGAATTATACAAGGCTACTTCATTCATGGGAGCTATACAAGCATTTGGACTGGATATAGACACAAAAAGCAGGAGTAACTCAGCGGATTAGGCGGCATCACTGGAGTTTGCGTGCTATATTGCACTGTATTTTCCCATACGAAAACAGAACCATTTTAGTTTAGTTTAGTTTAGTTTAGTTTAGAGATAGAGCGTGGAAAGAGGCCCTTCGGCCCACCGGGACCGCGCCGACCAGCGATCCCCGCACATTAACACTATCCTACACACACTAGGGACGATTTTTACATTTACCAAGCCAATTAACCGACAAGCCTGTACGTCTTTGGAGTGTTGGAGGAAACCGAAGATCTCGGAGAAAACCCATGCAGGTCGCGGGGAGAACGTACAAACTCCGTACAGACAGCACCCGTAGTCGGGATCGAACCCGGGTCTCCGGCCCGGCAAGTGCCGTAAGGCAGCAACTCTACCGCTGCGCCACTGTGCCACCTTGAAGCACCAAGTCAAATGATGGAACTGCGCGGTATCATTTGGGAGATTTGCTCTAGACTTGGAATGATTCAAGGTGGCAGAGTGAAGTTGTCGAGCTGGGGAAGGTTTACAGTGAAGGCTGGAGCAGAGATTCTGGCCAGAGAATTCTGTCCAGATTCATGGACAGTTTCTTCCCAGCTGTTCCCAGGCAACTGAACCATCCTACCACAACCAGAGAGCAGTCCTGAGCTACTATCTACCTCATTGGTGACCCTCAAGCTACCTTTGATCGGACTTTACTGGCTTCACCTTGCAATAAAAGTTATTCCCTTATCATGTGTCGGAAGGAACTGCAGATGTTGGTTTAAACTTTAAACCGAAGGTAGACACAAAATGCTGGAGTAACTCAGTGGGACAGGCAGCATCATCTCTGGAGAGAAGGAATAGGTGACGTTTCAGGTCGAGGCCCTTCTTCCTTGATCATGTATCTGTACACTGTAAATGGGTCGATTGGAACCATGCATTGTCTTTCCGCTGACTGGATAGCACGCAACAAATGCTTTTCACTGTGCACGTGACAATAAACGAAAGTGAACTGAGTGTGCCGTGAATCACTGACAGAAGATTTCCACGCACAGTATTCCAAGCGGGGAGCGACGAGGGATGACACCGGAGCGAAGCGAAACGGTAACGCATCAACATTGCAAACTTTCAGCATTTGCTGCTGATAAACTGACGTAAACAGAGCAAGATCGAGCACCTTACGTGCAAGGGGCTCACGCCCAGAGTTACCAAGAACCCCATCTGGGGAAAGGTCCCAACTCACCTATCCCCATGTCCCCCAGAGATGCTGCCCGCTGATTACTCCAGTTCAGTTCAGTTTAAGTTCATTTGTTCTTAAGCTCCAGAGGAGCGGAGGAATCAGGCCATTTGGCCCATCAAGTCTACTCTGCCGCCCAATTGCGGGCTGATCTCTCTTTCCCTCTCAACCCTATTCTCCTGCTTTCGCCCCATAGCCCCTGACACCCACACTGATCAAGAATCTGTCAAACTCCGGCTTTAGAGCCATCTGTAGCAATTAATTCCACAGATTCACAACCCTCTGACTCAAGAAATTCCTCTTCATTTCCTTTCAAAAGGTAAATTGTTTTATTCTGAGGCTGTGGCCTCTGGTCCTGGGCTCTCCCACCAGTGGAGACATCCTCTCCACATCCACTCTCTCCAAGCCTATTTTCACCCGTAGAAGAAGGGTTGAATTCTCTTCATGTGTAATTTATCATTTGTCATTCGTCAGCTTTTCATCCCTGCTCTTCGATTTAACACCACTTGAATTAGTCGGTTAGTTTGATACAACCGAGTAATTAGAGTGTTGTTAAATCAAAGAGCAGGGATGAAAAGCTGACAAATGGTGACGGCGTAGAATAAATGACACATGAAGAGAATTCAGATCTGCTTCAGGGAATTGCAACATTTTTCTTTGCACCAACAGCTTTGAGAAGAGGCAGCAGGACCAATATCGAAGATCGTACTTCGGATGGAGGGATGCATCAGTTTTCATTATTTTAGAGATACAGCGCGGAAACAGGGCCATTGGGGATCCCATTGGCATTCACATTCTTGATGGACCGTGTGGGTTTTCTCCAGGTGCTCCAGTTTCCTCCCACATTGCTAAGATGTGCATTCACATTTAATGAAGGACATTCTAAAGCAGGGGTTCCCAACCTGGGGTAAATTTACCCGTCAGGGTGTAAATTTCGCCTACCCAGGGGGGTAAATTTGTTGATTCTGGATTTGTACCTATTTTTTCTCATTGACTGACTGTGTTTGGTTCTGGTATACTGGTATCTGCTCATCATTAGTTGTTCATAAATAGGTGAAATAACAATGTTATGTGCTATTAAAGTTGCCAGGGGTAAACGGGACGATAAAGGTTGGGAACCCCCTGTTCTAAAGCAAGCACGACAAAATGATGGGATATACAATCTCAATGCTTACTGACTCTTTTTTTTAAAAGAGTGTGACATGTATCTCACCTCGTTTTTGTTTGGTTTATGTTTGAGATCATGGAGATTAAATATTAATTACACAATCCTGATGGAAGTAGGGATGATAATATCAGTCCAGGGTTTCTGGTGAATTAGTGGGTGTGCTGGAGGGTGTGGACATTATCCAAATGTTAACGTTGTTGCAGCTGCACCATCGTTGACCTCGGTTTACTCTGGGATTTCTCCAACAAAAGGGTGCAGTCCTGGACGTCAGTCAATGAGGGCTTCATATTAATCCAAATTCAGTGCGTTCCTGTAGCAATCTCTCATTCCGATTCTCCTACCATCGGGAAGAAGGTGCAGGAGCCGGTGAACCATGGCCACCAGGTTCAAGACGAGTTTCTACACATCAGCCATCAGGCTCTTGAACACCACACGACACTATTAGGGCGGCAGGGTGGCGCAGCGGTAGAGTCGCTGCCTTGCGATGCCTGCTGCCAAACCCAGCAGGGGTTATCATCAAGAAGGATGACCCTTGTGTAGGAAGGAAGTGCAGATGCTGGTTTACACCGAAGATAGACACATAAAGCTGGAGTACCTCAGCGGGACAGGCAACATCTCTGGAGAGAAGGAATGGGTGACGTTTCAGGCCGAGACCCTTCTTGCAGACGCTGGTTTAAACCGAAGATAGATACAAATTGAGTCTGAAGAAAGGTCTCGACCCGAAACGTCACCCATTCCTTCTATCCAGAGACGCTGCCTGTCCTGCTGAGTTACTCCAGCTTTTTTTTTCGAAGAGGGGCCTCGACCCAAAACGTCACCCATTCCTTCTATCCAGAGACGGATGCCTGTCCCGCTGAGATACTCCAGCATTTCGTGTCCATCTTCGGTGTAACCAGCATCTGCAGTTCCTCCGCACACATGCACACCTCTGATCTGTCCAAATCCCAGCACATTGATGCAATCACAATGAAGGCTCACCAATGCTTCTACTGCCTTAGAAATTTGAAGAGATTTGGTTTATCGCCATTGAATTTCTTCAGGCATTTGGTGGAGAGCATAATGGCTAGTTGCATGACGGCCTGATTTGGTCATTCAAATGCTTAATGCTTAAGGCAGCAGAAAATGGTCGGCATTGTCTGGTCTATCACAGGCATTGACTTCTCCAACAATGAGGTTGTGTGTTTATCAATGATGAAAATATGTGGTGATTTTATTTGTTGTTCTCCCTCCTTTCACTGAGATAAGGGGACAGTTCACATCAATACAGCATTCAAGTCAAGGGGCAGAGAGTGTTTAGTTGTCCTATGTGCTGACAGAATAATGACATACTTATTTGCAGCAGCTTAACAGACCTGTGGCGACAATATACGCAGACAAATATAATAATCCAAAAAGTTAATAAATAGCCATAATACTGTTGTTTAAAACAAGTCGGTAGTGCATCCAAAGACACAGTCCATAGACTCTTCACAGCAGTCGCTACTTACAGCAGAATATCGTTACTCATATCCGAGATTCGACTTTTGACCGTGTCATTCGAAAGGGAAATCTGCCTGAACTTGTTTGACTGATGTTCCCCCAGCACCAACTTCTCTGCTTCAAGAAGGCATGGCTTGGATAAGCTCTTCACCGATGAGCTGTGCGATTCGATAAGCAACCGGGTATGAAGCCTCCCGCGCTGCTTCATTTTGACGGGCGCAGTGACCCGTCGAACCGATGTGGGAACCCTTGATTGCGGCTTCTTTTCGTTTGAAGTAGTCCACGCCCTTCCCCGCCAGGTCGCTGTGACAAGACTCCAAACGGATCTTCAGTTTGCTGGGCTTCATGCTCTCGTGGCTCAAAAAACCTTGGCACAGTTAAAACATTGCTGCTCGACCGCGGATTTTTCAACAATGCTTGTGAAGCCGAACTTGAGAAATGCTTCACTGAAGGGTGCGCTTCTTGGCAGACATGTTAGGTTCCTGAAAATGGGCTCAACGAATTGGTATGTTATTTATGCCCCCTTCATGACCCCTGGAAAAACCCCAAAACGACCCCCATGGGGGTCACCACCCCCAGGTTAAGAACCGCTGCCGTAGAGGTTCAGAGTTGCTGAGGTTATGTTTAGACTTTAAACTTTAGAGGTACAACATGCAAACAGGCCCTTCAGCCCACCGCATCCATGCCAACCAGCGATCACCCGTACGCTAGCACTATCCTGCACACTAGGGACAATTTACAATTTTACTGAAGCCAATTAACCCATAAAGCAGTACGTCTTTGGAGTGTGGGAGAAAACCGGAGCACCCGGAGAAAACCCACGCGGTCACAGAGAGAACGTACAGACAGCACCCGTAGTCGGGATCGAACCCGGGTCTCTGGCACCGCAAGGCAGCAACTCTACCGCAGCGCCGCCGTGCCGCAGATGGGGCAGCTAGGTTTAACCCTGGAACTTCCTCGTGGTTTCCTTGAATGAAGAACATACCTCCAGGGGGGTTGTTGTTCTTCACCAGCCTGCCCAGTTCCCACTGAACCCTTGTGAGCACATCCCCAATCTCCTCCCCATCAATACTTTAGGGCCATTATTGTCATGTGCACCAAAGTAGAGCGAGAAGCTTTTGTTTGCCTGCTATCCAAGAGTCAAGAGTCAAGAGAGTTTAATTGGCATGTGCTGCTAACAATGGAACAATGAAACGCTTACTTGCAGCAGCATAAAAGGCACGTGAGCACAATACATACTGTAGATAGCATAAACAAAAGAAAATCAATAAATCAAAAACCAAACAAATCAGATAATACTATAGATAGACATAAAATGCTGGAGTAACTCAGCGGGACAGGCAGCATCTTTGGAGAGAAGGAATGGGGTTCTTTGTGTGCTTCTCTCCAGAGATGCTGCCTGTCCCACTGTGAATGTCCTTGAGTGGCCCAGCCAGAGCCCGGACATCTCTGGAGGGACCTGAAAATAACTGTGCTTCGATGCTCCATCTTGGGTTTAAACCAGCATCTGCAGTTCCTTCCTACAACAGCTAAGACAATACATGAATGCAATCAAACCAAACACCAGTACAAATGGTAGAATGAAGAGAAAAATGGCAAAGTGCGGAATATGCAGCGTTGCAGAATAACAGCTCTAAAGAAAAAGTCCAGTGTACCCAATGAGGTAGATTGGAAAATTGGTACCCTAGTTTATGGAAGGACCGTTGATAAGTCTGATGACAGAGGGGAAGAAGTTGTTCCCGAGTCCGGTGTGCACAATATTCAGCTTCTGTATCTTCTCCCCATGAGGCAGCATGGTGTAGATAGAGTCAACGTTGGGGAGCCTGCAGCATCCATTCATTCAGCAACAACACTCTCCAGTAGTTGGAAGAGTGTCGCATGCGCGTCCCTTTTAGAGACATCTGCAAAGATCGCAGTAGTGGATGTCAGGAGCTGCAAGAACTAGCAAGTTATCAATGGGGAAGTGACAATGTGTTCTTCAGCATAGCAAGGAAATCCATCAGTGATGTTCGCTAAACCACACAACTGAACTTTGTGCTTAATATAGACACAAAATGCTGGAATAACTCAGCAGGACAGGCGGCATCTCTGGATAGAAGGAATGGGTGACGTTTCGGGCCGAGGCCCATTCTTCAGACGGAAGAAGGCCTGAAGAAGGGTCTTGACCCAAAACATCACCCATTCCTTCTATCAAGAGATGCTGCCTGTCCCGCTGGGTTACTCCAGCATTTTGTGTCTATCTTTGGTGTTATCCAGCATCTGCAGTTCCTTCCTAAAGTGAGCCTTGTGTTTGTCATGGGCAACTCCCTCCATTAATTTTCCATCCATTATTATCCAGGCATTTTCCACTCCCATTTCAGGTAGTGCATTCCAGCAAACATCCTGCACAACTGCACAATGTAGAAAGCATTTTGTCGGGATGCGTCACAGCACAGTTTGGGAACAGCTCCGTCTAAGACCACAAGAAATTGCAGAGAATTGCGGCTACATCACACAAGGCTCCCTTCCATTGACTCCATCTACACCTCACGCTGCCTCGGCAAGGCCAGCAGCACAGTCAAGGACGTCGCACCGGGGACACTCCCTCTTCTCCCCTCTCCGGTCGGGCATAAAAGTACAGAAGTGTGAAAACGCACACCTCCAGATCCAGGAGCAGTTTCTTCCCAGCCGTTATCAGGCAACTGAACCAACCTACCACAACCAGAGAGCAGCGCTGAACTACTATCTACCACATTGGTGACCCTCAGACTATCTGTGATCAGACTTTACTGGGTTTATTTTGCACTAAGCGCTATTCATGTTATTCCCTTTATCATGCATCATGAATGGTTTGATTGTAATCGTGTATTGTCATTCCGCTGGCCGGTTAGCACGCAACAAAAACTTTTCACTGCACCTCGGTACATGTGACAATAAACTAAACTGCAACTTCACAAATAGTAAATCACCATTTTAGTTTAACGCTACGAAAGTAAATAACATGAAAGCTCAGCAAATCAATTCCTAGCCTCGTTTAGTCGTTGTCATTAACAAACCTTCATTCATCTGCAGTGATTTTACTCTGGAATTTCTTGGGAGTGTTAATTATCCTGAGACAATCCCCAAGTGGACTAATGCCCACACACTCAAATTAACATTAAGAAGCAGCCAGAGCAAGGCACAAAGACCTCTCTGTGAACCGTCATCTGTAATGACTTAAGTTTCATCAACAGTTTTCAGAAGACTGCATCGGGTGCTGTAAGAAATCAGCCTTTTCAACTCCGTGTCCGTGAAGCAAGGAAAGTTGGCACCTTGCAGAAAATATACACATGCAGAAATCAGAGGGCCTCCTGTGTCTAATGAACATCTGTTGACAAATTAAATGGCTATCTTAAAGCATAATGCAGTCAGTGGCTGATATAGCTCACTCTGGTTGTACTGTTGTGACAACTTGTTTTTTTGCCTCCCATTCCTCTCTTCCTGTTTTGCCCTTCACCCCAACTGCAATGCTGGACGCCCTCCAGTAGCACATACAAATGGCCTTTGTATTTAACTCTTGACAGTTCGTTTAACCGCAGGGGAACCTGCCCTGATCATGACCTCACCTGACATCAAAAAGCATTTGTGTGGGAAGGAGCGGCAGATGCCGGTTTACACCGAAGATAGACACAAAAAGCTGGAGTAACTCAGCAGGACAGGCAGCATCTCTGGAGAGAATGAATAGGTAGACGTTTCGGGTCGAGAAAGGGTGGTGTATGTATGGAAAGAGTTACCGGAGGAGGTAGTTGAGGTGGGTACTATCACAACGTTTAAGAAAGGGCGGCACGGTGGCGCAGCGGTGGAGTTGCTGCCTTACAGCGAATGCAGCGCCGGAGACCCGGGTTCGATCCCGACTACGGGTGCTGTCTGTATGGATTTTAGGGGCTGTCCCACTTGGTCGACGTAATCCGCGAGTCCAGAAGAGTGCCTTCGACCTTCAAGCTCGAGGGCACTCGCCTGGAAAACCTCGAGCTGGATCGACCGTCCGCGTTGAAACCGCGAGCTGGATCGACTGACCGCACGCACGCACACAAACACATCGCAAAGGCGGGGACCAGGGAAAGCGGGGGAGCGCTGTCTGAAATTCACACCCGCGATAGGTAAAATGGCTGCACAGTAACGGTAAGTCCTTTGGAGAGTGCGGAGAAGGGGAGAGAAGGGGAGAGAAGGGGAGAGAAGGGGAGAGAAGGGGGGGAGAAGGGGAGAGAAGGGGAGAGAAGGGGGGGAGAAGGGGAGAGAAGGGGAGAGAAGGGGGGGCAGAAGGTGAGAGAAGGGGAGAGAAGGGGAGAGAAGGGGGGGAGAAGGGGAGAGAAGGAATGGAGACACTTTTAAGAAGTATAATAAAGTTTAGCGGATATTTTACCTACCGGTAGGTCTTCCTTGGTCCTGAAATGAGCCAATCAAAATGCCCGGTCAGCGAAGAAAATTGCCTACGGCTGCCCTCGACAGCCTGTAACTAAATAGCGACCCCACTCCACTGCACTACGAGTTCAAAAGGCCCATGCCGACCAAATTTTACTTGCGGAAATGTTTTCAACATGCTGAAAATGTTTCCGCGACCTAGCTGAGGCAGCGAGTATGTGGGGAACTTCCCTCGAGCATGAAAGAGAGTACCAGCAACCTCATAGGACATCCTAGGACCACATGTCGACCATGCTGCAAGTTTGAAACTGGCAGATTAGGTCGCCCAAGTGGGACAGCCCCTTTTGTACGTTCTCCCCGTGACCTGCGTGGGTTTTCTCCCACACTCCAAGATCCTCGGTTTCCTCCCACACTCCAAAGACGTACAGGCATGTAGGTTAATTGGCTTGGTAAATGTAAAAATTGTCCCTAGTTGGTAATAGGATAGTGTTAATGTGCGGGGATCACTGGTCGGCGCGGACCCGGTGGGCCGAAAGGGCCTGTTTCCGCGCTGTATCTCTAAACTAAATTAAACTAAACTAAACATTTGGACAGGTACATGGATATAGGACACGTTTGGAGAGGCATGGGCCAAATGCAGACAGGTGGGACTAGTTTAGATGGGACATGTTTGTTGGTGTGGGGCAGGTTGGGTCAAAGGGCCTGTTTTCATGCTTCATGGCTCCCTTCATGACTCCATGCGCGTAGGAGTTGTTGAGAAAGTGGAATAACATGGGACTAGAGTGAATGTGTGACGAATTCCATGCCGTATCTTGCCATGCAATAAAAACTGTGAGGTTGATTAAACAACGTTCTAAATAGAAAATAAAAATTGGTCTCTCACTCACCAATATTCAGACTTTATAGAGGCGTTGCTGAAATGAGTCGGCTGCTTAAATCTGGGTACCAAAATAAAAGTTATTGATTTGATTGCCATTATTAAAGTGATGGAGGCAGCATGTACGATGCTGCTGTTCTGAGGCATTATCTGTGGTGCTAATAATGTGATGAGAATCTGGTACACACTGGAACCTGAAACCGTAACAGGCAGGTTGCCAAGTCCAATAACGTTCCTGTGGTATGTGGTGTGAATTTAGCGGGTGACTTGCAAATGTCCAATCTCAGTACAGAGTATTAATTCAATGCCTAGAGGGGGCACGGTGGCGCAGCGGTAGAGTTCCTGCCTTACAGCGCCAGGGACTCCGGTTCGATCCCGACTACTAGTGCTGTCTGTGCGGAGTTTGCACGTTCTCCCTGTGACCTGCGTGGGTTTTCTCCAGGTGCTCCAGTGTCCTACCACACTCCAAAGACGGACAGGTTTGTAGGTCAATTGGCTTTTGGTAAAACTGTAAATTGTCCCCGGCGTGTAGCATAGTGTTAGTGTACGGGGTGATCGATGGTCAGCGCGGGCCTGATGGGCCGAAGGGCCTGTTTTCGCACGGTATCTCTAAAGAATCTTCTCAACCGTCTCAGAAAATGTTCTCGTTGCTTAAATGAATTTGTCAGACCAGAATGTCAAGTGATTCTACTTGTAGGCACGCTGAGTATGTACATGTTATTCAGGGACGTGATGGCATTTATAATTGGGATTGCAGAAGCTGTAAAGCTCGTATATTGCTAATCCGCCTTGTTACTATCCAGCAACCTGGGTCAGGAACAGATGCTTTTCGATGATAGACACAAAATGCTGGAGTAACTCAGCGGGACAGGCAGCATCTCTGGAGAGAAGGAATAGGTGACGTTTCGGAATGAGACCCTTTCAGTTTCGAGGTCAATATCAGTGTCTGCAAAACTCATTTAAAATACCATTGAAGGTTTAGGTCTGATTGAATAAAACGACGGCAGATCCGTTAGCTTGGTTTGATCATTTAGTGTTTAGTTTTTAGTTTAGCGATACAGTGCGGAAAACAGGCCCTTCGGTCCACCGAGATCACGCCGACCAGCGATCCCCACACGCTAATACTATCCTACGTACACTAGGGACAATTTACAATTATACCAAGCCAATTAACCGACAAACCAGTACGTCTTTGGAGTGTGGGAGGAAACCGGTGTACCTGGGGGAATCCCGTGCAGGTCACGGGGAGAACGTACAAACTCCGTACAGACAGCACCCGTGGTCAGGATCGAACCGGGTCTACTGGCGCTGTGTAAGGCAGCAGCTCTACCGCTGCGCCACCTTGCCGCCTCTGGCACAAATAGAAAGTAATTGGTGTGACCCAATACCCAATGTTGAGATGTGGCACTAAGGTTATGTTACATATTCCAGGATACATTTCCTTTAATAGAGCCAGATTAAATGAAATACAAAACAGCTCGTATAGCCCCGAGTTTAAAGCAAGTGATAAAAGCAGAAGCAATAAAGATTACCAAATCAGAAATTCAGGAAGTAGGAGGGTGGCACGGTGGCGCAGCGGTAGAGTTGCTGCATTACAGCGCCAGAGACCCAGGTTCGATCCTGACTACGGGTGCTGTCTGTATGGAGTTTGTACCTTCCCCCTGCGGTTTGCTGATTTTTTCCAAGTGCTTCGGTTTCCTCCCACGTTCCAAAGTACGTGGGAGGAAAGACAGCGTTTCACACAGAGAGTTGTGAGTCTGTGGAATTCTCTGCCTCAGATGGCGGTGGAGGCCGGTTCTCTGGATACATTCAAGGGACAGCTAGATAGGGCTCTTAATAATAGCGGAGTTAGGGGACATGGGGAGAAGGCAGGAACTGATTGGGGATGATCAGCCATGATCACATTGAATGGCGGTGCTGGCTCGAATGGCTGAATGGCCTACTCCTGCACCTATTGTCTATTGTCTAAAGACGTGCGGGATTGTAGGTTAATGGTTTTTGTAAAAATTCTAAATTATCCCCAGTGTGTAGGATAATGCTAGTGTACAGTACAGGCTCGGACTGAAGGGCCTGTTTGCGCACTGTATCTCTAAAGTCTAGAGTCTAAAGAATTGGTCTACGGCTGAGAAACAGCTGAGGGTGGAAAACCTTGCACAAGAGTTGGTTTACCGAGTATTTAGTCAGGGGGTGGTGAATCTGTGGAATTCATTGCCACAGAAGGCTGTGGAGGTCAAGTCAGTGGATATTTTTATGGCGGAGATTGGCAGATTTTTGATTAGTACGGGCGTCAGGGGTTATGGGGAGAAGGCAGGAGAACAGGGTTGAGAGGGAGAGGTAGATCAGGCATGATTGAATGGTGGAGTAGACACGATGGGCCGAGTGGCCACATTCTGCTCCTAGAATTACTGAACATGTGCCCCATTGTTTCAATTGGCAAAGAAGTAAGGTTAATTTTGGAAATAACCAGCTAACACTGGGCCATCCTAGCTGAAAATAAAAGTGGCTCCATGAGTAGGCTGGGTCTCTATTCCTTGGAGCGCAGGAAGGTGAGAGGGGTGATCTTATTGAGGTGTATAAAATCATGAGAGGAATAGATCGGGTAGATGCACAGAGTCTCATGCCCGGAGTAGCGGAATCAAGGAACAGAGGACATAGGATCAAGGTGAAGGGGAAAAGATTTAATAGGTATCTGAGGGGTAACTTTTTCACACAAAGGGCGGTGGAACAAGCTGCCAGAGGAGGCAGTTGTAGCTGGGACAATCCCAACGTTTAAGAAACAGTTACACAGGTACATGGATAGGACAGGTTTGGAGGGATATGGACCAAGCACAGGTAGGTGGGACTAGTGTAGCTTGGGCATGTTGGCCGGTGTGGGCAGGTTGGGCCAAGGTGCCTGTTTCCACACTGTATCACACTATGATTCTATGACTCTATGTGTCCAGCCAGGATATTTCACTTACTAACAATTGTGCCTCAGTGGTACACCATTAGATCACAATCGAACTAAATTAACATCTCCTGAGAGGGAATATAGATGGCAACAAGTCTTGTTGTTTTTCTTCTTGCGTTTGAGGCAGCAGAAGTCTGCAGCAGGGTGATGCCATCCGGTTGGACATCCGTGGGTGCCCGCCCTAAAAAGGGCGCATGTTGGCGCCAAGCTGCGGCACTGCTGCCGTCTCTGTTTGTTGTCGTTCGCCTGGTTGAGGTCACCTGACAGGGCTCACCACGGGGAGGTCGACGACATGAGGCCCGCAACAAGTCTTCAGGGTACGCTACACAATTTATTTATCCCCAAGGTCAGTAACCAGATGTAAATGTCAGTGGATGTGGCACCAAGATTTATTAATTTTCCTCTTTGTGTGTGATTAATCTAATGCGTCATCAATGTTATTCTCTGGGAAATAACAGAGACATTCTGCACTACTCCTCCACACCTTGTTTCACTCGACGCCAAGATAAATAAATGAAGTTCTATGTAATGGCGAAATAACATTTTGACTAAAGCTTGCATAACCCCAAGTGGTTTACTTAGGGCAGGAGAGAGTTAGTCAGAGGTACAGTGTTTCACAGCAAATAATTCGTTGTCCACAATGGCCAGTTGCCATTGCTTTATTCTCTCCAACAGATGACCCACGGGATATGAATTCCGTATCCCTGGCAGACACGGGAGCAGGATCGGTGCATACAATCAACACATTATGTCCCTGCATTCCTACGCTTCCCATCGGGAACCTTTTTGGGGAATATCAAGGGAAAACAGCAACTTTCCTGTTGATGGGTGTTCTGTTTATGGCAAGGAAGTGACATCATGCAGAACGCACTGTAAGCTATTGATGGTAAATGACAGGCCATCTGCCACAAGCCAGTCCGTCCAAGATATTCTGAACCATCGTGAGAGGCAGAGAGTGATACAGCGTGGAAACAGGCGCTTCGGCCCAGCTTGCCCACTCCGACCAACTTGTCCCATCTACACTAGTCCCACCTGCCCGTGTTTGGCCCACATCCCTCCACACCTGTACTATCCATGTACCTGTCTAATTGTTCCTTAAATATTGCATGTCCCTGCTTCAACTACCTCCTCTGGCAGCTCGTTCCATACACCCGCCACCCTGTGTGTAAAAAAGTTGCCCCTCAGATTCCTATTAAATCTTTTCCCCTTCACTTTAAAGCTATGTCCTCTGGTTCTCGATTCCCCTACTCTGGGCAAGAGACTCTGTGCGTCTATCCAATGTATTCCTGTCATGATTTTACACACCTCTATACGACCACCCTTCATCCTACTATGCTCTAAGGAATAGAGTCTCAGCCTACTCCCAACTTCTCCCTATAGCTCACACCCTCGAGTCCTGGCAACATCCTCGTAGATCTTCATGAACCCTTTGCAACTTGACAACATCTTTCCTACAACACGGTGCCCAGAACTGAACACAATACTCTAAATGTGGCCTCACCAACGTCATATACAACTGCAACATGACTTCCCAACTTGTTCGTTTTTTTAGTTTTAAAGATACAGCGCTGAAACAGGCCCTTCGGCCCACCGGGTCCACGCCGACCAGCAATCCCCGCACATTAATACTATCCTACAGCCACTAGGGACAATTTTTTGAAAACATTTATACCAAGCCAATTGACCTACAAACCTGTACGTCTTTGGAGTGTGGGAGGAAACCGAAGATCTCAGAGAAAACCCACGCAGGTCAGGGGTACAAACTCTGTACAGACAGCACCCGTAGTCGGGATCGATCCCGGGTCTCCGGCGCTGCATTCGCTGTAAGGCAGCAACTCTACCCTTGCGCCACCGTGACCGTTCTATACTCCATACCCTGGCAGAAGAAGGCCAATGTGCCGATAGCCTTTTTGACCACCCAATCTACCTGTGATGTCAACTTCAAGGATCAGGTTGATCAGAAAAATAGGTGCAAAGGAAGGGGGGAATAAAGATGGCAAGCCTTATTTTTCCTGTATTTTCTCCCGTCTTGGAATATCTTTCTGGATTTTCTTGGCACTCCACAAGTAGTTACATGGCAACAAAGACAGCAATGGTTTGTAACACTGGTGCAGTGATGCAAAGATCAGCACAGTGGGGACAGCTTGTGGAGCTTGTAGAGGTGGCACGGTGGCTCATGGGTAGAGTTGCTGCCTTCTAGTGCCAGAGACCCGGGTTCAATCCCGACCACGGGGCACGGAGTTTGTACGTTCTTCCCGTCAACTCCATGGCTTTTCTCCGAGATCTTCTGTTTCCTCCCACACTCCAAAGACGTACAGGTTTGTATGTTAATTATCTTGGTATAATTGTAAATTGTCCCTGGAGTGTGTAGGATAGTGTTAATGTGCGGGGATCGCTGGTGGGCACGAACTTGTCGGGCCAAAGGGCCCGTTTCCGCAGTGTATCGCTAAACGAAAAAAAACTAAACTGAACTAAAGCTGCTGCCTCTCAGTGCCAGAGACCCGGGTTTGATCCTGACCTCGGGAGCTGTCTGTGCGGAGTTTGCACGTTCTCCCTGTGACCACGTGGGTTTCCTCACGCATCTTAAAGGCACGCGGATTTGTAGGTTAATTGGCTGCTGAAAATTGCCCGTGGTTTGTAGGGTGTGGATGAGAAAGTGGGATAACATAGAACTGGTATGGATGGGTGATCAATGCTTGGCGTGGACCCAATGGGCCGAAGGCCGAAGTTTCCATGCTGTATTTTCAACAATTTAAAAAAAAAAAACATTTTAAAAGATCACCCTGCTTGTACAGGGAGACAAAATGGTGAATGGCCTGGATAGAGTGGACGTGGAGAGGATGGCTCCACTAGTGGGAGAGTCTAGGACCAGAGGTCATAGCCTCAGATTAAAAGGATGTTCCTTTAGGAAGGAAATGAGGAGGAATATCTTTAGTCAGAGGGTGGTGAATCTGTGGAATTCATTGCCACAGAAGGCTGTGGAGGCCAAGTCAATGGATACGTTTAAGATAGATTGATAGATTCTTGATTTTAGGAGTGTCAGGGGTTATGGGAGGGGGGGGGGAGAATGGGGTTAGGAGAGAGAGGTAGATCAGCCATGATGGAATGGCGGAGTGGAGAATTGATGGGCCAAACGGCCTCATTCTGCTCCTTTCACTATGGACTTATGAACTATCCCTTTTCGCAATGTAGAGATCAGAAAAATGTTTAGTAATCCAAATATGATTAATGAAATCATTAATTCCCTCCCCTGTGACCCATCCAGAGTGACACCTATTTCTTTCCTCCGCCACCCCCTCTCCCCTCCGCCCCCCTCTCTCCGCTCCGCCCCCCTCTCTCCCCTCCGCCCCCCTCTCCCCTCTGCCCCCCCCTCTCCCTTCAGCCCCCCCTCTCCCATCAGCTTTTTTTAAGCCCTGCCTATACCATCAGGTGTAAGACATGTCAAGGCGTAAGCAAACCTTTAACCGCGGTGATTGATGCTGCGATTTCATCCTCATTGCCAACTGTTATATAATGTGGCAGGAGTTCGACCAGCAGGGAGTAGAGAGTTGACAGCTGGCAGAGGACTGCAAGGCACAGAAGCTGCTGCCCCAGGGAGTGGAGCTCTCCTGAGGTATTAGCATTTGGGCCAGTGGACCACGAGGCTCTGCTTCCCTGTCTTTTCCCTCCAGCCAACAAGGGCAGTGAACGCATTGTCCTGAATCACTGACATGTAGAGTCATAGTCTTACAGCATGGAAGCAGGCCCTTCAGCCCAACTTGCCCACACCGGCCAACGTGTCCCATCTACGCTAGTCCCACCTGCCTGCGTTTGACCCATATCCCTCTATGTACCTGTCTAGTTGTGTCTTAAACGTTGCAATAGTCCCTGCCTCAACTCCGGCAGCTCGTTCCATACACCCACCGCCCTTTGCGTGAGAAAAGTACGCTCCAACTCTGGGACAAATTCACAGGGTCTCAATATCAACTTGAAGAGAAGATAGACACAAGAAGCTGGAGTAACTCAGCGGGACAGGCAGCATCTCTGGAGAGAAGGACAGGCCGACGTTTCGGGTCGAGACCCTTCTTCAGACTGGTTAGGGACAAGGGAAACAAGAGCTATGATGTAGAGAGATAAAGGACAATGAACGAAAGATATGCAAAACAGTAACGATGATCAAGGAAAGGACCCGAACAGATCTAGAGAGATGACACAAACTCCACACAAAGCAGAGGTCAGGATTGGAAACCAAACGACTTGAGCCGTTAGGCAGCCACACTACCAGCTGGGTCACCATTCATTATGTTATGGTTCTCTATTCATTATAAATATGTATTGCAATAATACCCAAGGCCATTTCATCAATGTTCACACTTTCTTAAAAATGCACAACCGATAATAGCCTTGAGAGACCCCCAGGGCACGTGCACTAAACAGAATGTTATCTCCCAGCCTAATGGGCCTGACCCATGTAGGCGATTTTTTCGGCGACTGCCGGCGACTGTCATAGTCGTAGCAGGTCACCGAAAAAACCGACTGCACTAATGGCCTGTCCCACTTAGGCGATTTTTTAGGCAACTGCCAGCAAATACGACATTGAAATTCACCGACGTCAGCCTACGTCACCTGGCGACACCCTACGACCTTCCTGGCGACTGCCTACAGTAACCTGGCGACAACCTACGACAGCACCTACGTCAAGTTACACTCATTTAACGTCAAACCCAAGGTCGCCACTGTCGGCGAACATTTTTTCAACATGTTGAACATTTTTCGGCGACTTGAAAGATGCTACGACACTTTGGGTGAGTGAGGAGACTACTCACGGCCATGCAGGCGGCATCCCGGCGACCATCGGTGACCATCTCCTGTAGTCGCCTAACAAGTTGCCCAAGTGGGACAGGCCCATTAGGCTGTTCCTCTGGAGAGAAAACCTTTCAATATTTTGGGACCATGCCCTGCTGCTCCCAGGCTGGCTACCGTGCCCGGGTGTTTATCTCTGTGGGAAATTAATTTGCTTCCTCCCGACTAGATTATGTTTCAGGAATTCAGCAAAACAACTATGCAAACATTACCAGCCTTTCATTAACTAAAAGCCCGCTGTAGTTCACTTCCATCCAGCTTATGCTGCCCCTTCATCAGCACAGCAAACTCTACCGCTGTCCACTCAAACTTCATGTTTGAGTTTAGTTCATTGTCGCGTGTACCGAGGTACAGTGAAAAGCATTTGTCGCCTGCTATCCAGTCAGCGGAAAGGCAATACATGATTACAATCGATACATTCACATGATGAAGGCAATAACGTGAATGACGTTTAGTGCAAGATAAAGTCCAGTAAGGTACAATCAAAGATAGTCCAAGGGTCTCCAATGAGGTAGATAGTATTTCAGGACCGCTCTCTGGTTGTTGGTAGGATGGTTCAGTTGCCTGATAACAGCTGGGGAAAGAAAACTGCCCCTGAATCTGGAGGTGTGCGTTTTCACCCTTCAATACCTTTGGTCCAGTGGCAGAGGGGAGAAGAGGGAGTGGCCAGGGTCCTTGATTATGCTGCTGGCCTTGCCGAGGCAGCGTGAGGTGTAAATGGAGACAATGGAAGGAAGGTTGGTTTGGGGTTCGTGTACCCAAGTCCATGCACTGATCAGCTGGCAAAGTGTTCCAGCCCTCAGCACACTCTTGCACGAGATATGACGCAGGGTCCCGACACGGAACGTCACCTATCCATTTCCTCTAGCGGTGCTGCCTGACCCGCTGAGTTACTCCAGCAATTTGTGCCCATCTTACACCAGACATATCTGTCAGACGACTGGCACATAGAGCTCCCTCATCAACGATTAACAAAAAAGGTTTTAGCCAGCGGAAAAATAATTGTATTTAATTTGCAATTGCAATTATACCTCACGCTGCCTCAGCAAGGCCAGCAGCATAATCAAGGACGTCGCATCCTGGCCACTCCCTCTTCTCCCCTCTCCCATCAGGCAAAAGGTACAGAAGTGTGAAAACGCACACCTGCAGATTCAGGGAGAGTTTTTTCCCCAGCTGTTAACAGGTAACTGAATCAACTGTCACAACCAGAGAGCAGTCCTGAAGTACTATCTACCTCTTTGGTGACCTCGGACTATCTATGGTCTGACTTTACACAAAAATGCTGGAGAAACTCAGCGGGTGCAGCAGCATCTATGGAGCGAAGGAAATAGGCAACGATTCGGGCTGAAACCCTTCTTCAGACTGATAGTGGGTGGGGAGAAGAAGGGAAAAAAGGAAAAAGGTGGAGGAGGAGCCCGAGGGCTGGGGGAAGGGAGGAGACAACCAGAGGGCTGATGAAGGGGAGGGGACAGCAAGGGCTAGCAGAATTGGTAGAATTCAATGTTCAAGCCCCCAGGATGTAGACTGCCCAAGCGGAATATGAGGTGCATTTCCTCCAATTTACGGTGTTGCTCGCTGTGGCCATGGAGGAGACCCAGGACAGAGAGGTCCCCATGGCCACAGCGAGCAACACCGTAAATTGGAGGAAATGCACCTCATATTCGGCTTGGGCAGTCTACATCCTGGGGGCTTGAACATTGAATTCTCCCAATTCTGCTAGCCCTTGCTGTCCCCTCCCCTTCATCAGCCATCTGGTTGTCTCCTCCCCTCCCCCAGCCCCCGGGCTCCTCCTCCGCCTTTTTCCTTTTTTCCTTTCTTCTCCCCACCCCCTATCAGTCTGAAGAAGGGTTTCGGCCCGAAACGTTACCTATTTCCTTCGCTCCATAGATGCTGCTGCACCCGTTGAGTTTCTCCAGCATTTTTGTGTACCTTCGATTTTCCAGCATCTGCAGTTCCTTCTTTAACACTATGGTCGGACTTTACTGGCTTTACCTGGCACCAAAACATTATTCTCTTATCATGTACAGATACACAACAAAAGATTTCCCCTGTACCTCGATACATGCGAGGGGTGGGAGATTGCGACCTTCACGTGGTCCACCCTGTTTCAACAAATGCAATCAACCTGGCGTGCACAAACAGAAGATCAAACAGGACAAGTTGACTTACAACTTTAGGCTGTGCACGCCATACACAAGAAGAAGAAGGTACATGTGACAATAAACTAAACTGCACCAAGTTGAAGAAGTTTAAATGTTACCCTGGTTTATGTATCTCTCCGATCTGTGTTAGAAGGCTGTTTGAGACAGCGACAAAAGTAGATTTAAAAATAGCATTTTAAAATGATTATATAACGGTACAAAAAGTTCCGCCTTGCCTTGGACAAATAAGCAGCAATTAATAGGTTTTATGTTGACATTACTGACATGCAACAGATGTACTTTGCATTCCCCAAATGTTTGTGAAGATTAGGAAGTAACGCTAATTATACAAGTATAATAGTGGGCTTAATTGCACATTGTTTTACCCTACCGAAAATAGTTCTTCTGGATATCAGCGGATGGGCAGCGGAGACAGGGTCGATTTCCTGCACGTCTTGAACTCAAGTGCCAGAATGGAGTTTGAGGAAGATATGAATCATGATGCGGCAATTTTTAAATGTCATTTTTCCTGAGAAATTCGCCCGTTCCAACGTAGTCTGATTAAGGTGGCGGCACGGTGGCGCAGCGGTAGAGTTGCTGCCTTACAGCGCTTGCAGCTCCAGAGACCCGGGTTCGATCCCGACTACGGGTGGTTGTACGTTCTCCCCTTGACCTGCGTGGGGTTTTCTCCGAGATCATCTGTTTCCTCCCGCATTCCAAAGACGTACAGGTTTGTAGGTTAATTGGTACAAGTGCAAATTGTGAATTGTCCCAGTGTGTGTGTGTAGGATAGTGTTAATGTGCGGGGATCGCTGGTCAGCGTGGACTCGGTGTGCCGAAGGGCTTGTTTCTACGCTGTATCTCTAACCTAAATCAAACTAAACCAAACTAAACTAAACTAAACTAAACTAAAATAAATCACAAACAGTCTTCCCAGGTGAGGCAGAGGTTCACCTGCACCTCCTCCAACCTCATCTACTACATCCACTGTCGTAGATGTCACCTTCTCTACATCGGTGAGACCAGGCATAAGCTCGACGCCCGCTTCGCCCAACACCTCCGCTCAGTCCGCACTAACCCACCTGATCTCCCGGTTGCCCAGCACTTCAACTCCCCCTCCCATTCTGAATCTGACCTTTCTGTCCTGGGCCTCCTCCAATGGCCAGAGTGAGGCCCAGCGTAAAATGGAGGAACAACACCTCATTTTTCGCTTGGGTAGTTTACACCCCAGCGGTATGAACATTGACTTCTCTAATTTCAGGTAGTCAATGCTGTCTCCCTCCTTCCCCTCCCCTTCCCAGCTCTCCCACATACCCTCTGTCTCCGCCTCTTCCTTTCTTTTTCCCGCGCCCCCCCCCCCGACATCAGTCTGAAGAAGGGTCTCGACCTGACTACTCCTTTTCTCCATAGATGCTGCCTCACCCGCTGAGATTCTCCAGCATTTTTTGTCTACTAAAAGAAATCACAAGATATTTCCAAGAAGTATAAGCCTGCTAAATCTATCTGTGCAGAATGAGGAAGGGTAATTGGGTACATTTCATCACAGAAATTTAAGAAAACGTCGCCATGCAGTAGTTTCAACATATTTACAGCAGCAAAGATCTGATAAAGGGTATTATGAAGGTGGTGATTGACAGATTCTTCTTGATTAGTTCGTGCGTCAGGGGTTATGGGGAGAAGGCAGGACGATGGGGTTGAGAGGGAGAGATAGATCAGCCATGATTGAATCGCGGAGTAGACTCGATGGGCCGAATGGCCTAATTCTGCTCCTAGAACATGAACTTATGAACCAAGGGATAAGTGGAGGAGGGCAGATGCTATTTGATTGAAAGCTGAATTAAAATTGGTAATCAAAACAGTGAATGGATAATCAGAAATTTTCAACGAGGTGAGGGTTTGAGAATATTGCAAATGCATGGTAAAGAAAATGACAACACAAAATATCCCAAACCCTAGATCCCAGGATGACTAAACATTTAGTTAAAATGAGAAGGAAAAGAAAACTGATGACAGCAGAAGGGTTCCTAATACGGGGGCTGTCTGTATGGAGTTTGCATGTTCTCTCTGTGACCGCGTGGGTTTTCTCCAGGTGCTCTGGTTTCCTTCCACATCCCAAAGACGTGCGGGTTTGCAGGTTAGTCGGCCCGCAAATTGTTCCTAGGGTGTAGGATCGAACTAGCGTATGGGGTGTGTAAGGGCCTGATTCCACACCGCATCTCGAAACTAAACTAAACTAAACTAGGAAGAGAAAACTAAACTAGAAAAATGTTCACTGGAATCTAGAAGGATGAGAGGGTATCTTATAGAAACATATAACATTCTTAAGGGATTGGACAGGCTAGAAGTTGGGGGAGTCCGGAAACCAGGGGTCACAGTTTAAGAATAAGGGGTAGGCCATTCAGGACTGAGATGAGGAAACACTTCTTCATCCAGAGAGTTGTGAATCTGTGGAATTCTCTGCCACATAAGGCGGTGGAGGCCAATTCACTGGATATTTTCAAGAGAGAGTTAGATTTAGCTCTTCGGGCTAACGGAATCAAGGGATATGGGGAAAAGCAGGAACAGGGTACTGATTATTGATGATCAGCCATGATCATATTGAATGGCGGTGCGGGCTAGAAGAGCCGAATGGCCTACTCCTGCACCTATTTTCTATGTTTCTATGTTTCTCTCCTGACATTTGCTGCCTGACCCGCTACGAATTTCCAGCATTTTCTGCTGCGTTACTAAAACTTGGCAGTTTAAATTTCCTCTCTCCGTGCATGTTTGATAAACAGATTTAATAAACAAAGTAGGGACAAGAACATTAATGGAAATATATTATTGGGTACACTATTAAAGAAAAATTTAACGGGCTGAAATTCCCATGAGAAACCTGACATTTCTGTGTCCTGTTTACACGAGGTAAACTTCGGACAATTTGACGTCTTCATTTTCTTTTAATTTTAATTTGTTTATGTTAACTTGAGGATCTGCTTACCGTATCACAAAGGAAAACAAGGCAATAAGCAAAAAGAGTAGCAGGAAATCTGTCTGGTATCCTATTTCCTCAAAAATTATGGATTAATCCAGTGTCATCAAGCACAGCACGGTGGGGCAGTGGAAAAGTGACTGCCTTACAGCGCCAGGGGCCCGGGTTCCATCCTGACCACGGGTGCTGTCTGTACGGAGCTTGTACGTTCTCCCCGTGACCGCGTGGGTTTTCTCCGGGTGCTCCGGCTTCCTCCCACACTCCAAAGACGTACAGGTTCGTAGATTAATTGGCTTGGTATAATTGCAAATTCTCCCCAGTGTGTGTAGGATAGTGTTAGTGTGCGGGGATCGCTGGTCGGCGTGGACTCGGTGGGCCCGAAGGGCCTGTTTTCCACGCTGTCTCTAAACTAAAAACTAAAAACTAAACAATCAAACTAAGCTCACTGATCTGTTGGCTGGACCAAGAAATCCATGAGACAGACTGGTAGAAACTTCCAACGCTATGTTGCACCTTCACCTCATTAACTCATAGAGTCCGGGTCATACAGCATAGAAGCAGGCCCTTCGGCCCAACTTGCCCATGCCGACCAAGATGCCCCATCTACGCTAATCCCATTTGCTTGTGTTTCAAGATTCAAGATTCAAGATTCAAGAGAGTTTATTGTCATGTGTCCCAGATAGGACAATGAAATTCTTGCTTTGCTTCAGCACAACAGGATATTGTAGACATAAATATATACAGAACAGATCAGTGTGTCCATATATCATTGAATATATATATATACACACACATAAATAAGCGGATAAAGTGCAAAGGCTATTAAAGTTCCGATTTTTGTTTGTTGAGTTTAGTAGTCTGATGGCTGTGGGGAAGGAGCTGTTCCTGAACCTGGATGTTGCAGATTTCAGGCTCCTGTACCTTCTACCTGAGTGTGTGGCCAGGATGGTGTGGGTCCTTGTTGATGCTGCCAGCCTTTTTGAGGCAGCGACTGTGGTAGATCCCCTCGATGGTAGGGAGGTCAGAGCCGATGATAGACTGGGCAGTGTTTACAACTTTTTGCAGTCTTTTCCGCTCCTGGGCGCGCAAGTTGCCGAACCAAGCCACGATGCAACCGGTCAGCATGCTCTCTACTGTGCACCTGTAGATGTTCGAGAGAGTCCTCCTTGACATACCGACTCTCCGTGATCTTGTCAGGAAGTAGAGGCGCTGATGTGCTTTCTTTATAATTGCATCAGTGTTCTGGGACCAGGAGAGATCTTCAGAGATATGCACGCCCAGGAATTTGAAGCTCTTGACCCATCCGTGTACTTGTCCAGATGTCTTTTAAATGTTGTTAGAGTACCTGCCTAAACTACCCCTCCATCAGCTCGTTCCACATACCCACCACCCTCTGTGTGGAAAATCTGCATCTCGGCTTCCTATTACATTTTCCCCCTCTCTCCTTAAACCTATGTCCCCGGTTCTTGATTCCCCTGCTCTGAGTTAAAGCACCTACCCCCTATCTATTCCCCTCATGGTCTTATATATCTCTTTACAATCACCCCTCAGCCTTCTGCGCTCCGAGGAATAAAGTCCTAGTCTGCCCAACCTCTCCCTGTAGCTCAGGCCAGTACCTCAAGTCCTGGCAACATCCTACAAATCTTCTTTGCACTCTCTCCAGCTTAACAACACCTTTCCTGTGGCAGGGTGACCAAAACTGAACAGAATGCCCCAACTGTGGCCTCACCAGCACGTTGTACAGCTGTATCATAACATCCCAACCTCTATACTCAATTTTATTCATTATTATTCTATACTCACTTTTATTCATTGCTCTTTATCTCTCCACATCATCGTCTATATCTCTCGTTTCCCTTACCCCGAACCAGTCTGAAGAAGGGTCTCGACCCGAAACGTCACCCATTCCTTCTCTCCAGAGATGCTGCCTGAGTTACTCCAGCATTTTGTATCTGTCATCAATTCTCCATGAGAACGTTCTGAGTTTAACCAGCCTTCCCCCAGTGTCAATGAAATAAGAATGTCTTGCACGTCGCCCCTTTGCATCACCTCAGGCTTCCTCCTTTCCCAGAAGGTAGACACAAAATTCTGGAGTAACTCAGCGGGACAGGCAGCATCTCCGGAGAGAAGGAATGGGCTGACGTTTCGGGTCGAGGCCCTTCTTCAGATCCTCCTTTCCCAGTGTCTGACGCAAAAAAATTAATAAAACCTGGAAGGTCTTACTTCAACAATACTCTTGACGAATGTCCACAGAGAGTTGGGAAGGCCCACAAATGCCCAGTCACTTGGGCGTGGAGGGGTTAGTTTCAGATTCAGATTCAGATTCAAACTTTATTGTCATTGTGCAATGTACAGTACAGAGACAACGAAATGTAG
The DNA here is from genome assembly GCA_038087875.1 of Malacoraja senta. Taxonomy (NCBI): domain Eukaryota; kingdom Metazoa; phylum Chordata; class Chondrichthyes; order Rajiformes; family Rajidae; genus Malacoraja; species Malacoraja senta. Next base: position 6,169,730 of record CM075982.1, on the reverse strand, counting down.
TTAGCATCTCACCAGAAGTGCCAACAACAATAGTAGAACAGTCAAATTTAGATACGTATATACAGTAGCCGTAGTGCAATTTTCGGTGGGGGGGGGGGGGGGGGGGAGATCAGTCACTGGGGGAAGGAGTGTCTGAGGGGACTGGCAATCACCAAGGTGCAGAGTTAAGTAGGGTAACAACCGCAGGGAAGACGCTGTTCCTGAACCTGCTGGTCCGGGAACGGAGAGACCTGTAGCTCCTCCCGGATGGTAGGAGGGTAACAAGTCTGTGGTTGGGGTGAGAGCAGTCCTTGACGATGCTGCGCGCCCTTTGCAGACATCGCTTGCTCTGGACAGCCTCAATGGAGGGGAGTGAGGAACCGGTGATGCGTTGGGCAGTTTTCACCAGTGCTTTCCGGTTGGAGACAGAGCAGTTGCCATACCACACTGTGATACAGTTGGTAAGGATGCTCTCCATGATGGTGCAGCGGTGAAGTTCACCAGAATCTGAGGAGACGGATGGACCTTCTTTAGTCTCCTCAGGAAGAAGAGACGCGGTGAGCCTTCTTGACCAGTGTTGAGGTATTGTGGGTCCAAGAGAGGTCATCAGAGATGTTGACCCCCGGAAACCTGAAGCTGGAAACACGCTCCACCTCCGTCCCGTTAATATGGATGGGGGTGTGCGTGCCACCAGTAGGCCTTGTGTAGTCCACAGTGAGCTCCTTGGTCTTCTTGGTGTTAAGGGCCAAGTTGTTGTCAGTGCAGGAGCTGGACCTCCTCCCTATAGGCCGACACATCGTTGCCGTTGATGAGGCCAACATTAAGCATCTAAAAATTAAGCAGCATAATCAAGGACAAGTCGTACCCTGGCCACTCCTCCTTCTCCCCTCTCCCATCCAGTAAATGGTATAGAAATGTGAAACGCACACCTCCAGATTCAGGGACAGTTTCTTCCCAGCTGTTATCAGGCAACTGAACCATCCTACCACACCCAGAGGGCAGTCCTAACCACTATCTACCTCATCGGGACCCGTGGACTCTCTTTGATCGGAATTTACTGGCTTTACCTTGCACTAAACGTTATTGCTTAGCATGTATCTGTACACTGTGAATGGCTCAGATTGTAATCATGTATTGTCTTTCCGCTGGCTGGTTAGCACGCAACAAAAGCTTTTCACTGTACCTCGGTGCACGTGACAATCAACTAAACTGGATTGAACTGAAAATTACTTTTGATTTAGCCTCACCCGCTGAGTTACTCCAGCACGCTACAAAGGGGCATCTGCTGTTCCTTGTTTCTACAGCACCACTTTAAGTTCCCTGCTCCTCCAAAGGGAAATGTGAAGTGTGGCTGGAGTAGGTTCAGGTTCAGTTCATTATTGGCATGTATCGAGGTACAGCGGAAAGTGTTTTATTGCGAGCTAGTGAAAAGTCTATTCATGATCATAATCAGACCATTCACCGTGTCAGATACAGAATAAAGGGTGTAATGCTGAATGAAGGTACTGGATTCATCCATACAATCCACTCTCCTTAACCACTAGAACTGTGTGCTTCTTTTCCCCCTATTTTTCCAATCTTTCAAGAACCTTTCCATATTTCTATTCCAACCAGTGTCACAACTGTTCCCTCTTTTACTATTTCAATTTGCATTATGACGACAGTAAACGTGGAATAAAATTGTACCTGCTTCTGGTTTGAGTGGTGTGACTCTGGAAATTTGAGTGGATGGGCACAGGTGGCTCAGCGGTGGAGTTGCTGCCTTACAACGCCAGAGACTACAGACTTGTCTGTACGGAGTTTGCACCTTCTTCCCGTGACCTGCGTGGGTTTTCTCCGAATCACCAATTTCCTCCCACACTCCAAAGACGTACGGGTTTGCCAGTTTAATTGGCTTGGTGTAGTTGCAAATTGTCCCTCGTGTAGGTAGGATAGCGGTAGTGTGCGGGGATCGGTGGTCGGCGTGGACTCGGTGGGCCGAAGGGCCTGTTTCCGTGCTGTATCTCTAAACCAACTAAAGTTCTAGGCAAGATTCCCCAGCACAACCCCTTTCACCAACCCCAGGTCTCTGACGCTGTGCCACTGCTGCACCACTGTGCCATCCTTCTCCACCCATTATATACTGAAGATAGACACAAAAAGCTGGAGCAACTCAGCGGGACAGGCAGCACCTCTGGAGGGAAGGAATGGGTGATGTTTCGGGCGGAGACCCTTCTTCTGATTTGTCACCCGTTCCTTCTCTCCAGAGGTGTTGCCTGTCCCGCTGAGTTACTCCAGCTTTATGCGTCTAACTTCGGTTTAAACCAGCATCTGCAGTTCCTTCCTCCACAATATACTGCCTGGCCTGCTGAGCATTTTCAGCATTTTTTTTTTCATTTTTATATCAGTTTTCCGGTATCCAAAATATATTTGTTTGATGTTTTCCTTCTCGCAGCCTTTGTGCAAACTTCTGATTAAAAATGTTTACAACGCATTCCTGATGTTTATTCTCCAATTTAATTGGATTGATTCTCATTTAGATATCCTTTAAATAGCTGAGGTATTCAAGCAATCACGTGTCAGATTAAAATATGTTATCAGTAGGTTGGAAACATAATTAGACCGCCGATAGTAACCACCCTACAATTGAGTTTTAACTTATAGTGCAAATTGAGAACTATTTCATGTCGATTTTATTTGATGCATTCACGTGGGTATAGAGAGTAAAGGTGCATTTCATTTTTTGCCGAGGAATTAAAAAATGAAATAACTGCATCCAAAATAACTCTATAAGATTATCCGAATTATCCAGATTATTCCAAATCTTGCTGCTGTGAAAGGCAGATGAATTCCCTTGTTATGGTTTGTAAGGGAGGCAATTGGTGCCGTGACAATCAAATACGCAGTTGTTGAAATTCAACATTTGCCGAAGAAGTCAAGAAGTCTGAGAGAGGACACTGCCACAACATGTCATTTTTTAAAAATAGCGGCGTGATTATATAGGCTAGTTGACTGATATGACTTATTTAAGATGATGGGTTTCTCCTTAAGAATATCCTCTGCGTTTGGCGATCCTTTGTAAGGCGGCCTGGTGGGGCAGTGGTAGAGTTGCTGCCTCACAGCGCCAGAGACCTGGGGTTCGATCCCGACTACGGGTGCTGTCTGTACGGAGTTTGTACGTTCGCCCCGTGACACCGTGGGTTTCTCCGAGATCTCCGGTTTCCTCCCACGCTCCAAAGACGTACAGGTTGGTAGGTTAATTGGCTTGGTATAATTGCAAATTGTCCCTCGTGTGGGTAGGAAAGTGTTAGTTTGCGGGGATCGCTCGGTCGGCATTGAACTCGGTGGGCTGAAGGGCCTGTTTCCGCGCTGTATTTCTAAACTAAAAACTGTACTAAACGTCTATTGAACCACACTTGCTGTAGATATACCAGAGGGGCAGTGTTGGCAGAGATGTGAACATAAGGCTGGAAAACAAATCATTTAGCAGTGAGAGTCAGTGCTTATCAACATGAATAAAGGGATGTATGAAGCCAAGAGATACTGTGGAGCAAATGTGCCAAGGGCACTTTTAGAGGTGAAGTGATAGCAATTGCTTTTAGTTTAGTTTTTAGATAAAGCGCAGAAACAGGCCCATCGGCCCATCAAGTCCGCGACGACCAACGATCCCCGTACACTAACACTATCCTATACACGAGGGACAATTTACAATTTTTACTGAAGCCAATTAACCTACAAACCTGCACATCTTTGGATTGTGGGAAGAAACGGAGCACCCGGAGAAAACCCACGTGGTCACGGGGAGGGAGAAAACCCACGTGGTCACGGGGGAGAGAACGAACCAATTCCATACAGACAGCACCATGTAGTCAGATGGAATCCCAGATCTCTGGCGCTGTAAGGCAGTAACTCTACCGCTGCGACACCGTGGCGCCTTTTGCCAATGCACGGTCAGGATCGACAGTATTCAGAAGCATCCAGACCAGAAGCAGGCTTGTTCACAAAAAGACAGATACTATCTCATTGCTAACTTAGTCTACCTCACTAACAAAAGCTGAACAGTAACCTGGCATCTGAAGACTGGATTCTCACTCATCAGATCTGGATGGCCTGCAGGCCAAGGTGTTCGTGAGAATGATTCTTCAGTTGGGTTCAGCCTTGGAAGCTTTTGATACTCCACACAGAAAGGTTGCACCGTGGTGTGGCTGGACATCAGTATTATTGGAGTTTGAACAGAGACTTGATAGAAGTATATAAAATGATGAGAGGCCTAGATAGGGTAGACAGTCAGAACCTTTATCCCAGCGTGGAAATGTCCCAACACTAGAGGGCGTAGCAATAAGGTGAGAGGGGGAAGGTTTAATGGAGATGCGCTGGCATATGTTACACAGTGAGGGGAGGGGCAGGGGTGGAGGTGGAGGTGGTGGCAGATACAATAGTGGCCGTTTATGAGGCTTTTAGATAGGCACATGGTAATGCAAAGAATAGAGGGATGCGGCACAGAACGCCACAGGAGATCCTTTCTCCCTGTGGCTATCAACTGGGTACAACTCCACCACCTTTTTGTTGTGGGGTAGACTGACCCCTTCCTGCTCCCACCCCCCCTCCCTCCCCAATCTTTGCACATCCCAATCTTGGACTTTGCACTCCTCACTTTAATTTCATGTTTCACATATCTTGTGTTTTATAACTGCTGGCAGACCAATTTAGCTCTCCTGGGATAACAAGGTTCTATCGTATCGTGTCGTATCGTGTCGTATCGTGTCGCGTATGGATCATGCGCAGGCAGAACGAGATCAGTTTAGCTTTAAATGGGCAGCTCGACATAGATTACCAAACCACACCAATCCAAACTGATTAGGAGCAGACGAGGGCATTCGATCCAATTTGAGATTCCAGCTGCCAAGACAGAGTGTACAGCAATTCATTCTTCCCCCGCACAATTAAAGCATGGAATGGAATTCACCCAACCGAGTTACCCAACCAGACGCAACTAAATTTAAGGTAGCTCTTCTTCTCCAAGAACCCTTTTTTACTTAAGTCCACCCCTCCGCCACTCCAGTTTAAAATCCATTTGGATATTTTTGGAGGACCAGGAAACAAAGAACCAAGAATCTGGCACCATGTTCGGCATAAGCATTGTGGGCTGTACTGTTCTACATATAAGAAGGAACTGCAGATGCTGGTCTAAACCGAAGATAGACACAAAAAGCTGGAGTAACTCAGCGGGACAGGCAGCATCTCTGGAGAGAAGGAATGGGTGACGTTTCGGGTCGAGACCCTTCTCCAGTCGGAAGAAGGGTCCTACGCACATTTGTAATGGAGTTTTGCCTCTGCCAGCGTATGCGTAACTTTCAGAGCATGAGGTTGACTGAACCGTGGTCCTTTAACTGTAGAGTGGGGAATTCCACAGGCAATTTTGTGGTTTGGTACGGAGTCTCTAAACCTGAATATGGACTTCTGCCGGGAAAGGAAAAAAACTGCGATGTTTCCACTTATTTAAAGTAACCAATTCCACAGTTCACTCAATAAAATAACAGCTTTCATCAGGATCCTCGCAATAATGACATTTTTATTTTCAAATTACTATTTTTGGTAGATTGAAGGAATTCTAATTTTACGGCAGCACGAAATAATCATATCATTATCGTAGATACTGGGCACAAAATTGCTGAGTAACTCAACGGGTCAGGCAGCATCTCTGGAGAGAAGGAATGGTGACGTTTCGAGTCGAGACCCTTCTTCAGACTGAGAGTCAGGGGAGAGGAAACGAGGAAGGACATCCTTGTGATTCAGGCAGTGCAGCGTAGGTTCACGAGATTGATCCCTGGGATGGCGGGACTGTCATATGAGGAAAGATTGAAAAGACTAGGCTTGTATTCACTGGAGTTTAGAAGGATGAGGGGGGATCTTATAGAAACATATACAATTATAAAAGGAACTGGACAAGCTAGATGCAGGAAAATGTTCCCAATGTTGGGCGAGTCTGGAACCAGGGCCACAGTCTCAGAATAAAGGGAGGCCATTAAGACTGAGATGAGAAAAAACGTTTTCACCCAGAGAGTTGTGAATTTGTGGAATTCCTGCCACAGAGGGCAGTGGAGGCCAAGTCACTGGATGGATTTAAGAGAGAGTTAGATAGAGCTCTAGGGGCTAGTGGAGTCAAGGGGATATGGGGAAGGCAGGCATGGGTTATTGATAGGGGACGATCAGCCATGATCACAATGAATGGCGGTGCTGGCTCGAAGGGCCGAATGGCCTCCTCCTGCACCATTTTCTATGTTTCTATGAGAGATATAGACAATGATGTAGAGGGATTCAGAACAAACGAATGAAAGATATGCAGAAGAGTAACAATGATCAAGGAAACAGGCCATTGGTAGCCGTGTGCTCGGTGAGAACGAGTTACAGACAATGAGACTCAAACAGACGGCAGAAGAAGGGTCTCGACCCGAAAGGTCACCCATTCCTTCTCTCCAGAGATGCTGCCTGTCCCGCTGAGTTACTCCAGCATTTTGTGTCTATCTTCAGTTTAAACCAGCATCTGCAGTTCCTTCCTACACGTGCCATTATTGTATATTTGCTAACTTAAGGTCGGAATGACGTAAGCACTGCAATTTCATGCAACTACTCCATGGCTTTGTTATGATCACAAATTAAACCAATAATATAATTTCCTTGTAAACTTTGGATTTACTATTGTGGAGCAGATAATGCAACGTGCAAAGATATGGACGAGTCACAGGTCGGTGGTTACAACACGAGGTTAGATTGCTGATTAGTATATCTGTCAGGGAATTGAAGATGAAAAAAATTTAAGATAAAGTGGATTTTTACAAAGTCTGTATAACAGATTTCCAAAATAGACCTTTTTAGCTGCTGGAGTAACTCAACAGGACAGGCAGCATCTCTGGATAGAAGGAATGAGTGACAGAGAAACATAGAAAACATAGAAAAATAGGTCATTCGGCCCTTCGAGCCAGCACTGCCATTCAATATGATCATAGCTGATCATCTAAAATCTGTCCCCCGTTCCTGCTTTTTCCCCATATCCCTTGATTCCTTTAGCCCTAAGAGCTAAATCTAACTCGCTCTTGAAAACATCCAGTGAATTGGCCTCCACTGGCAAAGAATTCCACAGATTCACAACTCTCTGGGTGAAGAGGTTTTCCCTCATCTCAGTCCTAAATGGCCTACCCCTTATTCTTAAAATGTGACCCCTGGTTCTGGACTCCCCCAACATCAGAAACATTTCTCCTGCATCTAGCCTGTCCAATCCCTTAAGACATTTCGGGTCAAGACCCTTCTTCTGACTCGACCCGAAACGTCACCTATTTCTTTTCTCCAGAGATACTGCCTGTCCCGCTGAGATACTCCAGCATTTTGTGTCTATCTTCGGTGTAAACCAGCATCTGTAGATCCTTTCTATACATGTTTAGCTACTGTTCCATCCAACTATTACAGTTACCAAGAGGGATAACTTTATGTGAGGAAAAAAGAAAGACCATTTTCAGCAGTATACATTGATGCACAGAGTTGAATGTTGATTGTATTGCTAACAATCCATGAATTATTTTTTTTAAAGACACAAAGCACTGGAGTAACTCTGCGGGTCGGGCAGCATCTCAGGAGAACATAGATAGGTAACTGAGTCAGGACCCCTCTTCAGGCTGAAAAAAGCACCGAGTTACTCCAGCACTTTGTGTCTTTACTTGTGAAAAGAAATGCTGACTTACTCCAGCACCTTACAGCAGAATCTGCAGTTCCTTGTGTCTACAAGATTCAATTCAGTTAGGTAAAGAAAATTTGCCTCCAGGCACCAATATTTCAACATCAAGTAAATTCAAGTAAAAGCCACAGGAAACTATTCTATCTGTAATAGCCCTGTCCCACGGTACGAGTTCATTCCAAGAGCTCTCCCGAGTTTAAAAAAAATCAAACTCGTGGTAAGCACGGAGAATGAACGTAGCGGGTACCTCGGAGCTCGGGGACGTCTCTTAGCGGCTCGTACCGCTAACGGCAGGTACTCGGGAAGACTCGCTAACGGCAGGTAAGCACGGGAAGACTCGTGAAGATTTTCCAACATGTTGAAAAATGTCCACGAGAGCCCCGAGTACCGACGAGTGGCCATTACCGTAAATGTCCGAGTTCGAATCAGGGTAAACTCGGGAGAACTCTTGGAATGAACTCGTACCGTGGGGCAGGGGTTTAACTCGTTAGTTTGATTGTCACTATGCACGGACTTCTCACTCTGTATCTAACTGCATTCATTTGAAGGAACACTAATTTGGGGTGGCACGGTGGAGTTGCTGCCGTACAGCGCCAGAGACCCGGGTTCGATCCTGACCACGGGTGCTGCCTGTACGGAGTTTGTACATTCTCCCTGTGACCTGCATGGATTTTCTCCGGGTGCTCCGGTTTCCTCCCGCACTCGAAGGACGTGCAGGTTAGTAGGTTAATTGGTTTCTAAAAATTGTAAATTGTCCCTAGTGTGTGTCAGATACTGTTAGTGTGCGAGGATTGCTGTTCGGCGCGGACTCGGTGGGCCGAAGGGCCTGCTTCCTGCTCTCTCTAAACTAAACTAGAACTAAAGTAACTGAAAAGTCTTTTCTAAATTTGCTGTGCAGACTTTACAAAAGTTCACTATTTTATTTCTTATTTTTTTGCTTCCTCTTCCTCATTTCTGACAGATTGCATTTGTGCATTAAATAGACAGGAGCAATGACATTTGCTTTATGAACCTGCCAGTTTTCATGTCACCGAATGGGGCAGCACCCATGTGTGGAAGCCCCACTGAAGCAAGAGATTCCTAACCAATTAGTTTAGTTTAGTTTTGTTTAGAGATACAGCGCGGAAACAGGCCCTTCGGCCCACCGAGTCCGTGCCGTCCTTCGATCACCCATTCACACCAGTTCTATGTTATCCCACTTTCTCATTCACTTCCCACACACTAGGTTCAATGTACAGAGGTCAATTGCACAGCATCTGTACAATGTGGACGGCTTGATTGTAATCATGTATACTCTTCCCGCAGACTGGACAGAATGCAGCAAAAAAGCTTTTCACTGTCCCTCGGTACACGAGATAATAAACGTAAGTGACCAACAAACCCGCACGATAATAAACTAAACTAAATCCTACAAACCCGCAGGTTTCTGGGGATGTGGGAGGAAACTGGAGCACCCGCAGGAAGCCTGCGCAGCCATGGGGAGAACGTGCAAACCCCACAAAGACAGCACCTGATCGAACCCAGGTCTCTGGCGCACTGCGGAAGCAGTCTCCCCGCTGCACTAGTGAGCTGTTAAAAACATGTACCTTGGGATTGAGTACTAAACTGCAAGCTAATTTTCCAAACAATGAATAGTTTAGAAGAATGAGGGGGGGGGGGGGAGGGGACCTCATTGAAACATACAGAATAAGTGAACGGCTTAGATAGTAGAGTGGATGTGGAGAGGAAGTTTCCACGAGTGGGTGAGTCCAGGTCTGGAGGTCACAGTCTCAGAATTAAACGACGTTATTTGAGGAAGGAGATGAGGAGAAATTTATTTAGTCAGAGGGTGGTGAATCTGTGGAATTCTTTGCCACAGAAGGCTGCGGAGGCCAAGTCAGTGGATATTTTTAAGGCAGAGGTGAATAGATTCTCGATTAGTACGGGTGTCAGAGGTTATGGGGAGAAGACAGGAGAATGAGGTTAGGAGAGAGAGATAGATCAGCCATTATTAAATGGCAGACTTGATGGGCTGAATGGTCTATTTCTACTCCTATTCCTTATAACCTTATATCTTGGTTTATGACAGTGAGTGCATTTTCCAAATGGGACTTTTGACATCTTTCCCAAAGTTAATTCTGAAACTCCATCTAAAATTACCAGCAACTTTCTTCCGCATCCTCTACCCAGAAACATTTGACAACGTTCTATATTATCTGACAAATGTAATTCTGACCTTTATACCCTTTAGTTAAATATTGTTTCACTCAGTCTGTTTATAAGGTTAGATGGTTGCTATTAGAGGAGGGCACAATTATCACAACAATCTAACTGTGGGACTGACTTCAAATAAATGAAAACACACTGTCATAAAACGTTAACTTGATGCCATAAAACCCTGGCATGTAAGGTTAACTTATCCACAAATGTTCTCACATTTGATCCTACAACTTCCTTGTTGCACTTCACCATAAATCTTTCCCTTTTAGCAAATGCCAAAGAAGAGAGAATAATGTGTATCTTAAGAAGCTGAAACGTCTTGCAAATTTTTAGCACTCGAGTAAAAAATAATAGTTGAGATGTTATGTTACAGATGTACACGGTGCTCCCTTCCATTGACTCCATTTACACCTCGCGCTGCCTCGGCAAGGCCAGCAGCATAATCAAGGACGAGTCGCACCCTGGCCACTCCCTCTTCTCCCCTCTCCCATCGGGCGAAAGGTACAGAAGTGTGAAAACGCACACCTTGAGATTCAGGGACAGTTTCTTCCCCAGCTGTTATCAGGCAACTGAATCATCCCACCACAACCAGAGAGCAGTCCTGAACTACTATCTACCTCATGGGTGTCTCTCGGACTATCCTTGATCGGACTTTGCTGGCTTGACCTTGCACTAAACATATTTCCCTTATCATGTATCTGAACACTGTAAATGGCTCGATAGTAATCATGTGTTGTCTTTCCGCTGACTGGTTAGCACGCAACAAAAGCTTTTCACTGTACCTCGGTCCACGTGACAATAAACTAAATTGCACTGAACTATGCTGGTGAGGTCCGTTTTTGTCACCCTGCTTTAGAGAGGAATTTTGTTAAAGTGGAAAGTCAAGTCAAGTCAAGTGAGTTTATTGTCATGTGTCCCTGGTAGGACAATGAAATTCTTGCTTTGCTTGAGCACAACAGAACATAGTAGGCATTTACTACAAGGCATTCTATAAATATATACACAATGGTCAATATACTGATAAAGTGCAAATAACAGTATTGGCTAGTAAAGTTCAGTGTTATGTCCGAGCCAGGTTTAATAGCCTGATGGCTGTGGGGAAGTAGCTGTTCCTGAACCTGGTCGTTGCAGTCTTCAGGCTCCTGTACCTTCTACCTGAAGGTAGTAGGGAGATGAGTGTGTGGCCAGGATGGTGTGGGTCCTTGATGATACTGACAGCCTTTTTGAGGCAGCGACTGTGGTAGATCACCTCGATGGAAGGGAGGTCAGAGCCGATGATGGACTGGGCAGTGTTTACTACTTTTTGCAGTCTTTTCCTCTCCAGGGCGCTCAAGTTGCCGAACCAAGCCACGATGCAACCGGTCAGCATGCTCTCTACTGTGCACCTGTAGAGGTTAGAGAGAGTCCTCCTTGACAAACCGACTCTCCGTAATCTTCTCAGGAAGTAGAGGCGCTGATGTGCTTTCTTAATAATGGCATCATTGTTCTCGGACCAGGAGAGATCTTCAGAGATGTGCACGCCCAGGAATTTGAAGCTCTTGACCCTTTCAACCATCGACCCGTTGATATAAACGGGACTGTGGGTCCCCATCCTACTCCTTCCAAAGTCCACAATCAGTTCCTTGGTTTTGCTGGTGTTGAGGGCCAGGTTGTTGTGCTGGCACCATATGGACAGTTGCTCGATCTCTCTTCTATACACTGACTCATCCCCATCAGTGATACGTCCCACAACAGTGGTGTCATCAGCGAACTTGATGATGGAGTTCGCACTGTGGCCGGCTACGCAGTCATGAGTATGCAAGAGTGCAGAGAAGATTTACGAGGATGTTGCCAGGATTTGAGGGCCTGATTAATAGCGCGTTTGGGCAGGCTAGGACAGTTTTGCTTGGAGCATAGGAGGATGAGAGGTGATCTTATAGAGGTGTATAAGACCATGAGGGGAATAAATCGGGTAGATGCGCAGTCTTATACCCAGAGGAGGGGAATCAAGAACCAGAGCACATAGGTTTAGAGTGAGAGGGGAAAGATTTAATAGGAAACTGAGGGTCAGCTCTTTCACACAGAGGGTGGTGGGTGTATGGAATGAGCTGGCAGAGGAGATGGTTGAGGCAGGGAATACAACAACATTTAAAAGACATTTGGACGGGTGCATGGATAGGAATGGTTTAGAGGGATATGGGCCAAATGTGGGCAGGTGGGACTAGTGTTGATGGGACACTATGGGTGGCATGGGCAAGCTGGGCCAAAGGGCCTGTTTCTGTGCTGTATGATTAAGACTTGTGGAGTTAACTGATGAGTGACTTATCATATACTCCATAATTAGTGTGCCTCATTACTCCGACACTCTACTCATGTGGCAAATGAAACAAAATAAGCATCAGCCCTGCACATCTGCCTACACATGGGCGGCGCAGCGGTAGAGTTGCTGCCTTAAAGCGCTTACAGCGCCAGAGACCCGGGTTTGATCCCGACTAAGGGTGCTGTCTGTAAGGAGTTTCTACGTTCTCCCCGTGACCTGCGTGAGTTTTCTCCGAGATCTTTGGTTTCCTCCCACACTCCAAAGACGTACAGGTTTGTAGGTTGATTGGCTTGGTATGAATGTAAATTGTCTCTATTGCATGTAGGATAGTGTTAATGTGCGGGGATCGCTGGTCGGTGCAGACTCGATGGGCCGAAGGGTTTGTTTCCGCTCTGTATCTCTTAAAACCTAAAAATAAAAAAATAAAAAAATAAAAAAACCTCCTTTAAACTACACCGGTCTCACCTTAAGGCTATGCTCCCTAGCCTTTGACATCCTGGGAAAAATACTGACTTAGTCTACCCTATCAATCCTTCATATAATTTAATAGACTTCTGTCAAATCACCCTTCAGCCTCTTGTGCTCCAGAGAAAACAATCCAGGTTTATCAAACCTCTCCCTGTAGCTAATGTCCTCTAATCCAGGCAGCGTTCTGGTGGACCTCTTCTGCACCCTCTCCAAAAGCCTCCACAACCTTCCTGTAATGGTGCAACCAGAACTGCAGGCAATACTCTTAATGTGGCCTCACTAAAGTCACAGCGGGAGAGGCTGGGTCAGCTCTTGCTGGAGCAGAGGATGTTAAAAGGAACACGGTTTAATAATATATATTGATGAAGGGGTATAGAGAGTGTAGACTGCAAGAAACCTGTCCCCATATCTCAGACAGATAAAACAAACAGGGGCACAGTGAAAAGGTTTTGTTGTGAGCTATCCAGTCAGCAGAAAGACAATACATGATTACAATTGAATGAATGAATGCTTTATTGTCACATGTGACAAATCACAGAGAAATTCTTTGCTTGCCAACCCAAGGTATGCAAATAGTCGCCACATAAAGGGCGCTGACACAGTTACAAAGTATCGGCGCCAGGTCCCCTTTTGTTTCACCTCTCTTCCCCTCCCCCCCCCTCTATATATTTATGTATGTGTGTGTGTGTGTGTGTGTGTGTGTGTGTGTGTGTGTGTGTGTGTGTGTGTGTGTGTGTGTGTGTGTGTGTGTGTGTGTGTGTGTGTGTGCGTGTGTGTGTGTGTGTGTGTGTGTGTGTGTGTGTGTGTGCGTGCGTGCGTGTGTGCGTGCGTGCGTGCGTGCGTGTGTGTGTGTGTGTGTGTATAAACCGAAGATAGACACAAAAAGCTGGAGTAACTCATCGGGGCAGACAGAATCTCTAGAGAGAAGGAATGGGTGACGTTTCGGGTCAAGACCCTTCTTCAGACTTGTTATGGATACGGGAAACGAGAGATGTAGACAATGATGTAGAGAGATAAAGAACAATGATATGCAAAAAAGTAACGATGATAAACGAAACAGGCCATTGATAGCGAGTTGGGGTTAAAACGTGGTTTATACATAGATATATATATATATATATATACAATGTATATTCGGGGTCTGATGAAGGGTCCTGACCCGAAACGTCACCTATTCCTTTTCTCCAGCGATGCTGCCTGACCCAGAGTGACCCAGAGTGATGCAGAGTTACTCCAGCTTTTTGCGCCCATCTTTTAACTTTGCTCTTGAACTATGTAAAGTGGATTCTCGATGTTCCGCCTCAGTGCCCAGACGCTGGTGGAGTGTGAAGGAGCAGCGCTGTTGAGCTCTCACGCTGTGGTGAGGAGATGAGCCACGAATAGCGGTGGAAGCAGATGAGAAAATGGCCTTTAAACATCTGTGAAAGGTAAAGCCGCACAGGTCTCTTGCTGATCACCAGCGTGGTCACAGCAGGGTAAATGTGAAGACTTTGACAGAGCCTAATCCTCACTATGATTTGGACATACTGCATAATCTAAACCCTTCTGCTCCTGCCTCAATTCCTCCGCCCATCAACCCCCCCCCCATCACCCCCCCCCTCCCCCCCCCACCTTCTCCAATTTCCTCTCCTACTTATAAAGAATTCCCCCCCCCCTCCCCAACCCCCCCTGGGACTGGGACACACGGACACTCCAGCCTAACAAAGGGAATCAGTTCAGCTCTTCCCTTTGCAGACACAAAGTGCTGGAGTAACTCAATGGCTCAGGCAGCATCCCTGGAGCAAAAGGCATGGGTAATGTTTCAAGAGTCAAGAGTGTTTTATTGTCACGTGATTCATAATGCTGGAGTAACTCAGCGGGTCAGGCAACACCTCTGGAGAAAAAAAAATAGGTGACGTTTCGGGTCGGAACCCTTCTTCAGACCAATTTTAGTTCAGTTTAGTTTTAGAGATACAGCGTGGAAACAGGCCCTTCGGCCCACTGACTCTATGCCAACCAATGATCACCCATTCACTTGTTGTATCCTTCACACTAGGGACAATTTACAGCAGCCAATTAACCTATAAGCCTGTATGTCTTTGGAATATGGAGCACCCGGAGAAAACCTTTGCAGTTAGAGAACGTACAAACGCCATAGAGACAGCGCCCGTAGTCAGGATCGGACCCGGGTCTCAGGCGATGAAAGGCAGCAACTCTACCCGCTGCACCAAGAGCAGAGGCAGAAATGCTTCCTGGTTGTTGCGATGTATAACCTTATTTGCATCGCTGCGATTTTCATTGCTTGGAAAAATTAATTCTTCTTTCCCTTTTAATCAACAGGAAAAGAAAATCAAGCTGAGCAATCTTTGATATCTTATCAGACACTTTATGGCAATGTTTCTTCACAATTGGAATTTCTTATCTCTTTTCCGTTGATATGTGCGGAAACTCGTACCGGCCTTCAACCCACAATTATTTAGTAGTGAACAATGTTGCCCAATGCAAGACGAATTTGTTTGGTGGCAGTCCAGAAAGTGATCAGTTTTCGACACCAGTTGACAATTATCTCAATATGCGGGAAATTGTGCCGTTGGTGTATGAGGAACAAGAGGGGCGGCACGGTGGCACAGTGGTAGAGTTGCTGCTTCACGGCGCTAGAGACCCGGTTTCGATCCTGACTACGGGTGCTTGTCTGTACGGAGTTTGTACGTTGTCCCCGTGACCTGCGTGGGTTTTCTCCGGTTGCTCCGGTTTCCTCCCGCACTTCAAAGACGTACAGGTTAATTGTAGGTTAATGGACTTGGGTAAAAATTGTAAATTGTCCCTAATGTGTGAGATGGCATTAAGGGTCTGTCCCACTTGGCAATTGTGTCGGCATCGTATCAGTGTCGCCAAAAGATTTTGAACAATTTCAAAATCCAGCGGCGACAAAAAAAATGTTGGGACACTTGAAACAACACCGCGTGTCATGCGTCATCACGCCACGTCATGCGTCATCGTGCCGCGTCTTTTTCGGTGACCTGATATGTCAGTCAATGATGCTGGCAGTCGCCGAAAAAATCGGCCAAGTGGGACAGGCTCTTTAGTGTGCGGGGATCGCTGGTCGGTGCGGACTCGGTGGGCCGAAGGGCCTGTTTCCGTGCTGTATCTCTAAACTAAACTAAACTAAATAACATTCAGCGTAGGAAGGGACTGCAGATGCTGGTTTAAACTCTTGCTGGTTTTGCAGTCTTTCATCTTCAAAGGGGAATGAATACAGGATCAGCGATGGGGCACTGCCAGAAGTTTAAAAGCCTTGAAACTATGAATAAACATGTTACAGATTCATAAATTCCCATCTCATCCCATGGACATCAATAATATCTTGGCTGAAATTGCTGGGTTCATTTACCTCCTGCAGAGAAGTAAAAAAGGAATAATATATTTTTAAACTCTACATTGGAAGTGGCTTTCTGATCATTCCAAAT
This sequence comes from Malacoraja senta, assembly GCA_038087875.1. Taxonomy (NCBI): domain Eukaryota; kingdom Metazoa; phylum Chordata; class Chondrichthyes; order Rajiformes; family Rajidae; genus Malacoraja; species Malacoraja senta. The sequence goes on along the minus strand of CM075982.1, from coordinate 6,153,631 downwards.
AGAGGCAGGTTTTCTTGTCACATGAATGAAACACTTTCATTCTTCCCTGACAAGTGGGTTATGTCATGCAGTCACAGAACGATACAGCATGGAAACAGGCCCTTCGGCCCAACTTGCCCATGCCGACCAAGCTGCCCCATCTGACACTAGTCCCACCTGCCCGCATTTGGCCTGCATCGCTCTGAGCCTTTCCTGTCCATGTAAACGTCTTTTGAATGTCTTTTTAAAATGTGAGTTGAGCTCTCAAGTGAGTGAAAACTCTGCAAATCTCTAACTTTGCAAACTGTTGAAAAATCTTCGTCTTTTAGTTAATATAAGGACTTGAGTTATTCTAACTCTCTGAATTTAAAAGCAAACCATTATTCTCCGGGCGGAAATGTGTGGGGCTAGTTTTCGACAAGGAGAGTGGTGGGAGCCTGGAACGCGCTGCCAGGGGTGGTGGTGGAGGCTGATATGAGAGTGGCATTTCAGAGAGGCACGTGGATATGCAGGGAATGGAGGGGCATACAAGGCAGATTGGATCTTGATACCTTGTTCAGCACAGACTTTGTGGCCGAAGGGCCTGTTCCCGTGCTGTACTTATCTGTCCTTCGCTCTATGAGATGTGATTGGTGCGGGTTCTCCTTTAGTACGGGTGCCAGGGGTTATGGGGGGAAGGCAGGAGAGTGGGGTTAGGAGGGAGAGATAGATCAGCCACGAATGAATGGCGGAGTAGACTTGATGGGTCGAATGGCCTAATTCTGCTCCTATCACATGATCTTACGATGTCATTTGTCTAAACTCACTCAGATAACCTCCCCTCGAGGGCTGATGGATGTACGATACGATAGAACTTTATTTATCCCAGGAGGGAAATTGATTTGACAACAGTTATGAAAACACAAACTACATGAGACATTAAATTAAAGTGACGAGTGGAAAGGATTGGGGATGTGCAAAGATTGGGGGGGAGGGGGAGGTGGGGGGGGGGGGGGGGGGCAGGGGGGTGAAGGAGTCAGTCTCCGTCTACCCCATGACAGAAGGAGGAGGAGTTGTAAAGTTGTGGTTAGACCTCCTGTTTCTGCAATTCAAGTTGGCTAGAATGTACAATAGACAATAGGTGCAGGAGTCGACCATTCGGCCCTTCGAGCCAGCACCGTCATTCAATGTGATCATAGCTGATCATCCCCAATCAGTACCCCGTTCCTGCCTTCTCCCCATATCCCCTGACTCTGCTATTTTTAAGAGCCCTATCTAGCTCTCTCTTGAAAGCATCCAGAGAACCCGCCTCCACCGCCCTCTGAGGCAGAGAATTCCACAGACTCACAACTCTCTGTGAGAAAAAGTGTTTACTCGTCTCCGTTCTAAATGGCTTAACCCTTATTCTTAAACTGTGGCCCCTGGTTCTGGACTCCCCCAACATCGGGAACATGTTTCCTGCCTCTAGCGTGTCCAAGCCCTTAATAATCTTATATGTTTCAAATATTTCTCAGTCTTGTCAACCTACCCTGGTCTCACATTTTCCAGTCTCTGTATCATCCCCAGCTCTACACTCCCTCCAGAGATCTCCTTGGCCTTCCAGCTCTTCCACTTCCCTGATTTTCTCTACTCCACCATTGGCCCCAGCTGCCGCTGAAATTCCGTGGAAGAATGAATCCCGAGTGAATATATTTAATAATTCCACAGATGCACATTTCTAAGTATTAGCGTACACCCCTTTTCTCAATTGTAATTCTGGCAAAAAAGATATAGCAAAGTAAAGCTGATGAAAATATTCATATTTCATTAACAATGGTTGATTATATTGCCTTCAGATTAGACTCAAACTTAACATTGTTTAGGTACGGCAAAACATTACAAATGAAATTCATATATATATATTTTTTTGTTAGAAGCAATTGTACAAAAAGAAAATGATCGACATAACAGTCATACAATTTTCGTACTGCTTCAGTTTCAACATTTTATAAACTAATAACTAGATAGGGAAAAAAGAAAAAGGAAAAAAAGGGAAAGAAAGAAGAAAAGAAAAAGAAAAAAAAAATTAAAAGAAAAACAAGAAGAAAAAAAACCCGGAACTAACAAAGGTGTCAAAGAAGCTGAGATATATCCGACTACCTTTCCATACGCCCGCTCACCCGAACCTGCCATCGGTTTTGAGTTTCTGTTCAACCATTATGTTGTTGAAGAAATTCAATAAAAGGAGTCCATATTTTTTGAATATTGAAAATTGATCTGGTTTGTCAGTCAAGGCAAACCTTATTTTTTCTAGATGTAGTGTCTCGGTCATTTCTGTGATCCACATGCAATTCATATTTAATCCCAGCCAGATGGAATATAATTTCAAGTAAATAAAAGTTTGCAATTTACAATTAAGCACGTAATTAGATTTAATGCAGAACTTAAAAATGTCCAGAATTTCGACTGCCAAGACTCATGAGAATGACGATTATTTAGTTGAGGATATCTATAAACTGTAGGTTTTAGTTTCAGTTGTAGAGATACAACGTGGTAAAGGGCCCTTCGGCCCACCTGGTCCATGCCGACCATCGATCATCTATTCACACAAGTTCTATATCATCCCACTTTCTCATCCATTTTATACACACCATGGGACAGTTAAAGAGGCCAATTAACCAACAAACCCGCATATCTATTAAGGTCAGAAAGTCATAAGGAATAGGAGTAGAATTAGGCCATTCGACCCATCAAGTCTACTCCGCCATTCAATCATGGCTGACCTATCTCTCTCTCCTAACCCCATTCTCATGCCTTCTGCCCATAATCTTTGGCGCCCGTACTAACAAAGAATCTATCAATCTCTGCCTTAAAGATGTCCATTGACTTGGCCTCCGCAGCCGCCCGTGGCAGATGGGTTATTAAATGAAAATAATTCTTCCCCAGAATTTTTCAAAATTATCAATTTCTTTGTCGATTAAGATTCTCAAAAATGTTTATTAGTTAGTCAAAATTTCAGATAGCAGTGGATAAAATCAAGTCTCTTTTGTCTTTGCGGTTATTTATTTAAATTTCTTTGTCTCTTTTAAGATTTTAGAGGCTTTCTGATGTTCAGAAGCATTGTGTGACATTCGATAGTTCCAACTCAGGCTGGGGGGAATGAAATGGGCAGCCGTCCATTCTTTCTTTCATTTTGTGTGGAGACTGCCTTTGGTTGACCCTTCGATGACGCCCTTTATTTACCGTTAAGGCCTCAATACATGAAAAGCTTTGCTTTGTAGAATCCAACCGCTATATTCTCAAGATCCCACTGGATGGATTGTGCAGGATAAGATCACATTTTTTTTGTTACCAAGGTCAGTAAAATCTGGCCAAAAAATTAGGCCCACCTTTGTTCCTGCAAGTGAGTTATCCAACTTGCAACTAGGTCTGCGATTATATTCCTCGTTCTGGTATTAATTAGTAAGCAAAACTCTCGGGGAGAACAATTTTCATTCAATCTCTGATTTTGCAATGTTCTTGACATTTGGATTTGCTCAGACAGGGATGCCATTGGAAAGAAAAATACCGTTTTCCCAAAACACATTCTGGCAACAGGATCTGAGACATTAGAAAGGTCTCCACCCGAAACGTCACCCATTCCTTCTCTCCAGAGATGCTGCCTGTCCCGCTGAGTTACTCCAGCATTCTGTGTCTATCTAAGGTTAACCTTGAGTCGGATTAAGACTGCCAAAGCTATGTTCACAAGTTCACAAGTTATAGGAGTAGAATTAGGCCATTTGGCCCATCGATTCTACTCCGTCATTCAATCATGGCTGATCTCTGTCTCCTAATCCCATTTTCCTGCCTTCTCCCCATAACCCTGGACACCCTTGCAACTAGACGCCTACTGTAGCTGCACCCGCTGAGTTTCTCCAGCTTTTTTGTGAACCATGGACACCCGTTCTACTCAAGAATTTGTCTATCTCTGCCTTAAAAATATCCACTGACTTGGCCTCCACAGCCCTCCGTGGCAATGAGTTCCACAGATTAACTGCCCTCTGACTAAAGAAATTCCTCCTCACCTCCTTTCTAAAAGAGTACCCTTTAATTCTGAGGCTATGAGCTCTGGTCCTAGACTCCCACCAGTGGAAACATCCTTTCCACATCCATTCTATCTATGCCTTTCATTATTCTGTAAGTTTCAATGAGGTCCCCCCTCAACCTTCTAAACTCCAGCGAGTACAGGCCCAGTGTCGTCAAACGCTCATCATATGCTAACCCACTCATTCCTGGGATCATTCTCATAAACCTCCTCTGGACCCTCTCCAGAGCCAGCACATCCTTCCTCAGATATGGGG
>CM075982.1:5873306-6149154 GCA_038087875.1 Malacoraja senta | reverse complement strand
TAAAAAGACTAAAAGATCTCCAAACAACATTCTCAACTAACTAAAAATAAAAAATAAAAGTGAAAAAACTAACAGCTGCTGGCAGGGCAGCCATACTCGACGGCGCCCCAATGCCGGCTATGTTCTGTTGTGCTGAAGCAAAGCAAGAATTTCATTGTCCTATCAGGACCACATGACAATAAAGTCACTTGAACTTGAACTTGAAAACAGAACAATTAAATCCTTACTTGTGTTTCCGTCTTTAGACTTTAGACACGGTGTGGAAACAGGCACTTTGGCGCACCCAGTCCGCCCCGAACAGTGATCACCCCGTTCACTAACACTATCCTGCAGACGAGGGACAAATTTACAACCTACCGAAGCCAATTAACCTACAAACCTGTACGTTTTTGAAATGTGGGAGGAAACCGGAGCACCCAGAGAAAACCCACGCGGTCACAGGCTGAACGTACGAACTCCGTACGGACAGCACCTGTAGTCAGGATCGAACCTAGGTCTCTGGCGCTGTAGGCTGCAACTCTATAGCTGTGCCACTGTGGCACCCTAACAAAAGAAGTGAATCACTTGCCATGTAATCTGAAAGAGATACCCTTGGTTCTGGACAGCCCAGCCAGGGACAACGTCCTACTCATATCCATTCTGCCTAACCCTATCAAAATCTAGTCAATTTCAAACACATCCCCTTTATTTGTCTAAAGTTCAAAAGAATATTAACTTAATTCATCTTATCTTTTCTCATATGGCAATCCCACCATACCAAGAGCCAATCTGATGAATCTTCATTAAAATACATCCATCCTTTCTTGGATAAGGAGACAAAAGCTACATACAAGGTGTGACCTCCCTAAGGTCCTGCATAATTATGGCAAGACATCTTTGCTTCTAAGTTCCCTTCCTTCTCTACTCCCTGCCCTCTTGCTATGAAGCCCAACATGACTGCTGGCTTCACCTGCATATTTGCTTTCAGGGACTGGTGTACAAGAACACTCAAGTCTCTTTGTACATGATCTCTTGCATCATCTAACAATCATAATGCCTTTCTGTTTTTGCCAATTGATTGATCCATATTGTGGCGCATGTGAGATATTTTAACCACTTACTGAATAGATCAGCGTCATCATGAAACATCTTTGCATCCTCCCCACAATTCACGATCCCATCCAATGTGGTCTTCAGCAAACTTGTCATCACATTCCCTCCTGTTCCTTCATCCAATTCATTGATACATCAGGATTAACAACGTTGCCGGGCTGACCCATGCAGCACCCCACTAGTTACCACCTGCAACTCAGAAACAGCAGCCTATAAATTCAACACTGCGTTCTGTCAATTTCCAATCCACACCAGCACATTACTTCATAAAGCATCACTTTATGAACAGTACGCTGTTTATTTTTTCTCCAACCATTCCACCAGAAACATCCCCAAAACTCCATAGTGTTTGTCGTGTGGTACCTTCTGGGAATTGCGGTGACCTTCAGTGTCATTTGTCTTTTTTATTTTATTTTACAGATTCATAGAAGCTTTAATCGTTCAATTTTATGTTCCTAAAAGTTGAATTCCCTCTTCCATTTTTCGCCCCCACTTTATCAGTTTCTTCATCCTTCCATCCTCAAGTCTGCCTTGTTATCTGACAACCTTACATGACTCCTCTTTGGATCTAACTTATTTTGTTAGACTATGTAATTGTATGCAAAAGGGCACAAAGTGCTGGTGTAACTCGGCGGATCAGGCAGCATCTCTGGAGAACATGGGTAGGTGACATTTTGGGACGGGACCCTTCTTCAGGCTCTTTATTTTTATACCCTGCTGGAATTGCTTAGTTCATATATTCATTCCTTAGATGTCAGCCATTATCTATTCACCGTCATGCCTCTCAGTGAAGCTTCCCAATTACAGTTAAATCTTCATAGTTTTGTTTAGATTTCGAACCCCAATTTCAGCTTGAACTAATTCATATTACTTAAGTACTCTCAGAAGCTGAAAGAATGCGAATGCCATCTGATACAGGGATTGCTGTAGCTGGATTACTTGGGTCAATGAACTTCATTTGTTGGCATCTTGATTCACTCCGCATTTTGCAAGCAAATTAAATCATTGTCCTTTTGACCGAGCTCCTGGAATGCTCAACATTGCAAACCTCCCCCCCCCCCCCCCTTCCCTGCAAAGCCATAGCTATCTCCTCCAGTATTCCATCTCACTCTGTTCTAACTCCCCCAACATTCCATCCCTCCCTGCTCCAACGCTTCCGGCTTCATATCTCATCACTGGCTTGCTCCAAACATGGACTGAATGGCTGATTTCTAGAGGTCACGTGAGAGTGGCCATCCATTCATATTAGGATCATTGATTGAGTGTGGCATCAATCGCCCTGCTAAACTGAAGTGAATGGGTATCAAATGAACAGTCATATCTTGTCCAACGGTAGATGCTATGGTTGTTGCAGGACAATTATCCCAACCCACTAAAGGGTTTATCTTTTAGTTTAGTTTAGAGATACAGTGCGGAAACGGGCCCTGCGTCCCATTGAATCCGCGCGGACCGGCGATCACCCACGAACACAAAGGGACAATTTACAACTTTTACCCAAGCCAAATTAGCATACATACTTGTACGTTTTGGGCATATAGGAGGAAACCGGAGTGCCCGGGGAAAATCCACAAGGAGAACGTACAATCTCCGTACAGGCAGCATCCGTAGTCAGGATCGAACCCGGCTCTCTGGCGCTGTGAGGCAGCAACTCGACCACTGCAACACCCTGCTTGTCCCCAGACCAAGATCTTTAGCTGCTTGTTCAATGACCTTCCTTCCGTTATAAGGTTTATAAGGTTGGAAGTAGGAGGTTGAATCGTACTGAATGCATTACAATTCCATTTGAATCTCCTCAGCAAAAAATGCAGCCCTAGACATTCTTCAGTCATCGGATGACAAGAGACAGGAATATTCATGCCGCAAAAGTGGCAGGTAAAGACCATCATGAACCAAAGATAATCTAATCATCCATTGTTGACAATTAATGGGATTAATATTGCGAAGTCCCTCACCAATAATATCCTGTGTGTCAACTTTAACTGCCACAATATCCTGTGGCAAGTGATTTACTTCCTGACTTTCCAGAGTCTTTTCACCATTTATAGGAGTGTGCTGGAATTCTTTCCATTTGCTTGGATAAGTATAATATCAGAAAATTCCCTGACGCTTGACAATATCTAGAACTAAAGATAGACACAAAATGTTGGAGTAATTCAGCGGGACAGGCAGCATCTCTGGAGAGAAGTAATGGGTGACGTTTCGGTTCAAGACCCTTCTTCATGCTGCCTGTCCCGCTGAGTTACTCCAGCATTTGTGTCTACCTTTGGTGTAAACCAGCATCTGCAGTTCCTTCCAACAGAATATCTAGGACTAATCAGGCTGCTTGTTTGGCATCTCATCAACCAACCTACACATTCCTTTCTTCCACCGCCAGTGCATAGCGGTCGCAGTGCGTACCATCTACAAAATATACTGTGGTTACTTATCTAAGCCACTCCAGCATCACGTTTCGCGTCGAGACCCTTCTTGCAGATGCTGGTTAGAACCAAAGATAGACACAAATTGATTGTGAAGAAAGGTCTCGCCACGAAACATCACTCATTCCTTCTCTCCAGAGATGCTGCCTGTCCCGCTGAGTAACTCCAGCTTTTTGTGTCTGTCTAAGGACAAGCCCTTTGCATATTAACCATGATTAGCAACCACTGCGGTAATTATCGTTGAGGTCATCAGGTTATGGAGTGAAGGGGGAGATAGCAGTTTCACCTCAAACGGCCACGAGGAATCACTTCGTTGTAAATACAGAATTCACACAAATTGATTGTTTACTGTTTAGAAGGGAGGAAACAGGAATTTCTTCAATTTTAAGTGAAAAGCTATGTTAAGATCTGGCATGCTCATCAATTCTGTTTTTAAATGATGTGAGTCATTCTAACCAGCCAAGAACCTCTGTCATATAGTCCACTGTCAAATTAAATAAATAGTTTAACTATCACATAGGTAACTCTCTATTTTTAAAGAAAAAGACACAAAGCAAAATTGAAAAAATTTGGATTTTTTAAAGTTTCACATTATACAACATATCTTTCAATTTACATATCGGTAACAGGCTACCATTTCCCACTTTACTTCGAGAAACATTCATACCATTGACAAAGTTATAAGTAGTTATAAAATGTATTTACACTTATCTGTACGTTCAGAAGCTGCAGAAATATGACAGGAATTCTTTATTGCATACAATTTGTACAGAGTCCAAGTGTATTTGCCATATCTGTTCACTAATATGGATTTTAAAAAGAAGACTGATAATTTTATAATTCTTATTGAACTATTCTTTTATTCAACAGAAGCAACTTGCTCCATACAGGTAAAGACAAAAGTAGTTACATTTGTTCAACAAGGCTGTAGTTCCATTGTTAGGTTGCGGCCAAGCCAGAAAGTGCAAGAAGAAATCAAGTGATCTAGGTACAGCTGCTCTAACCAGGAATAGGAAGGCAAAAACTCTGGCTAGATTCATTTTTGCTCATTTGGTCTTTATGTCTGCACTGTTCCCCTATTCTTGAAGCCTCTTCAGCACAAATCCAAATTAGATCACTAAATGGCAAGTGAAAAACATTCTGCTCCATCTACCATGTTAGAGAACCTTCAATGCTTGAAATTAAGTAAATTAGCATTTATTCTCAATCTATGTGTACGTTAGATGCAAATATATATATGCATGCATTATATATTAAAGGAAAGACAGCTTCCTCATGCCAAAGATAAGTGCACATATATTACTGAACCATCCCAGCCACTTTCACATCAAGTATATTGTTTCCTGATTTTGTTACTTGCTGTTACTGAGGATAGAACTGACCAAACTCAATGCTAAAGCTGTTGAATTATCTGTCTGTTTACAATAGAACAGCATTACTTTATCTTCTATTAAAAAAAAATTCTGCCAAGTCTCATTGTTCACAGTCCCATTCGTCAGCAACGGATCACTATTCTCAGATCTCTGCAGATGCTGCTCCATTGGTTACTGCAATGAGGTATATTTAAGTATCTTGGGTTTAACTATTTCTGATAATAATTCTGCTCAGTCCCTGATGAGATGCCTTAAAATTTCCAACTAGGATCCAGGGGAGGGTGTGCGTGCAAAGACCAGCATTGTTGTAACGCTGCCTCTGGCAAATTACTGGCGTAATAATTTGTTTCTGCAAAGGCTTTCCTAACTGATTTTACATAAAAATCACGATATTACTCTGGGCTAAAACAATCAAAATAATCGGCAATACAGAAAAACCCCACTGATGACAAAAATTCAGGCATCACTCAACATTGGGAAAACAAAAAAAAACATTGAATCATTTTAAAGATAGTCACAAAATGCTCGAATTACTCCAGAATATTGTGTCTATCTTCAGTGTAAACCAGCATCTGCAGTTCCTTCCTACACATTTCATTTCTGCATGTTCCTAATAATTATAATTTTTATAGATTCAATATATGGGGACAAATATACTCTGTTTTAGACATATAATCAATATCTTTGAATTATCTTACAACTCAATGAACAAAAAAAATAATTGCAAGTAATGAACATTCATTTCCTCTTTTGACTCACTTTGATCTATCAAGATTCTGCTATGCTTACTAAGATAATAAATGCAATAATCTTTTTTGATGTATTATCTTATATCAGTGATCCAGTGAGCATGACACCAGAGCTCCAACTTCTGAATATCATATTCTGGGATGCTAGATTCCCTTGTACGATAGAGGCAGGATGATGGCCATACCAAAGTACATACTGTAGCTAAAATCACCATCCTGAATTCAACATACTATATATCACTTCCTGGACACATACCACAAAGCTTTATTCATAACATCTCCTAAAATCATAACCTCTTACATCTAGAAGGACAACGAGCTAATGGGAACAGCACTGCCTGTATATCTGAGGTTCACTTCACCTTGATATGAACAAGTCATTTGTTTATTATCATTGGGTTTAAATTCTGGAATTCCTGAGCAATTAAGACCAAATGCAGCAATTAAGGATGGGCAATAAAAAGAAGACACAATGTGCTGGAGTAACTCAGCGGGTCAGACAGCATCTCTGGAGAATGTGTTTTGGGTTGGCATCCTTCTTCGGGATGTTTGTCCTGACCCTAACACTTACATCCCATAGATGAATGAACCTTGAACCTTGATCAAAATCTTCATTATTTAATCTATATTCTACAAAGAAGTATTATGTTGAGTCTACTGATCACCTTAAGTCTTTGTAAGTTCTTATGATGAATTTGTATACATTTTCTAAATGTTCTCTCAACACTTCCTTTAGATATCTGGACTCTAATCAAAAATACACGCTGCCACAGAGAATAGAACTGGACTGTATTACTTGAAAAGCGCTATATAAATAAAATGTATTATTATTATTATTACATGAAATTATTTTGCCATTTCGATGAAAGGAAAATGTATTGTAACAATATTATTAAATAAAAATTATTGTGTTTTGGCTTATCCAATTTGTTCCCCTACAGTGTGACTTCAGCATGCTTCAAGAATAAAATACACACGTTTTTCAAATGGCTACTTGGCATGACTTTGAGGCACTGCACTGTTCAACTGCCATCAACAATGCTGAACAAAACACAAAGTGCTGGAGGAACTCAGCGGGTCAGGCAGCATCCGTGGAGGGAATGGACAAGCGGCATTTTAGGTCAGGATTCTTCTTCAGACAGGATCAGTCTTGAAGAATGGTCTTGACCCGAGCCGTCACCTATCCATTCCCTCCACTGATGTTGCCTGACCTGCTGAGTTCCTCCAGCGCTTGTGTTCTGCTCAAGATACCAGCATCTGCAGTCTCTTGTGTCTCTATTACTACAATGCTTCTTCCAAGGCAATTGATGCAGCAATCTACTTGAAGATAATGCTGACTAAAATTAAACTGGATACATTATCAACAATTAATTTTCTTCATTAACTATCAGTGACTGAACAATTGCTTGAGTAGAAAAGTTGAGAAAATGAAAATTTGATTTTAAATTCTACAGTTTTAAGAACTGTAAACCTGATGCCGAATGTGACTATCTTATTGTCAATTCCAAAATACAAAATGCATGAATCCTATTGAAACATTTAGAAAAAGTATACAATGTTATTTTAAAGGGAAACAAGCAATTCTAACAGATTTAAACTAATTCCTTGAATTTTTAAATAAAGCTACTGATTTTTAAGTATGAATTGAAGTTGAGGAATCTCAACCTGGCTAAGTCCATCATGACAGGGTGAGGCCAAATGCAACTTGGAGGAACAACATCTCATGTTTCGCTTGGGCAGCTTACAACCCAGCAGTATGAATATTAATTTATTTAACTTTAAGTAACCCTTGCATCTCCCCTCTCTCTCTATCCATTCCCTGCCCAATGTACTAGCTTTAAAGTCTTCTTGTTGAGTCTCATTGTCTGTAACTGGTTTTCACCTAACAATGGCCTGTTTCCTTGATCACCGTTACTTTTTTGCATATCTTTCATTCATTTGTTCTATTTCTTTCTGTATCATGGTCTATATCTCTAATTTCTCTTCCCCCTGACACTCAGTCTGAAGAAGAGTCTCGACCCAAAACGTCACATATTCCTTTTTCTCCAGAGATGCTCTTTGACCTGCTCAGTTTCTGCAGCTTTTTGTGTCTATCTTCGGTTTAAACCAGCATCTGCAGATCCTTCCTACACATGACATGTTATAATCTGGTGTAACCTTAGAAGGTTCTGACATTGTCAGGCCAGTGGACTCCTTCATACAGTATCTGATGGCAGCAGCAGATTCTGGCTGGAATTCTAATTGAACCCTGAATGGCAATACAGCTGAGGTTTTCACATTGAGTAAAATTAGCTGCGAAAATTACAGAAGCGGGATAATTATCCAATGTCATTTTGACAATGACGAAGGGTCTCGACCTGAAACGTCACCCATTCCTTCTCTCCAGAGATGCTGCCTGTCCCGCTGAGTTACCCCAGTTTTTAGTATCTATCTTTTGTTTAAACCAGCATCTGCAGGTGAAGTGGTTCCATCTATTCATCACCCACATACCTATCCATCAGAGTTTCTACTTCCTTGCTATCCTATCCTCTTCCCCTCCATTTGCCCATTATTGTTCCTTTCCCGGTTCCCCCTGTATCCTAGCAGCCCTTGTCTCTACCTTCTCACTCCCTGCTATAGACTGCCCATCCTTCCTCTGCACTCTGTCTTGATACAGAGTATCGATCTGATATGTTGACTCTCCATTGGACTCCAAAGATGCTGCTTGATTGACCTGCCCTGTCCTTCCAGTGGTTTATATTTTGCTTCCAGATTCCAACATCTATTGTTGCTTCTGCTTCCAAATTCCCTCAGAACCCTAATCTGAAAAAGTTGAAACCTAAAGCATGGAAGAGAGCTATTTCAAGTGCATCGGATCTCTGAACCAAATCCCCAATTAGCCACACCACCTCGATTTTATTTTCCTAAGGCCCTGAAAATGTTTTATATCTTTTCAAGTATGTATCCAGCACCCTTAGCTTCCACCACTCTAGTGTTGATCAGCACATGAAAGATAAATTTCCTTCTCTCCACTCTGTTACTCAATTCCAACTGTCCCAGTCTCTCCATATAATGGACGTCCCTCTGCCCACCTGCAGTTCCATTGCATCTTCTTTAAGGCCAAGCCTTTCAATCTAATGTCCTCAATTAAAATCACCCTGACACTTTTCTGCAATAGTTGAGCAGATATTTAAGTAAATCCTCCTGGCAGTTAGTTACAAGCGTTTCCCATCACCGCCATCCCGTGATCCATTACCGCCACTATCTTTTTTTGTTCTTCCCTCATAAAGGGTTCAATTGGGAAAGTAACTCGTGATAACAATGGGACTGTCGGTTTCCATTTCCGAAATAGAATGAAATCACTAGCTCCTTTGTTATACTGTTTAAAAGTATATAACAATGAATGGTTTAATTTCCTTTCACTTGTAATTACTTAATATATTATGACAATTTAAAGTGAAGTCTGGTTTTGAATGACAAGGCAAACGTGTTTCAATAAGATTTCCTGATTAAACAGCCTCTGGTATACCACTTTGCACATTCACTGGAAATAACAAATTAGTACATGAGTACCTATTGTCTTGGAACTGCGCTGGTATGTTAAATTGAAGAGAGGATAGTCGTGTTGTATTTATTCCCTTCAGGAATTTATTTTCCCTTCAGGAACCTTCCAAAGGCAAGTCAAATGTTGCTCTTCTGTGATGTTTGGCATATTTTATTACTGAAATTTCCTTTTAAATCCATTAGGCAGGAGGGGAAATGCCACAGAATTCCAATCTGTTCGTCTCTCAGTTAAATAGTAAAAGTGCCCAGATCCCAATAACACACATCAACAGATTAAGGCGGAATAAAAGAGATCCTGAATTGAAAACAGAAACCCTACGACCATTTAGTTTTTGAATTGGTCTGAAGTTTGAAATTATGTGCTGTGAATCATTGTAGTGCAGAATTTTAGGAAATGCATTGAGCTGAAAAAAAAAGATATATCCAATGTTAATTTTCCAAGTTACAGAGGGTTTTTTTGCATAATTTATGGAAATTTCCCCCACCAAAAAAACTGGAAGCTAAATAACTCACACATTATTGCATGCCTTAATCTACAGTGACTTGTGTTAAGCTGGGTAAAAAATTAACACTACCACGTGCGATCCAAAATAGAGAGATCTACATCCACTGCTAGAAAAAGTTACTTAAATCAAAATACAAGTTTTTATTTTAGAAAGGCTAGATTAAATGGCCCTATTACCCTTCTAGGGTAGAGGAAATTGGTTAAACCAATGTTGCCAAAATTCTAGTTTGAATCCATACTCCCTTACAATTTGGAAGCATGCCATTTATCGTATCAAATCTATATCGACTCAAAGAGCAATCCCATTTCTCCCAGCGTTGTATCTGTTGGAGTTTAGAAGAGTGACAAGTCACTTGATTAAGTTCCTTAGGAATTCAGATAGGGTAGATGTGTTTAGTTTAGTTTAGAGGTGCAGCGCGGAAACAGCCCTTCAGCCCACCGAGTCCGCACTGACCAGCGATCCCCGCATCTTAACACTATCCAACCCAAGGGACAATTTTTACATTTATAGCAGGCCAAGTAGCCTACAAACCTGTACGTCTTTGTAGTGTGGGAGGAAGCCGAAGATCTCGGAGAAAACCCACACTGGTCACGGGGAGAACATACAAGCTCCGTACCTACAAGCACCCGTAATCAGGATTGAACCCTGGTCTCTGGCGCTGTAAAGCAGGAACTCAACCGCTGCACCACTGTGCTGCCTACTAAGATGTGGTGAGGATGATTCTTTTGGTGAGAGAACTGGGGGGGGGGGGGGGGGGTCACTGTTTCAAAATAAAGTGTTGCACATTGAAAACCGAGATGCCCAATGCACTAGCCTTACCTGATCCTTGCTGAGACGAATGGGTTCTTTATACACAGTCCAAATTACGGCTTCATTACAAGTTGGAGTAGTTAATGAGCCTTCATAGCGATAGTATTCTCTAGACTTGCTTGATTCAATTGGAATCATATTTTCCAATGAAAATGGTTCAATCGTGTATTTATCCACTAAAACAAAAACGTATCAAGGAAAGAAGAGAGCTACAATGATACAGTTGATTTAGAACAGAAATCAATTGCAAACTATAAATTCAGTATTTTGACAAGCTGTTAACTTGCTAACACTAAATTCCTTAAAAATGGGGTTCTATAGGTGTTTGTGAATGTCTTAAATTGGATTCCAAAGTAAATGGAGGGAACTAATTGTGCGATGCTGGATAATCCAAATACATGTGAGGATCATTCTTAACCCCCCAAAAGGTAATACTATAATTGTAAAAATCCCAAACACACTCTGACCTATCTCCAACCCAGCTCCTTCCAGTTTTAGAAAAGGAAGACAGAAGGAACTGCAGATGTGCAAAACATAAAATGCTGCAGAAATTCAGCAGGTCAGCCAGCATCTGTCAAGGGAATGGATAGACTTAGTTTCAGGTTGGAGCCAACATTGGATAGAGGTCCCGATCCGAAATGTCGCCTGTCCTTTCCCTCCACATATGCTGCCTGACCCGCCGAGAGGGACAAGAAAGGAGATGGGAAGTACCTTGATCCTTCGTATGTATAGATAACCTTTGTATCTTCTCCAGCCACAGGCAAGGCCTAGGACTGGAGAGTAGCTAACGTTGTTCCCTTATTTAAGCTGGGTAGTACAGGTAATCCAACAAATTATAGGCTGGCGAGCCTCACGTCCGTGGTAAGGAAGCTTTTGGAAAGGATTCTTTGGGATAGGATTTCCTCGCATTTGAAAGAGAATGGGCTAATTAAGGACAGTCAGTTGTACACGACAGGCCATGCCTTACCAACTTGATCACGTTTTTTGAGGAGAAGGCAAAGGCGATCAATGAGGGCAGGTAGTTGATGGATTCAGAAGATTAAGTTGCATAGGATCCATGATGACCTGGTTGTTTGGATTCACAACTGGCATACTCATAGAAGACAGAGATTGGTGGTGGAAGGGTATTGTTCTGGCTGGAGGTCAGTGGCCAGTAGAGTTCCAGAGGGATCGATGCTGGGACCTCTGTTGCTTATGATACAAATAACCGACTTGGATGCAGATGTGGATGAGATAGTAAGCTTGCAAGTGACAACAATATTGGTAGAGTTGTTGACAGTGATGACAGTTGTTGACAGATGGAGTTTAATCGGAGCAAGTGTGAGGCGTTACTCTGTGAGAGGTTGAATGTAAGGGGAAAGTATGCAGTTAATGACAAGGCCCTTTAAAGAATTGATATGCAAAGGGATTTTGAGGTCCATGTCTCTGAAGGTGCCAATATAAGTAGATAGAATGGTAAAGAAGGCGTATGGTGTGCTTGCCTTCATTAGTCGGGGCATAAAACACAAGTCAGGAAGTTATGTTGCAACTTTTTGGACTTTGGTTAGGTTGGAGAGAGTAAAGAAGAGGTTTACCAGAATGCTGTGTAGAATAGAGGGCATTAGCTAAAAGAAGAGGTGGACATACTTGGATTGTTTTCCCTGGAGCACTAATCCAGAGGGGAGCCGTGATAGAAGTGTATACAATTATGATGTATATATAGGGTGGACAGTCAAAACCATTTTTCCAGGGTGGAAATATCATAGAGGGTATATGCAGGGTCACCAATGAGGTAGATCAGGGGTTGCCAACCTACGGCCCCCGGGCCGAATGCAGCCCGTAACCCAAAATAATCCGGCCCGCAGATGGATTTTTTTTCCCGTAATCATCCGGCCCGCCGAACGCCGTGCATGACCGCGCACTTTTCTGTGAACACGTTTAAGAAAGAACTGCAGATGCTGGAAAAATCTAAGGTAGACAAAAATGATGGAGAAACACAGCGGGTGAGACATGCAAGAATTGCATGAGGCTGCCTCACCCGCTGAGTTTCTCCAGCATTTTTGTCTAAGTTCTGTGAACACTTGATTTGATGCCTGCCATCCGGGGCGGGATCCATGTGTACACGTGATAGATGTGGCCCGCCATCCGCTCACAGACATGCCTCCTGGCCCCTATGCAGAACAATGTTGCAGACCCCTGAGGTAGATAGTAGTTCAGCACTGCTCTCTGGTTGTGGCAGGTGGCTCTGACCTCCCTTCCATCGAGGGCATCTACCACAGTCGCTGCCTCGAAAAGGCTGGCAGTATCATCAAGGACCCGCACCATCCTGGCCACACACTCATCTCCCTACTACCTTCAGGTAGAAGGTACAGGAGCCTGAAGACTGCAATGACCAGGTTCAGGAATAACTACTTCCCCTGTTAAACCTGGCTCGGACAAAACACTGAACTTTATTAGCCAATTAACTGTTATTTGCACTTTATCAGTATATTGATTCATGTGTGTATATATTTATAGAATGCCTTGTAGTCAATGCCTACTATGTTCTGTTGTGCTGAAGCAAAGCAAGAATTTCATTGACCTATCAGGGACACATGACAATAAACTCATTTGAACTTGAACTTGAACTTGATTCAGTTGCCTGATAAAAGCTAGGACAAAACTTAACTCTGAATCTGGAAGTGCACATCAGACTAGAAAGTTATTCTATTGTTATTAAGACTTACGGTAATTCTTAACATGTTTCAGATATTGGATGAAATTGAAGTCTTTTGCATCACTACCAGATGATTCCTGCAAAAAATGATAAATAAAAGCAAGTGGCTCAACATGGTGTGAAGTGGTAATGGTAAATCAGCACTTTTACATAATCACAAACAGGAAGCTTAGTCATCTCAGTAGATGCAAGTGCAGTCCTTTATCTGATCTCAGTCCAGGAACAAGGTTGGAAGATTACAATTAATCTTCCTACGCTAGATGAGAGAAGGGTCGCGATCCGAAAAGTCACCTTTTCCTTCTCTCCAGAGATGTTGCCTGTCCAGCTGAGTTACTCCAGCATTTTGTGCCTATCTTGAGAGTTATAGTATGACTTAGCTAAATAAATTAATATCAACCAACACCAAGAGCAAAATAGGTTGCTTGCTGATCACCAGCCAACACCTGCGATAATCCCCACACATCTCTAAAGTCACAATTTGGCTTAATTGTGAGCTTTCAATTCCCATGTGAACAATCTTTTGACACAAAGGACTTGATTTCTTGCTTGTTCAGAATCAGTGAACTTGACGTGAAAGGGTGATAGTTGTGGTGCATGAATGCCATAAAGGTTGCGAAGCAGAAATTCCAACGGTAAATCTGAAAGTTTCATTTCTACTGAATATAACTTAAGGCCATGGTATATCAGCTCAGTCCTCCAGAGGTCAACTCGATTGCATTTTAGTCAATTGTAAAAGTCAGGTAACCCCAATCCACTATCTCCAAACAAAGGGTGGGGGTTGGTTTGATTAAGAGATTTTTTGTAAGGAGGAAGGTCTTTTTGGGGAGGTGGGGGTAGGGGGGGGGGGCTTTTCTTAAGTCCAAAGGAAATCCATGTGTTGAAAGGAACAGCAGATGCTGCCATATAACAAAGATAGACACAAAGCAACTGGAGTAACTCAGTGGGTCAGGCAGCATCACTGGAGAAAACGGATGGGTGTCATTTCGGGTCGGGACCCTTCATCAGGCTGAAAGTATATAAGGGAGGAAATTGGAGATAGGAAAAGGCCAGATGAAAGCAGGGCCAGCATCAAATGACCATAACGACCCATGGTTGGCTGGGGAAGAGGTGATGACAAAGGGATACAGTGATGTGAACAGTGAAACTAATAGGATGACTAGGGTGGGGTAGAGGGAGAGGGCGGACGAGGGGGAGGGGATGCAAGGAGAGGAATTGAAATGAGAGGAATCAATATCAATGTGCGCATCTCCATTTAAAATAAATCCTCGAAAGGCTCTTAACTCCTCCCCAAAGCTTCTAAAGCCTCATGTCCAGAACCAGGCCATACTCAGTAGATTTAGAGATTAATGAGATTGTCAATCTCATCACCAAACTGTCTCTTCACAAAGAAATGTCTGTAACGCTGTCTCCCCTCAACAAAATCTGTTCATGGCTGAACTTCACAACTCCTAAAACCCTACAAAGAGTTTACCCAATATCTAATCACAGTCATGGAGTTATTTGCATCATAGATTGGAGTTTAGTTTAGTTTAGTTTAGAGATGCAGCGCGGAAACAGGCCCTTCGGCCCAACTTGCCCACACCGGCCAACGTGTCTTATCTACACTCGTCCCACCTGCCTGTGCTTGGTCTACATCCCTCCAAACCTGTTCTATCCATGTACCTGTTGAACTGTTTCTTTGAAGTATTTCTTTGGAATGTGCAGAGGTTACAGGTGGCTGGGCTTCACCGGGGCAAATAGGGAGAAAAAAGGGAATGTAAAAAACGATGCAAAAGTTCATGTTTATAAGTGATAGGAGCAGAATTAGGCCATTCGGCCCATCAAGGATACTCCGCCATTCAATCATGGCTGATCTATCTCTCCCTCCTAACCCTTTTCTCCTGCCTTCTCCCCATAACCCCTGACACCCGTACCAATCAAGAATCTATCCATCCCTGCCTTAAAAATATCCACTGGCTTGGCCTCCACTGCCTTCTGTGGCAAAGGTTATAGTGAGGTGGTCTCACCTAAGGTACAGGCAGGAACTAAATGGGTGACCACCAGGAAATGGAGATTGCAGAGAGTGCAGGAATCTCCTGTGGCCATCCCCCTCAAACACATTACTGAAGGTTTGCCCAGTGAGGCTATATGAGTGGAGCTGAGAAATAAAAAGGGGATGATCATCTAGACAGATAGATGGACACTTCATTGTCACATTTACCGTGAGGGTGCAGTGAACCTCTTTGTTTTTGCATGTTCCGTACAGAAAAGAGTTGTGACACGGTGCAGACAAAGTGACAAAGTACCCTTCAATACCTTTGGGTCCTTCTACGGCAGACTTTCAGAGGGAAGACGGCAGACTACCAAAGAGAGGGAATGAAGGTGGCCTTTTCGGGTTGGCGGGTTGGTGACTAGTGGTGTTCCGCAGGGTTCAGTGTTAGGTCAGCTACATTTCACGTCGTATGCTAATAATCTGGACAATGGAATTGATAGCTGTATGGCCAGGTTTATGGAGGATACAAAGATAGATGGATACAAAGATAGATGGATGGGCAAGTAGAGTTGACGAAGCAGGGATTCTGCAGAAGGACTTTGACAGCTTGGGAGAGTGGGCAAAGAAGAGGCAAATGCAATACAGCCTAACAATTTGTATGGCCATACACTTTGTTAGAAGGAATAAAGGTGTAGATTATATTCTAAATGGGGTCTCAACCTGAAACGTCACGTATTCCTTTTCTCCAGAGGTGCTGCCTGACCCGCTGAGTTGCTGCACCATTTTTATGTTTTTCGGTGTCAACGAGATTGATCCCTGGGATGGCAGGACTGTCATATGAGGAAAGATTGAAAAGACTAGGCTTGTATTCACTGTAGTTTAGAAGGATGAGGGGGTATCTTATAGAAACATATAAAATTATAAAAGGACTGGACAAGCTAGATGCAGGAAAAATGTTCCCAATGTTGGGCGAGTCCAGAACCAGGGGCCACAGTCTTAGAATAAAGGGGAGGTCATTTAAGACTGAGGTGAGAAAAAACGTTTTCACCCAGAGAGTTGTGAATTTATGGAATTCCCTGCCACAGAGGGCAGTGGAGGCCAAATCACTGGATGGATTTAAGAGAGAGTTAGATAGAGCTCTAGGGGCTAGTGGAGTCAAGGGATATGGGGAGAAGGCAGTCACGGGTTATTGATAGGGGACGATCAGCCATGATCATAATGAATGGCCGTGCTGGCTCGGTGGGCCGAATGGCCGTGCTGGCTCGGTGGGCCGAATGGCCTCCTCCTGCACCTGTTTTCTATGTTTCTATGTTTCTAACCAGCATTTGCGATTCCGTCTTACAGATATTGTCTATGATAACTTTCCAAAGTCGCATAGGCAAGCCATCTAATCAATACTCACAACAAGCATGAATGCCACCACAGCCAGACCATCTGGATGCTTCAAAGCTTCAGCCTTATCACGGTAGTTTTGATTGAAATGGACGATATGCATCTGTAAAAGACAGAATCGTGAGTTTTATAAATCACGCTGAATGCTGCATTCTTAACATCATTACTGAATTCATAGTACAGTTCCAGAAAATAATTATATTTTAAAAACTCTATTTACAAATAACTATACTTTGACTTCATGATGGCACCTTGATTGTTGCAATTGAATAACGATTACACTACCACCCACTTATAGCACCCTGCTCTTTACTGATCAGATTCCAGGCCTTGTAGGCGTTGTATTTCCGCTTATAACCCTCCAGCCTTCAATTCCACCTTCACCCCCTCCCCTGCACCTGGTACCACACGACCCTTTTGTAGCTAACCCCCCTGCCTCTGTCCCCTAATCCCTCCCCCTAGCCCCCCCGTATTCCATATGGCCATAATCCCTCACCCCTCCCTCAGTCCACCCTCTGTCTCACCCCCTTCCCATTTCTTTATACTGGCTATCTTCCTTCTCCATCCTTTCTTGATGCAGTGTCTTGATCTGAAACATTATCAATTCCTTTCCCCCTACGGATAATGCTTGACCTGCTGAGTTGCTCCAGATGTGTAAGAAGGAACTGCAGGTGCTGGTTTAAACTGAAGATAGATACAAAAGAAGCTGGAGTAACTCAGCATCTCTATAGAAAAGGAATAGATGATGTTTCGGGATGAGACCCTTCTTCAGACCGAATTCCACAGACTCACCACTCTCTTGTGAGAAAAAGTGTTTCCTCGTCTCCGTTCTAAATGGCTTACTACTTATTCTTAAACTGTGGCCCCTGGTTCTGGACTCCCCCAACATCGGGAACATATTTCCTGCCTCTAGCGTGTCCAAGCCCTTAACAATCTTATATGTTTCAATGAGATACCCTCTCATCCTTCTAAACTCCAGAGTGTACAAGCCCAGCTGTTCCATTCTCTCAGCATATGACAGTCCCGCCATCCCGGGAATTAACCTTGTAAACCTACGCTGCACTCCCTCAATAGCAAGAATGTCCTTCCTCAAATTAGGGGACCAAAACTGCACACAATACTCCAGGTGTGGTCTCACTAGGGCTCTGTACAACTGCAGAAGGACCTCTTTGCTCCTACATTCAATTCCTCTTATTATAAAGGCCAACATGCCATTCACTTTCTTCACTGCCTGCTGTACCTGCATGCTTACTTTCATAGACTGCTGTACAAGGACCCCCAGATCCCGTTGTACTTCCCTTTTTCCCAAGTTGACGCCATTAGATAGTAATCTGCCTTCCCGTTTTTGCTACCAAAGTAGATAACCTCACAGTTATCCGCATTAACATTCATCTGCCTGGAGTCAGTTGCAAAACTAATCATTTTAGGAATGTCAGAGGGCTGCTCTAAGTTAACGACATTCCAAAGGCGTTTCCTTGACTACGGCTTAATAACCGCGAACAAAAATTTCTCAAACTTCTCACACCTACTCAAATTCTGGAAAAAGATAACAGTTCCCACAATGATCCAGAGATGCAGCCTGTCCCGCTGAGTTACTCCAGCATTTTGTGTCTATCTTCAGTGTAAACCAGCATCAGCAGTTACTCCCTACACTCCTTCCACCACCTTCACTCAGCTGGTTCCCAAATGGCATGACTGATAGGGTTAAATCTTTCATTTCCACAATTCTGGAGAATTTTTTTCCCCCCCAAGATGTTCAATTTAAGATGCTCTCGCCTTACCTCCATGGGATACTGTACCCCATCTATAGTATGTTCTGACCCAGGAGAAGTTGCCGTTCCCCAGTGAAAGTGCAAATGATCTGCCTTGTATGTACCGGGGAGATTTCCACCACTGATGGTTATGGATCCGTTTAATTTCAGCGAAACTGTAACCAAGAAAGAAACAATGCAGAAGAACAAATTAACATATTACAGATGACTAGCCACAATTACTAAGCATATTTTTGTTCGTGATCGGACTGTCAGATGTGATTGGATGTATGACTGAAGATTTCACAACAGGACCTCCTGCTTCTAACTCCAGATCCTTTCTTCCATCTACAGCCCGCTTCCCCAAATATTCATTGTTTGATTAATCAAACAATTACAAAGAAAATCAAATACAGCACAATTGCTCAATGGTGCAATGGTTTTCTTCTGTTTTTGTTACAGAAATGTCCAGGAGTTTAAACTTTTATATTTAGCAACCTCAAAATAACCTTGCCAATACAGGCAGGTGTGTGGGTGGCATCGTGGTGCAGCAATAGAGCTGCTGCCTTACAGTGCAAGACACCCGGGTTTGATCCTGGCTAAGGGTGCTCTCTGTACAGAGTTTGTACGTTCTCCCCATGACCTGCAAGGATTTTCTCTGGGAAATTCCGGTTTCCACCCACACTCCAAAGACGTACAAGTTTGTAGGTTAACTGGCTTGGTAAAATTGTAAAATTGGCCCCAGTATGTGTGAGATTGTGTTAGTGTGTGCGATCGCTGGTCGGCGAATATCGAATAGTTGAGAATCAGCAGACACGGAAACTCTGATCCATCTTGGAAGGACACCGGATGGCACCGGAATTAGTGGCCATGTGTGTATAAAATTAAAACACAATCAACTCGTTCACTGTCAAAAGTATAATGATCTCCGCCACATTGTTATTCAGAACCCCATTCCACTTTGCCATTGTGCAATTTGTCCATGGATCGATTTTTAAAACTTCAAGCCAACGTAAAACTCTTGTATTCTATCCTTCATGTACCGTCTCCTCTTTCATCCATTCTCAACACCCCCCCCCACCCCCCACCCCCCCTCCACCCACTCAAACAACAATTCACTCTCCCCATTTCTCTCTGCCCCCTTTACAGGATCAATATTTTTCCCAGTGCCCGGTTATATACGTAACCGTCTCACTTCAAACTGCACAGTGATAAAGTACTCAGCATCAAATTGTAAAACACTGAAATGCCCTGGCTCAAGACTAAGGATTTATTTTCCGACACAAAGCCAACCCAATGCAAACAACTGCATACAGTCGAGCTCTGTTGGGATCACTTCCGGTAGTAAACATCTGTTTTTTGGATGCTTTTGGGTTAGGGACATATGGATTGGAAATCTGCTACTGTATAATTTCATGTTTATAAGTGATAGGAGCAAGATTAGGCCATTTGGCCCATCAAGTCCACCATGCCATTCAATCATGGGTGACCTATCTCTTCCTCTCAACCCCATTCTCCTGCCTTCTCTGCATAACCCCTGACACTCTTGATAATCAAGAATCTATCTATCTCTGCCTTAAAAATATCCATTGACCAACTCCACAGCCTTCTGTGGCAATGAATTCCACAGATTCACCACTCTCTGCCTAAAGAAATTCCTCCTCATCTCCTTCCTAAAGGAACGTCCTCGTATTCTGAGGCTATGACCTCTGGTCCTAGAATCTCCCACTAGTGGAAACATCCTCTCCACATCCACTCTATCCAAGCCTTTCACTATCTCCTGCATCTCCTCCCTTTGCGTTGTAGACTAAATCCTTTTTGTTGGATTGACTGAATTTGGAGAACTTACCTGAGTGACCATTGTTTTCAAGGGTCCAAACCAAAGATTTATCAGGATCGATGTAGCCTTTAAAGATAATATCATCCAATTTGGGATCAGGCGTAGCTTTTTTGGTTATAATATCAATGGGAGACTGACCACTCCCTCCGCACAGTGCATGTTGCCTTGCCCATGTTTTGGGTCCTAAAAACGATGACGTAATTCATTAGTCAGTGCACAAAGTTGAAGAGCACTTGAAAAACAAGTAATTGATATTATGCGAATTGCTTGATTTCAATTGTTTTGTTTAGTTTATAGATACAGCGTGAAACAGGCCCTTCGATCCACCGAGGCCGCGCCGACCAGCGATCCCTGCACACTAACACTGTCCTACACACACCAGGAACGATTTACAATTATACTAAGCCAATTAACCTACAAACCTGTACGTCTTTGGAGTGTGGGAAGAAACCGAAGATCGAGGAGAAAACCAACGCAGGTCACGGGGAAAACGTACAAACTCCGTATAGACAAACACCCCTAGTCAGGATCAAACCCGGGTCTCTGGTGCTGTAAGGCAGCAACTCTACCGCTGCTCCACTGTGGTTCAGAGATGCTGGCATTGCTAATAATCTAATTGTTCATCTCTGATTTCCCTTCAACTAAAGAGGAATTTAGGAGTCAACCACATTAGTTAAATAAAGTCTACTTCACTGATGATGGCCTGATTTATTTTCTTGAACTTGATAATTAGATTTTTTTTAAATAACCTAGTATATTTGTAGTTATTTTTAGTGGAGGATATTCCATTTACTCCAATTTTCTTCCATATCCCATAGATATGTGGATTTGGAGGTTATTTGGCCATTGGGTATAGAGTAAATGAGTAAGTGGGATAACAGAGAACTAGTGTGAATGGTGATCGATCGTCAGTGTGAATTGGTGGACCAAAGGGCCTGTGTCATTAAACTAAACTAAACTAAACTAAACATTTACTTGGAAAGACATTACCCTGGGAAAATGTATGATTTGCAACCTTTTAATACATTTGGAAAAAATCTTCTTTCAGTTCTCTCAGGGCCGGCACGGTGGCACAGCTGTAGAGTTGCTGCCTTACAACGCCAGAGACCCAGGTTCGATCCTGACAAGGGGTGTTGTCTTGTATGGAATTTGTACGTTCTCCCGTGACCTGCGTGCGTTTTCTCCGGTAGCTCCGGTTTCCTCACACACTTCAAAGACCTACAGGGTTGTAGGCTATTTGACTTGGTAAAAATTGTAAATTGTCCCTAGTGTGTATAAGATAGTGTTAGTCTGTGGGGATCGCTGGTCGGCACGGACTCGGTGGGCCGAAGGGCCTGTTTTCGCGTTCTATCTCTAAACAAAACTAAGGTTAGTGACAGTGTTGAAATGTGTTAAGTTAAATGCTTCCATTTTTTTGTCTAAAAAATGACGTAACATGATTTTTTTTTTAAATACTATATTAAAAAATTTGACCAGCTACTTACCGCAATTCGGTGATACAGAGTCATAACACCAATTTCCTGCACAAAAAAAAACAATTATTTGGTTGTGATCTTCAAGCATTGTATTTACCACTTTCACTACTGTGGCTTCTCTCCCTCTCCTCAAAATTTAGAATGGAAATATCTCCAAATTTACAATAGCATTCTCATAAAGATTCAATATTAACTTAAATAACTATATGTAAATACAATGTAAATTCAGGAAACAAAAACGAAATGTAAATTCACCTTATTCTTTTGTGTTTAACAGAAATGATTATTGTTACACTTTTATTATTACACTTCGAATTATTCTTGTTTATTCTGCCTAACATTAAGGAATATCACAAATTCATCCATATGTTAATTTCAATTGTATATCGGTGACCACCTAAAAATCTAAACTAAACTAAATTAAACTAAACTAAAAATAACAAAATAATACTGGTCCACCTTGGGTTAAAAGGCTGATTTTAACAAATTTAGCCAAAGCCTATCTCATATAACAGTTACAGTTTAGTTTATTTAGTTTATTGTCACGTGTACTGAGGTACAGTGAAAAACTTTTGTGGTGTGCTAACCAGCCAGCGGAAAGACAATACATGATTATAATCGGGCCATACACAGTGTACAGATACTTGATAAGTGCAAGGTAAAGCCAGTAAAGTCTGATCAAAGATAGTCCGAGGGTCTCTGATGAGGTAGATAGTAATTTAGGACTGCACTTTAGTTGTGGTAGGATGGTTCAGTGGCCTGTTAACAGCTGGGAGGAAACTGTCCCTGAATCTGGAGGTGTGCGTTTTCACACTTCTGTACCCTTTGCCGATGGGAGAGGGGAGAAGAGGGAGTGGCCAGGGTGCGACTTGTCCTTGATTATGCTGCTGGTTATGCCAAGGCAGCGTGAGGTATAAATGGAGTCAATGGAAGGTAGACTGGTTTGTGTGATGGTCTGGGCTGCGTCCACAGATACAGTAGCAGCAATTTCTTGCGGTCCCAAATTGCTACTGCAGGTAAAATGTTAAATGCTATTGACAATTTTCAAAATGATGTGGTTGCTAGTGCAGATGATAGTGCAAAATGTGCAAAATGGATATTAACATGTTAACTAGAATGTATTATTCATGGTTTTGACATGGCAAAATTCCAGCTAGTGTCAAGAACAGTTGCTTACAGCTCTGCAGCACCCAACAAATCCATCCCACCGGTCTACCAAAAAGATCATTTGAATGTATGAGCTGTACATAAGTTGGGGTAACTATGGGTAACCTGTAACTAATGTTTCGCTGGTCAACACAACACCCAGCCCCATTCCTTGCACTTAACCAGCACAAACCTCACACCTCACATGCAATCAACATGCCCGTCAGACATAAAGTCATACAGTAAGGAACTGGGCCCTTCTGCTTCCCACGCCCACAAAAGGCTTTTTGCCCTTCGACACGTCCTATTTGCCCATACTAGATCTGTATCATTATATGCCTAATAACGGTTAGCATTTAATAATGGTTGAAATATTTATGTGATTTATGTGAAATATTATTTTAGAAGTTAAAGAATTATATATTTATGTCAAAACACATTTAGCCGATAAATAGTATATAAAATATTAATATTAAATAAATTAAAGATTGTTTAGCTTATCTTTTCTATATAGTTTGCACTAGATATCTCAGCCATGGGTAACATGAATGTGAGGAACCAGATGTACAGTGTATCTGGCCTCCCAGCTTAGCACAATTGAAAGACATGACTGGATACTGCTGACGAAATGTGTAGGAAAGAACTGCAGATGCTGGTTTTACACCGATGAAAGACACAAAATGCTGGAGTAACTCAGCGGGACAGGCAGCATCTCTGGAGAGAAGGAATGGGTGACGTTTCGGTTCGAGACCCTTCTTCGGACTCGGGTCTCTCTCTTCCCGAAACGATCTCTCCAGATATGCTGTCTGATCCGCTGAGTCCCACTTTCACGACCTAATTCACGACCTCTGCCGAGCTTGCCCTTGACTCAAACTCGCAGCATGGCCGTCACCAGGTCGTAGGAGGTCGTAGGTAGGCCGTGATGCTAGTCGTAGGTAGTCGTAGCATCAAGTAGGTCGGGCGTTTTTCTAGCATGATGAAAAATGTCCACGAGTATAAAAGGTCGTGAATTAGGTCGTGAAAGTGGGACAGGCCCGTTGTGTCTTTCTTCGGTGCAGTTCCTTCCTACATGCTAGTATATGGGTTGTTATTTTAATAAACTATAGAATCTTGGAATCATTATTCTGAGCAAAACAGTCGCTATTCTTAAAAAATCTGCAGATTTGATAATATTTTTTTTCAAATCTCTCCAAAGGAAATGACATTTTTAATGACTATCACTCTATTTGAAGTTCACTTCAAATCAGTTGCTTCTGTGACTTCCACAGAGGGAAGGCTACAGCAGCGTCGCCTGTGGAGAATCAAGGTATTACTGAATTTAGTCTCTGCATTTCTGTGTTTAACTTTTTCACGTACAGACGCCCGATTTACAGTTTCAGATCGGTAGGCAGAATCAAAGATATCTTTGGGCAGAATACGCGAGGTTGTTCCTATAATGATCTCCTTGCCTTATACCATCCCGATCCGATAGGTGGCTTTTTCCGCTCCTGGAATTTGCATGTTAAATGTGATCTATGGACCAGATGTATCCGGTAACAACTTTGTCAGTTCAATGGGTCAAGGAGTTAAGTGGTCTATAACCATGTTACCAAGATTTATGTGGCCGGTTATATAGTTGATCAAAAGAATTGTGGATGTATTTTAAAGACTTCCGAACTTTAAATGAAGAAATATTAAATAGTAGACTTTGATCATTTTAATTGAAAACTCGACCATATAAAAACACGAACCATCTCTAATGGACTAACCCTGCTGTTAACTGATCACACGTCACCTGGAACTACAATTGTGTATCTGAGCTTCACTCTTAAAGGTCGTTCTTAATGTCAGGATTTGCACTTGTTTATCATTCCCACTTCTATTGTTCCACTTTTCGTTTTGCGTTTTGTGTGGTGAATGTTATTTCCATATGGACATTAAAGAAATACCAATTTGACTAAATTCTGTTAAAGGGAAGGGGGAAGGGAGGGGAAAGTGGGAGGGGGGGGGGTGGCTTTCTGATACCCGCAGAGCTGATTTCATGATCAATAGGGGAAGACGTACGATGATAAAGAATTAAGATTGACCATAGTCGTTGATATGTAAAATACAATTGAAGGGAATAGAGGGATTGTTGGAGAACCAGGAGAATGAAAAAACAATCTGTCGGAAGGAACTGCAAATGTTGCATTACAACAAAGATTTGTGGATGTATTTTAAGCTGGAGTAACTCAGCGGGACAGGCAGCATCTCTGGAGAGAAGGGATGGGTGGAGTTGGCGGAGTTCAGTTGTGTAAAGACTGTGGTTTGTAAAAGAGGTCAAACACATGAGGACCAGGACTTCTATTGAGTGGCATACTTATGTGTTATCGGCTTATTTTGATTGATTGAAAGATACAGCATGGAAACAGGCCCTTCAGATCCATGCCGACCATCGATCAACCATTCAGTTCTATGTTATCGCAGTTTCGCATCCACTACTGACACACCCGGGGTGGGGGGGGGGGGGGGATTTACAGAAGAAAATCTTGTGAAAAGGTGAGAATTGAAGTTCGCTGGTGGGGTCAGAGACCAACGCACCTCAGGGGGGTTGGGGGGGGGGGCGCCTGAAACATTCACTCCCTCACCCTCTCCCCATGACCACACGCCCAATAATTTCCCTCCCTCCCCCACACACACACATCCATGCACATCGTTCTTTGTGTTCAAGGAAAAATAATATAGATGAGACGTCCTCGATCAGGAAACGTTAACCATGTTTCACGCTTTACAGATGCTGTCAGATCTGCTGAGAACGTTCAACATTTTCCGATTTCATTTCAGTTTTCCACCACTAGCTGGTCTTTATTTGTTTATTCTGTTATTGTTAAAATTAGTTTTATTATACAAAACCATGAAGTATCTTAAAATAATCTGAAGAAGCGTCTCGACCCGAAACGTCGCCTATTTATTTTCTCCAGAAATGCTAACTGACCCCCTGAGTTACTCCAGCTTTTTGTGTCTATCTTAAAATAATTCCCACTATACTCTAAAATACAGATTGCACGCACGTAAAAACAACCACTCGATCCACTCGCTACAGATTTTGAAAGATAATCTAGCACAGATCATCAGTTATTTGCCCGTTGGCATGCTTTTTTTTGTTGTACCCGGGATGCCACCAATGGAGCTATGCAGCATAGATGCCCGAGCACTGTTCAATGCAGGCCCGAGTCTCCCCTTCTGAACAAAACAGAATTGCTGCAGAAAGGCTAGGGTGTGGGAAATGAATCTCTCTTATTTAAAACTACTGGATGGAAAAGAAGATGATTGGCTTCATAATCAATCTAGTTTCTAGAACAACAAACGTAGCAGCGACTAAACAGGCTGAACGGGAGATTTTGTAACCCTGCAGATGTGTGGAGTTAGATTACTGCTGCATTCACTTGGCAGTAAATTATTGCCATGGGTTTATGAGACTTGTCTTTTCTTTCTATCTTTACTGTTCC
This sequence comes from Malacoraja senta, assembly GCA_038087875.1. NCBI lineage: Eukaryota > Metazoa > Chordata > Chondrichthyes > Rajiformes > Rajidae > Malacoraja > Malacoraja senta. Next base: position 6,122,926 of record CM075982.1, on the reverse strand, counting down.
TCCGTTCCTGAAGTTACTTTGAAAAAAAAATGTCATTAGCTGTCAGCACTCACAGATGCCCTGAGATCATGAAGATGATTTAATAATACAAAGCCTTCTTTATATCTGCCTTCTTTATGCCAGATTTTGGTCCACAGTGCTCCTTGGAGCTCCAGTGAAAAGGCTGTCTGATTTATATTACTACAAATAAAGTGATGAATATATGTAAAATAAAAGTTAGACCAGCCTTCTACAGAATCTGCAAGAACATACAGAATTTAGGGAACAAAATGGGAAAAAAGTTATTTGTGTTGGCCATGAAATGCCAAGTGTAAAAAGTCATAGTGACTTGCAAGATTTTCAATAAATGCATTTGGCCAAGTGAGAGAAAGGGGTCAGTGTTGTGCATCCTAAATATTGCTGCAAATATTAGGTAAATATTTAGTAAAATTAAGCTCAAATTAATCTGTAAAGTCAGTATAAGCTGCAATTTAAAAATATTGCCTGGACAATGCACATTAATACACATCCACTAAGAAATTGATAGCGTTTTGTACTCTTAGACCTAAATAAAGTAAATGGAATAACGTAGAATTTACAGTGGAGAGGTTGACAGTGGAACCAACATGTACTATATGATTTTCCACCCACGTCATTTACTTCATCTCACTACATCAGTATGTCCTTGTACTCTTTACTGAATAAGCCTTTGTTTAGCTTCTTTGTACACCACACCACACCTGGACATATCAGTGTGAGCAAAGTTTGCACATTTAAAGTGGTGAAATCTAATACAAACTAATAAATACAACTAATGAATGTAAAAGGATAGCTGGATAGACAATGTGCTGTAACTGCAACATGTGGGAACTGGTGGACCCCATTGTGGTAAACAATGGCCTTATCTACATCAGGTGTTGGCTGCTCGAAATAATTTGGCTCAGGTTCGATGAGGTGGAGTCTGAGCTCCAAACACTGTGATTCAAGGAGGCAGGAAAGGATTTCCTGGACACAATATTCCAGGAGGCAGATTCACTATTTCTATATAGGTGAATGGTCAGGGACAGAGCGGTCTGAGTGCAGATAGAAATATCCAGAGAATCGTTCTAGAGAATCCCCAGTCCAGAATGTACGAGGGTCTTGCTGCTTCAGTGGATAAGGGTGAGGATTGCAGAGAGGATGAGCAAACTGTCCATAGCACCATGGCACAGGGAGCCATTCAAGTGGGGAAGGAAAGAGAAGTTAGCATAGTTAGGTAACAGACACAGCTCTCCTTCGCTATGACAGGAAGTCTTTCAGAGGCTAGGGTTAAGATGTCTCTTCTGAACTAGATTATTATATGTTATTGCTAGGAATTAGATTCTCTTGAGGGATAATGCGGAGCTCATGGAAAAAGTGAGAATCAGAATCACAACGGTGATAATCTCAGGATTATTACTGGAGCCACATGCGAATTGGGAAAGGATTAGGGAGGTAAATTCAATGCTCCAAGCAGGTGTGGTAGAAATAAATCTCAAATAACGGGACAGCAGTAGTGGGGAAGTAGAGAGCTGATCTGCTGGAATGGGCTTTATCTGTTTCATGCCAGGATCCATGTCCTTGGAAATTAGATTCAGTTTAGTTTATTGTCAGTTGTACCAAGTTACGGTGAAAAGCTTTTGTTACATGCTACCCAGTCAGCAGAAAGACAATACATGATTACAATCGAGCCATTTACAGTGTATAGATACATGATAAGGGAATAACATTTAGAGCAAGGTAAAGCCAGAAATGTCTGATCAAAGATAATCCGAGCATCACCAAAGAGGTAGATAGTAGTTCAGCACTGCTCTCTGGTTGTGGTAGAATGATTCACTTGCCTGATAACAGCTGGGAAGAAACTGTTCCTGAATCTGGAGGTGTGCGTTTTCACACTTCTATATCTTTTGCCTGCCGGCGGAGGGGATAAGAGGGAGTGGGATACTTAGATCTGTAGACTGGATGACAGGACATTAAACTAAATAGGAGATGGGTTCCAAGAAAATAATGCTTAATAATAATCAAGATTATTACTATTAATAAATCAAGAGGAAATGAGATGGGGGAATTTGTAAGCAAAGTGTGAAAAGCTAGGGCAAATAATGTAAATGAAAGCAAATGATAGCAAACCCAGTAAGTAAAAACAGTAAAAAGTCAAAACATACCAGTCTTTCTATAAGTGCATATGCAGTGGCATTTGCAATAAAATGGATGAGTTGACAGCACATATTGCAACATTTGAGTATGATCTATTAAATATTATTGAGACGTGATTGCAGAGTAACCAGGACTGGGTACTCAATAGATTGGACAAATCAAACTGGCAAGTGTATTCATAAGTGATAGGAAGCAGAATTTGGCCATTCGGCCCGTCAGGTCTACTCCGCCATTCAATCATGGCTGATCTATCTCTCGCTCCTAACCCCATTCTCCTGCCTTCTCCCCATAACCTCTGACACTAATCAAGAAATTGTAGGAGAAAAAAACCATGGAGTGGTCAGGAATTGCTTCTTCGAACAATGTGTTCCAGAACCCACCTGGTAACCGTCCATGGGTAATAAGGATTCATAATATATTTTGAGGTTCTCTTAGGAGGTGGTGGACACAATACGATAGAATTCCAGATACAGTTTGAGGGTAAAAAATATCCCTAACATATTGGCTAATTTAAAATAACAGGGAGGAAAACGTAAAAATCCAATCACGAGAAATAAAGTAGGAAACTGGTAGTGCTGAGGGTGGACAAATTCCTGGGACTTGATAACTTACATCCAATGGTTTTAAAAGAAGTTCCTAGAGACAGTGGGACCTGAAGAAGTGTCTCAACCCGAATTGTCACCCATTGCTTTTCTCCAGAAGTGCAGCCTGTCTCGATGAGTTACTCCAGCATTTTGTGTCTATCTTTGCAATAAATAGGTGTGTTTTGAGGCTGGTAAGATGTAACTGGTGAAATACCCCGTGGAGTATTCAGAAATCAGATCCTGGTCCTCATTTACTATTACATAGTTGATGGGAAGGAGGGAATTAAATGTAAGGTTCCCAAGTTTGACAATGATACAAAGGTAGATGGAAGGGTGGGCCATGATGTGGACATTGTGATTTGCAACAGGATATGGATACATTGGATTAGGTGAAAAGCTAGCAAATGAATTTTAATGTGGGGAAGTGTGAGGTCACCTACAATAAAAATAAGTCAAAAGGCAGATTGTTATCTAAAAGGAGGGATGACAGAAAACAAGTTCAGATGTATTGTTATTGAACCATGAAATGCCTTCAGGCAAATCTAACAAGTTGTCAAGAAGATACGAAAGGAACGGTCAGTGTTTAAGAATAGAGATGCTTTGTTAGTCGTAGGGCAGATGGTGAGACCACACCTGGAATACTGTGCACAAGTGTGATCCCCATACCAAAAAATGACTAGAATGTTGGAGGCAGCTCAGTAGAATCACCAGAGAGTAATTATTTAAAGAGAATTCTTACATGACAGTTTATGTAGTTTAGAAGATTGCCAAGCATCCTTAGTCAAACATACAAGATCCTAAGGGTGCTTGACAGGATAGATGCTAATGTGTAGCAAGGAACTGCAGATGCTGATTTACACCGAAGATGGATACAAAATGCTAGAACACAGCGAGTCAGGCAGCATCTCTCACCGGAGATGCTGCCTGGCTGGCTGGCTGAGTTACTCCAGCATTTTGTGACCATCTTCAGGATAGATGTTAACGTGCTTTTACTAGTGGGGTAGCCATGAACAAGGCAACGTATGAAGGTACACAAAAATGCTGGAGAAACTCAGCGGGTGCAGCAGCATCTATGGAGCGAAGGAAATAGTTAAGGTGGAGATAGTTCAACATTTGAAAGATGGAGGAATTGAGGATGGGGGGGAACTAGCACAGAAGAGGAGTCGAGGCCAGCAGAGATCAGCGGTGATCATATTGCGCGATGGAGCGGAGTTGAATTGCGTTTATTGTCACGTATACCGAGGTACAGTGAGAAGCTTTTGTTTTACACTGTACCTCGGTACACGTGACAATGAACTCACCTCGGCTCATTCACCCCGTATGATCGCGGCTGTGATGTGTAGGAAGGAACTGCAGATGCTGGCTTACCCCGAAGATAAGACACGAAATGCTGGAGTCACTCCGCGGGACAGGCAGCATTTGTGGAGAGAAGGAATGGGCTAGACCCTTCTTCTGACTCGTTTCGATCCGGAACGTCACCTATTCCTTCGCTCCAGAGATGCTGCCTGTCCCGCTGAGTGACTCCAGCATTTTGTGTCGATCTTCGATGATCAGGGCTGATCTCTGCTGGACTCGGGCGGGTCGTGGCCACCAAGTCTTGCTCCTATTATTGCGTCCCCGTTAATGAGCGCCTCTCATTGTGATGACCGGCTTGGTGTCATTTGCCGTCAGCGGGCTGGCAATTTACATTCAACACCCTGGGTTTCTGGTCAAATATCCCTACACCCCAATATAAACAAACACAGCGGCAACCTGCAGCAAACACAGCGTCAGTATTTACAGCCACCAGGGATGGCATCAAATAGGACCGAAAGTGGCAATAATAATAAGCCCGCAACTAAACACACTGCAAAAACTCAACGAAGAACAACAGCACAATGAAGTGACCCCTCTCTCGACAAGGATACACCTGTGACAGACGGGGAACTTCAGCTGCTTTTGAGTCGTTTTTGAGTTTGGATCTAGCTAGCTCCCATTCAATGCGTTGGCACGCACAGTCATTGCCCGTGATCTCGTTGGCACTAGTGGGAGAGACCGGGCGGGCAGGAGCAAGGATCGGAGCCAACATTTCAGCCCCGGGTTGCCGAGCTGAGCAGATTTGCAGCGCCGTTGCTCGTGACCCAGCGAGAAACGGCTGCACTCCAGTCTGACGCCAGACATCATCCTTAGCTGCTGTTCAGGGGGGCGGCTTCACCTCACTGTCACCACGAACCGAGGAGACACAAGGCACTGCAGATGCTGGAATCATGAGCCAAAAAAAAGAGAGAAAGAAACTGCTGGAGGGACTTAGCCGGTGCAGTCTGACCATCCGAGTTTTCCCAGCGCGTTATCTGTATTTGTTTTTTGTTCACATGAAAACGAGACAGTTAAAAGAAAATTGGTTACATATATCCCAACAATTTGAACATCGACAGCGATTGAAGTCCTACCTACTCCGGAGGCCGGCGAAAGCAATGAAAGGCTGATGAGGAAGAGAATAAGCGAGCGCATGGCTCTCTGTGTTCTTGTCTCTCTGGTGTCAAGATAGCAGGGGTGAGGAACACGTTACGGCCGATAGCGAGGTGCTGGCCTTTTTATTTCTCTCAAGGACAGTGGGACCTGGCAGGGCAAGATGAGCTCCTCCTCCACTTCCTAGGTCTTCCACTCAGCACATTTCTAGATTGTACCAAGGCACGGGACGCAATGCGGGAGCTGTCTGTTTATGTCAGCTCCGGAAGGGAGAGGGGGTTGGGGGTGAAAGGTAGGGTGTGTGTGTGTGGGGGGGTTAAGTTGTTGGGTGATGCCTCGGCGGAGAGGAAGCGACCTCTGTTGGCACTTTCACCCTCAGGTAAGCGGCATGAGGGGCCAATCCAAAATCGAATTGGAGGGATCAACTTTCAAAGTATCTTGGATCAATCCCACGTCATTCGTTCTTCCTCAATATGATTTGCCCTACAACATTTTTTTTTTACATTAAATGACAATTAAGATGAAATGACGATAAATGACGACTCATGAGTCATAGCCCATGTAAGTGCAAAGTAATAATAAGTTGGCTTAATAATGTGATCGCTGCAGCGGGAAACATATCTCACTTTTTGCAGTGAAGACGAGAACTCCAATTGGCAAGGGTTGGACGTTTATTTGTGGCACGGTTCTGCTGTATGCGAGAATATGTCGATTCTGTATTAGAATTCACAAATTTCGAGACTATGTACAATTCAAGAGGTTTACCGGTGACACTGTCTGTGGAAACCGCGACCTATTCAAACCCACTTCATATATCAATTATAAAATGTGGTCAAAACGGAAAATTCGTGGGCGCAGTCACAGGGAGCGTTTTTATTACCGGCTAGAAACGGGGGAGTGTGCATCGATCCACGGGGAACCGTCAAACACATGTCCGTCGATAAGACACAACAATGCTGGAGTAAGTCAGCGGGACGGGCAGCATCTCCGGAGAGAAGGAATGGGTGACGTTTCGGTCGAGACCCTTCTTCAGACGAACACATGACCGTGCCCCCTAAAAGGTTACAACCATTCGCTCGTCTGGTCGTATCAGACCACAGGGCAAAACAATGAATTTCCTGATGAGGATTTTCTCTTCACCCCAATATTTCCCCAACACAGCGAGGAATATCGACACCATAGAGCGACCGTTTTTCCCCCTCCAGAATTAGAGGAGTTAATAGGTTTAAGTTGTTTAGTGACATTCTCGCAATCGTCTGAAGAAGGGTCTCGACCCGAAACGTTGCCTAATTTCCTTCGCTCCATAGATGCGAAGGAAATACCCGCGGAGTTTCTCCTGCATTTTTGTCTACCTTCGATTTTCCAGAATCTACAGTTCCTTCTTAAACATTCTCGCAATACTTGAAGCGTTTGTGTTTCCCATTCCTTCCCATTCGTCTAATAGGCACTCCGATGTATCATACACACCGGAGTGCCTATTAGATTGGTAGAAGGGTGAACTAATGTGCTGGGCGCAAAATGCTGCAGTAACTCACCTGGACAAGCAGTACCCCTGGAGAGAGGGAATGGGTGACGTTTCGGGAATCTTCTTCAGAAGAAGGGTCTCGACCCATTCCTTCTCTCCAAAGAGGCTCCCTGTCCCGCTGAGTTACTCCAGCAATTTGTGTCTTTCTTCGGTGTAAATCAGCATCTGCAGTTCCTTCCTGCACTGAATTAATGTGCTGATACTCACACACACGTACATTCTTGAACACAACTAGGATTGTTGATTACCCACGATTAGTGAGTTACTCACTTTCGAACAATTATCACAATATAAAAATAATAACAAAATTAAGCAAATTCTAATTTCTGTTGTAAAGTAAAATGATTCCCAAGGATCTTAATTGGGGGGCTACCATCGACTCCACAGTGAAAAAGGCACAACAGAGGATGTACTTCCTGCGGCAGCTGAGGAAGCACAATCTGCCACAGGCAATGATGGTCCAATTCTACACGGCCATCATAGAGTCTGTTCTCACCTTCTCCATCGTGGTCTGGTTTGGCTCAGCCACCAAGCATGACACCTGGAGGCTGCAGCGAATCGTCCGATCAGCAGAGAAGGTTATTGGCTGCAACCTTCCCTCCATCGATGAACTGTACACTGCAAGGGCCAGGAAGCGAGCGGGCAAGATCATCTCTGACCCCTCTCACCCTGGCCACAAACTCTTTGAATCACTTCCCTCTGGAAGGCGACTCCGGACTGTCAAAGCTGCCACAGCCAGACATAAAAACAGTTTTTATCCACGAGTAGTTGCTCTACTCAACAGCCAAAAATCTGTAGCCTCCCTTTGATCTGGTATTTTGTTGGTTCACATGCTTGATCAATGGTGTTTTATCATTAATATCTTATTATTATTATTATTAATATTTAGTGATTTCTGAGTCATTCGTAACTGTCACTGTATGTCATGTTGTTACTTGTGGGCGGAGCACCAAGGCAAATTCCTTGTATGTGAATACTTGGCCAATAAACTTACTTACTTACTATCTTCGGAATAACGGAAGATGGTCCAGAACTAAATGTGTTTCAAAAGAAACTAATAGACTATGGGTTAATAACTGGAAAAAAGCTAATTTTAAAATTTTGGAAGAAGGCTCTAATACCAACTATAAATATGTGGATTTCAAATATGTTCGAAACATTACACCTAGAAGAGATAAGACTCCTCCCAGCAGGTAAACCAGATCACTTCCACCTGACGTGGTCTGCATTTATAGAATTATTACAAATATAGGGTGCAAAAGTACTTAAAAAAAAATTGAGGTCAGGTAAGGGGGGATGATAGTTGAAGAGTTGGTATGTCCCATTTACGTAATGCTCATAAAAATATTTGTTTCTCTCTTTTTCCTCTTTCTCTTTCTCTTTCTTTTCTAGGGTCTATTTCTCAACTCTTTTTCTTTTGTTTTTAATTTTGCTCTTATAGATTCTTCGTCGTTTTTTGTTGTCACATTTTCTACACTTTCACTTTTTCCTTCACTTTCTTCTTTCTTTCAATCTTTTCCTTTTCTAGTGTAAAAAAGAAATGGAGTACATTAATTGTAAGAAGACATAAGTGACGAGTACTAATGTATGTGGTTGTAATGTAATGTACTTCTAATAAATAAAAATAAAAAAAAAAAAATAAAAACTTACTTACTTACTTTCTCGACTAAAATAAGGTTTCACTTCTATCATCATGATACGTATTCATGCACAGTATTCTGACCAGGAATTCCAAATTAAAAGTAATTTATTTGTCACTGGAAAATGGCCTCAAGTTGAATAAACTATATCCAACACCATTGTGGCACAGTGGGGAAGCTTGTAGAGTCGCTGTCTCACAGCGCCGGAGACACGAGTTTGATCCTGACCTCGAGCGCTGTCTGTATGGAGTTAGCATGTTCTCCCTGTGACCTGTGTGGCTTTCCTCCTGGCGCTCCCCAACTCCCCCCCCCCCCACCCATCTCAAAGACATGTGGGTTTGTAGGATAACTGTCCCTCTGTAAATTACCCCTCGTGTGCTGGGAGTGGATGAAAAAGTGGGATAACGTGGAACTAGTGTGAATGGGTGTTCAGTGGTAGAACTAGTGTGAATGGGTGGACCTCGGTGGGCCAAAAGGCCTTTTTCCATGGTGTATCTCGAAAAAACCCAAATGGACAGGGTGCATCTGAAAATATACAAAAACAGGAAATGAGAAAAAGTAATTGATTGACCCGATTTTCCCCCCTGGGTAATGCAGAAATCACCTGTTGTGGATTAAATAATTTAATGGCTCCTGAAGAATGGAATTTCAATGGAAATTTCCAACAAGGAAGCGCTCTGGTAGATATTCCCGGCATGAAGCTGGGACTTTAGTTTAGGCTTATTATTGTCACATGTAAGGAGATACAAATACTATACATAAGTCAAGCTCCAGTACAATAGGTAGAGTAAAGGGGAATATACGGAGTGCAGAATATAGTTCTCAGCATTGTCGCGTACCAGTTCCATTGACAAAGTCCAATGTCTGTAATGGGCAGAGGTGAATTGGTCAATACCCCAAATGGTCAATGCTCCAACCTTATGTAAGAACTGTTCAGAAGCCTGATAACAGAAGGGAAGAAGTTGTTCCCGAGTCTGGTGGTGCGCACTTTTAAGTTTCTATATATTTTGCCTGACGGGAGCAGGGAGAAGAAACATTGAAAATAGGTGCAGGAGGAGGCCATTCGGCCCTTCGAGCCAGCACCGCCATTCATTGCGATCATGGCTGATCGTCCCCAATCAATAACCCGTGCCTGCCTTCTCCCCATATCCCTTGATTCCACTAGCCCCTAGAACTAGCCCCTATCTAACTAAGAAGAAGGAATGACTGAGGTGGACCAAGTCTTTGATTATGTTGGCTGCTTTTCTAAGGCAGTGTGAATGGAGTCAATGGTATGTGTGATGGACTGGGGGGCATCTCCAACTCTGCAATTTCTCGCAGTCTTGGGCAGAGCTGTTCCCAAGTGATATCATAGAAGCTATCATCTTCAGGAAAGGAGACAAATCATCTGTATTAACCGCAGAGGGGTCTCCCTACTGCCTGCCACTAAGTAAAGTCGTTCCTTGAATTGCAGTATGTTTTTTCAAACATCTAAAGACACAATGGAAACGACCCTCACTGCTCCAAGCCAAATGCAGGAAGCAGAACCAAACACCTCATCAAAGCCTTTGCTTCTATCAATTGAGAAGGAGGATGAAACATTTGCCTCTTATTAAACTTCACTCAGAAATTCACCTCCATCTTAGATTTACTTCATGAAGGCATACAAGCCATGATCCTAAAAAATGGGTCCACAACAGAACTAATCGCAGTGTACGGCACTGCAAAGCAACATTCTTCTCAATCTTTCTTGCCTTAATGCTGTACCTTGCCGTCAACAACCTTCCACAGGAGTGGAACTAATCTGCAGGACTAATGGGAAACTGTTCATACTACATTACCTCCATTCCAGAACAAAGGTTAAGTCAAACTCCACGGTTGAACTGCAGTGTAGTTTAGTTTAGTTTAGTTCAGTTTAGTTTATTGTTGCGTGCTAGCTGGTGTGATGCTTGCAAATGCATGTGGTTGGAGACCAAGTTCTAAACTTACTCCCTGAAGCAAACCAGAGATTGGGCAATATAATGAATTGCCATGTGGTAAAGGTAATCCATCCACCAGTCCTACTGCTCATCACCACTCTTGAACATCAAAGGTCCAACAGATCCTGACAAATGTTCTCAGCAATCACCCCCGGCAGTGAAGCCTTACATAAATGATGAAAATTGTTATAGCCTTCTGCTAACACAGTCTTTAGCCATCTGAGGAAAGTTAAAGACCTCAAACACAGCACAAAACTCATGGTGTACTGAGCCCCAGTGAACCTGCCTTCTTATATGCTCTTGAGACTTGAACTACTTACAGCGGGCACCTTGATCACTAAAAAGATACCAATGCTATCTCCACAAAAACCTTTGGATCCATTGCAGGATAAGTGAACCAACATCAGTGTCCTCTCCCAGGTAAGCATCATGGTTCTAATTACATTCATGGTTCTGATTAACGGCCAGGTAGTTTACATGCCGGACTCCCAAAGTAGACAAAATGTGTAGGGAAGAACTGCAGATGCTGGTTTAAACCGTAGACACAAAAAAACTGGAGTAACTCAGTGGGTCAGACATCTGTGGAGAAAAGGAATAGGTGACATTTCGGGTCTGAAGAAGGGTCTCGACCTGAGACATCACCTATTCTTTTTCTCCATAGATGCCGTCTGACCCGCTGAGTTACTCCAGGTTTTTGTGTCTATCCCAAAGCATACAGTCTATTCCAAGCCCTGTCATGGGAAGAGATGGACCATGAAGTATTCTACTCAATTTTAGCTTCTCGCAGAAATTCATATCCCTCCTAAAAGATTCGGGGATGGTTCCAAAACCTCACTGAAAAATTGCAGTATCTCCACCAATTCCTGGGAATCTCTAGCACATGACTGCACAAAGATGAAAAAGAGCATTTGAGTTGGCATTGAAAACCAAGTCTACACAGCACAATGAAACTTTGTGCAGATGACAGGAAAATATTGCCTCACAAACGACCTACCCAGCTCACAAGTATCTCTTGTCCCACCTGTGACAAAGTCTGTTGGTCCCACATTGCCCTTCAGAACCGAAAGAACTAGAATGGAAACAAGTCATCTTCAACCCCAAGAGACTGCCAAATGAGACTAATAGAAGTTGACAGGCTATTTGAAAGTTGTTAGATCTATGGGAGTTGGGGACAGGGGTTGATGAGGAAATCTAATTCAAATATGTTCCTTTCCTCAGCTGATTTCTGTATCATTTCAATTCAGCTAATTCAGACAAATCCCCCTGCCATGTGTAACATGGTGAAATAAACTGGAGGCGAGCAGTGAGAGAGGGTGTTGTAGAGCTCCCGTCGGAGAGAGAACTTCAAAGTAGGCATACCTCGAGGAGATTTTGCAGTGGAGCAGACACATTCCTACACATTTTTCCTTCCTACACATCATGTGTTCAGTAAATACATTCACCTAGTTAATGCAGGCAATATGAAGATTTTTATTTGATTCCACTCCCTGCCAGTTTTGAACTTGGACAAGTCAAAACCCAGGACATAAACATAAAGAATCTTGTGTTTCGCAACATCGAATACCGAAGGTAGACAAAAGTGCTGGAGAAACTCAGCAGGTGCAGCAGCATCTATGGAGCTGCTGCACCTGCTGAGCTTCTCCAGCCTCCATAGATGCTGCTGCACCCGCTGAGTTTCGCCAGCCTCCATAGATGCTGCTGCACCCGCTGAGTTTCTCCAGCACCTTTGTCTACCTTCGATTTTCCAGCATCTGCAGTTCCTTCTTAAACATAGAATACCGAAGAATTGTTCAATCATAATTGAAAGACTGATTGAAAGATACAGGATGGAAACAGGCCCTGCGGCCCACCGAGTCCACACTGACATCAATCACCCATTCACTCTCGTTCTATGTTATTCCACTGTCACATCCACACCCTACACACTAAGGGCAATTTACAGAGGCCAAATAACCTACGAGCCTGCACATGTTGGTTCACTGGGAAAATGTCCAAACTCCACACAGGCAGCGCCCAAAGGTCAGAATCGAACACGGGTCTCTGGAGTTGTAAGGCAACAGCTCTACCATCCTCTGTACGGTGCCTCCCCTAATTCATGCCTTGTTAATGACTATTTTCACTTCCAACAGATAGGAAATGGTCAATAATGGAATTGTACAGTGAAATCAGAGGATTAAATATATCAAGGGAAAAAGAATGAGAAGTCAAAAAAAAAATGCTCGGGGAAAAATGGTAGGGCAGGCAGCTTCTGTGCATAGAGACCTAACATTTTAGGTCTTTCATCAGAACTTGGCATGGCCACCAACAGTAAAGTGATTAAAATTGGGCACAAAGTGCTGGAGTAACTTGGCGGGTCAAGCAGCATCTCTGGATAGGTGACGTTTAGGGTCAGGAATCTTCTTCTATCCACGTTCTCCAGAGATGCTGCCTGACCTGCTGAGTTGCATTAGCACTTTGTGTCTGTTTTTCTAAAGCAGCGTCTGTAGTTCCTCGTATGTCCTGATTAAAATTGGAGGTGCTCAGAAGGCGATCAATAGAGTTAGGGATTTGGACATTAAAAAAAAATAAGACACCAAGTGCTGGAGTAACTCAGCGAGTCAGACAGCATCCCTATATGTGATGTTTTGGGTCTGGATCATTCTTCAGACTGCAGTTTATGGTTTTTTTTGCAAACCAGCATCTGCAATTCCTTGTTTCTAAATTAGGACATATTTAAACAGGATAACATTATTGTGTCACTAAACACAAGTCATAACATTTGCGTCTGAAGAAGGGTCTCAACCCGAAACGTCACCCATTCCTTCTCTCCAGAGATGCTGCTTGTCCCACTGAGTTACTCCAGCATTTTAGGTCTACCTTTGATTTAAACTAGCATCTGCAGTTCTTTCCTACTCATAACATTTGACTGACTTTATTATATCCAATGTCTTGACATGGCATGAATTAAACCAGCTGAATGCAGTCTGATGCAACTGGATAATGTTAGTAAGATATTTTTGAAGCCTGGTGCAATCAATGTTGTCAAAGGCTAGTGACAAGAGGGGAAGGATGAGAAGATAATTTATTTTTATTACAGTTTTATGACTTTGATAAAGCTGTTTTGGTACGATGGCAGGAGAACAAATCCAATTAAAGGAAATAAAACGTGGAGTTCCAGGAATCCAATGCATAGGTTAAGAAGGTGACTGCACTTTCCAAAAGAGGAAAGTGAGTTTTAAAATGGGTCAGTAAATTGCGAGTGTGACTGGGGGAAGAGGAGTGGAGGGCAAGGATTATTTTCATAGATTTATTATGATAGCAAATTTGAAAGAGGGGGAAAATGCCTGATGGCAAAAGAGCATGAACGATATCAGCTGACTAGGAATCAAAGGAGAGATATCAAAGAATCAACATAGCGAAGGAAATAGGCAACGTTTCGGGTCGAGACCCTTCTTCATTCTGAAGAAGAGTCTCGACCCGAAATGTTGCCTATTTCCTTCGCTCCATAGATGCTGCCTCACCCGCTGAGTTTCTCTAGCATTTTTGACTACCTTCGATTTTACAGCATCTGCAGTTCCTTCTTAAACAAAGAATCAACATAGGTATTAGGGTCAAGGGTACAAAAGGTGGGTGACATTGAGATGAGTTGCAAGCGGACACATGATGAGGTAAGATTGAAACCAGAGAAAGCTGTGCAGTCAGGATTAGAGAACTGCAATTTCTACGTAATTTAATCTGCATTCTTTGAGGTTACACCATCTCTACCCAAAACATAATTATTCATGTATTTCACAAAGTACAGTGGCTCAGTTAACCTCTCCCCATTAGAAAACAAATGTTCACACTATTTATTATGTTCTTTCTTCATTGCGTTCCTATCACTGCAGCATTGCCCTTTTAATCCCATTAAATCAATTTTGCTTTAAGATTTGTTGCGAGGAATCTTTTCAAAGTGCACATTACCTTCCCCCTCTGTTACTTAATTAAGTAATGTATTTAGACAAACAAGGTCTCCTATTAACAAATCTTAGATGGTTTTCATTTATAAATTCAAATATCTACTTACCAATTAAGTTTATTGTCTCTAAAGCTTCTCCTATCATCACAACTAATTAGATCATTATATTTGACATTAAGCTTATTATATAGAACCACTTAATATCTCGGATCCTTCATCAAAGGTATGACGTTAAACAGAAAAAAAAACGTTGGTAGTGGTGTTGTAGCAAGTTATTCAGCTATGGACACACTGTAAATGCACCATTGCTCGTCCAGTAAAATGCAATCATAGGGATTGGTTTTAGAAAGGTAATGCAGACTGAGTGTAGGTGGAGCGTAGGTGACAACTTGATTGCACCAAGCTTCTACATGTCTCACCGACATTGTCCAGTTGCATCAGACTGCATGCAGCTGGTTTAATTCATGCCATGTCAAGACATTGGATATAATAAAGTCAATGCCAAATGTTATTCCTCACCCATTCCTTCTCTGCCTGACCCGCTGTGTTATTCCAGCATTTTGTGTCTACATATCCATGTTCGTCAGGGATGCTGCCTGAACCACTGAGTTATTCCAGCGCTTAGTTCAGTCCTATTTTTAAAATGTCCAAAGATTGTTCCGCATATATAAGAAGAAGACAGACATATTATCCTTAATCGGACTTTGCTGGCGTTACCTTACCCTAAATATTATTCCCTTATCATGTATCTATACACTGTAAATGGCTCAATTATAATCATGTATTGTCTTTCCGCTGACTGGATAGCATTCAACAAAAAGCTTTTCACTGTACCTCGGTACACATGACAATAAACTAAACTGTAACTGTAAGCATGGGCCCATGATATGCCTGCCTTCTTGCTGGATATGCAGAACAGCCTTTGTTTCAGTCCTGCTCATCTTACTCCCCCATAATTTCCCCCCTATTTTCCCCACAATGTGGCCTATCCATGTTCTCCAGGGATACTGCCTGACCTGCCGAGTTACTCCAGCATTTTATGGCTTTCCTCGGTAAACCAGCATCTGCAGTTCCTTGTTTTCACATGGGAGATTGTCTATTCTATTACAACACCATTTGGAGGCCAGAAAATGGAGATCAATAGGTGCTACCACAATAATCTTTTCACAATTTATAAGTTTTAATAAAAATAATCTTCCCACTTCCTCGACAAATCGAGAAATTATCCCAATTTCTCTTAAAGTGATTGATCTGTTTTGCTGATAGTAATGGAAACCTTGAAAAAAATGGAAACTGCTAAAAAAAAAAACATTGGAGGAACTCAGCGGATCAGGCAGCATTTGTAGAGGAAATTGGGCACAGGACTTTGCGGTTTGGGACCTTTTTAGACTATCTCACTAAAATCCTCCAGTAGTTTGTATTTTACTCAGGATTCCAGCATCTGCAATCTCCAGGGACACCTACATTGAAGTAGAGATATGAATTACTGTACCGAAGAGCATCGATTTAAAATCCAATTTAATTCAAATTCATCTCCAACGTGATCCCACCATCTGTCACATTTTCTTGTCTCCATTCCTTTCCACCCTCTCCAGAGACTGCTTCCTCAGCAACTCCATGGTTCACGCATCTCTTCTCACTCACAACACCCCCCCCATGCCAGGTACTTTCCTCCGCAGCTGCAGGAGATGCAATACCTAGCCCGACACCTCCTCCTTCGCTTCCATCCAGTGAACGCAATAGTCCTTCCAGGTGAGACAGAGGTTCACGTCCACCTCCTCTGATCTCATCCACTGTATCAGTTGTCCCGGTGTGGCCTCCTGTACATCAGCAAGACCAAGCATAGTCTCAGTGACTGTATTGCCGAACACTTGCTCTGGGTCCGCCAATGCCTGTGGGAACTAACCATTTTAACTCATCTTACCATTCCCATGCTGACCGTTCTGTCCTGGACTCCTGCATTGCCAGTGTGAAGAAAAGCACCTCATATGGGTAGCTTACAAATCAGCAGTATGAAGATTGAATTCTTCAACTTTAGGCAACCTCTACAAAACACTCTCCTCTTTCTCCACCATAAATCTCTCTCCCTCTCCACCTACATTCCTAAACAATTGGCACCTCATCAATCCTCTAGCTTCACAATTTGCGATTCTTTAATCCTTTTGTCTCACACCTTGTCTGGCCTTTGTCTAACCATCTGCCTGTCTAAACCCCCCCCCCCACCGCCCGTGTTCACCTATGACCTGCCATGCTTTGTCCTGCCCCTCCACTCTTCAAGCTTTCTTTCTTCCCATGCCTGCATTCAGTCTGAAGAAGGGTCCCGACCACAAACGTCACCTGCCCACATTCTCCCGAGATGCCGCCTGACCCGCTGAGTTACTCCGGCATTTTGTGTCTCTCCTTGACTCTCCCAAGTTTGTTGCTCTAAGAACAAATGTCTTCACGACCTCACATATCAGAGGCATTAGTCACTGTTGAACTGAAAGGAAAGTGTGATTAATACCCACAAATATTGTTTCAACTGCCTCCCTGGGTACAAAATAACACAAATTACTTCTTTTTTTTAAACCCTGAGCTGGGAGGCCACAGTTTTGTATTTATGCACAATTATTTGAAAAAATAGAAATTACATATTAAGAGCAGCTCTATAATTTGCATTCAATTCTGCCAGCAAGATTTACACATCAGCATCTACGTTGTTTATATATATGTAAAATACAATAACATCTAACAATGGTCACCATTCTTGATTAGTGCGGGTGTCAGGGGTTATGAGGAGAAGGCAGGAGAATGGTGTTGAGAGGGAAAGATAGATCAGCCATGATTGAATGGCAGAGTAGACGATGGGCCCAATAGCCTGATTCTGCTGCTATGACTTATGAACTTATAAACTTATATTCTGACAGATAGGTGTCAATACTCTGTAATGTTCATATTACCGAGATTTCTGATGTTGCAAGTCAGAGTGAAGTTGTATTCATAGCAGAGTGAGGAGGTGAAAGCAAACCATTGACCAATATATATATATATATTTTTAAATGATACATTTCCAACTGCGAATATAAAAGTTTCCCAGGTGAAAATCAGATTAATTGAAAACTCGTTTATGAGTATCAGTATAAATATTTATCGATGATAAAAAAAACAGATGTCACATTGATGTCTATACAAAGATAAGCCAAATGATGCCGAGTATTAAATCTGCACCATTCTGGTGGTAACCTGGTAACGCAGTTATATCCCCCGTACCTATCCAGTGACAACGCCATTAGCTCGGCTGGAATCACCCATTGCTTCTCCCCAGAGATGCTGCCCGTCCCGCTGAGTTACTCCAGCATTTTGTGTCTATCTTCAGTGTCAACTATGTATCTCGTCCATTGTACGCAGCGTGGTCTTTAGGTTTGAAGAACCCATTTTGACTTGTGTGGTCCAGTCACCCAACGAAATGAACCGTGTGTCAAATAGCTCGGTGGGACATGGCAATAACACCGTGACATGGAGCTCGTGGTTGGTGTTGTCGCTGGCAATCCCGCAAATGGGCATCAATGTAATCTCCATCATTTGCAACTGCCTAGTGATCTTCAGTACCGTCTCCCCAAGGCGTCTTCACAAGCCCATCTTCATTCTCTTTGGGAGCTTGGCTCTGTCTGACCTCCTCTCAAGCGTATCTTCCTTTTGGATCGCTTTACTGTTTATCTCTGAGCCGGAGAACACTGTGTATGGCTCGAGAGAATTGCTCTACCCATACGCCATACTTGCCACCTCTATCCTGTCAACCGCCTATAACCTGATCGGCATTGGCGTGGAACGGTATCTCACGATGCCAAACTGTTTGCGACCAAGATGCAGGATATCCCGCTATCAGACCTGGGCGATGGCCATCACCGGCTGGCTGCTGGCAGCACTTTTCGGAGGACTCCCTCTGATGGGTTGGAATTGTTTGGACGACGAGGCAACATCTTCTGCTCTTTACCGGCCCCTGTGCATCGACTACCTGGTCTTCATTACAATCCCTAACTGCGTGGTGACCTTCGTTTCTCTATTCTTCACCTACGTTTCCATCATTGTTATTTTAAAGAGACAGAAGTGTATCATTGCAGCCCAGGGTCACGTTAGCAACAGATACAGGGCGGCCGAGACCCAGGTAACGAGAACAAGTGTGATCATTTGGGTCATGACTGTAGTCTCTTATGCCCCGTTTTTTTCGGGAGTTCTCTGGGACGCCTTGGACCACTCGCACCTCCGGGACCTTCAAATACACGTTTTTATCCTTAGAAATTTCACCGCCATAATGATAACGTTGAACTCTTTAGTTAATCCCGTGGTCTATTGTCACAGATTGAAGGGTTTGGGAAAGTTTGTCGGTTCATTCAAATGTCATTTTAGTAAAAGAATCCACGTGCGAACTGTAAAAACTGTCTAAATACACCGCGTTTGCCCCAGCACCAGCTTCTGAACTTGGAAAGAAACACCCTGGTGTTCTACAGGTAAGGAGTTTGGAGATTTCCCGTCACGTTTAAAGACTCGTGGACAGCGACAAATTACAATTGAAGGGAGAAATCAAACACGCCTCGCATACAAAGAGGGCCGGCTATGCAATTAACAGAAAGGGTTAAATCAGGAACTGTTTTATTATTTGTTAACAATCCTTTCTCAGCAGAGTGTCCTTTGAATATTCTTTGCACATGAACACCGACGCCGAACGGAGCTGTTCGCAACCA
The DNA here is from genome assembly GCA_038087875.1 of Malacoraja senta. Classification (NCBI taxonomy): domain Eukaryota; kingdom Metazoa; phylum Chordata; class Chondrichthyes; order Rajiformes; family Rajidae; genus Malacoraja; species Malacoraja senta. Next base: position 6,103,959 of record CM075982.1, on the reverse strand, counting down.
TGATTCACAATGTCTGTCCAGTTCCTGGGTCCGAATTAAGACCATTTGGCATTATGCGGCGCCCTCGGGAAACCTCTCCCACAGCACGCGTGTGCAAACTATTCCTTCTCTGAGGGACTCCGTTCGTGGCTGTTAAATCTTAACCGACGCAAAGTGGATTTCACGTTGATTACATGTCAATAATAAGTAGACACTTGGCTAATGAAGGCGTGTGGTATGCTTGCCTTCATCGAGTATAAGAGTCAGGAAACCATTGCATCTTTATAGAACTTTCGTTAGGCTACATTTGGAGTATTGGGCGCAGTGCTGGTCGCCCCATTACAGGAAGGATGTGGAGGTTTTGGAGAGGGTGCAGAAGAGGTTTACCGAAACAGTGCCTGGATTAAAGGGTATTAACTACCAGGAGAGGTTGGACAAAGATTGTTTAATCTGGAGATTGAGAAGAGTCCTGATAGAAGTATATTACATTATCAGAGGGATAGAAACTTAGAAATGGTAGACAATCAGAACCTGTTTCCCAGGATGGAGATGTCAAAGACTAGATGATATTGTTTTAAAGAGGGGCAAAGCTTAAAGAAGATGTGTGAGGCAAGTTTTTTTTTACACAGAGGGTGGTGGGTGCCTGTAACCTACTGCCAGGTGTGGTGTTGGAGGCAGTTTCAGTTCAGTTTCAGTTTAGTTTATTGTCACATGTACCGAGGTACAGTGAAAAGCTTTTTTGGTGCATTCTAACCAGTCAGCAGAAAAACAATACATGATTACAATTGATCCATTTACAGTGAGTATATAATAAGGGAATAACGTTATACATGGTAGGGGAATAACGTTAGATACCAAAGTGGCATTTAAGAAGCATTTGGATAGGTACATGGATATGCAGGGAATAGAGAGATGTGATCACATGCAGGCAGAGGAGATTAGTTTAACTTGGCATCAGGTTCCGCATGGACATTGTGGGCCAAAGGACCTGTTTCTGTGCTGTAGTGTTCTATGTTCTAAATACTTATCAGTGAGTAATTGTGTCATAATTTGACAGCCGGCATTGAATATTTGCTACTTTAAGGATTAAATTAGTATATTCTATTGCTTCTCTGTTAATTAGTCTATTAACACTATCTACCTCATTGGTGAACCTCGGACTATCTTTGATCGGACTTTACTGGCTTTATCTTGCGCTAAACGTTATTCCCTTATCATATACAGTGTGAATGGCTCAATTGTAATCTTTGCACTGACTGGTTAGCATGCAACAAAAACTTTTTCATTGTACCTTGGTATACGTGACAAGAAATTAAACTGAACTGAACTAATTGTAATTAGATCATTTTACTTTACTAAATCTCTTTGGAAAATCAACTATTAGATAAAATTATTTTCAAGTACTTAATTGGGGCCATTACATAATTTTTGTTTGGGTTAAAGTTAATTGTGAACATTTTAATGAAATTCACTGCTGCAATATGGTCAAGATGTGTCGAGATTGTGTGCGCAATAAATTAATTATGAAGCTACACTTATAGTTTGCACTTCCTCAATAATAATTGTGTGATTGAATGGAAATAAAAAGTTAGCCTTTGTCTAAAATTAAAAATTAAAATAAAATAAAATTGTTCCGGCCTGAGCAATTTTCTCTCCAAACATTTTGTGGAACTTTACTGTTTACGTTGAAAAACAGAAAATGCTGTGAACACCCAGCGGAGTAGATGGCATCCGTGGTAAGAGAAACAGTGTTAACTGCAATTTTCAGCTTCTTCAGTTTAATTTTAGTTATTTTCAGTGAAATGTTCCTGCCTGGAAATAAAAACTTTGTTTTTGCAATTCATCAATCACGATGACAATCAATCACTTCAAATGATGCCATCATCCCACTGCAAATGAAATAGAGCTCAATGAATCTCCGTACTCAACTATTAACATGGAAGCAAACATCTTCTTCTTGCATATGGCGTGCATAGCCTGAACAGCAGTCAGGTGTGACACTGATTCATTTAATATCAAATGATTCAAAAACATAAAATATTTGTGTGACAAAGTGTAAAATTTCTCTTCCATTGCCCAGCCAATGCTGTCTTTTTTTTATGATCAAGATAGTTTTCCACAAAATGATATTCTATTAATTGAAACAGTGACAAAGAAATCCAATTGCCAGTAAATTATGAGATCTGCTTACAGTTCAAAAGTTGAAAGTCACAATACAAGGACAGTCTAAATTATTAATCTTATTTGGAAGATTTTTCATCCCCCATAGAGATAGCTAGAGGTGCTGCATAAATTAATAAACATTGTAAAATGTCTCTCTGGCTGGGCACACGAAACAGAAAAAAAGTTTTAATTAAGTTAACTTTAATGTTAATTGTCTACACATCAGTTCATTAGATAGAAAACATTTTTTTTCTACTATTGCCTCACTTAAACATAAGTGTACACCAGTAAATAAATAAATAAATAAAAACTAGTTTGCAACCTAGTCATATAATTAAAATGTATTTTATCTTTGCAAGAAGCCATAAAATCGCATTAGCCTTCAGGATATTACTAATCATAGTTAAATATTGTGTAAGGAGGTATATGTATTCTGTGTGTATAATTAACTCTAAGAACAGCCAAGGTGAACATGCACAAAATTGTTTGGTTTTCAACAAAATATTTAAAAATCCCATCTGAAGAATATTTGACATGAAACACATATTCAGTAAACAAAACATTTTAAAAAGCAGGAATTTTAGCAAACAACAACAGTCCAGGGATTTCACACATATGCAGTATGGAACCTCAATTCCAAAAGAGGAATTTAAGTGTTTTATGACATTGTTTATCATTAATTAAAGTTTGTCAGAACATAGAAACGGAAATATTTAGCAATGAGTTGAATCAATTTGTAACCTCTCGAACATCAGTAAAGAGTTACAATATGTTTGGTTACCTGCCAAAACTATCAAAAGATAAAATACAAACGGCATTTCAAAAGATAAGCATATCTTAGGAACAAGGCAGATAATTTCATCATAAAATGTTATTTTGAAAATCACCTTTGCTTCACATGATCATGTTATTTGGCAAACTTAATTGGTTAAGATAAAAATACATTATATTTTTCACTTGATGAGAATGGCCTTGGATTAACGCCAATGTACCAGACAATAGAATTAGAAGAGAACATTCAATATTAACAACGAGGATTAGTGCTTTTAGGGATATTTACTTGAGTTGTGTCTGTGATTCACAATTATTTACTGTTTCGCTATAACCTGTACTGCATTATTCATTATCTTTCAATTACTCTTGACTTTGTCTGCCTTCTTCAGTCTTTTGTTTCTCATGCCAAGTTGCTAACCAAAGATTAATTACAGTCATATCAATTCTGCTTTTTCATTTCTGATGTTGTTCCTTTCACAAGCCAACTCAGGCGTGCTGACAATGCCCAAGGAACCGTGCATATGTAGCCCATTGAGCAGCCTTCAGTTCTTGTCAAGTTACAGACGCTTCAATCCTGGGAATGGAACTATTGCTCTGCAAAAAATATACTTGTTAGCTCTCTTGGAGCTCAGTGACTAACCACACCGCACTATGTGTTGCACAAGAACGCAGACTAGAGATCAAACAGATAGGAGGCAAGGACTCTGTGACAGATATGAGGCAAGAACTCAGTCTCAGCATCCATAAGAGGTAAGGAGTGTGCAAAAGGACATGGTCAAGTTAAAGGAGTGGTCAAGATGGAAGATGGAGAACCATGTAGGAAAATAGGAAACCACGCTTTGGTTCACAAAATAAAAGTAAGCAGAATATGTTTTTAAATGGTAGGAAACTGGAAAATATTAATGTACAGCAATATCTTGGTGTGATGGTTCATATGCAAACATGTGTGAAGTAAACATGGTCAAAGCCTCAAAATTAAAGGGCGCTCTTTTAGAAAGGAGGTGAGGAGGAACTTCTTTAGTCAGAGGGTAGTTAATCTGTGGAACTCACTGCCACAGAGGGCTGTGGAGGCCGAAAGTGGATAATTTTAAGGCAGAGATAAACAAATTCTTGATTAGAACGGGTGTCAAGGGTTATGGGGAGAAGGCAGGTAAATGGGATTCGGAGGCAGAGATCAGCCATGATTGAATGGCGGAGTAGACTTGATGGGCCGAATGGCCTAATTCTACTCCATTAACTTGTGAACTTGTAAATTTATGTGTAATGTAAGGGTAAACAGATTATGTAAGCTAAAATGGAGTTGTCAGCTATATTAGCAGCACTGCATTTCAAACCCTCCTTAGGGAAACAAGTAGATGTTTTCGAAGAATGCTTGGACTAATTCAAAGGGACCAGTAAATCATGAGGACACCTGAGAGGTCATTAAGATAAGATTTGCTTTCCCAGAGACATCTGAGACCAACTGGGTATCGGATGGGAAACATAATTTGCGCCATTATGGTACCTAGGAGGATAGCTAGTTTGACCTGTTGTTCTTGGAGATAAAATTTATTATATAAATACGGGCTTCTACCATGAGAGCGAGCTTCATCTTCAGGGAGAGAAAAGAGCTTCACCAGAGGGGGAGAGTGAGAGAGAGAGGGAGAGAGAGAGAGTGCGAGCGCGAGCTTGGTAACAGCAGACTGGAGACTCGAATACGCAGAGGAGCGTGAGACCAGTTATTTTGTATTGTTACTTTATTGATAGTTGACAGTTTTTCCTCTGTTTTACTTGTATTTTGCTTTAATAAATAGCTATTTGTGCTCTTCAGCATGTGCTTTCCCCATTCATTGATCCGAATCCTTGAATCCTGCATATATTTTGTTACATCATGCTATTATAACAAAGAGAACAAGAGGCAAATGCCATGTATATGTGCTTATTGCTAGGAGTTTTGTGCACAAAATTAAGGATGCCTTGCTTAGATTGGTCAGGACTTTAATGAAACTAGATAGGAACAATATAAAAGACGTACTTGCCTCTTCTCTGGGTCTAAAACTAGGAGGCAGAGACTCAGCTAAGAGGTCAGTCACTGAGGATTGGAATTAGATTACATTTCTTTACACAATGGATTGTAATCTGTGGGATTTTCTAGCACAGAGGACTGTGGGTGGTCAGTTGTTAAATATCTTCACAGGTGAGATTGATGAACCTTTGACCCAAATTGATTAGAGGACATTGAGATCAGATGGAAACAATCGGTACAGGGTTAATTATCATCAGGGATCATAATCTGAGGTGGTACTGCTAGCAGAGCCTGTACCCCACAGCTAACCCAGGATTCAATCCGACTTCCAGCGCTATGGACATGCAATTTGCACATTCTCCCTGTGACTACATCTATGTCCTCCAATTTCTCCAGTTTCCTCCCACACCCCACACATGGTCAAATTGGTTGATTAGTTGGCTACTGTAAATTAAAAATCTGCGGAGAGTTAATGGTGATCTGGAGTGGGTAAAATGTGATTTGTGCAGGATTAGTGTAAATGGGTGCTTGATGGTCTGCATGGACATGATGGGCTGAAGGGCCATTTGCAGTGCTGTATTACTTCATGGCTCTATGATCTTATGAAATGATGGAGCAGCTCAAGGGGCATATGATATTCTACTACTTTCAATGCTTATGTTCAAAAGGACCACAAACACTTTTGGAATATTCTCTACAATATAATGACAGTTTCCATTAATGACGGCTATAATAACATAATTTAGTGGGGTTGTTTGAGAAACAAAGAGTAGTCAGGGCACTGTCTGAACTTTCCCCATTAATCTAAGTAGTACTCTGGGATCTTTTACATATAACTGAAAGAGCAGATTGGACCTTAGTTTCATCTGAAAGATGGGATCTCTGATAGTGCGGCCATTTCGTAGAATAACAATGATGTCTGTCTAGATTGGACTATACAACCCTTTGATTAGGAGACGTGTGCAAATTGTTTGCCCCATGAGCTGTTTCAAGCTGTTTCAATTCATTGATGTATTAGATATTTTGACAAATTATAGCCACAGCTTGACAAGTACGGTTATATCTTTGCAGAAACAAGGAAGCGTAGACCTAACTCACGGGAGTAACTCAGCGGGTGGAGAACATGGATATTGATGTCCAGGGTCGGGAACCTTCTGCAGACTTCAGATTGAAATGAAACGTCTACTATCCATGTTCTCCAGCGATGCTGCCTGACCTGCTGAGTAACTCCAGCACTTTGTGTCGTTTTTCAACATGCCCAGTATATGCAACAACTAAGCCTGGAAAGCACTGGCACTGTTCTTTGTAGCTAACAGATTCTTTTTTTTTTTTTTTTTTTTTTATTTTTTTTATTTTTTAGAAGTACGGTAGATTACAGTAATGTACAACACGTATATATTAATACATTTTTTGTACCGCTTCACTTTTTTAAACTTTAAGAAAGAAAAAGAAAGAAGTAAGAAAAGTGAAGAAAGTGCGCAAAGGTTGTGAAGTGCAAAAGAGTGTTGGGAAAAGAAAGCCCCTTAGAAAAGAGGTTAGAGAAGGAAGTAAAGTTAGAAAATAGACCCTAGAAAAAAAAGAGAAAGAAAGAAGGAACAATCGCTCTATTATAACTCTTATACCATACTTCATAGAGAAGGAACTACCAACCAAGTCTATTTTTATTTTACCTCCCATTACCAGGTCCAGATACCTTTTATTTATTTATTTGTTTTTCTAAATTACTATTGCACCTCATGCTTGTAATAGGTCCAAAAACGTAGACCACGTCTTTTGAAATTGATCTACTTTGCCTACTAGGAGGAATCTCATCTCTTCCAGATGTAATGTTTCCAACATATTTGATGTCCACATTTTTATTGTTGGTGTGGGCGCATTTTTCCAGAATTTAAGTATAAGCTTTTTTCCCATTATTAGCCCATAATTGAGTAAATTCTTCTGATACACGTTTAATTCAGGAATACCTTCCGATATTCCAAAAATAATCCATTCTGGTTTTGGTACCAGTTTTATTTTGATTAATTTTGAAAAAATATCAAATATTTCAAACCAGAATTTTTGGATTTTTATACAAAAAACAAAAGAATGTGCTATGGTAGCTTCTTGACATATACATTTATCACAGATTGGTGAGACGTTAGGAAAGATTTTATTTAGTTTGGTTTTTGAATAATATAATCTATGTAATGTTTTAAATTGGATAAGCGTATGTCGTACGTTGATCGAGCATTTATGCACCTGTAATAAATGATTATCCCAACTCTCTTTTGAAATTTTTATACCTAGATCTTGTTCCCAATCTCTTCTAATTCCATCTGTTGTGGGTATTTCTATATTTAAGATGATATTATATAAGTATGATATTAAATTAACTGATTCCGCCTTTGTCTTCATTGCTTCATCTAGTAAGTCGGAAGGCATATTATAATAATCTTTTGTGTGTGTTTTCAAATAGTCACAGATTTGTATATATTTAAAATATTGATTATTTTTCAAATTATATTTCAGTTGTAGTTGTTGGAATGATAGTAATTTTTCTAATTCATACAGATCTTCGAGCGTTTTAATTCCCATTCTTTCCCATTGTATAAATGCTTTATCTATGATTGAAGGTTTAAACGATGGGTTATTGACTATTGGTATTAAGAGAGATAGGTTTCTTAATTTTAGATTCTGTTTTATTTGCTTCCATGTTCTAATAGTGCTATATATAATTGGATTTTTATTATAATTTTTATTATTCAAATTTATTGGAGAGAGAATAATCGCTCCTATATTATTCGGGGAGCAATCCCCTTTTTCCATTATAATCCAGTCCACCTGCTGGGCAGAATTGTCCAGCAGGTGAATCATATTTTTAATATTTACTGCCCAGTTATAATACATAAAGTTAGGGAGCGCTAGACCCCCCAACTCTTTTCGTTTGTTAAGGTGTGTTCTTTGTATTCTGTGGGATTTGTAATCCCATATAAAATTTGTAATGTCTGAGTCCAGTTTTTTGAAAAACTTTTTTGGGAGATATATAGGTATTGATTGAAATAGGTAAAGGATTTGTGGTAAGAAAATCATTTTTATAGCATTTATCCTACCTATTAAGGACATCGGAAGTGTTTTCCAAAATTTAATCAGATTATTTAATTTCTTAAGTAGGGGATTATAATTAGCTTTAAACATATCATGGTAATTTCTAGTAATCTCAATTCCTAAATATTTGAATTTTTCCATAGCTATTTTAAAAGGGAATTTCCTGAGATGTGTTGAGTCTTTTGGTTTAATCGACATAATTTCACTTTTGTTCCAATTTATTCTATATCCTGAAAAGGATCCAAAGTCCTCAATTAAGTTTAATATATTTGGTATACTAATTTGTGGTTTTGTGATGTACAGTAGTACATCATCAGCATATAGGGATAGTTTGTTGTTTGAATATTTTGTGTTATAACCGTGAATATTCGAGTGTGTTCTTATTTTTTCAGCAAGGGGTTCAATTACCAAAGCAAATAACAGCGGTGATAGTGAACATCCTTGTCTGTTGCCCCTAGATAATTCGAATTTTGAAGATAATATATTATTAGTTAGTATTCTAGCCGTGGAGGGAGGGGGAGACCGGGTACCTGGCATAACTCCAGGAGCCAGACTCCCGTTAACCCTTCCAGCGAACAGCTCATTTTTAACAATATTAAAATCAATTTAAAATAGTTAAGAGATAATATACACTCGAGGTTGATATGAAAAATATATACGGCTTATATAGTTTTACAAAATGCTGAGAATTAATCATAATTAATAATTAACAATACTAATATAGAAATAATATTTGAAACTGATAAAACTGTGGTGCCTGCGTCATAACGCAGACAGCAGTTATCACCTTTGTTCGCAGCTCGTGGAGAGGAGAAGAGATCAGGCACCTGGCACAATTCCAGGAACCTGACTCCGGTTAATCCACTCAGTAAACCGCTCACTTTAACAATACTAAATTCATTTTAAAATAGTTAAGAGATAAAGAGTGAGTAGGATATGGAATCGAATACATTTGACATATATATAAATTGTAACTGGGTGAAATAGAACTGAATTGGAAACGGTAATGACCCCATAGATTTTGGGTAATAAATATAGCGGGGCTAACTTTATACCAACTACGCCGGAAGCGTTATGGATGTCGTACCCCACAGACGAGTGGGCCACTCACTACGGTGTTGAAATTTTAGACACCGTAAATTTATTTGATTTATATATATATTTTTTTTTAATCACAATATGTCACATTTGTGTGTTTTTTCTTCAAGGACAATCGCGCAGGAGAACTACCAAGGAAGTCTATAATAGAAATACTCCCAAAATAACCAGAGTCCGGAGGTATGAACGCACCACAATAATTAAGGTCATTAAAATTGGTAAAAATGCATGACGACAATCAAAAGAAAATAGGAGGAATCACATTATGTAGTTGGAATATAAGGGGGATTAATGAACCTATTAAAAGGGGCAAGATACTAGCTCAGTTGAAATCATACAACACGGACATAGCGTTTCTACAGGAAACACATCTTAAACAGCAAGATCAGACAAGACTGAGGGCGAACTGGATAGGCCAAACATTTCACTCTTCATTTACCTCCAAATCTAGAGGTACTGCAATTATTATTCGTAAAGGAATTCCATTTAAATCAAAGAACACTATTTTAGATAAGGAAGGGAGATATCTTATAGTAGCAGGGGAGATCAATAATATGCCAATTACGCTGGTAAACATATATGCGCCCAACTTTGATAACCCTCAATTTTTTAATAAAATTCTGAATATAATTGCAGAATCTAATTATCAAAATGTTATAATCGGAGGAGATTTTAATTGTGTTTTAGATCCTTATTTAGATAAATCGATGCAAAAACAAAAAGGTCAGACGAAATCTAAAACCAGTGAACTCTTACACACATATATGGAAAACACAAATATAACAGATGTATGGAGGATTGCAAACCCGACGGGAAGGGATTACTCGTTTTATTCAATGGTGCATAAAACATATTCACGGATAGACTATTTTCTAGTGGATACAAAATTAATTTCGCAATCTCTGAATCCTAAATATCATATTAATGCGATCTCAGATCATTCTCCGTTAACTTTTGTTCTAAAACTAGAAGGAATGTCTATGAATAAACCGTTCTGGAGGTTTAACTCACAAATTTTAAAAGACCCTCAAGGGAGTATCTATCTAAAAAAACAGATGGATCTATTTTTTGAGTTAAATGATACACCAGAGATATCCCCCACGTTATTATGGGAATCCTTCAAAGCATTTATAAGAGGAGTCATTATTTCATTTCAAGCTTATCAAAATAAAAAGAATAAGAATGAACAAAGACACTTAGAAGATCAAATAAAACAGTTAGATATAGATAATGCTAAAGACCCAACTATGGATAAACATAATAAAATACTACTACTGAAATTTCAGTTAAATAAATTACTGTCAGAGAAAGTTATAACATTATTTCAAATCACAAAACAAGAACACTTCGAATTCGGGGACAAACCCCACAAACTTCTAGCACGACAACTTAAAAAACGGGAAAAAGAGAATGCAATATTAAAGATTAAATCAGATAGAGGGGAAGTATTAACACTACCCAAGGATATTAATAAAAGATTTGCTCAATTTTACCAGAATCTATACACATCTAAAACGTCAATAGACAATAATAAAATCTCAGAATTTTTAGATAATTGTAATCTACCACAATTAGAACGCAGGGAACAAGAGGAACTGGGAGCACAAATTACTTCTAAGGAGATAGAAGACACAATAAAAACACTAAAAAATGGAAAAACACCAGGACCAGACGGATTCAGTAATGAATTTTATAAATCTTTTTATGATATAGTTACTCCACGATTACAAAAAATGTATACATATGCTTATAAAGAGCAAAACCTACCTGAAACACTAGCGGAATCAACGATCATATTAATACTTAAAAAAGATAAAAATATAGAAGAACCAGGATCATATAGAGCTATTGCTTTGTTAAATACGGATCAGAAAATAATAGCAAAAACATTAGCCAATAGATTAAGCAAGTATGTTAGTAGACTAATACATGAGGATCAAACAGGATTTATACCTAAGAGACACTCATTTAATAATTTGAGACGTTTGCTTAACATAATGCATTCACATAAATCTTATGACCAAGAGTTAGCTATCATCTCATTGGACGCAGAAAAAGCGTTTGATCAAGTAGAATGGGACTATATGATCAAAGTATTGCAAAAATTCCAATTGGGAGAAAACTTTATTGCATGGATAAAACTACTATGTAGCTAACAGATTCAAACTTCATTCCTGTAATACTTTATATGGTACATCTGCTACTGCCAACATAAAAAGGGTTTTGACAATAAATGTAACCATTGCATTTAATGCCACCAAGTCACCCTAAGTGCTTACTCATGCTTTTAAATTGCCAAAAATCAATTACACCTTTCTAGAAACTAATCCTTGAAAGCAAAGCCGAGTGACATCATTTCAAACATATGATAAATGATGAAAGGAAAAGCCAACACCATTGAGGGTTGCAGTTGTCAGTAAGCCTCGGCAACACATAATACACCTGGGACATTAACTTCATTTAAGCTTCCATTCTCATCTTCATTGTAAAATAGAATGTTCTGAACGAACACTGGTTTCACCTGACAAAGACAAATTGCTGACTAGGACTCTGTTGAATGCTGGTGGAACAGCATTTGTCCAAGGATCTATTTGTCCATGCAAATAGTACAAAGGAATGAAGTCAAGCATCATCTGGGCAAAACTGCCCAACAAACCATTCAACATTTATCTTGTCCACTGTCACCTATGTAAACAGCAGCTTTTATGTGAATGGCTATAACCATTGCACCTCCTCCAATCTCATGTACTGCATCCGCTGTTCCAGGTAGGTGTGGACTCCTATATATCGGCAGGCTTGGCGATCATTTCGCTGAACACCTCCACTCAGTGCGCCTAGGCCTACTTGACCTCTCGTTTGCTTAACACTTTAACTCCTCCTCCCATTTCCATATAGACCTTTCCGTCCTCGGCCTCCTCCACTGTCAGAGAGAGGCCAAATGCAAATTGAAGGAACAATATTTCGCTTGAGCAGTTTACAACCCAGCGGTATGAAACTTGATTTCTCTAACTTCAAGAACCCTGGCTTTCCCTCTCTCCATCCTTCCCCCACCCCAGTTCTCTGACTATTTCACTGTCCTGATTAATTTTACTGTTGGTATGCCTCCTTGTCACCTTCCCCTCAGCTAACAATGAACCATTCTCCATTTCCTGTTTAAGAAAGAAATGCAGATGCTGAAAAAAATCGAAGGTAGACAAAAAGCTGGAAAAACTCAGCGGGTGAGGCAGCATCTATGGAGCGAAGGAATGGGTGACGTTTTGGGTCGAGACCCTTCTACATTTCCTTGTCATCCTCTGTTTAAATCTGTCGTTTTCACACCTTATCCTTCCTTACCTCGTCTCCCTCACCCCTGACCCTCAGTCTGAAGAAGGGTTTCAACCCGAAATGTCACCCATTCCTTCTCTCCAGAGAAGGTGCATGTCTTGCCCTGGGAAACTAGAGGTATGAAAAGGTACAGAACAATCAAATTGACCCAAAACATCGCCTATTCTAATTTTCTCCAGAGATGTTGCCTATCCCACGGAGTTACTCCAGCATTTTGTGTCTCTCTTCAGTGTGAAGCGGCATCTGCAGTTCCTTCCTACACATTCAACATTTATCTTGTCCACTATAAACTAACAACTTATTGATTAGTACCGGTGTCTGGGGTTATGGGGAGAAGGCAGGAGAATGGGGTTAAGAGGGAGAGATGGATCGGCCAAGATTGAATGGCGGAGTAGACTTGATGGGCCGAATTAGTCTTAATTAGACTCACCGCAGTGGTGCAGCCGGCCTGGTGGTGCAGGGGGCGGGTGGCCGTCGGCCCTCCGCCGTTGCCGGGGTAACGTGCCCGGTCCATGGGGATGGGGTGAATGCCTCCGCCGTTGCCGTGGTAACGAGGCCGGATTCTGGGGGGGGGGAGGGGGAGGAGTCAGCCCTCCGCCGTTGCCGGGGTAACGAGGCCGGATTCTGGGGGGGGAGGAGTCAGCCGTCCACCGTTGCCGGGGTGACGCGCCGGGGGAGGAGGAGGGGGGGGGGCAGCCCTCTGCCGTTGCCGGGGTGACGCGCCCGGCCGAGTGGCTCTGGCAGCGGCACGATGAAGATCTGCGGCGTGTGCGAGGAGCAGGCTCCGAAATACCGGTGTCCCATCTGCGACCTGCGCTAGTGAGTGAGCGGGAGGGGGTGGTGGGGGGCGGAGGGAGGGAGGGTTACCCGGCCAGCGGCCTTGGCTCGTGTCTGAGCGGGAGCTCGGAGGGTGAGTTACCCAGTCTGCGGCCTGCTTGTGGATCGGAGCGGTGCCTGGGCCTGCGGTAGTAACTGAGTGGTGGTGGGTTACCCAGCCTGTGGTAGTGAGTGAGCCGGAGGGTTGCTCGGCCTGCGCTGCTCAGTGAGTTGCAGTGTGGTGCCCGGCCTGCTTGTGGAGTGGAGTGGAGGGGAGCGGTGCCCGGCCTGCGGCAGTGGGCGAGCAGCGCTGGGGTTAGCCGGCCTGCGGCCTTCATAAGTGATAGGAGCAGAACTAGGCCATTCAGCCCATCAAGTCCACTCCGCCATTCAATCATGGCTGATCTATCTCTTCATCCTAACCCCATTCTCCTGCCTTCTCCCCATAACCTCTGAACTAATCGAGAATAGATAGGAAAGAGCTGCAGATGCTGGTTTAAACCGAAGGTAGACACAAAATACTGGAGTAACTCAGCGGGACAGGTAGCATCTCTAGAGAGAAGGAATAGATGACAGAAACATAGAAAAATAGGTGCAGGAGTTGGCCATTCGAGCCAGCATCGCCATTCAAAATGATCATGGCTGATCATCTAAAATCAGTACCCCGTTTTGGGTCGAGACCCTTCTTTGGACTGAATCTAGAATCTATCTGCCCGTCTTCATGAGAGGCCGACATATCACCACTGTTGTTCAAGTGATTGTGAGACTTTCATTTTGTCAGAGAAAATTGCCCTCTCCCTAGTTGCCTGTGTGACCTCTTTGGGGAAGAGGGTTGTAATTAATTTTGCCCACTATTTCTCCCCAGTAATTCTCACTTCCCTCGACCCTGAAAAGTCATCTATTCTTTTTCTCCAGAGATGCTGCCGGACCCGCTGAGTTACTCCAGCATTGTATGTCTAATTACACTTTAAAAGTTGCTTTTGCATTTTTATCACCATGATTTCAGACTACTTTGGGAATTCATAATTATTATTTTGTTTTCTTTGTAAATATAACTATGCCAGTTATAGTCATACAGCGTGGAAAGAGGCTCTTTGGCCCAACTTGCCCACGCAGACCAACATGTCCCATCAACACTAGTCCCACCTGCCTGCGTTTGGCTCACATCCCTCCAAACCAATCCCATCTAAATGTTTCTTAAACATTGTGATAGTACCTGCCTCAACTACCTTCTCCGGCAGCTTGTTCCATACAACCATACCATACCACCCTTTGTGTAAAAAATGTTATTCCTTGGGTTTCTATTATATCTTCCCCCCCCCCCCCCCTCTTAAACCTATGTCCTCTGGTTCTCAAATTCCCCTACTCTGGACAAGAGATTTTGTTATCAAACTGTCTTCTAGTTTTTGTCATTTCCCCCAACACTGTGTCCGAGTTATGGCTTCATTGCAGTTGAAAATTTTTGTTATATGTTCCAATTGTCAGCGTTGTGTCGGAAAACATCGAGGTCCTAAGACTCGCTTTCATGGAGGACAACTGTAGCCACTTACCAGTCTGAAAACAAAAACTTAATTCTGATTTGTGTTCTTTAGCCAATTTTGTATCCATGCTGTCTCAACTAATCATTCCACAGGCTTTTATTCCACAAACTAGGCCGTAATGTGTCATGAATAAAAAAAAGGTGTTTTATCATCCATTGTTCTATTTCTTTTCAGTTGTTCTGTGGGATGCTACAAGAAACACAAGGGTATGGATTTTCCTCTGGTTTCTTACTTGTATTTTGCATATTGATGTCCTGGCTGTTGTAAAATATACTAGCTTCCAAAGTAAATGTAATTTGTATAGTCTCAGGAAGTCTGAGACTTCTTAATGAATGGATGGTAAGCCAAAAACCCTGTTGCCCTATCCCTGAATTTCCAGGGGCAAGTGCCAGTTTGACATGTAGTCCTGGGCTTGTGTTAATGATGAGTATTAAAAAAAATAACACTTTCATTCTTATCTTGAACTCGAGTAAAAATCTCATCTCTATAATTATGGCATATTGTACACATTATGGTCGATTTGAACAGTTTTTGGGCATATCATCCCATCTCCAAACTCACTTAATTCTTTCAAAAAGCAAAGACTTTTATTTCTAAATGTTTCGTGAAATCTATTTTTGTCAAGTCATCCTTGTACTTAAAAAATGCATAACATTTTGATAACTGCATAGTACCATTTTACTTGTACCCATCTAAAATGACTAAATTCAGCACTTTGTTTTACTAGGTGATTGCAAAGCCCAAGAGTCTGGTTCAGTGTCATCGATTTCAGAAGTGGAGGGAATAACATGGCAAAACCACAAAGGTAGATTTCTAGTCACCATAGTAAACATGAAATACTGTATCTACAAATCTGTAATTAGGAATCGGGTGCAAACGGACTTTGCAAATCTTTGGATCACAAAATTAGGCTTTTTATAAAATCTATTGCAGTTAAGTCATGCTAGTGCAAACCTTGCACTGAAATACATCTTCTGTTGGCTGTAGTAAACGTAAACTATCATTGTGCAATGTCCCAGTCCTACCTGAGATACAAACTTGTCTTCTACATTTCCCAAATTAATGAAACGGAATCTGAAGCTCATTTACTGTTAATTCAAAGATATTTCTGGCCATTTAATTTTCATTGGGACTGGTTTGAGCATCAGTGGTCCTTTGCTAAGTGCTACTGATGGACAAAGAAGTGCAATTATTGAGAAACATGTGGAGATCGGGAGACCAAATTAAAATTGATCCAATCAAGGGTGCAAAAATGAGTTAAAGGGTTGATTCATAGAAATCTATGCATGAATCAATTTTTCCTTTTAAAATTGACTTTTATATTCTGGATTAAGATTTAAGTGTGTGGTAGAGAGACTGATCACAATACAAGGATCCTCTTCAGCCCATTGCTGAATAGTACTTTTGTGGAAGAGCAACAAAGGCATAGGAATTTCAATTATGCAATAACCGCCTGCTCCTCTTGTTAGTGATAAAGAAGGAACTGCAGATGCTGGAAAATCGAAGGTACACAAAAAAGCTGGAGAAACTCAGCGGGTGCAGCATCATCTATGGAACGAAGGAGATAGGCAACGTTTCGGCCCGAAACGTTGCCTATCTCCTTTGCGCCATAGATGCTGCTGCACCCGCTGAGTTTCCCCAGCTTTTTTGTGTACCTCTTGTTAGTGAGTGTGTTGAAGTTTTACTTCTAAATGTTCTGGCATATTTCTGTCCACAGATGACATCTTGGGTGAAGATGAAGAATCTGATCGGGTACCATTTGAAAAATTGAAACTATTGGGTATGTAGACAAAAAAAGCATTTATCACTTTTTGACATTTACTATTGGGAATGTAATTTAAACCAACTAATTTATGTTTAATTTGATTGGTATACCAGACCGATTTAGTTCAAGGACATTCATTGCCGTTTTAGTGCTGTGACATATGTTCCCGAGTCAAGTGAATATTATACGACTCGCTCATGTGACTCGCTAATGGTCACTGAAACGATCATGATAGCACTCGAGGTAGTTGATTGCTCGTCTCCATTTTATCACTCCACTGTGAAGTCTCTTCGAGGCATGCTGACTGAAGGTGTTGTCCTGTCTTCAATGGGAGAACTCTCACTGCTCCCCCTCAATGATTGCTGCAGGTCTCCTGCTCATCTACCGTATTCTCAGTAAACCCCCCTCCCCGTCCTGTTTATTTTGGTCATCTTCCCTCTCTGCTCTGTCCTGATATAGGATCTCAACACAAAACCCAGATCATCTTCTTGCATATGGCATGCACAGCCTAAAGTTGCAGGACAACTTGTTCTATTTGATCTTATTTGATTGTGCACGCCAGGTTGTTTGCATTCGTCGAAACAGGGCGGACCACGTGAAGGTTGTAATCTTCCACCCCAAAACCCAGATAATTCCTTCCCATCAACCTCACCCACAGATGATGTTTGTCCTGCTGAGTTCCCCCAAAAGATTTTTTTTTTGTGCTCCAAATTCTAGAAGCCTCTTGCATTGCATTTGCTTCGGTTGGATATTTCACAAGTTCTGAATGTTTTCTCTCTTCACTTTCCACTCCTTAGTCTTTGCAGAATCTTGGATATTCACAATTGATGATACCTCTACAATCTTTCTGTACAAAATGGGGCAGGTATCAGATCTTCTGCAGTGCCCTTACATGCTTTTGACAAATCTTTCCTGCAAATTGTGAGCGAGTCATACAAGTGGACTTTAGGCACTGAAACTTTAATGTAATAAACTAATGATTGTTCCATTTGCTTTTTTAAACAGCAGAATCTGAGGAATTGAAGAGTTTACTGTGCAATCCCCATCTTCGACAATTATTATTGACAATAGACAGAGCAGAAGATAAAGAAAACATCATGAAATCAGCTATGCAAGAACCTATTTTTGTGGAATTTGCTGATCGCTGTCTACAAACAGTAGAACCACCAGTAAAAGAAGACATTACTGATTCCTAGTAGAAATGTTAATCTCAGAGCAAATAACTATGTATCTTGTAATACATGTATTACAATGTATCTAATTAACCTATCCTGGTTTTAACTTCATTTAATTGCAAAATGAAAAGCTTGACCATTCAGTAACTATTGAATGTGCTGTGATGCCAAAGACTAGACAATTTTCCAAAGTTTTATTTAAATTGTAATTCAAATTGAAAGTAAACGAAGAGTAAAATATTTAAGCTGACAAAATAAATGCAAAGCATACTTTATAATATGAGTGTGGATAAAAATTCAAATTTTCTCTCCAATACCGGCAATTATTTAATTCTTACTCCCCACATAAGGTTTCTGTACGCTGTCTCCATCTCTCTACGGTAAATAGACCAGATCTTGTCTATTTAGATAGAGATAGCATACAAAGGTAAATGAGATGAGATAGAGATAGCATGAAAGGTAAATCATGTCTGACGAATCTTATAGGATTTTTCGAGGATGTAACTAGTAGAGTGGATAAGGGAGAACCAGTGGATGTGTTATATCTGGACTTTCAGAAGGCTTTCGACAAGGTCCCACATAAGAGATCAGTATACAAACTTAAAGCACACGGTATTGGGGGTTCAGTATTGATGTGGATAGAGAACTGGCTGGCAGACAGGAAGCAAAGAGTAGGAGTAAACGGGTCCTTTTCACAATGGCAGGCAGTGACTAGTGGGGTACCGCAAGGCTCAGTGCTGGGACCCCAGCTATTTACGATATATATTAATGATTTGGACGAGGGAATTGAATGCAACATCTCCAAGTTTGCGGATGACACGAAGCTGGGGGGCAGTGTTAGCTGTGAGGTGGATGCTCGGAGGCTGCAAGGTGACTTGGTTTGGCTGGGTGAGTGGGCAAATGCATGGCAGATGCAGTATAATGTGGATAAATGTGAGGTTATCCACTTTGGTGGCAAAAACAGGAAAGCAGACTATTATCTGAATGGTGGCCGATTAGGAAAAGGGGAGATGCAACGAGACCTGGGTGTCATTGTACATCAGTCATTAAAAGTAGGCATGCAGGTGCAGCAGGCGGTGAAGAAGGCGAATGGTATGTTAGCATTCATAGCAAAAGGATTTGAGTATAGGAGCAGGGAGGTTCTACTGCAGTTGTACAGGGTCTTGGTGAGACCACACCTGGAGTATTGCGTACAGTTTTGGTCTCCTAATCTGAGGAAAGACATTCTTGCCATAGAGGGAGTACAGAGAAGGTTCACCAGACTGATTCCTGGGATGCCAGGACTTTCATATGAAGAAAGACTGGATAGACTCGGCTTGTACTCGCTAGAATTTAGAAGATTGAGGGGGGATCTTATAGAAACGTACAAAATTCTTAAGAGGTTGGACAGGCTAGATGCAGGAAGATTGTTCCCGATGTTGGGGAAGTCCAGAACAAGGGGTCACAGTTTAAGGATAAGGGGGAAATCTTTTAGGACCGAGATGAGGAAAACATTTTTCACAGAGAGGTGAATCTCTGGAATTCTCTGCCACAGAAGGTAGTTGAGGCCAGTTCATTGGCTATATTTAAGAGGGAGTTAGATGTGGCCCTTGTGGCTAAAGGGATCAGGGGGTATGGAGAGAAAGCAGGTACAGGATACTGAGTTGGATGATCAGCCATGATCATATCGAATGGCCTACTCCTGCACCTATTTTCTATGTCTATGTCTATGTTTAAAGTATTATTTATATGAATTCAAAAATATCAATGCCATTCGATAAAGGGATTTGGTGTTTAATACTAACAGCATCCATTAGATAGTTGACAGTGGAAACAGGCCCTTTGGCCTAACTTGCCCACACTGACCGACAAGTCCCATCTACACTAGTCCCACCTGCCTGCACTTGGCCCATATCCCTCTGTTAGATATTTGCTACTGCTTGTGATATTTTATCAAATGATCATGGACTCAATTATATTCAGCTTTCTTGCATTGAGGACCTTAAGTCAGAGTGGGTTGATCTTTCAACCCTGCAATCCCATAACATTCTGCATTCAGCATACGCTGGAAATTCTCAGGTTTTGAATGACTGATCCTGTGTTTCAATATAGACTCATGGGTCTGGATGAGCTAAGTAAATAACTTGCCATTGCCAACCTGGTGAATGGTTGCTGTTAGTACAAGTATATCCTTCCTCGGGTAGGGAGTCCAGAGCAGTCGGTACACAATATTCCTAATGCAGAATCCCCAGGGCCCTACATAAATAGAGCAAGACCATTGTATTTAATTTCTGCATAAAAGCAAAATACCACCTAAATTTCCAATTGCTTAATGAACAGTTTCTTTGTGATCAAATGTCCATGGACACAAAGGTTAATCTAAATACCTTTCGAAATCTTTCCATTTAATATAGATTTATAATTTATTACTGTAAAGTAGATGACTTTCCATATATTCCTTTTACCATATATCAGCCAATGCCTCCACCCAGTTTTTGAAGCAGCAGCAATCTTAGATATATTGAGACCTCCCAACCTTCATCCAGATTATTGATACAGATTGTAAATCACCAGGGTTGCAGCACCAATCCCTGCAGTATCTATCAGTCTCGGTCCCCCATCCAAAAACTATTTTCTGTCAAATAACGAGTCTTCAGTCAGTATTTTGTACCCAGTATTTAGCGCTCTTCAGTCTGAAGAAGGTCCCAATCCAAAATGTCACCTATTCCTTTCCTCCAGAATGCTGCCTGTCCCGCTGAGTTCCTCAAGCATTCTGTGTCTATCTTTAATGTTATAAGTCAATTTAATAATATATAGCATTGAACCTTATCCAAAGTCTTCTGGAAGTCCCACATCAACAACTTTGCCCTTATCCTACTAGTTACAACCATTAAATATACAACATATTGTCAAATAATTTCTTAATTCCACATTGACCTTGCCCAATTTTAATATTTTTCTAAATTCATTATTACCATTTCAGTATGGAGTTTGCACGTTTTCCCACATTCCAAACACGTGCAGGTTTGTAGATTAATTGGCCTCTGTAAATTGCCCCTAGTGCGTAGGGAGTGGATGTGAACGGATCAATGGTTGGTAAGTTGACAGGCCTGGTTCCATGCTGTATCTCTAAACTACCTAGATAATAGATTCCAACATTTTCCTTACCCCTGAGCTGCGGCTAACTGGTCTTTAACTTTTTTCCCCCTCTTGTTCAAGAGGCTATAATTGTGAGCATCCAATTAGTGGAAACCACTCTGGAAAATATTGTTTGAGAAGATTACCAAACGTGCACATTTAAAAATGTTATAATATATACCATAAGGTCTTGGAAAATTAACATCGAACTGTCCCTTTAATTTCTTCAACGTTATTTTTTAATCAATGGATGGATTTCTTACAACTTAGTCTTCCTCTAACCTTCTTTACAAATATGCAAGAATTGTAATTTTGGTGCCTTTGTGTTCATTAATTTCAATAAAGACACCAGGATGCTTCCTATACCAATGTGAGGTTTTGCATAATCGAGGAAAAGGATGCCTGTTGGAGAAAGGAGATGCAGGATTCTGGAGCAAAAGCCACTGGAGAAACACAGCAGGTCAAGATGCTGCTCAACTGCTGAGTACCTGCTGTTTGAAGAAACTATCTGATTCTATCTATTTAAATTGGTTGAATCTTAACTCATTAATGGAATGTATAATTGGAAAATACTATTTAAGAGATTTCAGACAATTCCTCAAAGAGGCCAAAACATTGGAGTGGTTATTTTCCCTCTTTCACAATAATATTGATTATAGCTGCAAAATAAATAAGTTGATGTTGAACTGTGCATATAAATGTCTGCTGATATTAGTCATCATAAGTAGCCAAAAGTATTGTGAAATAATCCATTTAATGATAACAAGAACAAGAAAGGTAGTTAAAATGTATTAACTGATTATGATGGTTAGAGTAAAATTGATCCTGTTTTGATTAAAAACATATCCAAGATGTCAAACAGCGGTTTAAATTTGTCAATAATTCCAAATTCAACATATTTCAAAAGCATTTCTAATTGAACCCATCGATAAAAACATTTAGCTTTTTTGACAAGTATTATACAATTTTTTAAAGACATTCTGGTTTTGAAGAACAAAGCCCAAGCAATATTCTTTCTTATAAAGTGCAGATTTGGAATAGAAATCATTGAGGATTGACATATATTTCCCGCTAGACATTACAAATATTACCAACTAACAATGCTCTACAAAATAGATGCTGACAAAATGACAGCTCTGATTTAAAAACAATGAATGCTAAAATGTTTATGCACATCGTAAACTCTGCATCAGTTCCCCATCTTTAAGCTTTACTTTCATTTAATATGTATGCATATCTGATCTCTCACATGAACACATTCATCACCTTTGTGATTTTTCCAAAACAAATTCCATCATTGATCCTGGATTTTTGTTTGGTAACAGCCTCTAGATTTTGGAAAACACAGGATACTATAGAATAGACAAAAATCATGCACAAGATTGGACAAAATCAAATAAATAAACAAATACATTATTGGTTCTTAGGTTTCTTGTGGAAAATTAAGAGATGACATATCAAACTCGTGCATCGTTTTAAGAAATTCAGTAGCAGCAGTTCTTTTCATTGCCCAGAATAATTACTTTCCATGATAATTTATTTTAATTTTGAATAATTCAAATACATCTTCCAAAGTAGATTAATATTACTAAATATATTTCTTTACATTAATCCCAAAAGGGCTAACAGCTTCAATGAAGCTTTGCACAAAAACTTTAGCAGCTCTCTTCATACTCTTTGTCTCAATTAATTTAAAAACACATACATTGTTTATTTCTTTGAACATAGGATATCTATGAAGAATCAAGACAAATTAGCTAGTCCATGGATATGATATTAAACTATTTGTGAAGTAAGGATGCAAACCCCAATAATCCGATACACCAAGTTAATGGTGACAATTAAGGCTCTGCAGAAAGTGATAGGAAGTTTGTCCCTTGAGCACACAATGGAAAGTTGTTCAGCATTTTGCCGATCTGTTTTGCATATAATGGAAAGCATAGTAAAGTATATAATGGAAAATAGTTGGGAAAAACACTGAACAACCAACAAATACAATGTAAAACTGAACAAAAAGAACCACCAGTCACTACATAATTGAGTGCACAGAATTATTTTTTAAACTACATCAAAACATAACCATATATTTGTTGCTAATTCAACCCACTTGACTAAACTGGTTTTGCAAGACAAAATCTCCGCTGCTTAAATGAGCCCTTCCATTGGCTGACTAGAATAGCATTGATAATGAAATATGGTATTATCCATAGAACAATGTTATCAAAAACAAAATATCTGATAAAATGTCTGTTAAAACAGTAATTTAAAAAATAAAACGATATAACATTTTACAATGTCACCAATCAGTATATCGCTAAGAGGAATTTATCAAAGCAAGATAGCAAGCTCTTTACACAATAATCAAGAATACTGATGTTGCACAAGAAAATAATATTATTTTCTCAAGTCAATATTCAGCACTAAGATGTTAGCAAAACAGCACTGACTGTTTTGTTAACATCTTAATGTTAGAATGTTAATGTTAAACAAATATGTTCATAAAATATTTAAGCAAACAAAATCATGAGAAAGTATTTTAGTGCAGAAGCTTGAAAAACTGCATGTTACCTAGAGATTCCCTGCACAGCAAAAACCTAAAATAATTCTTAACTCGTGGAGCTACAAATACCAATTTGTACCTTTTTTGTTCAGCTGAACAATGTTGAATTGATGGCAGTTATTTTGTGTACAATCAAATTTAACATAAAAATGCAAGTATTAATGAAATGATAGGTTGGATTAATTTCTCATGAGGAAAGAAGAATAACCATGGACTTAATAAATGTAGTGTGATGCACTGTACGGTATGAAATGCTCTTCACAAATAATTTCTTGTAACAATCCTAATGCAAATAATCCTATTTTGTTTTCTTGAACAAATATTACATTGACATTTCACTAAATAAAATTTATGTAACGTTCATTAAACATGAAATCAGAACAGTGCAAATACAAATCTGTGCTCTTGCATTACAAATGCATTTTGCCCAAACTTTATATTTGAGTTTATCTGACCAAGGGTTGATCAACTTTTCTTTTTATGACTGCTATCATTATCAGAAGCGTACTGATTTTTTACAAGGAGGCTTGTGTTTACAAGGTTCCATATATACTGTTAAGTAGACACTGGGGGCAAGGTATGTTGATAAAATGATTAACTTTACCCCTTTTCCAATAAGATCTGGTTAAAGCCAATGATCATGCACTTTTGATGTTCTGGATAAGTGTCAGCAAAAAGCAGTGGAGATCGTTTACAGTGGAACTTTACTTGAACCTGAGGGGAAAAATGTAAAACCTTTATATGTTAAATATTTATGCTTAGAAACTGAATCAAGTAGCCACTTTTGTTTTTAACTGTTAATCATGTACAATTCATTGTTTTCAAGTGAAATCATACCAATTGCAAGACTACTTACACTCCACATTAGTGCACCTGACCTTTCCCTATATCATTATTCTTATAACATCTACGTCAAAATAAAAGTTATGACCTTCAAAGGAACATTTACAATTGAATCAGAATCACATTGCAAACAAAAAACAACAAACCTGAGCAATGTGTAAGGATAGAAACAAAGAACTGCAGATGCTGGTTAACACAAAAGGATAAAGTGTTGGAGTAACTCAGCAAGTCAGGCAACATCTCTGAAGAACATGGATAGGTGACATTTCGGGTTGGGACCCTTCTTTAGACCGATTTGGAGAGGGAGTGAAGGAAACTTCCTGTCCCAGCTCTCTCTCAGATTTACTCTAGCACTCTGAGTCTTTCAATGTGAAAGGATACTCTGCTAATAGAAGGAGATCTGATTGGGTAGCATCAGAGAATACTACTCAATCATTTTCCAAAACCAACAGCGTGGATTAAACTAATAGGGAGCATTTATTTCCAAAGGTTAGCTTGAGGTACCCATCCCATGGATGCCCCAGTTGTCACCTCACTGAGAGCACTCCATTAATGAAGATTGCAGATACTAGCATAATGTTTAGGAGACATTTGGCCAGGTACATGGTTAGGATAGATCTCAATGGTTATAGGCCAAGCCCGGGCAGGTGGGACTGGTGTAGATGGGGCATGTGGTCAGCATGGGCAAGTTGTGCTGAAAGGCCTGTTTGTACGCTGTATGACTATACCGTCACAGGCCCAAGGCAGGCAGCAAGAAGCAAAAACATGTTCATCAACAAACTACGTACTCTCAGAGATTCACCAGTTACCACATCTTACCTGGACACTTCTGATAACCAAGATATTTGAGGGTCAGGTTTTCCCCAAGGATGGAATCAGTGAAATATGTGGCAGGAAGACCTTGGACCATTCCTCTTCCACCTGGATTGCTCACTGATCATACCGATTCTTAATTTTTTCACAAACAAGGAAATTTCAAGCAGCCATAACAGATATATAACAAGAGACTCATTTTGTGGCTCACTGCTGTCGAGATATTACGCGTGCACTACAATTATGAAGCAATAATATTGCTTGGATTGCACTCACGTCAGTCTCACCTTTTCATTAAACAAGGTTTCTACTTTCTAAATGTGGATCACAAGTGGTAGAGACAGGTACAATTACAACCTTTAAAAGACACTTGTTACAGACAGATACATGGATAGGAAAGGTTAGGAGCGATATGGGTCAGACACAGGCTAGTAGGATTAGCTCGGTAAGGCAACTCGGTCAATATGGACAAGATAGACAAAAGTGCTGGAGAAACTCAGCGGGTGCGGCAGCATCTACGGAGTGAAGGAAATAGGCAACGTTTCGGGCCGAAACCCTTCTTCAGACTGATGCAGGATGTGGGGCGGGAAGAAGAAAGGAAGAGGAGGAGCCCGAGGGCTGAGGGAGAGCTGAGAAGGGGAGGAGACAGCAAGGGCTACCGGAAATTGGAGGTCAATGTTCAAGCCGCTGGGGTGCAGACTGCCCAAGCGGAATATGAGGTGCTGCTCCTCCAATTTCCGGTGGTGCTCACTCTGGCCATTGAGGAGGCCCAGGACAGAAAGGTCGGATTCAGAATGGGAGGGGGAGTTGAAGTGCTGAGCCACAGGGAGATCAGGTTGGTTAATGCGGACCGAGCGGAGGTGTTCGGCGAAACGATCACCAAGCCTGCGCTTGATCTCACCGATGTAGATCAGCTGACATCTAGAGCAGCGGATGCAATAGATGAGGTTGGAGGAGGTACAGGTGAACCTCTGTCGCACCTGGAACGACTGCTTGGGTCCAGCTGACATCTGGAGCAGCGGATGCAATAGATGAGGTTGGAGGAGGTACAGGTGAACCTGTGTCGCACCTGGAACGACTGCTTGGGTCTGTTTAAGCTGAACAGCTTTACTAGTCTATAGTTCTACAAGGCGGTTTCTTCATGTTGACCGTCACATCAGGAGTTGTGCAGGAGTATTTTAGCTCTGGTTTTTGGGTGCAAACATCCTAATGTTGCTTCACACTGGATTAGGACCAATGTTGTGTTTTTTTGGGCAACCCAAATTGAACATAAGAGGAAGGCACTATCCAATATTATTCATAAATATAGCATTACATATTTTAATTGCAGTTGTTACAAATATTTCATATTTCTTACAAAAGAAAACATATTCCTTACCTCAGGTAATGCTCTAATAGAAGCAATACCCCGATGAGACCGATTATGCTTTAATTTATGGTTATTTCTCCACTTCAACTTCAAGGTTGCCAGTCGAGCAAAAACCTTAAGAATTTCATATGCAGATGGAGTCATTGCAGTAATGCAAAAAGATGACAGAGTCAGACCCAGAGGCCAAGAGCACGGGTTTAGATTTTCAAAATGAATTGATTGAGACTGCTTATTTGGTGACGCATGTAGTGGGAGAAATAAAGATGAGCACTTAGGAGAACCTGGAATCAATTCTATTTCTTTAAAGTATGATGTATCATCCAACTCATCATCTGCCAAGGTTTCCATTTTAATCTAAAAATATAATATTTTGAAAAAAATGCAATTAGCTTATGTGGCAGGTTGGCTTATTTATGGCCATCTCATCTTAGTATAGACTGTTTTTATTTCGGTCCAATTTAATTTGGCTATTCTTAGATGACTACTACTAGACCTTAATTTTAAGCATATTTTAACATTTGCCGATCAATTTAACAATTTAATAATTTAAGGAATAGTTTTCAACATGATTATGCAACGTAGTTAAGAGTAATTTCCAAATTCTAAATTTCAACTCACCTTCCAGGCTTTCCATGCTCTTTGTAGCACAATGGCAGCATGATTGAGTTTCTTAATCCACTGCCTGGTCAACCATGATCTAATAGCTGTGGAGAAATGGAAGGAATAATAAGCTAGCAATTATGCACTAATAGCTGTGTGCAAAATCCCCAATGAAGTTCTACAATTTTTCAGTTCACAGAATAAGATTAATAGACATTACACCAATGTTTTAACTAATTAAAGATTAAAAGCATTAACCCAGAATTAATTAAAATACTTTAGAAGTAGATCAAGAGACCATGGCGTTTTAGATCATAGATTAATAGACATTACACCAATGTTTTACCTAATTAAAGATTAAAAGCAGTTACCAATAATTAATTAAAATAATACTTTAGTAGATCAAGAGACCATGGCGTTTTAGAACATAGAACAATACAGCACAAGAACAGACCATTCAGCCCACAATGTCTGTGCCGAATATGATGGCAAGACCATCACTGGCATCTACTTGCACATAATAATAATAAGTTTATTTATATAGCACATTTTCCAATTGATTTGAATCAAAAGCCAAAGTGCTTTACAGTTACTAACCATACAAATAATAAAAAGGGATAGAAAAAATGACAACACACTATAAGAGATTTTACACAAACACGAACATCCCCCCACAGTAGAATCTCCACTCTCCACTGTGAGGGAAGGCACCAAAATGTCCAGTCCTCCTCCTCCTCCTAGTCCACCCGAGGTCGGGGCCAGTTTGAGGCCACTGCAGCCAGTCGCCGCAACGGCAGCCCGATGTTGTTTGCCCACCTGCATCGGGTGGAAAAGTCCTCAGCAGCTTGGAAATGTCTGGAGCGGCCGCTCCTTCCCCGGAGACTGCGACGCCCGTGGATTTCAGGCCGCGCCGGTTGGAGCCTCGACTCCGCGGTGTCGCCCTCAAACCGCAGACCGCAGACTGCGGCTGCCCGATGTTGGTGGTCGGCGGCCACAGCACTCCGGAGCGGCGACCCGGCAAGGCATCGCCCGCTCCCTGCTGATGTCCCAGCGCTGTGCCGCCGAAGCTGTGGTCCCCGGCAGGAAACGCCGTTCCAGCCCGATGGAAGGCCGCATGGGGAGACCGGAGACGCGATTTGGAGGAAAACCGCATCTCTGATCAGGTAGGACTGGGGTTAAAACAGTTCCCCCCCCCACATAGAAAGAATAGACTCCAAAAAATAAATGTTCAGACAATAAAAGAGTTAGAGGACGGACTGCAGGCAGGCGGCCATACAAACGGCGCCCACTCCTGCACATAACCCATATCCCTCCATACCCTGCATATCCATATGCCCATACAAAAGTATTTTAAATGCCACTAACATATCTGCTTCAATCATCATCCCTGGCAATATGTTCCAGGCACTCACCCACCCTCTGTATATTTAAAAAAAAACTTGCCCAACACACCACCTTTACACTTTGCCCCTTTCATCTTAAAGCTATGCCCTCTAGTATTTTTTGCTGCTGGGAAATTAATTTTGACAGTCTACCTTGCCTTTCATTATTTTATATACTTCTATCAGGTCTTCCTGCAGGCTTCATAAAGTCATGATGCACAAAATGCATGAGTTTTATGCATGAAATATCTTTAGATTATCATCATGCAGAAGTTGTGAACTTTGATGATTGGGTTCAGATCAACTATGATACTAAAAAACCCTGGTTGGGGATGATCAGGCATGGCAAGATTGGGAGTTGGTTGGTGGCGACAAAAGTTGAGCCAAAATGTACAACATTTACGACAAGTAGTGCTTCCCACATCTACTTGAAGGAATAGAGAATTACATAATAATGTATCATCATAGGATATACCGCAACTTGTCTAGAGAATTAGTAGATACAAAGAGACAAAAACAGAACGTATAAGGCAAAATTGTGGCAATTGGAGTACACGTGCAAAGTCAAGATTAAAAGGAGCGCAAATCAAAGTATCTTCTTAATACTAAGAATTGCTAAGACATTGGAGATGATGAATGAAACAATTGCATTTATATGATCATGTACATAAATTAATAAAGTATAAAGTATAATTCATTCATAAATTACTGGAAATTAATGCACAGGAACAAAAATGATAAAACACCAGAACTATGAATTCAAGGGATTAGAAGACTGTGACTTTGTAAGTTTTCCTTTAATTCTGCAGAACTCTGAGTGGACACCAGCAGTATTACTTTTACGTTTGTACTTTGCAATTTAGAAACAATATAATGGCCTTGAGAGATTAAAGTACAGATTGATCAGAATGATACATAGTTTAATGGGCTAAATTATGATACGTTTATAGAAACTTGGTCGTGCTCCTTCAATTTAGAAGATGAAATGATACTATACCAGAATAATTTAAACCTGATAGAAGCATTGGATAGATAAGATAAAGAGGTCTCACTCGTACAAACAGAATCCAGAATGAGGGCTTAATCTTACAAAAAGTGCCAAGTCAATGAAATGTGAAAAATGGGAGAACCATTTTAGTCAAATGAATAAAAAAGGACCTCTCCGCCCAATGACAAAAAGATGAAGGGATATGCGTCAAAGGCAGAATTAGAACAGATGGACAGATTGGATATGTTTAAGAAAGAACTGCAGATGCTGGAAAAATCAAAGGTAAACAAAAATGCTGGAGAAACTCAGCGGGTGAGGCAGCATCTATGGAGCGAAGGAATAGGTGACGTTTCGGGTCGAGACCCTTCTTCAGACTGAAGTGGGGTTGGGGGGGGGCGGGAAGGAGAAAGGAAGAGGCGGAGACAGTAGGCTGTGGGAGAGTTGTGGAGGGGAAGGAGGGAGAAAGCAAGGACTACCTGAAATTGGAGAAGTCAATGTTCATACCGCTGGGCTGTAAACTACCCAAGCGAAATATGAGGTGCTGCTCCTCCAATTTGCAGTGGGACTCACTCTGGCCCTGGAGGAGGCCCAGGACAGAAAGGTCGGATACGGAATGGGAGAGGGAGTTGAAATGCTGAGCCACCGGGAGATCGGGTTGGTTAATGCGAACTGAGCGGAGGTGTTGGGCAAAGCGATCGCCAAGCCTGCGCTTTGTCTCACCGATGTAGAGCAGTTGACACCTAGAGCTGCGGATGCAATAGATGAGGTTGGAGGAGGTGCAGGTGCAGGTGCACCTCGGCCTCACCTGCTTGGGTCCTTGGATGGAGTCGAGGGGGAAGGTAAAGTGACAAGTGTAGCATTTCCTGCGGTTGCAAGGGAAAGTACCAGGGGAGGGGGTGGTTTGGGTGGGAAGGGACGAATTGGACCAGGGAGTTACGGAGGGAGCGGTCAACAGATAATCCTCTGACATTTTCACCACCTCCAACGGGATCCCACCACTGGCCACATCTTACCATCTCCTCCCCTCTCGGCTTTCCGCAGAGTCCGCTTCTCCGTAACTCCCAGGCTTGGCGATCGCTTCGCCCAACACCAGCGGTATGAACATTAACTTCTCCAATTTCACGTAGTCCTTGCTTTCTCCCTCCTTCCCCTCCCCAGCTCTCCCACAGCCCACTGTCTCCACCCCCACATCAGTCTGAAGAAGGGTCTCGACCCGAAACGTCACCTATTCCTTCGCTCTATAGATGCTGCCTCACCCGCTGAGTTTCTCCAGCAATTTTGTCTACTGACAGATTGGATATGACCTATTTAATTTGCAGGAGAGATCAGAGGGTCTTCATGGCCTCTGATTGTAGCAAATGAGAGTTTCAAATCCAGTTATCTATATCAACAAGATCACCAATAGAAATAGTTACCTAAGCTGTTCATTTGTAAGTTCAAATTATTAATAGGAACAGAGAAATAGATTACTTCACATCCTAGTGGCGATTTTCTACATTGAATCTCGAGCAATTTGTTTAGTCGTCTTCTAGGTGAGGCAGAAATTCACATATTTCCTCCAGTTTAGTATATGGCACGGTGCTCAGAACTCGTGCAACCGAATATAGAATAGGCAACTACATTGTAGAACACCTCCTACATAGGCACCCTATATTTCCAGTACCGTGTCATTTTAATTGTCCACACAACACTCGTCTTTGGCCTCTTTCACTCTTCCAGTGAAAGTCAAACAATAGCACTTTATGTTACAATAAGCACCTTTACAGCCTGATTTACAGTACCGATTTCAGACAACTGTTGGAACTGTTATGATGAAGGATTATCAACTAGTAACATTAATTAATTTTTCCCCCTCTTGTGGCTGATGTTACATAACTTATGGGGTATTTCCAGTATTCCTTTATTTTTGAATTCAAGCAATTATATCTCAATATCAGCATTTTTCCCCCTCTCGTCTTTGTTCTCATTCATCGTCTATTTAAACTCCCTTTGGACGTCAGCTGTGACTAACAAGCCTTCACCACTCTCAGTCAGCACCCGTACCTCCATTTGCATCATTCAGTACCCATTGGTGTCCACACATCACTGATATTATCCTCGTTCTCTTCATTCCCTCCCTCGCTCGATAGCTCAAAACATGTTTGTTATCTAGATTTCCTATTTTTGATCAAAGGTCATTGACTTGCAACATTCACTGTTACTCTCTCCACAAATGCTGCCAGACCAGCTGAACATTTTCTATTTTTATTTCAGGTATTGGTGTCATTTGTTTCATGAACATTATTCTGAGCCTATTTACAAGTAATAATTTTTGAACCTGCGCATTAATTTACAGTAATTTTGTGGTTGAAAGTGTTTCATTTGATTCTTTTCAATTTTTATGCAGCTGAGCAATAAAGGAACAATATTTACCTGCTTGAATGAGGGTTGCTGCCCGCCTTGATCGTGCTAATTTTCTCTGGCGGTATCTGCGCCAACTATATTGAATACAAAGCGCCTTCTTGTCAAATGTTTGATTTCTTGCACTTTCAAGCAGTTCAAGCTAAGAGGAATACAGACAAATGATATAGACAATAATAGACAATAGACACAGGAGTAGGCCATTCGGCCCCTTGAGCCATTCAGAGTGATCATGGCTGATCATCCACAATCAGTACCCCGTTCCTGCCTTCTCCCCATATCCCTTGACTCCACTTTCTTTAAGAGCTCTGTCTAGCACTCTCTTGAAAGCATCCAGAGAACCAGCCTCCACTGCCCTCTGAGGCTGAGAATTCCACAGACCCACAACTCTCTGTGAAACGTTTTTCCTCTTCTCAGTTCTAAATGGCTTACCCCTTATTCCTAAACTGCGGCCCCTGGTTCTGGACTCCCCCAGCATCGGGAACATGTTTCCTGCCTCTAGTGTGTCCAAACATTAATAATCTTATATGTTTCAATAAGATGCCCTCTCATCCTTCTAAATTCCAGAGTTTACAAGCCCAGCCGCTCCATTCTATCAACATATGACAGTCCCGCCATCACGGAAATTAACCTGGCTACGTTGCACTCCCTCAATAGCAAGAATGTCCTTCCTCAAATTGGGAGACCAAAACTGCACATAATACTCCAGGTGTGGTCTCACCAGGGCCCTGTAAGGACCTCATTGCTCTTATACGCAACTCCTCTTGTTATGAAGGCCAACATATCCATTTAAAAAGTGAATGGCATGTCTTTCCACACCCATCTATCGATTACCATTATATGCATTATCAACATGCTGTGTTATTTTGACTACTAATATGATTTTGGTAAGATTCCACATGGAAGTAACTTTGATCTAATATAAAAGTCCATGGTACTAAAAATAAAGTACTGATCTGGTTTAGAAATTAGCTGGGGGGGGGGGGGGGGGTTATGACATAGTAGGGATAATGGATACATGTACTTGACTTGAGGAGGGAGAGATAGATCAGCCATGATGAATGGCAGAGTAGACTTGATGGGCCGAATGGCCTAATTCTGCTCCTATCTCTTATGATCATGACTTGGACGTCAGTGACTCATGGCGTCCCTTCAAGGATCTACGTTGATATATTTTGCAATCAAAACCATTAAATATACATTAATTCATGATTTTGACTGCAGAAAAGAGAACTAGAGATATCCAATATTTTTAGTTACAACAATGCTGAAACTAAGTCAGCTGTTTGCAAGACTTAATTTCCGAAAAATTAAATGATGGTATTTTCAGTGTTGTGCAATTGAAAAATGCTTTCATTTTCCTGGAACAAAGCACAAGGATGATAATTTCCAGATCTTGCCTAACACTGGAACTTCAATGAGGCACTCAGGAGTGAATCACCATTGTACCCTAACTGGGTAGCCTGGGATAAGGAGATCCTACTAACTCTTATCAGGCAACTGCCATATTTATTTCTAGTCATTTTCTCCAGAACACTGCCCAAATCTCCTCTTGATCTCATTCAGGACCCCTCAACGTTATAATGACCAAAATTGACTCCCTTTCTTATTGTGACTAACAATGGAAACTTCAATCTCCAACCACTCATCCTCATGTCCAATCTCCACACTCCTAATCCTCATATTAATTCCTGGCTTCCTTCCCAGCCCAATGGTCTTAGGCAGGGTCACCTCCTCTGCACCTTGATGCACCCAATGCAGAGCCTCTTATCCCAATTCCTCACTCCTTCCATCCACATTCCTCACCTTTCACCACACCAGCCCCCGCATCCAACACACCATTCTCTGACATTTCCACCTCCAATCACATCTTTCCATCCCCACCCGGTTTCAGCAGAGACCAATCTCTCCACAACTGCTTGGTTCACTACTCCTTTCCCACCCAACTCGCCAGGTATTTTCCACTACAACCGCAGGAGATGCAATGCCTCTCCTGACCCTCCATCCAGGGATCCCAGTCACCCTTACAGTTGTGACAGAGATTCACATGCACCTATTCAAACCTTGTGTATTGCATTCAGAGCTCCCCATGTGGCCAACTTTATATCGGCGAAACCAACTATAGACTAGACAACTGTCTCGCTGAACACTTGCGCTCTGTCCGCCAAGGCCTGCTGGGTTTCCCAGTTGCTAACCATTTTAACTCCCCATCACATTCCCATATGATATTTCTGTTCTTGGCCCCCTCCAGTGCCAAAGTGAGGCCACAACCAAATTGGAGGAACAGAACCTGATATTCCACTTGGGTAGCTTACAACACAACGGTATGAACTTTGAATTCACTAGTTTTATTTAATAATCCCACTACCTCCTCTCGTTCTTATACCCCCCTCCCCATCCACTTCATTGCACACCCATTTCTCCCTCTGTATCAGACTGCTCATCTCCCCTCCTTCATACACTCATCTTCCATTCCAGAGTGCCCCATTGCCCAATTAACCTCCTCTTCCTTCTCCCCCTTCAACCCATATCCTCCTCTGGCTCTTCTTTCCTTACCCAACCCTTTTGTCTCCATTTCGTCTCTGGCCTTTGTCACTTACTTCACTCATCCGCCTATCAATACCCTTCACCTCAAATCCACCTATCACATGCCAGGCTTTATTCCGCCCCTATCTACTCTAATCAGACCGAAGAAGGGTCCTGACCCAAAACATTACCTGTTCATTCCTTCCTCATATGCTGCCTGACCCGCTGAGCTCCTCTAGTATTTTCTTTTGCCCAAGATTCCAGCGTCTGCCATTCCTTGTGTCTCCATAAATCTCTTAAGTCTGGAATTTGAATTTAACCACGAAAGTCTGAGATCTACTGTGTTCTCAACAGCTGAATAGCAACCATAAATGTTGTGGATGACCAACAAGATCTAGACCATTAGAAGCTTTGATAAATGTTCAGCATAGATTCAACAGATGTTTACAGAGTTTCAATTAAATACTATTAAAACACAAAGTACTTGTGTTATAAGGATAGGCATTCAATCAAGAAAACCAAACCCAAAATCAAAGTAGTATCTAAACTGCTTATCCATGCTTATGTTATAAGACAATAACAAACTCCATATTCCATAATAAGCAATCTACATGTTAACAAGCACATAAAAACTCATCAGGTAGATTCCACTGGGGTTATCAAGTGGGCACCTCCCTTTACTGGTGTTTCGTTGAGTTAGGCCCACGACACCTTGGAAAAGCTCAACAGTTAGTTCAGGCGTTCCAGAACCACCCTCCTGAATACCTGCTCTCACCACCTACGCTACCAGTTTAATCAAGATTTTTGGGGGCTTTGCAAGTAATTGATAGATTAGTTAGCAAAGTATCTTTACTATTGATGAAGGAGAATAGGACAAGCATTCGTTACCTTAAGATCAAAATCAGCCAATTCGGAAGTTAAGCTAAAGCTTGTTTTACACAAACTGTTAAAATTCAAGACTCTAACCAGTTATTAATATTAAATTTGAGACTAATACAATTTTTATCAGTCAAGGAATAATTAACCAAGGAATCCGAATGGCGTTTGCATATGCATCAATCATGATCTAACTGTATGACGGGACAAGGCTGTGGCCTTATATGAACTATCTTTGTTTGTTTGCAGCTTAACTGGAAAAGCAAGATAATTTTGACAACTTACCATACCATGAGTCATGAACAATTTTGTTTTGCCACAGTGCACTATTGAGCGACAAAACTGGTTCGCAGCTGGGTTATGGAATGACGATACAATACTTTGACCGTCTAATACATGAGAGAGAATGTCCTGCACAGCGGGCTGCAAAGTCTCACTGCTGCCATCTGTTGATAATGAACCTGCAAAGGCAAACGATATCCATTTCCATGGCAACAGCATCTCCATTACAGGCAGATGTGAGAGCATCAGAGACATGGCAGTAAAATATGAGTCAAGAAGCAAGTTCAAGACAGCAAGAAGAAATGAAGAAATTGTTGAAGAGTCAAGTTGAAAGAAACTGGAAGGAGAGAGAAAACAAAGTGAGAAAATTAAGATGAAAAAAGATTGCAAAACAAAGTTTTAATACCAAAGTTAACAAGTCTATACAAAACTTTGCTTAGCACAAAGCTATAGTACCAGTAGCCTATTAATTAAACTAAATGTTTCTTCTATTAAAGTTTTATTGTAAATCTATATAGAAAACGAACCTTTCCCTTTTTTTGTGGAAAAGCATCCATTAACGCTGGCTGGACTTGGTAAATTAATTGGGCCATATTTTCCTAACAGTCCATATCGTTCCAGAAAATGCTGGCATGGGACCCTAGATTAATAAAATAGTATTAGACAACATTTCCAGCAACAAAAACACATTTCATACACCTGTTCGTTTTGAATCCAAGCTTAATGAAGTGTAATCTTACCCAAGTAAATCACCTACAAAATTTTAATCAGAATTTCCATCATGATATGTATTTTTTAAGCAAACAATTGGCACAATTTGCTATTCATAACCTATTAGGAACAACTAATTCATAATTATTACAGATAATGCTCCAGTATATTTTAGGTATGAGCAAAAAGCTGAAATAAGATAAAAGATTCCTTACATCTTATATAGCCAATAATATAGCCAAATTTAAAATTGCGCAGATTGATAACGGACTAACATACCTAATGGGGAACCCAGCTGCACTTATGTTAACTGTTTCAACTAAACCACAGGCTTCCAGCTGGGTGAAAATCTGAAATCAAAACCAAATTTATGAATATTTTTCATTTAAAAATAAGAGGAAGTAACATAAATATTTGATGTGAATTTCCATCTATTTACAACATGGATAAACAAAATGTTAAACTCAGATATCGTTTAGTTTAGTTTAGAGATACAGTGCGGAAACAGGCCCTTCGGCCCACCGAGTCCGCACCGACCAGCAATCCCCGCACATTAACACTGTCCTACACACTAGGGACAATTTACACATACACCAAGCCAATTAACCTACATACCTGTATGTCTTTGGAGTGTTGGAGGAAACCGAACATCTCAGAGAAAACCCACGCAGGTCATGGGGAGAACGTAATAACTCCGTACAGAGAGCACCCATAGTCGGGATCGAACCCGGGTCTCTGGCGCTGCAAGCGCTATAAGGCAGCAACTCTACCGCTGCACCACCGTGACAATGTTGCACAATACTGCCTAAACCTAAATACCGCCAAAGTAAATCCATAGAAATTTTTAATCTAAAAAAGTTAAAATTGATATTTTATTTTTACATTCATAGACAATGAGTTATCTATCCAAAGGAAGATGTGGCAAAATACAAAAAGGTGACAATTTCATAAGAGTAATTCAAACAACTGAAAGTTTTATAGTGTCTTCAGCAATAAATGCAACTTTTCTTATTCTACTACTGTACCTCCTGTGACGTGAAAAGACGAGGCTTGCAATCCATATTTGGCTTTATGCATCTGATGTAGTGAGGTGTAGTGCTGTTCAAAATACGCATGAGGCTCTCTAGTGAACCCTGCAGGAGAAAGTGATGAAAAGCATTGGATAACACAACCACCAGGGGCTCATCTTCTATGACAGGTAACGCAATCAAGTGTTAATGAAAACTGACCTTAAATTTAGAGACCACAGTAACAGCTTTGTTCTGCATTTTAGTGTCAGTGTGTCCTTTCTCTTCGATGGGAAATAGCTCCATCAGTAGGACATCCCGGGATGTCTGCAACAACTGCACCAGCTCTGGTGGCACAGGATCCTGAAGTAAGAGGAATATTAAATAGAGCGATATCTGAATGATAGTCACAGCAAGGCAAACTGCAAACAAGAAGTAATTTTATTAACATAGAATTAATACCAATGGTTAAATTTTTGAAGCGGTTCTATCCTGCCTATTTATATACCGCTACCCAACAGGCCACACTTTTTTGAGGATGATACAAAAAATGTCTACATTGTTTAAAATACAGGATTCACGGAGTAATTTATATTAGCAGAACAGAATCAGAGAAATGTTTAAAAATTAACACAAACTCACAAGGTTAAGGTAGCAGCACCAAGGAATCAAATTATCTTCCAATTTAGCAAGGATATTGTTGCAACTTATAGTTGGTACATAATTTACAAAGACGTTCTAATGTCCTATCGTAGATTAGATACAATGCAACACAATCATGATGTGCTTATTTTAAATGTGAGTGCATTCTTCACTCCCTTCCTTCACACCACAATTTTCTTCCATACCAGGTTGGAGTGTTAGATCCAGATACCGTCTACTCAATTTTTACCCCATATCTGATAATAGCTAATCCTTCCCTTGGTTCATAGGACTCCTCTGCTCCCCAATCTAAGAATATAAAAAATAGAAGTGGGAATAGAGAATTCAGCCCCAGGTGTTTGCTCTACAATTTATAAACTCATCTCCGATACTCTGCTTCAGTGTCATTTCCCTGCACCAATTCCATTTCCAATGGTTCCTCGAACATTTAAAAATCTATTGATCAGTCTTAAATGTACACAGAAAATAGTGAACAAGATGATAAAATAGTGCATCAGGGGAAGTAAACAAGGCACTTTGCATGGGATACACCTACCCAAACCTGTAAATGAAAGCAACTGAGACTGTAGATGGTGGAATCTTGAACCAAGAAAGTACATAATTAGAATCAGCGGATCAAGGACCATTCATGGAGGTAAAGGTGCAAGTTGACATTTTGGGTCAAGACCCTGCATCAGGACCGAGATGGAAAGCTAGCCAGTATGCAGCAGTACAAGGGAGAGGCGGGACACAGATTGGTAGGTGATAGGTGGAACCAAATGGGGTGAAGATGATGGGCAGATGGAACGAGGTGGTGAATGGAGTGGGGAACGCTAGGTAATAGATGAAACACTAAATTTTCAATTTCAGGTTAGCCACAACCCGTGCTCTTCTCCCAAGCACACTCACCTAATCACCTAGTTCTATTCTCTCTTTGTTCACATTTTCCATCCCATCTCCTCTCCTTCCTGGTCTCATCTGCCCATCATCCCTTCCCCATCTGGTTCCACCTGTAGCTAGCCTCTGTCCCAGCTCTCCCACATACAGCTACAGTGCCCTCCATAATGTTTGGGACAAAGACCCATCATTTATTTATTTGCCTCTGCACTCCACAATTTGAGATTTGTAATAGGAAAAAAAATCACATGTGGTTAAAGTGCACGTTGTCAGATTTTATTAAAGGCCATTTTTATACATTTTGGTTTCACCATGTAGAAATGACAGCAGTATTTATACATAGTCCCCCCATTTCAGGACACCATAATGTGCACTTTAACCACATGTGATTTTTTTCGATTACAAATCTCAAATTGTGGAGTACAGAGGCAAATAAATAAATGATGGGTCTTTGTCCCAAACATTATGGAGGGCACTGTACAGACTGGCTATTTTCCACAGTCATGGAGAAAGATCACAACCAAAAACATTGAACCTTTTCCCTCTACAAAAGCTGCTTGATCACAGAGTTCTTACAGCGTTTGGTATTTTGTTGTAACTGTGAAATCAAATATTTATTCTGTTGAGAGGAAGGAAAAGTACATCAACGCAAATAAATATTACATAATTAGACACAACAAGTTGGAAATCTGCTGATTTAGGATTCCACTAAGGAACTTTAGCACTTAATATACTGATACATCATTACTGCAGAGGATCCTGCATTGTCAGAAGAATCATGACCCATTTAATGTTTATTGAATCAATGCCACAAGAATACTGGGTTTTCTTACCTTGTTTTTCTCCACCATTCCTTCAATCTGGTAGTTGACCTTTCCTGCATAATGAGCAACAATGAAGTTCGGAACCTTACTGAACACATCCCAGCTGATACAATGGTTCTTAGCCAAAGTTGTCTGTAGGCGGGTTTTAAATAGGTTTTCATCTGAATTTCGGTTAAGGCGGCTCTCCTACAGTGAAAGCAAATGCAAGTGAAACAAAAAAATAAATCATAGGACATTTATTATCCAGTCAAAACTGCAAAGACAAATAACTCACAATGCGGAGGAGGTGAAATAACATTCAAGGGAAATTAAGTGAAAATCAATTTTATTGTTAAGAAATGGCATAACAGTATTGTTTTACAAAATCATGTCTTTCAATAACTTCCCAGCGTGAGTTTGTTTTATAGCTCCAATGAAAGTAAAACTACGTCCACGTCGACCAGTGGGCATGTATCTGTATTAATCCAATATCCCAGCACTTGGCCCATGGCCTTCAATGCCCAGGTGATTCAAGTGCTCATCTGGACTCGTCTTAAATGCTGTTAGTGATACTGCATCCACCACCATCTCCAACAGTGCATTCCAGGTATTCACCACTCAGGGTGTAAGAGGTCCTCCTCAGTTCCCCTTGAAATCTTTCCCCCCTTACCCTATATATCCTAAATATGATACTAGTTATGCTAAACGGTTGATTATTCTGCTGCATGCATGATTTATTGATGTTAAATATACTTTGGACCACGGCATGATGTCATTTAGGTTGGGAGAACTAAATTTGAAAGAGAATTACAGTCCAGGAAAGGTAGGTAATGTTAGTTCTGTTCATTTTTTCCACCAGTCTGTTATGTGAGCCATTAATTCCATAGAAATGCTTAAAAGCTAAACTGATAGCACATAATTTCATCAGGCCAAGGTGTTTTTAATGATTACATGCAGTGAGAACATAAAGAATGAACAAACAATAGAAGCTAACAGCAAACAGTTTCTAATCAATTTCCACATCAAGTCTTTCCAGAAAACGTTACTACCAGTAGATTACTTTAAAGGATAGCCTAGAGCATACAATAAATCCCACAATTAATAAATCTGTTTTATTGTTTAAGAGATTGAATGGAAAGTAGAAACAGTTCCCAAATGGGTTAATTCAGGTGAATACTGGAGTAACTCAGCGGGACAGGCAGCATCTCTGGAGATAAGGAATGGGTAACGTTTCAGGTCGAAACCCTTCTTCAGACCTATATCAGCCTGAATAGATAACAGACAATAGGTGTAGAAGTAGGTCATTCGGCCCTTCGAGCCAGCACCGCCATTCAATGTGATCATGGCTGATCATCCCCAACCAGTACCCCGTTCCTGCCTTCTCCCCATATCCCGACTCCGCTATCTTTAAGAGCCCTATCTAGCTCTCTCTTGAAAGTATCCAGAGAACCTGCCTCCACCCCCAAAAGGGTCTCGACCTGAAACGTCACCAATTCTTTCTCTCTAGAGATGCTGCCTGTCCTGCTGAGTTACTCCAGCATTTTGTGTCTACCTCCGATTTAAACCAGCATCTGCAGTTCCTTCCTACACAAAATTCAGGTGAATAGACAGATTCGAGTGAAAGAGTTGAAAGATGTGCAAATTAGATT
Source organism: Malacoraja senta (assembly GCA_038087875.1). Taxonomy (NCBI): domain Eukaryota; kingdom Metazoa; phylum Chordata; class Chondrichthyes; order Rajiformes; family Rajidae; genus Malacoraja; species Malacoraja senta. The sequence goes on along the minus strand of CM075982.1, from coordinate 6,062,770 downwards.
GAGAAAAATCCCAAGGGAAACATGAACACTGGCATTTGATTGAACTGATGAGCCGGTATAAAATTCTATACATAAACATTAACAACAATAACCTTCAAATCTGCTGTCTAACTAATATCACCATGCCTCATTCATTCATCTGAAAAGAGAGATCGACCTCAATCTAAAAAAATCCCAAATATTATATTGTTTTTCTGCGGCATGCATATCTTAAATACACTGATATTAAATATAGTTTAGACCTTGACATAAATAAAGTCCATCAAATTAGCAGAACAGAAAAGACAATTACAATCCAGGAAAGACAGATAATGTCAGTTCTGTTCATTTTTTCCACCAGTCTGTTGTGCAGGCCATTAATTCCCTAGAAATGCTTACAAACTAAACTGATACCCGTATACATACCCTTGACAATGCCACGGTCCCGTACTTCTGTATTAATGTGTTATTTTATATTATGAGTGCATTCGTAAAGTGACAATCAACTCTATGACCTACTGATTCAGATGAAAGTGCTACCAGCTCATAAGTTCTAGGAGCAGAAGTAGGCCATTCAGCCCATCAAGTCTATTCCACTATTCAATCATGGCTGACCTTTCCCTCTGAACCCCATTCTCCTACCTTCTCCCCATAACCCCCAACAGCCTTACTAATCAAGAATCTGCCAATCTCCACCTTAAAAATATCCACTGACTTGGCCTCCACAGCTGTCTGTGGCAATGAATTCTGCAGATTCACCATTCCTCCTCATCTCCTTTCTAAAGATACGTCCTTTTATTCTGAGGCTATGGCCTCTGGTCCTAGACACTCCCACTAGTGGAAACATCCTCTCCACATAAATTAACACTTTTGCAGGATAAAGTAAAATGTAACAAAATATGGCAAATCTGGAAATAATTACTGGATGATATTAAATTTTTATTTAAAATGAGGGAATATTGTAGGAATGAATGGTTGAAGCAGATGAGAAATTTCAGTTATTAGGTACAGGAAAAGAAAGTTAAGATATCAGTGAAGATTTGAAGGCTGATAATTCACTAACATTTGTCCTAAGAAAACCCTCTTGCCACTCTATTCCTTTCCCTGACAAGAGGCAAACCAAAATAAAATCATTATTATAAACAACAAATTTCCTAGGGAGAAATAAATAGCTGAAATCACTATGACCATTTAATCTAGATAGTCAATGAGTCATACAGCACGGAAACAGCCCCTTCAACCCAACGTGTTCATGCCGATCAAGATGCCCCTTCTACAATAGTACCACCTGCCCATATGGGCCATATCCGTCCAACCATTTTCCATCCATCTACCCGTCCAAATGTTCTTTAAATGTTGACACAAGGAACTGCAGATGGTGCTTTACAAAAATAGATAGAAAGTGCTAGAGTAACACAGCAGGTCAGCCATCATCATGTTCTCCAGAGATGCTGCCTGACCCACTGAGTTACCATACCTCAGCACTTTGTGTCTTTCAAATGTTGTTATAGTACCTGCCCCAATTACTTCCTCTGACAGCTCATTCCATATACCCAACACTATCTGTGTGAAAATGTTGCCCCTTAGGTTGCTATTACATTTCCTCCCTCTCACCTTAAACCCATGTCCTCTGGCTCTTAATTCCCCCACTCTTGGAAAAAAAGGCTTTGTGCATTCGCCCTCTCTATTCCCCTTGTGATTTTATACACCTCTATAAGATCACCCGTCAACCTCCTGTGCTCCAAAGAATAAAGTCCTAACTTGCTCAACCTCTCGCTGTATCTTAGGCCTTTGAGTCCAGGCAACATCCTGGTGAATCTTCTCTGCACTCTCAATGACATCCGTCCCTCAGCAAGCTGGATGACCAAAACTGAACACAATACTCTAAATGCAGCCCCACCAACTGTGTTGTACAACTGTAACATAATATTCCAATTCCTACGCTCAATACCTTGACTGATGAAGGCCAATGTTCTGAAAGCCTTCTTGACCACCTTATTAATCTGTGACACCACTTTCAGGGTATCTGTACTGCTCGATCCCTCTGCTCTACAACACTCCCCGGGGCCCTATAATTTACTGTGAAGGGACTGCCCTGGTTTGACTTCTTAAAATGCAATACCTCGCTCTTATCTGCACAAAACTCCATTAACCATTCCTCGTTCCACTTGCCCAGCTGATCAAGATTCTGTTGTGATTTTAGACAACCACCTTCACTATCTATGTTACCACCACTTTAGTGTCATCTGCAAACTTACTAATCATGCTGTATTTTTGCCTCCATATAAACCACAAACAGCAATGGGCCCAGCACCAATCCCAGAGGCATACCACTAGTCTCGGGCCTCCAATCTGAAAAAAACAACCTCCCATCAGCACACTCTGCTTATTTCCATGAAACAAATTCTCTATCCAGGCAGCTAGCTCTCCCTGGAACCAATGTGATCCAACCGTTCAGAGCAACCTACCATGCAGGCCTGTATTTCAGATTCAGCATATGCTTACAAAGAACATGTGAAGAAATGACCAACCTCATTTAAAAGGGAAAAGATGCTGGTGGGATTCCCCTCAATCAGATCCAAACAGCTCTGGTTATCTTGGTAACTGATGAAGGACCACTCTAGACCCTCTGAGGTATATTCCTCCTGAAGAATAAAACAGCAAAGAGAGAAATGAGGGAAGCAAGTGGTTAGAGTACAATAAATCTTCCAGGCACCCAAGCACCACATTCTGCTTGTAGAAATGTAATTATTTGCCCGTTACTGGCAGTGTAGCAAATTGACATTCATTTAATCTACTCTTGGAAATGATCGATCAGAGGTAGATAGCAAGGATTTGTTAGTGGCAGTCTCACTACTTCCTAATTTGGTTTTTGGTTCCTAATGCATGGAAATAATGAAGTTGCATCTACTTGTAATGGATATCATTGCCCAAATATTAAACTAGTAGAATTGATCAATGTATCTGGATAGAGATTGATCAAACAAACATGTATATCTTCTAAAATTCTGTTGAAATTATAATCTCAGCATGGTGCCCTAAAATGCATTATTTTCTTCCATAGGTTTTAATATCTCTGCGCATTTGCGAAATTGGGAAGGAAAAATAAGATGGCTCTCATAGTATTTTATCAATCTACCTTAGCTGTATTAATAATGATAACTATTTTAATTCAACGTATCTTTTAAGATTCTCAGGTCTTTAATTTCCCGAAAACTAATATATCAGATCACGTGAAATATCTGTACTATGCCTTTGAAAGGTTACATTGGAATAAAGACTTGAAATACCTGCTGTGCCTTGAGATAGTGTCGAACAAAGTGCTGCTGGAGCTTCTCATTTGCATAGTTAATACAAAGCTGCTCCAAGTTATTTTGTGGAAATGACTCAAATCCATATACATCCAGTAGACCTGCACAAACAAGTGGTGGAATAAAGCTGTTTTGCTCCAATAAAAACCATACTTCCAACATTTCATGACTTAATTTCAAAATGAAAAGCAAAATTTAAGTGGTCGCTATCACACGTCACATTTTTTAATGTTTTACAAACACTTGTCCTATTTCTATAGGATGTGTATTATTAAGGCTTAAATTAATAAAATAAAAGCAAGAAATCCCACATTGCACAATGTAACATACAATGATTAATCATCACTTTTGGTTTTATGACAGTAAGTCACATTGCAGCCATGGCTTTGGAACTATTTTTAGATCACCCGAATGGCAAACAATAATTTGAAGTTCTGAAGGGTTTTGATTCACTTTTCTTCTCAGAATGGGCATTGATTCAGTCTTGATGTAATACTCACAGGGAAGCAAAATGAAATTCATTTAATCCTGGAAATGGTCGATCAGGGAAAGGCAACAAGGATTTGTTAGTGGCAGATCCTGTCTGGTTCATTCAATTGTTGGTTTTGAAGAGTTAACTAAATATATTGATGAGGTGCAGTTGATCGTAGTTACATGAACTACAGTAAGGATTTGGCAAGGTCCCACATAGAAAATGATCCAAAAGGTTGGCAAGTTGGCAAAATGAGCTTGGTAAAAGGAGGTAGACACGAAATGCTAGAGTAACTCAGCGGGTCAGGCAGCATCTCTGAAGAAAATAAATAGGTGACGATTCGGGTCAGGACCCTTCCAAAAGGAGTAATGGTTGATGTGGAGGGTCCTGGATCAATGCCAAAGCTCATGCTGCTTGTTACATACACTAACAACTTGCATGTGAATGTAGGAGAGATGATTAATACATTTTGTTGATTACATGAAAATTGGTGTTGAAAGCAACAGAAAAATATTGATCTCCTCGGAAGTTGTGATAAGTGTGAGATGATGCATTCTGTGGCAGGGGAATGGGAAATCAAATAAAGGTAGAGCATATCCCATGAATGGCACAGCCCTAAGGAACAGATTCCTTGGTGTAAAGTCCCATTATGCCTGAAGATGGCAGCGCACGTACATGGTGAAGAAGACTTTTGAGATGGTTGCCTTCACTAGTTGTGGTTTATAAAACATTGGTTAAGCCACAGCTAGAATATATTGTGTGCAGGTGTAGTCACCACATAATAGGAAAAATGTGTTTATGAGACTCACCAGGATGCTGCCTGGGATGGAACATTTCAATTAGGAGGTGAGGCTAAATTGGTTGGGTTTGTCTTCCTTGGAGCCAATGTGGCTGAGGGAGGGAAACTAAATTCTGAGAACCGTGGATAGAGTAAACAGGTAAGACACTATTCTCCCTGGCAGGATGTGTCTTAGACCAGAGAGCAAGAATTTAATGTGCAGAGCAAGAGATTTGGAGGAAAACAGTCTGGAACACACGTCACGAGAAAATGGTGAAGGCAAGCAATCCCACAATATTTAACAACCATTTGACAAGTTCTCAAATCATCATGGTGTATTAGACAATGGACCAACCAGTAAATAAGATTAGGATAGCCAAGTACTTAATGGCCAGCTTGGAAAAGATGGGTAAAAGAGCCTGTTTTTCTAGAATATATTGATGCATGGCTGAATTTTCCATTCAGAAGATAATAAATTAGATTTCTTATTTCTATTTTATAATTAGAACACAAAATCACTTGATTGTCTTCACACTTTACAACAAAAATTGCTTGTAGGTAACTATTCCAAATTAAAATTTTATAAAATGTACCTATAAAATTGGTCCATCTGAAAGAATGCGAGCAAATAGAGCCATTTATAACTTTTACCAGCCAGTCAAACAGTCTGTAAAAAAAATTAAGTTATCGCAAACACAAAACATTTAATCAAACAATAAATGTTCATAAAGATAGGCACAAAAAGCTGGAGTAACTCAGCGGGACAGGCAGCATCTCTGGAGAGAAGGAATGGATGACGTTTCGGGTCGAGACCCTTCTTATAAGCATGACTCATTTGGTAGCTTCAAATCTATACTGTCAGATCTTCCAGCTCAGATGTTACAAAATTCAGATTTATTGAAAAAAAGTTTCGCTGACATGCCGTCTATTAAATTTACATTGACCAAAACCATTAGGATCAATTATCTGGACATTTACTTGAAAGTTCCCAATTTACCAAATTGTGACCATAGTCCAAGATGTCATAATTTGGAAGTAAAGGTAATTTATAAAGATTTTTCCACCTACATAAGCAATTTATTTGTCCTGCCTTTATTGGCATCACATTCTCAAAATAATTCAAATCACTTCAGCTCCAATTTGTAATCTATATTCATTTGAGACTCCAGCACAAGATCAGAAAATCAGAAAATGGAATAACGATTAATTAGTAAATTAATACTCAGTTGGTTGACAAAGAAGTGCAAATTGCCTGATTTAGTAACAATGATTTTGACCATTAATACACTAAGTTAACAGTGCACCCATAATGAAAACATAGATACATAGATACATAGAAATTAGGTGCAGGAGTAGGCCATTCGGCCCTTCGAGCCTGCACCGCCATTCAATACGATCATGGCTGATCATCCAACTCAGTATCCCGTACCTGCCTTCTCTCCATACCCCCTGATCCCTTTAGCCACAAGGGCCACATCTAATTCCCTCTTAAATATAGCCAATGAACTGGCCTCAACTACCCTCTGTGCAAGTCATGTGCAAGTTTCAGATCTTTTACAATAAAGGGCCTGTCCCACTTTCACAACTTAATTCAAAACCTCTGCCGAGTTTAAAGGACTTTAAAAAAAATCAAGGCCGTGGTAATCTACGAACTCCTACGACCTTCCACGACTATGTTCACGAACTCCTACGAGTATGTCTACGAATTCCCACGACTATTTCGATGCCCTCCTTACGAGTAAAAAGCTGCAATTTCTTTCATCCCGACCATTTTTTTACTCGTGGACATTTTTTATCGAGCTGGAAAAAACATCCCGACTTACCTGATGCCACGAGTATCTACAGCTGGCATAACAAGCCGCTACGATATATCTACGAACTCCTGCGACCTCCTACGGACACGTTACGGACATTCTGCGAGTTTGAATCAAGGGGAAAACTCGGGAGAATTCGTGAATTACCTCATGAAAGTGGGACAGGCCCTTAATGGTTACATCTGCTATCTTCAGTTTGGTAAAACTACCACGTTCAACTAAATTAACTAATGCGCTTCAATTTCATCAATTTTCAGATAAATATTATGCCACCTACTTTGCATAGATAACTTTTGCCACACAGTCTCTTCTTGTCTCACATTCCATTTTAGAGCATGGTTTTTTAAAGATCTGATGCTGTTTGCCTGCTTTTATAGTCCGAATTCTTATCTGTTCCAAAAGGTCCTCCTCAGAAATTTTCAGTAGATTTGCAGTGGTTGCAAGAAAGCCTGAAGAAAACATGCATTCCAATTAATAATAACAGCAAAAATGGCAAGACAGAAATTGATGCAGGATCATTCCCTGTACCAGAAGGTACACTAACTGTAAAACAAGCCAAATAGTATACACAATTTTGAACCGAATCATGATCACAAATTAATTATAAAACCAATGATCCGATAACTACCAGAAAAGTATTAAACCAGAACTTTCTCAGAACTCTAATAATTTTGTTTTATTGGAAATAATCAATTGTACGATTCTTACTTTTAGCTTCTGCTTTGAGATCACAAGGATAAGACTCATCCATTGGAGAGCTGAACTGCACATTGCCGAGATGCAGAAGGCCAACGAGAATCTATTCGAAAAAACAAATATTAAGAAAACACAAACAAATTGATTAAAATGAATATACTGGCTTCAGATAGGACTTCCAAAAACCTGCTTTAATTATTACAAGTATTATTATTTTTTATAAAGCATTGTGACAAGTAATGTGCAGTGATTCAAGTACGACATGAGCACAAAAATAATCTGGACGACTACTGTGATGGAGTACTAAATAGCTCCATATTGCCAGAGATGCTGACTGCACATTACACATTAAATTGTGACTCTCAGGACTTCTGTGCTACTAAATGGGCGGTCTGCTGCACAATTGGGTGCAATTCCTAATATTGCTCCAACACACACACACACACACACAAGATATATATTTTTTAAAAGGATATTAGACAGTAAAATAATACGTTTTAGAGCGAGCCTGACAAGACTCAGTGGAGCACTGGAACCAATTCCCAGCGATTGAAAAGGAGCATGGTAACCAGGCCATCAGATGAGCCAGGTACAGAACCACTGGTATTTCAGAATAGTCGGAAAATTAATTATTAGAGTTGTACTGCATTAACTATTAAAAGGAACTACTCGCCATCTTTAATTTTTTTTTTAAAGGAATGATATGCTCATTCAAAACTTTGGATACCAAAATATTTGAACCAACTTTCCTATCACTTTATAGGATTTAAGTTGTTGTCAAATAAAGAGTGAAAAATCAAACATTTCTGAGCCTTTGGCAGCTTTCATCACTAATTTCACACGTGGGGCATAAAAGCTTTCCTGTATTAGATACATAGATACACAGAAAATAGGTGCAGGAGTAGGCCATTCGGCCCTTCGAGCCTCCACCGCCATTCAATATGATCATGGCTGATCATCCAACTCAGTATCCCGTACCTGCCTTCTCTCCATACCCCCTGATCCCCTTAGCCATAAGGGCCACATCTAACTCCCTCTTAAATATAGCCAATGAACTGGCCTCAACTACCCTCTGTGGCAGAGAGTTCCAGAGATTCACCACTCTCTGTGTGAAAAAGTATTTCCTCATCTCGGTCTTAAAGGATTTCCCCCTTATCCTTAAGCTGTGACCCCTTGTCCTGGACTTCCCCAACATCGGGAACAATCTTCCTGCATCTAGCCTGTCCAACCCCATAAGAATTTTGTATGTTTCTATAAGATCCCCTCTCAATCTCCTAAATTGTAGCGAGTATAAGCCAAGTCTATCCAGTCTTTCTTCATATGAAAGTCCTGACATCCCAGGAGTCAGTCTGGTGAACCTTCTCTGCACTCCCTCTATGGCTATAATGTCCTTCCTCAGATTTGGAGACCAAAACTGTACGCAATACTCCAGGTGTGGTCTCACCAAGACCCTGTACAACTGCAGTAGAACCTCCCTGCTCCTATACTCAAATCCTCTTGCTATGAAGGCCAACATACCATTCGCTTTCTTCACTGCCTACTTTCAATGACTGGTGTACCATGACACCCAGGTCTCGCTGCATCTCCCCATTTCCTAATCGGCCACCATTTAGATAATAGTCTGCCTTCCCGTTTTTGCCACCAAAGTGGATAACCTCACATTTATCCACATTATACTGCATCTGCCAAACATTTGCCCACTCACCCAGCCTATCCAAGTCACCTTGCAGTCTCCTAGCATCCTCCTCACAGTTAACACTGCCCCCCAGCTTAGTGTCATCCGCAAACTTGGAGATGTTGCTTTCAATTCCCTCATCCAGGTCATTAATATAAATTGTAAATAGCTGGGGTCCCAGCACTGAGCCTTGCGGTACCCCACTAGTCACTGCCTGCCATTGTGAAAAGGACCCGTTTACTCCTACTCTTTGCTTCCTGTTTGCCAGCCAGTTCTCTATCCACATCAATACTGAACCCCCAATACCGTGTGATTTAAGTTTGTATCCAAATCTCTTATGTGGTACCTTGTCGAAAGCCTTCTGAAAGTCCAGATACAACACATCCACTGGTTCTCCCCTATCCACTCTACTAGTTACATCCTCGAAAAATTCTATAAGATTCTATAATATGCTACTCTATAGAGAATTAAGTTATTCAATGTTAATAATCCGACAAATAAAATTTCACTTAATGTAAAGTACTAAATTACAATGCTCACTTACCGTGAACACTTGATGTTGGGTGGCATGATCAATGCCCAAATGTAGCATTGCATTTTTGGTTTCATCAAACTGGTCCTCTGCAGAACAAGTACAAAATTATCTGACTGATAGTTTGATGGCTACCCAAAACACATACATAAACCATTTCCATTTTATTCTTATTTTCTTATTGCTCATTTCCATCCCTTTCTCAGTAGATCATTTTGTCATTTGACTGACCAAATATTCTTTAGAACCGTGCGCTATAGGTTATCAGACAGAATTAATGCGCGTGTAGGATAGACAAATACAAAGCGACAATAAACTGGAGAAAATATCAACCTTCAAAAAGTCTGAAGTGTTGCAATAATAGTTTAATGATCACCAAATTTTGGATACACAAGCAAGGGGATTCCAAAATATCTTTCACTGTAAATGCATAGTTTCAATGAGTGTAGCCAATGGAAAATACTTTACTCAGATCGAAAGCAACAGTCAAAAATAGGAAGACACCAAGTTCAATTCTTGGTCTGTGCCAATGAGGTAGAGCAGCTTTGTAAGTACAACTGGCCTCAAAAATCAAGGTTTGTGCAAGAGGTTACAGAACTGCATCTGGCTATTCACGACTGGTTCGCTCCAATGCCATCTTTAAATTTGCTGACGACAGCACCAATCCTCCATGGAACTCGTACAAGTGTATGGTGAAAAGTGTACTGACTGGTTGCTTCGCTGCCTGTTTCGGTAACTCAAATGCCCAAGAACGAAGGAATACTGCAAAATGTGGTGGACATTGCCCATTGTCCATCACAAGTACTAAGCAGACACAAGGAACTGCAGATGATGGTTTACAAAAAAAAGACACAAAGTGCTGGACTAAAATGGTGGCTAAATCAGGATTTCTGGAAGACATGGATAGCAATTTTTCAGGACAATAGACAATAGGTAATTGAGTAGGCCACTCGGCCCTTCGAGCCATGGCTGATCATCCCCAATCAGTACCCCGTTCCTGCCTTCTCCCCATATCCCCTGACTCCGCTATCTTTAAGAGCCCTATCTAGGACACTTCATCAGATACTGTAGTAAGGGGGAAGAAAGCTGAGAAAAGAGATGAGGTAGGCCAAAGCCTGGCAAGTGACACAATGATACAGGCGATTGGCAGATGGGAAAACAAAGGCAAGAGATGACAAAGCAAAAGACTATAAGAAGAGGAGAGAAACCCCCATCAAAGGGATTTATAGGAGGCACTAAATAAAAAAGCCAGCTAATATCATTAATGACCCTCCTGGTGACTCAATGACACCAAGCTCTCATCTCACTGCTACCGTTAGGGTTAAAGTACAGGAGCCTGAGAACCATTATCTCTCTGTGCAAGAGCAACTTCTGCCCATAAAGCTCTTGAACCACATAGTAAAACCCTAACCACAACCATACCTCTGCACAAAATTACAATGGACTTTGTATAAGGGTTCCACTATATAATTTAACTTCCAATCTTACGAACTGGTTACCTGCTGTAGTATAACTGATAATTTATCGCATTATTGTTTATTGGATAGTTATTTTTGTATTCTTACATACCTGTAAACTTTGCAGCAAGCAAGAATTGCATTGTTCTGTCCCTGGTGCAAATGACCATTAAACACTCATGACCCTTGAGAAGAATATATCATTCAGGACTCCCTGATGGTATTTAAAAATCCCAGCTACAAATATCCTCACACAATGTATTTGAGTCCAAAGGAGAAACTAGGATCAGATTTAAACATGATAACCCCTTAGCCAAATATTTAGCTAAAGCTCAACCTTTAGGCTCTCCAAAGGACTCCTGCATCTCAAGTAGTCAAGGAAAGGCCAGGAAAATTGCTTAAAACAAAAACATGTTAATGCTCTACCTGCAATGCGTTTGATATAAATTTGCAAATTCTTGAAATGTGTATTGCCCCACTGGAAATTAAAATGATCTTTATCCATATTTATATACAAGAATTAAGCTTTAGTATATGACGGGCTTGACTAGGTTAAACACAGCTTATCTTGTGTTTCAATAATACAATATAAGTGTTCTACAATTTAATGCACAAAATGCAGCATCGTCCAATATGTACAATTTCACAAAGGAATTGCTAATGAATCAATGTCTGCAAGAACTGTACTTAAAAATTAATGTGGATACCTGTATTGTTCGAGTTTTAAAACTTCTAACCTTCTAAAGTATTCTCAGCATTTGGTAACCAGAAGAATTCTGCTGCTTCATGAAGACTCCACTCCGATTTCTGTTCCTCAGTCGCTCCTTTCACTATCTGAAGAAACATTACATTAATAAATTCTAGTTTTCAACCCATCACCAAATCAGTAGCATAACACAGACAAGTTATGCAAGAGAGCGGTCAAGTATTTCAATTATCTTGTGTAGGAAGGAACTGCAGATGCTGGTTTACACCCAAGATAGGACAAAACAGTGGAGTAACTCAGCGGGTCAGGCAGCATCTCTAGAGAAAGAGAATAGGCGATATTGTGGGACCGCAACTCTTCTTTCAATTATCCTGCTACCTCTATTATCGTTTCTCACTTATGCCCATTTCTGAGGTTTTGCTGTCAGAAGCATATCAAACCTCAGTTCTGGATCTAACAGCTCGAATGAAAAGCGGGGTGCCGACAGCCAACAATTTAAAAAGAAAATTTGCTAACCCGAAATAAATAAATTAATAGGAATATTCCACGTGTGGAAAAAGCAATCTCGCTACCATATTATACCCAGAATCTATGGTACATTGATAAAATGAATTTACCCGTTTGCTCTGCAGAATCTGCTAAATGCTGCCATCACCTTGTTTTATCTTCATTAATGTCCCAACATTTGCCATATCCTAATATAAATCCCAATTGAACGAATGGTATTTATTTTCCATTTATAAAACGAGGTACGACATAATTTACTGATTCATAAAACCTAATTAATTAATCTATTATTTAGTTATTGTTACATGTGCCAAGGTACAGTGAAAAGTATCCTATCCAGTCAGATCAGAGATATTTACATACGTAGATACAATCAGTTCAAACTCAAGTACAATAACGAGAGCAAAGTGGAAGACAGAGTGTATAATATAGCTCATATTTTTTCTATTTTCCCCAGTTTGAATTCTAACACATCAGAAAGCCATATTACATGCAAGTCTACAGACATACCTGATAAAAAATGTGAAAATTTCTTTCAGAAGGAGCTTGATAGGCAACTCGCGTTTTCTCCAATAGGTAAGTTTGCACAGAAGCTCCCTGCAGCTGCTGGCATCTGGAAAATAAAGCAACATATTTTGTTGCAAAGGGCTGTAGAAAAGATCAAGTCTGAACTTTCTTAGTGCAGCAATTGCAGATTTTCCCAGGCAACCACTCCTACAGAAAAACTTTGAGGAACACATTTAGCAATCCTTTATTTTCCTCCCACCCACACCCCCCTACCCCCTCACACACAAAGACCTAATTTCAAATTGCATACACATTTTCACTTTCAAAAACATGTTATCAGATAGGCATACAGAAAGACTGAGGGACACTTTTCCTACTAACTCACTCAGACATTTTGAAAGCAGTTAACTCACTTACAAATGAGCTAACTGCATTCAACAGTTTTTCATCTCTCAGGCAGTGGCTAAACTGGAAAAAAAGAGAGCAAATACATTCTGCTGCTCCAAAAATTACCTGTTTAATTGGAGTTGGATGTATTTTCCAAATCGGCTACTGTTGTGATTCCTTAAAGTGGAAGCATTTCCTGTGAAACAGTATGCAATGTTGGTAACTGATGACTCCCTCATTTTATATTTGCCTTTGCAAATCTCATTTCAATTTAATTTCACAATCAACATTTAATTAAACAAAACAAAATCAACTGAAATACTTTGGAGACAATGCAGCATTTTAGATGGGTCAAACTGCACCTCTAATTCTGGATGATTCAGTAGATCAAAGTTGCACATGTATTATCAATTGCTTCAGTATGGTGGGCTGTACAATTCCAGAGTCTGGCATGGAAGCATAATTGATGTTCCATCATCATTACTGCGTCTAGATCATAGAATTCCCAGCTCAAAATTTGAGTATTTGTCACCAGAAAAGCAGCATTGTTTCAGACATGATTCAACGCCATATTTTCCAAGGACAAAATAAAGATGGGTAATAAATGCTGGATGTGGTAGCAATTAATAGATTCATGGAATTAATTGGCCACCATCCAGTCATTACTGACCTCTTCATCATAAGAGGGGTCTATAAAAGGCGCTGCCTCAAAAAGGCAGCCAGCATCATCAAAGCCTCACTGCGCCCTGGTCACACTCTACCATCGGTGTCGAAAAACTGGGATCACAGGTTCAATAGCTTTCCCAACAACCATCGTGCTCTTGAACGTTACATAACACTAACCTATGAACAATGTATAGATTTTAGTTGCACTAACGACTTTGGGCTTTTTTTGTTATTAAATAATTGAATTTGTGTTTATTATATATTATTATCCATGTGTGTGGTGTTACAGGCCTGTTGTGCTGCTGCAAGTATTTAATTATTCCGTTGTTGGTACATATGACAATTAAGCACTCTCGACTCTTGAACAAAAGAATCAAATATCCATAGGACCTAAAGGCTACCAGGAAACAGCTTGTCATTATTTTAATTGGGGTGGGAGATTGCAACCTTCATGTGGTCCATCCTGTTTCGACTATTGTAATCAACCCGACGTGCACAAACAAATAGATCAAATAGAACAAGTTGACCTACAACTTTAGGCTGTGCACGCCATACGCAAGAAGAAAACTATTTTAATTGATTTAGTCATACAGTGCAGAAACAGGCCCTTCAGCCCAACTTGTCCATGCCGACCAAGTAGCCCCATCTAAGCTGGTTTTATTTGCCCACATTTGATTCATATTCCCTCTAAACCGTTCCTACGTTTACACTTGTCCAAGTGTCTTTTAAATGCTCCTATTATACATGCCACAACTTCCTCATCTGGCAGCTCATCCCATATACCCACCACCATCTGAATGAAAATATTGTTTCTCAAATCCATATTAAATCTTTCCTCTCACCTTAAACCTAAGCCCTCTGGTTCTTGATTTCCCTACCCTGGGTAACAGACTCTGTACCTTAATAGACACAAAATGCTGGAGTCACTCAACGGGACAGGCAGCATCTCTGGAGAGAAGGAATGGGTGACGTTTTGGGTCGAGACCCTTCTTCAGACTGAAGAAGGGTCTCGACCAGAAATGTCACCCATTTCTTCTCTCCAAAGATGCTGCCTGTCCCGCTGAGTTACTCCAGCATTTCGTGTCTATCTTCAAGAGTCAAGTCAAGAGAGTTTATTGTCATGTGTCCCAGATAGGACAATGAAATTCTTGCTTGCTGCAGCACAACAGAATATTTTAGGCATAAATACAGATCAGATCAGTGTGACCATATACCATAGAATATATATATATATACACACATAAATAAACAGATAAAGTGCAATAGGCTGTTCTAGTTCATAGTTTGTTTGAAGTTGTGTTTAATAGTCTGATGGCTGTGGGGAAGTAGCTGTTCCTGAACCTTCGATTTAAACCAGCATCTGCAGTTCCTTCCTACACATTCTGTACCTTAATAATACCCCTCATGATTTTATGCACTATAAGGTCACACCTCAGCCTTTTGCAGTATAAGGAATAAGGTCTAAGCCTGCCCAATCTTTGCCGAAAGCTCAGGCCCTTAAATCTTGTCAACATCCTCATTTGAAATCTTTATCTTTTATATTATTGGATGCCCACTTCCGGGTACGTTCAACTGAGTCAATTTTCCTCTTTTGCATTTGGAACAATTATTTCTCTGCCTCTTCTTCCTAAACAAACACCCCACATACCCATCTGTTCCACATATTATCTGACCACAAGAGTCTCCTGTAATCTTTCCAATATTTTAGTAAATGGCATTCTGCAGTAGCCCTCCAGTGGTGAAGACTCAATAAGGAATTAGTCAACTCATTTCTACATCTCCCAAAATTCAAAGGAATTGCTACATGTGCTTGCAAATGGATTGGCACAGTTGATTGCTCTACACAATGGGAACTGTACATTAATCTGATGAAGGGTTTCGACCCTAAACGTCACCTATTCCTTTTCTCCAGAGGTGCTGCCTGACTCGCTGAGTTACTCCAGCAATTTGTGTCTATCTTTGGTGTAAACCAGCATCGGTAGTTACTTCTTACATATTAATCTTTAGTTTACTAGTTTGCAATATGTATAGTTTCACAAGACAAACTAGCCCATCAGTTTTAGCACAATTGATACATTAATTATCAAAAGAATACAGTCCCCAAATTGTAGAATGGCAAGTCAGAAAATAAATTCAAAAATTTACAGAGGAAGAGCAAGTCAGTGGAGATTCTTGCACTAGAGACTAACAGTTCTCACACAAAATTATCCCACACAGCTCTACTTGATCCCCCGAGTATCAATCCAGCAATATCCAAGAATTTATTTGATGGTCCTGTTAACAATTACACTTCGAATTGAAATGACAATACAAAGAATATTTCATCTGAACCTGTAGATCTAAATACATGTCTTGAAATTCTTAAACATTTTATCTAACACATGCAGAAAGTTTCATTACCAAATGCCTCCATCACTGGATTGGAGTCCAGTACTCTCTTTTCTATCCGTTCCACATTTTCTTGGCACTTTACAGAGGTGGATGAGGCAGCAACTGTAGCAAAGTAATTCATAAGGCATCGAGATGTCCACGTCTACAAAAGGAAATTTTAATTGGCTTGAGAACAAAGCTGAGAAGCTGTTTTATGAGGAAAGTTCCTGTTATGGAACTTGAAAACAAACTGTGAACAAACAAGCATATTTCTTGGTCATCTTTTTTTTTTAACAATATGGGAAACAGTGAAAAATGGGGCTCTGGGGAGTGTTGTAAAGCATAGGGATCTAGGAGTTCAGGTACATAGTTCCTTGAATGGAAATAGTCCTTTGGGTGGCATGGTGGCATAGCAATAGAGCTACTTACAGTGCCAGAGACCCGGATTCGAACCGGACTATGTGTGCTTGTCTGTACGGAGTTTGTATGTTCTCCACGCAACCGCGTAAGTTTTCCCCAAGATCTCCGGTTTCCTCCCACACTCCAAAAACGTACAAGTTTGTAGGTTAATTGGCTTGGTATAAATGTAAATTGTCCCTAGTGTATGTAGAATAGTGTTATTGTGCGGGATCGCTAGTCGGTGTGGACTAGGTGGGCCGAAGGGCCTGTTTCCGCGCTGCATCTCTAAACTAAAAAACTAAAAGAAAGTGGCATCCAGATAGGGTGGTCAAGAAGGCATTCTGCACATTGGCCATCATCAGTCAGGGTATTGAGCATAGAAGTTGGGAGGTCAAGTTACAGTTATATAAGACATTGGTGATGGCACATTTAGAGTGTTGCACTCAGTTTTGGTCGCCATGTTATAGGAGAGATGTTGTCAAGCTAGGAAGGGTGCAGAGAAGATGTATGAGGATGTTTCCAGGACTCGTGGGTCTGAGCTTTTGGGAGATGTTGAACAGGCTTTATTCCTTGGAGAGCAGGAGTATGAGGGGTGATCTTATAGAGGTGTGCAAAATCATGAGAGGAACAAATCGGGTAAATGCACAGTTGGGGAGTTGGGGAATCGAGAAGCAGAGGACATACATTTAAGATGGGGGATAGAGTTAATAGGAACCTGAGGGGTAACTTTTTTTTACACATGGGTGGTGGGTGCATGGAACAAGCTGCTGGAGGAGATAGTTGAGGCAGATACTATCGCAATTGGTTACCTATAATAATCAAAATCTACTTTCCAAAAATTATACCACAATGATTAACTTGTTAATTTATGAGGCTTGTTTCTCTGTGAATCTAACTACATTATGCTTGTTCAGCACTTACCTTTCCAGCACCACTCTCTCCACTGACTATCAGTGACTGGTTAATTGGTTCAATGTGGCTCTGTACATTCCTGAAGGCTTGTTCAGCTACCGTGAAGATGTGAGGCTTCAATTCCTAAAGAATATATATTTTTGAAATTTTGTTTTTGTACAAAGCAGCAAAAAGCACCAGTACAAAAAAACTCAAGTTATTAATCATGTAAAACTGATACAGTGGTATGAAAAATAAATGTTAATGTTATGTTTGTATCCATTATAGAATCTGTAAAAAGAGAAAATAATGCAATAATTTGCTTGTTAAATTAAATAAAGAAAGCACCAAAGTGTACTTGAGTTACCTGCGGTTGGGACACATGGTGGTATTCTTTCATGACCTCAGAGGAATACAAGTTAGGCACACGCTGGAATGGATTTAGAGCCACTAGTGTACAACCTGCATTAGTGTAAAATACACCAGCTGCATATCTTGCTTGGAGACATCTTAAAACTGGGAGAAAGAAAATGCTCAATATATTCAGGCTGCTTAGTATTTCAGAGAGAAACTGAAATCCAAAATATTATACATAGTTAATCTAAATGCTATGGATTATAACCAAATGTTTGCAGAGAACATCATTTTTAACACAAAATTATTTGCATCTTCATTAGAAAGGCAAAAAAAAAGATACTTGATATATTTAATAAAAAACAGAAAACATTATATGTATTCAGTTGGTCAGACAACACCTGATAGAGAAACAAGATTTAATATTTCAGGTCAATGATCTTTCATCGGAACTCGGAAAAGTTAGAAATGAAGCATACTTTAAGTTGTAGAAAGGGGGAGGATGTCTATGACAGAGTGGAGACCGACACCAACTAAATGGATTTTTAAAAATGGTTTTAAAACTCATTGATAGAAGATGGTAGAAGAAAAATAATTATAGCCAATTTGTCTGGCATTATAAATAGAAGATGGTGAATAGAAAAAAATAATGCTGCAACTTTTGAGATACAAAACAATGTAGTTGCTGGAAATAAAAGCTAGAAACATGCAAGAGGTCCACCTGTGCCATTATGTTTTTATCCCTACATGGATACTGCGTGCCACAGGGTTTGCAGCATTCTGATTATTTAGAGTTCCCGCAACCACAGTATTTTAAATCTCTCACATTTAGTATTTTTCCTGCTCTCATTCATTATCTTCTATTTACAGCTGTTCCTTGCAGAACAACTCTTTAAGCCATCACCACCCTCCCTCAGCCTGCACCAACATCTTTCCTATGATTCAGTCCCTCCTCAGCTCCATGTCATCCCATCTATTCTCTCAACTTGCCCAGTCCTCTCACTCCTCATCCCAACACTTAAAACACTATTTCTAACTTTTCCATGGTCTGATGAAAGTCATTGCCAGAAACAATAACTCTGGTTCTCTCTCCACAGATGCTGCATGGCTTGATGAATGTTTTGAGAACTTTGTTTTTTCAAAAATAAAACATTAATAGAATATACAATGACTTCTATGTAGAAGAACACCATTGATAAGGCAATACGAGGAGAAAAGATGAAATACGAAGGCAAGCTTGCTAATAATATAAAAGAGGATAGCACAAGAGTTTCTTCAAGAGTAAGAAAGAGGCAAGAGTGGACGTTGGACCGCTGGAAAATGATGCAGGTGAAGTGATAATGGGGAATAGAGAAATGGCAGAGGCGGTGAATAACTTTTTTGCATCAGTTTTCACAGCGAAAGACACCAGCAATGTGCCAGAAATTCAAGAGAGTCAGAGGGTGGAGGTTAGTGGAGTGGCTAATACTAAGGAGAAGATGCTTGGGAAGCTGAAAGTGGATGTCACATGGACTGGATGGGTTGCACCTTAGGGTTCTGAAAGAGGTGGCTTCAGAGATTGTGGAGGCATTAATAGATATATTTCAAGAATCACTAGAGTCAGGAGTGGTTCCAGACGATTGGAAAATTGCCAATATTACCCCGTTGTACAAGACGGCAGCAAAGCAGAATAGTGGGAACTATAGGCCGGTTAGTCTGACTTCAGTGGTTGGGAAGATTTTAGAGTCCATACAGAAGCATGGATAGCAGGTTGGCTGGAAGGCAGAAGGCGAAGTGTGGCAATAAAGGGGTCTTTTTCTGGTTTGGCTGCCAGTGACTAGTGGAGTTCTGCGGGGTCGATGCTGGGGCCGCTACTCTTCACGTCGTATATTAATGATTTGGATGAGGGGATTGAAGGCTTTGTGGCCATGTTTGCAGATGATACAAAAATAGGTGGAGGGTCAGGTAGTGCAGAGAAAGCAGGGACTCAGCAGAAGGACTTGGACAGGTTGGGAGAACGGGCAGAGAAGTGGCAGATGGAATGTAGTGTAGCAAAGTGTGAAGGCATGCATTTTGGTAGTAGGAAGAGAGCCATAGACTATTTTCTAAATGGGGAAAGAATCCAGAAATCGGAGGTGCAAATGGATTTGCTGGTGTAGGATTCCCAAAAAGTTAATCTGCAAGTCAAATCAGTAGTAAAGATGGCAAATGCAATGTTAGCATTTATTTCAAGCGGGCTAGAATACAAAAACAGAGATGTAATGCTGAGGCTCTATAAGGCGCTGGTCAGGCCGCATTTGGCGTATTGTGAGCAATTTTGGGCACCATATCTGAGGAAGGATGTGCTGGCCCTAGAGAGGGTCCAGAGGAGGTTTACAAGAATGATCCCAGGAATGAGTGGGTTATCCTATGACGAGTGTTTGACTGCACTGGGCCTGTACTTGTTGGAGTATAGAAGAATGAGGGGGGACCTCATGGAAACGGACCAAATAGTTAAGGGCTTGGATAGAGTGGATGTGGAGAGGGTGTTTCCACTAGTGGGAGAGTCTAGGACTAGATGTCATAGCCTCCGAATTAAAGGACATTCCTTTCGGAAGGAGATGAGAATGAATTTCTTTAGTGGTGAATCTGTGGAATTCTTTGCCTCTGAAGGCTGCGGAGGCCAAGTTAATGGACATTTTTAAAGCAGAGATAGATAGATTCTTGATTAGAACAGGTGCCAGGGCTCATGGGGAGAAGGCATGAGAATTGGGTTAGGAGGGAGATAGATTGGCCATGATTGATGGCAGAGTAGACCTGATGGGCTGAATGGCCTATTTCTGCTCCTATCCCTTATGAACTTATGATAATTTTCATTTCCCAAAATTGGATAATAAACACGGGAGAAACATCACGCTGAGCCTATCAAACTAGCATATTTTAAGAATAATTCTGTTGAAGGGACTTTTGCATGTACTTATTTGTTTCCAGCATAAAGGTGTCTAGTATGTAGTTCCCCAAGTATAATTACTGTTGTACTTGATTTCGACATGAGTGCCTTGGTCTTCCATTATTAATAAAGGAAGTACAATCTTGTATGAAGCGAGTATTATGCTCAAACATCCATCATTTTACAAGTAATTACATAACAAAAATAAAAAACAATTAATTAGATACCTGTTGCAGTTGTTACTGGATTGACTTTGGTGAGATCATCAAAGTGGTGCAACTCATCTTCATTAATGAGAAAAGCTTTTATCTCCTCAACTGTATGATTCAATGTAGTGCAATCTAAAGCCTTTTGGGAATCTTTCAATCCATTAGTCTGAAAAAAGAACCGTAAGACATTCAATATGTATTTCTAGAAAAGCAACTTTTTTTATTGCCCAATTTTAATTCTATTTTTATTGCCCACTATTATTCTACCTAAGAGACCAGTTTGAAGAAGGGTCTCAACCCAAAACATCACCCATTCCTTCTCTCCAGAAATGCTGCCTGTCCTGCTGAGTTACTCCACCATTTTGTGTCTATCTTTGGTTTAAACCAACATCTGCAGTTCCTTCCTACAGTTTGTTACATCATGGAAGTTCTACGTTTGGGAGATTATCCTCAAGAGTGTTGTACTCAAATTAATAGAATTTGTTAAGTTTGAACACAACTTTGGAGCATCTGCAGTTCTTGCCTGCACATTTGTTTTGTTTTTGTTGGAACAATACTAGTTTAAAATCTACAAGAAAATTACATTTTTGGATTGAAATAAAGTTAAAAACAAAATGTGAATAATAAGAGTTCTAATGTAAAGGAATATAGATAGAATCTGTATTCAAGATGGGGCACTCAAAAGGGATTTCAGCCCGACTCATAATTGCAGAAAACAAAATTCAGGTTGCCATTTGAAGCAGCTCTTAAGAAATGCTGCATTGTCTGAAGTGCCATCTTATAGAAAATATGTAGAATATAGGTTCTGACTACTTTCTTAGGTGCAGGTATAGGTTCTCTGAACTCCAGGATAAAGGATAGTCATAAAGATACAAATATGGTATCCTAACTGAATAGTTATTGTTTAGTGGTCTGAGAAACGACTATTGGAGTTTTCAACAGATCTTTATTTGAAAGTTCAATATCCAGCATACAGGCTTTTCAGACACGTCTGCCCACAACAGTGGTTAGCGCTGAACTAACGCGCGCAAGTGAAAAACCGCGCGAAACCAGCAGCCCCTCCAGAGTCACGTGACCGCAGCTTCCGAACGCCGGGTTCGATACCTGCGTGCGCTAGCAGGCGCCGCTACAATTGCCACTGTTCTGTTGATTTGGAGTACCTGACAGTTAGATGCAGGCCTTTCTACCTTCCACGTGAGTTTACCGTGGTCATAGTTACAGCTGTGTATATCCCACCGGATGCAAATGCTAGCATAGCCCTAGGCAGCGCTATCAGCAAACAAGAGAACACCTACCCCAAAGCAGCCCATATCATAGCTGGTGATTTCAATCACGCAGACTTAAAATCAGTTCTCCCCAAGTTTGAACAACACATCAAATGTGCAACCAGGGGAGAAAATACATTAGACAAGGCCTACTCAAACATCAAGAAGGGGTTTAGAGCCACACCACTACCACACTTAGGCCAGTCGGATCACCTATCCATTCACTTAGCACCAGCATACACCCCCCTCAGGAGAAAAGCTCAACCCACCACCAGGACTGTTAAAATGTGGCCTGAAGGAGCTTCCTCACAGCTACAGGACTGCTTTGAAAGGACAAACTGGGACATTTTTGGAAATCAGGACTTGGAGGAGTACACATCCATGGTACTCTTTTACATACAGAACTGTGTTGACAACGTCACCGTCGACAAACTCATCCGGGTGTACCCCAACCAGAAGCCGTGGATGACAAAAGAGGTCCAAACTCTCCTCAAGGACCGCAACACCGCCTTCAGGTCTGGCGAGAGCCCTGTACAGCGCTGCTAGAGCCAACCTGAAGAAAGGCATCAGGGATGCCAAAGCGGCCCACAAGAGGAAGATAGAGGACCACTTTAACAACAACGATCCACGGCGGGTGTGGCAGGGCATCCAGCACATCACCAACTACAAGCCCAGCAACAGCACGACGGCCGACGGCGACGCCTCACTGGCAGAGGAGCTGAACTGCTTCTTTGCTCGCTTCGAGGCAGAACCAGAAGAGCTCGTCACCATTCTCCCACCAGCCCCTAACAACAACAACTACACCCTCACTGTGCAGGAGCATGAAGTGAGGCGGGTGCTCAGGGCGGTGAACCCGAGGAAGGCTGCCAGCCCGGATGGCGTGACAGGAAGGGTTCTGAAGGAATGTGCAGACCAGCTCTCCGAGGTCTTCACGAAAATCTTCAACCTGTCCCTGTCCAAATCCATCATCCCACCATGCCTGAAGTCTGCCACAATCATCCCATTACCAAAAAAGGCTGTTATCAGCGGCCTTAACGACTACCGACCGGTCGCTCTCACACCAGTCATCATGAAGTGTTTCGAGAGGCTGGTCCAGCAGCACATCAAAGCCAGCCTCCCGCCCACCTTCGATCCACACCAGTTTGCCTACAGAGCAAATAGATCCACTGAGGATGCCATCGCCACTGCTCTTCACACTGCACTGACCCATTTCGAACACCAGGGGAGCTATGTGAGGATGCTTTTCATGGACTTTAGCTCTGCCTTCAATACGATCATCCCAAGCAGACTGGTCACCAAACTCATGGATTTAGGACTCTCCCAACCCATCTGCCTCTGGATCAAGGACTTTCTGTCTAACCGCCCCCAGACCGTCAGACTGGGCCATCACCTCTCCACCCCCATCACACTCAGCACCGGCTCCCCACAGGGCTGTGTGTTGAGCCCCCTCCTCTACGCCCTCTACACCCACGATTGTGCCCCCGCCCACTCCACTAACACCATCGGCAAGTTTGCGGACGACACGACTGTGGTTGGACGTATCTCAGGAGGAGATGAGACAGCCTACAGGGAGGAAGTCCAAAGACTGGCGGCGTGGTGTTCAGACAACAACCTCATCCTAAACACCACAAAAACAAAGGAAATTATCATAGACTTCCGTAAGAACAGTGCAGCCCTCAAACCCCTATTCATCAATGGGGACTGTGTGGAAAGGGTCTCAGACTTCAGATTCCTTGGCACACAAATTACGGAGGATCTCTCCTGGACTACAAACACCACCACAGCAGTCAAGAAGGCCCAGCAGCGACTCTACTTTCTGAGGATCCTCAGGAAAAACAACCTGGAGGAGAAGCTGCTGGTGTCCTTCTACCGCTGCTCCATCGAGAGTGTGCTGGCGTACTGTATAACCACATGGTATGCCAGCTACTCTGCAGCGGACAGGAGAGCCCTTCAAAGGGTCATCAACACCGCACAAAAAATCACTGGCTGCCCACTGCCCTCCCTGAATGACATCTTCAGCTCTCGCTGCCTTGGCAGGGCAGCCAACATCCTGAAGGACCCTTCCCACCCTGGACACAACCTGTTCCAATGCAAAATAAGAAATAACACTCACATTCAACTGAATGGTTCTACCTCAGCTGCTATTGTTATTTAGCTGTAATTTTTCTTTTTATATGTATATATTTTTACCTTTTCTTATATATTTAAAATTGCTCTTGTGAATCGCACCGTGGGATTGACTTTTACATTTCGTTGTACAATAGTGCAATGACAATAAAGAGATTACTTACTTAACCTCAAAATCAAAACCGAGCCGATTCTTTAGTTTACAACTATTTGTGGAAGCTTACTGTGCTGAATGTGTTTTTTGTACATGTTTACAGTTGTTGTCATGTGCAAAATATTTCTTGGGTCCTTTCCTCTGACAACATCCAGTTTGCTATCAAACCCAACAACTTTTTGATCAAGCTATCATCTCAAACAGAAAACTCCCAACTCCTTCGGCATTTAAATATCCCCCCAATGGGTCTTATCTGCCCAATGAGTTTGAACTCCTTCAATGCGTGCTTTACTCGCTCATGCTCCTAGACACAGTTAAAAATATCAATGTGTAATGTTGACGACTCTTTAATTCCACAGCTTTTGACTTGGTTAATCTCACCACTTAACTTCCACATATCTAGGTCACTGCCTTTCTGGCCTATTCAATGTCACCTCAGAACAACCTGCAAAAAAAAAGCCTTCCAAGTTACTCCCGTGCTTCCTTAACAGTTGACATCACCAGGCACAGGTCAACTGCTATTTCACTCTTAATCACTCAGGTTTACTAATCCATCACTTCCCTCAACACCTCTCTGCTGCTTGACAGCCAACCTGATCCAGAACCCCAGAAAGTTTACATATACTCCAGAAAGTACACATAGTGGAAATATTGAAAAAACATTATTTTACGCACCACACTTTTTTTCTTCTTCTTCACCTACTTGCTTATCATAAAGCAAATCTTCACCTCAGGCCATTTGCCCAGAACAACAAATTCATTTTATTTTATTGGAAACAGAAGTTTAAGTATAAACCCCATATCTTATCACCAGAACCATCATGCATACCACAGTTGAAGCAGGTACTATAACAACATTTCAAATACATGGATAGGAAAGGTTTAGAGGAATATGGGCCAAATGCAGGCAGGTGGGACCAGCATAGAAGGGGCATCTTGGTCAGCATGGGCAAGTTGGGCCAAAGGCCCTGTTTCCATGCCGTATGACTTTATCTACCCAACAGAAAACAAAAGCGCTAGCAGAGGTTTGGGTACGTACAAGGGTAATAAAAACGTCAATTACAAAAAGAGTTTTCTACCCATTATTAGGCCTATATATTTTTTTCATCATAGTCACAGCCTTTTCAGCTTAACCTTCTGTACAAATGAGATCACCACCTTTGACGGCAAAGTGCAGAATATCACTTGATACACTCCAAGTTCTGTATGGAATCTTTTGTTGCTCCACACACGTCCAGTTTAAATACATCCAAATTGCTCCAGCACTTTCTCAATACTCCTATTAGACAATTATGTACCACCGTCCCCTCCACCTTAATATTTTCTGCTCAATTTAGTTTTAATAACTGTGCTGCTATGTATTTAAACTACTGATTGATTCCTCATTTCTGAACAAAATACAAAACCTCCTTCATGTTCATTTGACCTACATTGAGCATAGAAAAACAAAAAGCAATTTAAGCATTGTCAGTTAAAATATTTAATGGCTTTGATAGCCTTCAGACTGATTGATTTTTCTGAAGAGTTAGCGTTTTTAGATGGGAACATGCTCTGCATCTCTCAAGAGGACATCTCTGATGAATATGCAGATTTTAAACTAGAAGAATGTCACTTTGTAAAATTATTTTGTTCCAGTTCCTGTCATTCATTCAATCAATAGAGGCTCACGGATTGGAGCAATTCCTTTAAGAATATGATTGCTTCAGCAATTAAGACCAGCAGACATTCTGTTAACTCAAGCAGCTTTGCAGAACAATTATCAATGAACAGAAGCAATTGCTCCCTGCCTCAGGGATACAGTTGTGTGTCTGAGAATATGTATACATCTAAAAATAAATAAATCATAGTTACTTCAATGATCGATATATTCTTTTTATTTTAAGAAAGGCAAAAGATTTGTCTGATGATGGGTGCTTCCCATTTTTCTGGCTGTATTTCTGACATATTTCTGTACTGTTTTAAAAAAAAACATGAAACCAAAGGGCTCATTGCAGCAAATTATTTGGTTTTATCATAATAATGTCACATGTTATTCAATTTAGTATTTGCACATACCTGATGACCTTTACTTTTTCATTTCAGCGAACCGTCATTGTTATTTTAAACCGTTCTATTAATTAATACCGTGGCTAATATTTGTTTGTTTTACTTTTCGTCTCTTCAGCATTTTTCATATTAGCAGATTTTTTTCATCTAGTTTTATTTTCAAAATGGAATCCCAACTTCCCAATGATAAATAAAGAAATAAAAACAAGTTGTGTAGGTCACATTTCGACTTGGGTTAAATTCCTTTCTGTGCTAACTTAGTTAATCATAACTATGAAGGTTGTACTACAATGACTTGATCGCGATGGATAATGAAGTTGCTTTACTGGCAATAATAAAAATGCAGAATTCTTGATCACCAACTCATAAACATTACTGCAATTTACCTGGTGAACTTCAAGCAAGGTCATAGATAGATATCACATGCCGAAATAATCTGCCAGCAGTGGCTAGGCTCATGCGTGGAACAACCGCTTAGATAAGAAAATAATAAGAAAAATACCAACAAACTAGGAACTAATAACATTCAACAAGGATCAGAGCATAGAAAATTAAATGGAAATCTACCATCTAAATTATTAGCATGAGTATTAAAAAAAAAATTTAAGGACACAAAGTTGCAAAGTAGAATTGTATCTGTTTTTAAGAGAATTCCACCCCTGTCACTTAATCCTAGCAAAACTGGTTCAACACGTATTAATTTACATACACAACTAAATGATCACATTGAAGATAGACACAATGCTCCCCTTCCCAGCTCTCCCTCAGCTCTCGGGCTCCTCCTCCTCCTTTTTCCTTTCTTCTCCCCACCCCCTCCCACCCCCCATCAGTCGGAAGAAGGGTTTTGGCCCGAAACGTTGCCTATTTCCTTCGCTCCATAGATGCTGCTGCACCCGCTGAGTTTCTCCAGCATTTTTGTGTACCTGGGATTTTCCAGCATCTGCAGTTCCTTTTTAAACACAATGCTGGAGTAACTCAGTGGGACAGGCAGTATCTCTGGATAGAGGTCTGAAGAAGGGTCTCGACCCAAAACGTAATCCATTCCTTCTATCCCGAGATGCTGCCTGTCCCGCTGATTTACTCCAGTATTTTGTGTCGATCTTCAAAGTGAACCAGCATCTGCAGTTCCTTCCTCCATAAATTATCACTGTCATTTTCTTCTAATTTATAGAAATATGAACATGGATTTGTGAAATATCTGAACTATTACAGGTGGAACATTTTTCAGCAATAATTTTGATTATTCCAAATGTAACAGGACATTCCCCAATAGCAGTGGGGTGTCTTTGTACCTCAATTAATTATGTAACATCATACATCTCTTACTGGAATAGCTTCAGTTTTAATCAATTGGTAGGTCAATAGTTCGTAAAACTGTCCGTGGAGTCAGGAAAATGACATACAATTTTTGCTCCAAATTATGTGTAAAGTGATAATTTTGACAAAAATCAGAATGATATTAAAGCTAGACTGAATTAGTATAAAGACTGGACTCTGGTTGTAAATTCTGGTGTTCCTTACTCATGATTTCACAGCTTGTTTTGCTTTGTGGATTGCTGATTTGTAAGGTATTTTTAATATTTTACTACATGCTCAAAAAATTATATGAATATAGGTTCATTAACGATAGACATTTTAATTATTTTAGCCGGTATGGTATTTTCAAAGTCATTACCTAAAGGGCAAATAAATTAAAAGTTACTGCCGTTGGTTATAGCATGGAAGTTATTTTTTTTGAAATTCAAGTATTATACCCAATACATTGCACACCAGCATGGCAGTAATTTCACTTGCATGCACCGCAACTGGGGTGGTTCTTTTCTAACTTGCTGCTCTTACAACAGGACACCATGGCCAACTCTAAAAGACTGAAAACATTTATGAATTATTCTAATGGTATTACATTTTTTCAAGCCAAGTGTTGGACTCAAAAACCTGTTAATTACATGATTGTTCCTGTAAGATCAGACACAGAAAACTGACTCCAGTAAAGTGAGAACGATATGCAAGCCATTTGAATGGTGCTTTATTGTAACAATTCATTTCAGCCAAAGAGAAGCATGTGCACTAGAAGTTTAATGACTTAACTCTCATCTTCAAACAAAGTTCTCCTCATAAATATAAATATTCAGTCACAACATTTTTGGTAGACTATTGGTCTCAAAATTAAAGTTATGTATATAATTTCAAACATACCTATAATCTGAGGGTGAATTCACATTGAATAAGACTGCAAGGAGCTGCATGAGATTGCCGAGAGCACGTACAAAGTAAGCAAGTTGCACAACTATTGCTCTCAGTGTACGTAAAGCAAAACCCAGGCTCGTCACAATTAAAACTGATTTAGATGAAAACCAAAACATTCAAAGTAACATGAATGAGTAACACTGAACATGATCACAACTTATATAATGAAATTTACTCAGCCTTAACATTTCATTGTTGAGTCACAGCAAGACATTTGTGACAAGAAAACTCAAGAATCTAACTTCTGCTATTCAAAATGTTTTCCTTATTCCTCCCTTTCTGTGGGCAGGAATGCATTTCTCTTCTTGTCAGTCACATATTATAACCCAACCAGTCTGTCATTATTTCTGCACAAAACCTAGATAGCAACCTGAACAATTGTGGCGGGGATCACATCAGAATGGATGCTAGGATGCACACACCTCCAAACAAATAAAGAAGAATGCTGGTTTGGAAGTAGTGAAAGTTCACATTGTTTTGTATGACTATTGTCCCATCAAGTATGAGAATCACAGTCAGGAGTTTTAAAAGATTGTTTCCCTCCTTGTTCAGGATTACTCAAAACCAAACATTAAAAAACCCTGAATTATTCACAATTGTGCCATTAAAATTATTAAATGTTATCTCAATATGTTTACCTAATGTAAGTTTGTTTTCTGCAGCATAAATAAATGCGCCCACACAGAACATTATAGCACCAGAGACTACAGGTATTGTCTGTACGGAGTCTGTACGTTCTCTCCATGACCTGCATGGGTTTTCTCCGGGTGCTCGTTTCCTCTCACACGCCGAAGATGTACAGGTTTGTAGATTAATTGGCTTGGTATAATTGCGAATTGTCCCCAGTGTGTAGGTTAGTGTAAGTGTGCGGGGATTGCTGGTCGGCGCAGACTCGATGGGTCAAAGGGTCTGTTTCCACGCTGTATCTCTAAACTAAACTAAATGTGGCGGCAGAGCATTGGGTGAGAAGGAGTGAAGAAAAAAACAAGGAACTGCAGATGCTGGAATGTTGACCAAAATTTGTGTGATTCCAATCACACAATGATCAAATTGTCCCTTGTGATCAGAATTGTGATCAGATACCCAAATATATACCCAAAGTATGAGATTTCAAATTCCATTTACCCTACCAGTGGAAATTGATAAATATATGATGAAGCGAGAAAGTGTCAGGGACCCTTCAGTTAAATGTGGGTCTCAGTGCTGACACAATACCCCTATTAACTGAAGAAGGGTCTCGACCCGAAATGTCACCCATTCCTTCTCTCCAGAGATGCTGCCTGTCCCGCTGAGTTACTCCAGCTGTTTGTGTCTATTTTGAGTTTAAATCAGCATCTACAGTTCCAGCAATGTTTCTATAATTTTATGATGAGAAAGATGGGTTTGGATATGATAATTTGAGAAGTACCTCATATTAGCATTTAGTTCATTATCCCAAGTACATATGTTTAAAGTGATTGGCAAACGATTCTGCTGATATTAAAGACTTTATTTTACACAAAGAATAGTTTCAAGGGATAAACCCCGTCTGATCTGGGTTTATTAGTTTACTAATATATTTACTTAATCTTCTAGCTAGTGTTTTCGCTAATATTTTTTGATCTGTGTTTAACAATGCTATAGCTCTATATGAACCCGGTTCTTCTATATCTTTATCTTTTTTAAGTATTAGTGTGATCGTTGATTCAGCTAGTGTATCAGGTAATATTTGTTTTTTAAAAGCA
This sequence comes from Malacoraja senta, assembly GCA_038087875.1. Taxonomy (NCBI): domain Eukaryota; kingdom Metazoa; phylum Chordata; class Chondrichthyes; order Rajiformes; family Rajidae; genus Malacoraja; species Malacoraja senta. Next base: position 6,032,589 of record CM075982.1, on the reverse strand, counting down.
TATTGGTACATTTTTTGTAATCGTGGTATAATTTTGTCGTAGAAGCTTTTATAAAATTCATTAGTAAATCCATCAGGACCTGGTTTTTCCATTCTTTAATGAGTTTATTGTATCGTCTAATTCCTTAATTGAGATTTGTGCTCCCAATTCCTCTTGTTCCTTCAACTCTAACTTTGGAAGATTACAATTATCCAAAAACTCTGTAATTTTATAGGAGTCAGTTGTCGTTTTAGATGTATACAAATTCTCATAAAATTGCGCAAATCTTTTATTAATATCCTTCGGTATGGTTAATAATTCCCCTCTATCTGATTTAATCTTTGGGATCGTATGTTCTTTTTCTCGTTTTTTTAGCTGGCGAGCCAAAAGTTTATGCGGTTTATCCCCAAATTCAAAGTGCTCTTGTTTTGTAATTTGAAAAAGTCTTATAAGTTTGGCTGATAATAGTTTATTTAATTTAAATTTCAAAATTATTATTTTATTATGTTTATCTATTGATGGATCTTTAGCATTATCTATATCCATTTGTCTAATAAGTTCCTCTAACTGTCTTTGTTCATTCTTATTCTTTTTATTTTGAAAAGCTTGATATGAAATTATAATACCTCTAATGTATGCTTTAAAAGATTCCCATAATACAGTAGGCGATATATCTGGAGTGTCATTTATTTCAAAAAAGGCGTCCATTTGTTCTTTTAAATATATATTAAAGATATTCATCTAATAATATGAGACGTCTACTCAATATAATGCATTCACATAAATCTGAAGAACAAGAATTATCAATCATTTCGTTGGACGCTGAAAAAGCATTTGACCAAGTAGAATGGAATTATATGGATAAAGAATTACAAAAATTCCAACTGGGAGAGAATTTTATTTTATGGATTAAACTATTATATAATAAACCTACAGCTAGAATATTAACTAATAACATATTATCCTCGAAATTTCAACTATCAAGGGGAAATAGACAAGGATGCTCATTATCACCACAGTTGTTTGCTCTCATAATTGAACCGTTAGCAGAAAAAATTAGAACACATCCAGATATCCATGGGTATAATACTAAATATTCAAATAATAAAATATCTTTATACGCGGATGATATATTATTGTACATTACAAAACCTCAAATTACTATACCAAATATATTAAACTTAATTGAGGATTTTGGATCCTTTTCTGGATATAGAATAAATTGGAATAAAAGTGAAATTATGTCAATAAAACCGAAAGACTCAACACATCTTTTAAAATTCCCTTTTAAAATAGCTACAGAAAAATTTAAATACTTGGGAATCGAAATCACTAGAACATATCAAGGCATGTTTAAAGCAAATTTTGATCCTTTACTTAATAAATTAAATACACGAATTAAATTTTGGAAAACTAAATACTAAAGACTCATATAATAAAATATCTTTATACGCGGATGATATATTACTGTATATTACAAAACCTCAAATCACTATACCAAATATATTAAATTTAATTGAAGACTTTGGATCTTTTTCTGGATATAGAATAAATTGGAATAAAAGTGAAATTATGTCAATAAAACCGAAAGATTCAACACATCTTTTAAAATTCCCTTTTAAAATAGCTACAGAAAAATTTAAATATTTGGGAATCGAAATTACCAGAACATATCAAGGTATGTTCAGGGCAAATTTTGACCCCCTACTTAATAAATTAAATACACTAATTAAATTCTGGAAAACGCTCCCGATGTCTTTAATAGGCCGAATAAACGCAATAAAAATGATCTTTTTACCACAAATTTTATACCTATTTCAATCAATTCCTATATACTTACCTAAGAAGTTTTTTAAAAAACTCGACTCAGATATCACTAATTTTATATGGGACTATAAATCACATAGAATACAAAAAACTCATCTGAATAAACCTAAAGTATTGGGGGGTTTAGCACTACCTAATTTTATGTATTATTATTGGTCAGTAAATATTAAAAACATGATTCAACTGATGGATAACTCCGCCCAGCAAGTAGACTGGATTGTAATGGAGAAAGAGGATTGCTCCTCTAGAAACATTGGAGCGATCCTCCTCTCTCCAATGAAACTGAATAACATAAATTATAATAAGAACCCAATTATTCATAGTACAATCCGTATTTGGAAACAAATAAAACAAAATTTAAAATTAAGAAATTTATCACTTTTATTACCTATAGTCAATAACCCTTCGTTTAGTCCTTCTATTATAGATAAAGCTTATACACAATGGGATAGACTAGGAATTAAAACGCTTGGTGACTTGTATGAAACTGGAAAATTACTTTCATTTCAACAATTACAAATAAAATATAAACTCGGAAATAATCAATATTTTAAATATTTTCAAATATGCGACTATTTGAAAAAATATACAAAAGATCATTATAATAACCCAGTAGATGTATTGGACGAGGCAATGCAGATAAAAGCGGAATCAGCAAACTTAATATCATATTTGTATAATATTATTTTAAATGTACAAATATCACCTACGGAGGGTATCAGAAGAGACTGGGAACAAGAGTTAGCTATTAAAATTTCAAAGGAAAGTTGGAATGAATACTTATTAAACGTGCATAAATGCTCGATTAATGTAAGACACACTTTAATACAATTTAAAATTTTACATAGATTATATTATTCGAAAACTAAAATTCATAAAATTTTCCCAAACGTATCATCTATTTGTGATAAATGTCAATCCCAAGAAGCTACTATAGCGCACTCATTCGTCTTCTGTACAAAAATTCAAAAATTTTGGAATGAAATTTTTGAAATCTTTACAAAGTTATTTAAAACAAGACTGATACCCAAAGCAGAATGGATTATCTTCGGAATAACGGAAGATGATCCAGAACTAAATGTGTTTTAAAAGAAATTAATGGACTATGGGTTAATAACTGGAAAAAAGCTAATTCTAAAATTTTGGAAGAAGGCTCCAATACCAACTATAAATATGTGGATTTCAAATATGTTTGAAACATTACACCTAGAAGAGATAAGACTCCTCCTAGCAGGTAAACCAGATCACTTCTACCTGACGTGGTCTGCATTTATAGAATTATTACAAACATAGGGTGCAAAAGTACTTTAAAAAAAATAAAAAAATTGAGGTCAGGTAAGGGGGGATGATAGTTGAAGAGTTGGTATGTCCTATTTACGTAATGCTCTAAAAAATATATTTTTTTCTTTTTTTTTTTTCCTCTCTCTCTTTCTCTTTTTTTTCCTAGGGCCTATTTCTTAACTCTTTTTCTTTTGTTTTTAATTTCGCTCTTATAGGGTCTTTGTCCTTTTTTGTTGTTACATTTTCTACACTTTTCTACACTTTCACTTTTTCCTTCACTTTCTTCTTTCTTTCAATCTTTTCCTTTTCTAGTGTAAAAAAATAAATAAAGGGAGTACATTAATTGTAAGAAGATATAAATGACGAGTATTAATGTATGTGGTTGTAATGTAATGTACTACTAATAAATAAAAATTAAAAAAAAATAAAAAAATAAAAAAAAAAAAAAAACGCTCCCGATGTCTTTAATAGGCCGAATAAATGCAATAAAAATGATCTTCTTACCACAAACTTTATACCTATTTCAATCGATTCCTATATACCTACCAAAGAAGTTTAAAAAAAAACTGGATTCAGACATTACGAATTTTATATGGGACTATAAATCACATAGAATACAAAGAACACACTTGAACAAAGCTAAAGTATTAGGGGGCTTAGCACTCCCTAACTTCATGTATTACTATTGGTCAGTAAATATTACAAATATGATTCAACTGATGGACAACTCTGCCCAGCAAGTGGACTGGATTGTAATGGAGAGAGAGGACTGCTCCTCTGGAAACATTGGAGCGATCCTTCTCTCACCAATGAAACTGAATAACATAAATTATAACAAAAACCCAATTATACATAGCACAATCAGAACTTGGAAACAAATAAAACAAAATTTAAAATTAAGAAATTTATCGCTTTTATCTTCCATAATTAATAACCCTGCATTTAATCCCTCTATTACAGACAAATCTTTCATACAATGGGATAGACTAGGAATTAAAACGTTCGGTGACTTGTACGAAACTGGAAAATTACTATCATTCCAACAATTACAAATAAAATATAAACTTGGAAATAATAAATATTTTTAATATTTTCAAATATGTGACTATTTGAAAAAATATACAAAAGATCATCATAATACCTCAACAGATGTATTGGATGAAGCAATGCAGATAAAAGCTGAATCAGCAAACTTAATATCATATTTGTATAATATTATTTTAAATGTAGAAATACCATCTACGGAAGGTATTGGAAGAGACTGGGAACAAGAATTAGCTATAAAATCTCAAAGGAAAGGTGGAATGAACATTTATTAAACGTGCATAAATGTTCGATTAATGTAAGACACACTTTAATACAATTTAAAATTTTACATAGATTATATTATCCTAAAACTAAAATCAATAAAACTTTCACAAATGTATCATCAATTTGTGATAAATGTCAATCTCAAGAAGCTACTATAGCGCACTCATTTGTTTTCTGTACAAAATTCCAAAAATGTTGGATTGAAATTTTTGAAATCTTTACAAAATTATTTAAAATTAAACTGATACCCAAAGCAGAATGGATTATCTTCGGAACAACGGAAAATAGTCCAGAACTAAATGTGTTCCAAAAGAAATTAATAGACTATGGGTTAATAACTGGAAAAAAGTTAATCCTAAAATTCTGGAAAAACACTCCAATACCAACTATAAACATGTGGATTTCAAATATGTTCGAAACATTACACCTAGAAGAGATAAGACTCCTCATGGCAGGTAAACCAGATCACTTCCACCTGACGTGGTCTGCATTTAGAGAATTATTACAAGTATAGGGTGCAAAAGTACTAAAAAAAAACTGAGGTCAGGTAAGGGGGGATGAAAGCTGGAGAGTTGGTATGTCCCATTTGCGTGATGCTTATAAAAAAGTACTTGTTTTTCTCTTTTCCCTCTTTCTCTTTTTTCTTCTTTTTTAGGGTCTATTTCTTAACTCTTTCCTTTTGTTTTTAATTTCTTTTTTATAGGGTCTTTGTCTTTTGTTTTTGTTTTTTGTTGTCACGTTTTTTACACCTTTACTTTTTTCCTTCACTTTCTTCTTTCTCTCAATCTCATCCTTTCCCTTTATTAGTGTAGAAAATAAACGGAGTACATTAATTGTAATAAGATATATGTGATGAGTACTAGTGTAATTGGTTGTAATGTAATGTACTTCTAATAAATAAATAAAATAAAAAAATAAAAAAGAAGTTTCAAGGTGAAACGCATTACCTGTAAAGGTGGTGGAAAAAAGGTCAACCAGAGCCTTCAAAAAGGATTTATGCATTTGCTTGAGGGTGTCACAGCCTGTCTTTCTCAATGTTAATACCATTTGCAGCTTGACTCATGTTCAAGCCTGAGCGGTCGTGCAGAGCGAGGGCGAGTGACCCGCACATGAAGGTGACATCGTCCTTTCCATGGTCATTCCTTCCACTCACGACTGTTAGTTTAGTTGGTTTTGTTTTAGTTTAAACTAACTAAAACTAAACCAAAGCCTTTCCATGGTGATTCCTTCCACCCAGTTTTAGTTTAGTTGGTTTAGTTTTAGTTTAAACTAACTAAAACTAAACTAAACCCTTTCCATTGTAATTCTAGCACAGCAAATCTAGTTGTAAAACTCAAAAACTACAACGGTTGGACTGATTCATGATTGTGTTTCATGTCATATTTCATTTTAATAATTATTCATGATTGTGTTTATGTACAGTTCGGTTTTACTGAAATTGTGTGCAAATCAAATAACTTCACAACGTCCCACTGATCCGCTGTTGCAATCAAACTGCGCCTCGTCCAACAATCTGGCTGTTGACAGTGTGTGTAGAAAGCAACTGCAGATGTAGGTTTAAACCGAAGATAGACACAAAAAGCTGGAGCGGGTCTGGAGAGAAGGAAACTGTTGACGGTGACTGTGGGAACATGTCCAACACACCCTTCCTCCCTCTCCCTCCTCTCTCCCATCTCTTCTCTCTCCTTCCTCTTCTCTCCCATCTCTTCTCTCTCCCTCCTCTTCTCTCCTCCTTTCTTCTCTCCCCTTACCTGGCGCGTTGCCATGGCTCCCTTAGTGTTATAGTCGGCCACTTTGGCCTGGGCGTCGGTTAGTTCACCGCTGCATTGCTGCGGGGTTGTGTCCGGGGTGGTCCCGGGCCAGGAGCGCTCTCTCTCTCTCTCTCTCTCTCGCTCCCGCCCAGGGATCTGGCGCCACTCGCGCCTTCAAACCAAAGATGCTTCAAACGGCCGCCCCGCGGGGACGCGCACGTACGCACGCATGCCGCCATCTCGCGCGACGTGCGGCCGGGAGCGTGCGCGTCTTCCCTCACCCTTGACCCCGGGGTGAGGGAGAAAGAGGCCAATTAACCTGCAGATCTATGGTAGCAGGTGCAAACGCCACGCAGGCACAGTATGAAGAAAGGTCTCATCACTAGACCACCCCCCTCCCATCCCATATCTCCGGAAATGCTGCCTGCTGAGTTACTTCAGCATTTTGTGTCTACAGGATTGAACGCTGGTCTCTGAGGCAGCAGCTTTACCAACAGGGCCGCGTTTCTTACCAGTTTCTAATTGAGGTTGAGGATCGATACCCCTGGGGAGACTGACTGCAGAAGGCAGAGGTTAGGCTCCCCGCTCTGGCCTTGACTCTGGTTCTGGCAATGGGCGCTGGACCCCACGATAAACATCGCCTGTTGTAGTAAATATCAGCATCTCGGGCAAGGCTTTCTGCTTCTGAAGTGCTCACGGAAGTTCTCTTCAGGGATACTGCCTGATCCGCTGAGTTGCTCCAGCATTTTGTATCTATATTCGGTGATTTAAGTACAAGCCATCTCGGAATCATTGCGGAAGAAACTTCCTTGTGGCTCTGTCCTCCAATCTGCATAATACTGGCTCCCTTTAGGTCCAGGTGAGGCATAGGTGATTGCACTAAATTATTATATTGTTGCTGAATGGAAATATAAAATTGTGAACAGATATTCCTCAGCAGTATAAATCTAAAGCCAAAAGGATAGTAGCAGAATATACTTCCTCTTCAATATCATTTATCCTTGCGTAATGCTGCTGGAATCAGGCAAACACTTCAAGTGACGGAAAAGGTCACTCCTCCATGATGATACATAGCTTTTAATTATTCCACTGATCTTTCTAAATTCTTCTAATGCAGGTGGACATTGGAATCATTCTGGAGCTATTTGTGTTGCACCATTTTGTTTTGAGATACAGCGGAAACAGGCCCTTCAGCCCACCAGTTCACATTAGTTTGATGTGTTAAAGAAGGAACTGCAGATGCTGGAAAATCGAAGGTACACAAAAATGCTGGAGAAACTCAGCGGGTGCAGCAGCATCTATGGAGCGAAGGAAATAGGTAACGTTTCGGGCCGAAACCCTTCTTCAGTGAAGAAGGGTTTCGGCCCGAAACGTTACCTATTTCCTTCGCTCCATAGATGCTGCTGCACCCGCTGAGTTTCTCCAGCATTTTTGTGCACATTAGTTTGATGTTAACCCACTTTCTCATCCACTCCCTACATAATAGGGGCAATTTTACAAAGGCCAATTAACCTACAAATCTGTGGACACAGGAAGAATGTGCAAACTCCACAATGACAGCACTTGAGGACAGGATTGAACCCTGATCTCTGAGGCAATGCAGTGGTTGAACTACTGAAGTAACTTTTGGAAATGTAAATGGTTTGGTCAGAAGTTCAGTAGTAGTGACTTATTATAGGAAATGGTGACCAAATTGCAAATGACTTTTAAAATGGATATCAAAAACAAGAATGTTAAATCTCTTTGACTGTTCATTTAATCGCTCAAAACATTGAATAAATATGTAATTCCAGATTATTTGTGTGGTTAAAATATCATGTATATATTTTCTATTGTGTTTTTCAGTAATCACTTTTTTTTTTCAGGGAGAAATATTCAATTTAAAATGGAGCAAAAGCTATCCAAAGAAGCCTTTGTCAGCAACTTCAATGGTACTACTCTGACTGAGAATTCAGTGGGTTTGGTTTCATGTGTATTGTCTGTTGCCTATCGAGGCTTGATTTTAATGTATTTCTTTGGAGAAAGCACAGAATCACCATGGAAAAGATTCCTATTCATTGACTTTGTTGTACTGGTGGCACCTCTTGTATTGTATTGCACTGTTTTGTCAGCTGTGCTTCATTGGGTGGTGCTGGTTCTAGCAGTTGTTCTGGTGATATCTGTATTTCAGATATACTATCGAAGAAAACGGAGTGCCCATGAACACTTGAAAGAAGTCATAGCAGGATTTTTGGACACCAGCCTGGATATGAATCGTGTTCCCTTTGTCACTTTGTTTCGAGTCTATGTTAACATAGTGACTGACATCTGCATTTTAGCTGTGGACTTTCCAATATTTCCAAGACGCTTTGCTAAAGCTGAAACATATGGGAAGGGGTATATGGACTATGGTGCAGCAGCTTTTGTTTTTTCAAACGCACTTGTTTCTCCTGAAGCAAGACAGAAGAACAAAATGTTATCACATTTTAAATTTAGTTTTGCAGTCAAACAGATAATAGCAGTTTGGCCGTTAATTTTCTTGGGATTAGTTCGTCTAATAAGTGTTAAATCTGTGAATTATCATGAGCATATCTCTGAATATGGTTTGCATTGGAATTTCTTTTTCACACTGGCAGTAGTTAGGATCCTGTCATCTTTTATATTGGTATTGTGCCCTGTAAGAAGCTCATGGATTTTGTCAGGTGGTATCGCCCTATGTTATCAATTCCTCCTTGAAATGACAAATCTGAAACAATTTATATTACATGGCAGCGATGGCAAAGGTACGAGGGATGGGTTCATTAATGCTAACAGAGAAGGGATTTTTTCCTTGTTTGGATATGTATCTATTTACATGGCTGGTGTACAAGCTGGCATTTTTATTATGAAGAGGAGGGTGTTAGTAAAAGACTGGATAAAAATGCAGGGCTGCCTTGCCATAAGCACTTTTATATTATTGTTGCTGTTGCATGCGTGCGAGGCACTTGTAGAACCTGTATCCCGACGGATGGCCAATCTCGCTTTTGTCCTCTGGACAGTTGAACACAGTTTGTTTTTTATCAATCTGCACATGCTGGTTGATCTTGTTTTATTATTTGTCAAATTTCTGTCGGGGATGTCTAAAGCGCTGTGTTCGTGGAACATTTTACCAGATACTCCCCAGCACAGAAAAGAAAAGACTTTGTCAAAAAACAATGCTTTGGAAAAAGTAGATAAAAACACAGTACGTTTCTGTCTTATTGATGCCATAAACAGAAACCAACTATTGTTTTTCCTGCAATCTAATATTTTGACAGGTTTGGTAAATTTTACAGTGGATACTGTTCATAGCAACACATATATTTCCTTATTTGTACTGATGCTTTACATGTTCTGCAATTGTACCTCTGTATATATTTTACATATCAATGACATAAGTTTAAAGTTTTGGTAATTCAGCATACACATCCTTAGTATCTCAACACGTAATATAAAAGAAAACTGTAAAACATTTAGTTTGTTGAGGCTTTGGCTTATGCCAAGAATACATGAAACAATAGAAATGTAAAGTTAACTCCAAGAGATTTGGAAGAGCAATCATTACTATTCCTTGCTTTGTAATGTTGCTTTTCATCAGAGGATGCTGAAGCATACAATGTAACTTTGATTCCCGATTTCAACATAATCGTATTTCACTATAAATAATTTTATTTTTATATTATTAGTTAGGAATAAGAACATGATGATTTTTCGATAGGGATTAAATTGTACCAGAGCACGGAAATATAATTATCTCTGACCTCGACTCTGCTTCACCTGTAAATTACATTTGGTTGTGACTCTTTGGAAATAAATAAATTATATTAAAAACGTTGATTTTTTAAAAACGGAATCCTTTACGAAATTGCATTTTGATTTTTCAACGTTTTTCCTCATTAATTCCTGTTTCTGGATTTCTTAATCATTGTTACTGTAGCATCAGATGTTCGCCTGGCAATGTAATTATTGGTTGTGGACAATAGGTGGTACAGCCCTTTCTTATCCCCACCGCTCACACCTTCAATTCTGCCACATGGGAGTAAATACCAAAGATTTGATAAATACTGTGCATTAACCGGAAACAATGTTCTACCAACATGTCCTACTCTGCCATTGTCCCCAAAACGCCGTATCCACATGTGGCACAGATGTACTTGTAAAAAATAACCCTAACCCTTCCTCAGTTAATTTTTAACAAATTAAAAAAAAATCTGATCCCTGCATTAAACAATGATTGATTAAATAAATGTTATTGGGCAATGCAAGGCATTCAAGGAGGAAATGATTTGGGCATTAAATTGGACTTTGTCTCAAAGGTGAATGGAGGGAATCTAAAACTACTGCTTCCTTGATGTGAGAATAAAACATAATACAATATAAACTAGAAATTTATGACAAATGTAAGGTTCAAGTTGGAGTAGAAGATTAAACTGAATGCACAAGTATAGAGTATTAAAAATAATAATAATAATAATGGAAATGAGGAACAGGGACCATGAGAGTAGATTAGTAACTAGCATAAATAAAAATTCAATTGTCTTTTATGTACACAAATGATGAAAGAGTAGTTGAGAGGAATGGATAGGGTGGATGTTCTTAGAACCATAGAAAAATAGTAGGCCATTCGGCCCTTTGAGCTAGTACTGCCATTCAATATGATCATGGCTGATCATGTAAAATCAGTACCCCGTTCCTGCTTTTTCCCAATATCCCTTGATTCCCTTAGTCCCAAGAGCTAAATCTATCTCTCTTGAAACTAATAGCTAAATCTAACTCTCTTGAAAAAATCTAACTATCTTGAAAAAATCTAACTCTCTTGAAAAAAAAATTGTTATCTGTTTCTATTAAACTGTTGAAAATATCACTGACATTTTACATCAATCTTGAATTTTTCAGTTATTAACAGATTAAAAAAAAATCTAAATATTAATATATTTTATTGTCTGGGGCCATTAAAACATTTCTTTCATCAACCATAAAACAGCAGTGTGTAACCTTGTAACAAACAAGGAAACATTAATCTTCAGAACTGCAAAATTAAATTTTTAATTTGTTCAAAATCGGTGTCATTAAATTAATATGCATAAGGCTTGTTCATTTTTATTAATGATGTACAACCTTTGCATTTAATTTCTTCTGTATGTGCATTGGTAATTCCTACCATGTTCTCTACATTTAGCCATTGCCATTTAATGCTATGTTAGTGGAACTATAAGCATGGAAGCAGGCCCTTTGACCCACCTTGTCAATATTGACCATTTGTATACTGGGTTAACACTTTTTACCTGCATTTGGTGCATATTATGCACCATCTGCATATTATACTGTGCATAATATCTGCATATTATACTGTGTTAATATTCTTATGATGTCTTTTGTCCATATAAATCCATCGGTTATACTGATTATGACTCCCTATTTAAAGACTAACTCAGCAGTTCTCGGTCAGATTGACGAATGAGGCACCAAACGTAACCCACCAAATCCCAAGTAGAAAGAAGAAAATTAACTGCTCCATTTCCCTCTCCGAGAACATCTATGTGTGAGTCCTTAGTAAAGATTTGATAATAATTGGTCATAATAAATTATCTCGTCATAAATAACAAATGTTTATGATAGCCACGAGAGTAGAAAATCAAAAACACCCGTGCCTATAAAGCACAGTGAAGAGAAAATTAGTTTTGGATTAGTTCAGTTTGTTATTTCCATGTTTACCGAGGTACAGTGAAAAGCTTTTGTTGGTGTGCTATCCTGTCAGAGAAAAGACTACACATGAACACAATCAAGCCGTCCACAGTAAAATCTAGAAAGTTAACAAAACCAATTAACTTGATTAATACCTTGTATTATTTATTTTATTTCCATCAGAGTTAATTTTGAAGAATAGTATTTATATTTTGGTAGCATTTAGGTTCAGGTTTTTTTAATTGTCACCTGTACTGAGGTACAGTGAAAATCTTTATTCTGCATGCTATCCAAACAGATCAGAAAATATTATTCATAAATACAATTGTCAAACTCCAGTATAATAAATAGACTCATGGGTAAGATACAGAGAACAGAATAGTATTGGAGTGCTTCAGTTCCATAGACAAAGTGCAATCATTGCTATGGGGTAAAGGTGAATTGGACAATACCCTAGCTTATGGAAGGACTGTACAGAAGCTTGATAACAGAGGGAAAGAAGCTAAGTTTGGTGCTGCAGCTTTCAAGCTTCTATACCTTCTGCCAGATGGGAGCAAGGAGAAGAAGGAATGACTGAGGTGGGACAAATCTTTGATTATGTTGGCTGCTTTTCCAAGACAGCGTGAAGTGTAGATGTAGTCAATGGTGGGAAGTCTGTTCTGTGTGATCGACTGGGTTGTATCTACAATTCTGCAACTTCTTGCAGTCTTGGGCAGAGCTGTTGCCAAACCAAGCTGGGACACCGGTTTTGAGGATTATTGTGGAGGTGATGTCACCTATCCTCATTGATCTGGGGGTCAGAAAGTTGGGGATGCAGAGGTATATGGGGGAGCTGAGGTCCAGGAGTTTGGAGATGAGTTTTGACAAAAAGTAGCCATTTTACAATTATACATTAAAATAAAAATTAATTTATATTATTACAGTACATACAAGACTATAATAATATGTGTAGACATCGATGTGATGACCAGATAATGTTTTTAATGATTGATAAAAACAGAAAATGCTGCATATGCACAGCAGGTGGGATGGTATCTGAGGAGAGAGAAAAACAATGTTTAAGGCAAATGTCCTTTCTTCTGAATTATTTTTAGTGATATTGTCAGAAGATAAATATTGGCATGGGCTGTGAGAAATCTGCTGTTGAATTGGTGCCATGCGAGTTTTTACATCCCCTGCATAAGCGAGGGTGATATCAACATAATAACATATCTATTAATGTCATCCACTGCTAGATGTTTAAGTCTCAGCTGAACTCATGACTTTTAAATGTACGCCAGAGATATAAGAACCACAAAAATAATTAGCATAATGGTTGAAGAACACCCGAGGATTAGGCAAAGAAATATTAATAACCTTGTGTGTTTATGTGAAAACATGTCCAAGGTTAATTTTGATTGATTTGGAGCATTTCCATTGGTATGGTACCTTTTTCATTATCCATCTATAAATTAAGGTGCATAACATCATGAGAGGAATAGATCAGGTCACTTGCCCAGAGCAGATTAATTGAGGATCAGAGGACATAGGTTTAAAGTGAAGAGGAAAATTGTATTCAATTCTGACTGCCACATTAAAAGGTGGATTTTGGAGAAGGCCCTTAGTCATAGAGCTATACAGCCATTCAGCCTCCCTTGTCTGTGATGACTAGAGCCAGGATGTTTAGGCACTAAAAAACTCTGAAATAGGCAGGCTAAAAGGCATAATAAAATTACAAAAAAGGCATGAAAAAGGCATTTGTTGACAAAAAAAGCCATGTATTTCCACCACCAAAATATGGTTAAAAATGATAATATAAAGGCATTCTACATTAAATGACCAAAGTTGCCTGGTTGCACATAATTACCGGCATTTTTTCAAATTATCTGGTGTTAAATTATGCCGTCTGTCAGACAGAATATGCTTCAGTTGTGAAAAACTTCTTTCTACCTCAACTGAGGTCACTGGTGCATACCCGAAACAAGCTACAGACTCTATATTCATGTCGATATCTTGTGCATTACAACTACCTTTGAGAACTTTAGCTATGTCTTGTATTTCTTCAAGGTCTTTGTTAGCTAAAATCACTCTCTCACATTTTCCTTGTATGTCTTTACCTACATCGCCAGGAACCTTACGAATATCGTCAGTTACTTTGTTGAAAACCTGCAAGTTATTCACTAATGTTTTGCAACGTTTCTCAAGGGAAGTGGTAGCTTGTGGGAAGTTTGCAAAATTGGAAGCAATAAATAGATTCTGGAGGAGACTGAACCAGCGGGCAGCGGCACGAACGAACGACCGACGGTGGCGCCCCTGGTTTTGCCCCGGTGGTGGAAATTTTCTTGTAGTTTATACTAAGTTAACACGTTAATAACTTTAATATTAACGTGTTAACATAGAAAACGTCATTGTGATCACGGTACAACTAGAAAAAATAGCACGACCTTTTAGCAAAATGGCAAAAAAAGTCTGATTTAGGCACTCGATCGTGAAAAGGGCATTATCTTGGTGAAATCATCAAAAAAGGCATTTATGGCAAAATCCTGGCTCTAGTGATGACCCAATCCAGCAAATATTTTTGGGGTGAGAGATCATAGATACAGGAATAGATTAGACCGGTTACAACTGTTTTCTTCAGACAATGCTAAAGTGAGATTTGATGGACACGGTGATGAGGGATCTGGACAGTGTAGATTGTGGATTAATGTTCCCTCTGTAGAAGGAACAAAATGTCCTGGGTATAAAGATGAAGAGATTGAAGAGTAACATGAGGAAAAATATTTTACATAGCGTGCAGTCGGAACCTGGAATGCCATTGTGGTGGAGACCCTTTCAGAGGGAATTGGTGAAATATATTTTTACTTTAGTTTAGAAATACAGCGTGGAAACAGGCCCTTTGGCCCACCGAGTCCACGCTGACCAGTGATCCTGTACACTAGCACCATCCTACACACTTGGGGCAATGTACAATCTTTACCGAAGCCAATTAACCTACAAACCTGTAGGCCTTTGGAGTGTGGGAGGAAACCGGAGCACCCGTGGAAAACCCACGCGGTCACGGGGAGAATGTACAAACTCCGTACAGACAGCACCTGTCGCCGTAATCTAACCGGGCCTCTGGCGCTGCAAGGCAGCAACTCTACCGCTGTGCCACTGTGAAAAGAAATATGCAATGTTATGGAGAAAGGGCCAGGGACCCTTCAGTAAAATGTGGGTCTCAGTGCAGACACAGCCTAAATTCCCTTCTGTGCTGCACCATTTCTATGATTTTATGATGTGAAAGATTGGTTTGGATAGAATAAATTGAGTAGCTCATTAGCAGATGTTGCATTATCCCAAGTACACAGATTTAAAGTGATTGGCAACAGATTCAAGTGATATTAGAGACTTTTTTAACACAATGGTTTCGATTTGAAATGCATTGTCTGTAAAGGTGGTGGTAAAAGGACAATCGGGGTCTTCAAAAAGGATTTAGGCATATGCTTGAGAGAAAATAATTTGCAGAGATACATGAGAAAAGCAGCAGACTCACTTGATTGCTTTGTAAGAGCCTCATGGACTCAATGGGTCAAATGGCCTTGTATGTATCAAATCTGTTTCATAGAATGGTTACGAAGGTAAGGTGGTGGATGGTGAGTGACTTCCATGCAGTAAAAGTGTAAGAAAAGAAAGTGATTTTCGACAAAAGTAAAAGTTTTTAAAAATGGGAATTTTTTGGCAGCAGAGACACAGTAGAGTTTTATATGCTGGTGACACAGAATCCTTCAATTCCTGTCTATAATAGATCCATTAAAATATTTATGAAAAAATCTCCATCTTTATAAATTCTCTTGGACTATAAACTTATGGACTATGTTACATTATTACTCTGGAGGGGGCGAAAATCAGGTAGACTGTCTTTTGCATAAATTCTAAGTGTACCACATTGTCATGCAACCATGACATCAGTAACCAAGGCAACATTACTTAGGATCTACAAGTACAGACTTCAGTTGAAAACTAGAATTTCAGCTTGTGCTATACATTAATAATTTTTTCCAAGGACAATGCAAAATCACAAATAAAATTCTACCAATCCTCAGAATCCCCCATTAAACATTTGCAATTTCAGGCAGAAGAGTACCACAAAACCATATAGATTTGACAATGCAAGAGACTGCCGATGTTGGGATCTGATGCCAAACAAAATAACAGCTGGTGGAAGAACTCAGCAAAATCTTTGGAGACAGTCAATGTTTTAGGTCAAAGCCCAGAATCGGGGCTGAAAGGGAGATAGCCAGTGTAAAGAGGTGAAGGAGAGGGAGTGAGATAGATGCTAGCAAGCTATAGATCCAGGCAGGGGGAGGTTGATGGGGAGGGAGGGGTGCATATAGTGACATTCATTTGCCTCCACTGTAGCTGCCTGACCCACAGAATTCCTTCAGCAGCTTGTTTTTTCTGTGTATAGACTTCACAACAATCTCAGTAATTTTTATTTGAGATGGATCACAATGGTTTTCCATTCAATGGATAGAGGAGTGCATAGTCTTTAAATTTGACTAGCTTTCTGTGCAGTTTGCTCATTCTAGAGGGCGACAATGGGGGCAGAGGCGGGTGTGGGGAGGGAGATGAGGATGAAGTTGAACAGAATAACAATTCATCCAAGTGCCCATGGTAGAGGGAATGAAAAAGTGACAAAAGTTCCTCATTCATGAACCTTTATGCAGTATGCTAAAGGTATGGATCAGTTGAAGAAATTCAACCGAGCTAGCCAGCTTATATAAATATATACATTAAAACACATTCCAAAAGAATCCTCATAGTGCAATGAAGACCAGTCCTAAACAAATAAAAAATAAAGTCTACAAAATAATTACAATTTAAATATAAACCAGTCATAATGTGGCCACAGCAAAGAAAATAAGTGCCCAAATTTTAATCATTTATCATAATCACCCTTCTTAATGGCTTTCAACTGCTCCAAAACTCTAATCTCAAAAACTGATTAAAACATCCTTTTGTTTCACCCAACATTTCCTTTCCAGTAACAAAATAATTATGTTTCGTGAACAAGCAGCAAGCAAATTCTAGCTGCAGTTTATGTACCATAAGCCATAACTTCCATCAAGTTTGTTTTATTAGCTATCATATAGACGTAATACAATTTTTTACAGTTTACAGTATTTCTCCTGTGAATCTGAACGATTGGTACATTCAGTCAAGTAGCAGAACTCAGTTATTTACAATTGGGTGTTGAACTTTTGTTCTCAGTTCCAGTTACATGTCATATGGTTGTTTAAAAAGTTAAACTTGATTAGAATTGAAAAAGAGCTAATAAGATTGCTTAGAGATGGGGGGTTATCATTTGATTATTGTCTCTGCCTTAAATTGATTGGGATATTTTCTCTTTTGTCTATTGTTGCAAGGTAGAAGGACTCTGAAGCAATCTTGATCATTGCCATTTTTGGCAGTGCATATTCACTATAGTACAGAAATAACAAAAATTTTAAAGAAGTCTCTCTTTCCAATACCTCCGTCCCTATTTTAACCACCGATGTCAAAAATTAAATTCTGTTTATTAGCTGTAGCCCCTTATAATTTTACTGACACTGAGGAGTAGAGCTCACTCTGTGCTTTCTCTCATGTGATTAATTTCACACGTTAAAACTCAGGAAAAAATCAGAGACGAAGACCTCATTTAAAAAATTGTAAGGTTCCCCTTTTACAGAAAAGTAAAAGTTAGTAATTTTGTGCACGTACATTGTAAGTGTTATCTGCACTGGCTCAGCTGGGGGTATTCTTCCCCATGACATGAGTACAAAATCTACACTGTAATTTAAAGCAGTCAGTGCAGTGCTTGGGATGGCTGTTCATTGGCACAACCTAATTGCCACTTACTACGCCAGCATTCATTGCCTATTCTTTATTGCCCTTCAACTTGTCAAGCCATTTAATTGGTCATTTAGGAGTTGGCCATGTTGCTTTGGTTCTGAAGTTATATATAGACCTAGATAAGGATGGAAGATTGCCTTCCTTAAAAGAAAGCTATGACAGCAGAGCAGAATACAAATTTCTCATATGTTGCAAAACATACTTGGCTAATAAAGTATTATTGTATTGTGTCATAGTTATCATTGTTGATACAAGTCTAATTTCAGATTTAATAAATTAACTTTCACCATTCAGATTCAGTAAATTAAGGATCACCATTAGTCAACTGCCATGTTGAAATTCCTTTAAAAAATCATTGGCCTGGACTTGTGTATGGCATGCCTAGTTGAATAATCAAAACACACAGTGCTGGAGGAATTCAGCAGGTCAAACCAAAGATACTAGAGGAGCAACCACCTGACCTGTTTAGTTCCTCCAGAATCTTTTTTGTTGCTCAAGATTCCAGCATCTGCAGTTTCTTCTGTCTCTAGTTTAGTTTAGAGATACAAGAGGAAAGGCCTTTCGGCCAACCGAGTCCACACCAACAATCGATCACCCGTTCACACGAGTTCTATGTCATCCCACTCCCTACATACTGGGGTCAATTTAATAGGCCAATTAACCTCCAAACCCGCACGTCTTGGGGATTTGGGAAGAACCTTTACTATCTAAAGGAGGTGCTGCCTTAAGAAAGCAGCAGCATAAAAGACTTGCACCTCCCTGGCCACATTCTTATTATGCTCTTACCATCGGGAAGAAGGTAATGGAGTCTGAAAACCGTGACCTCCAGGTTCAAGTATAGCTTCTTCCCAACAACCATCAGGCTCTTATAACTCTTAAAACTAACCTCAAATATGAACTTTTATGGACAGTCTTTGGTTGCACTAAGGACTTTTTAAATCTCTAGTTATTGATTTATTGAATTTTTGTTTATTGTGTATTATATCTGTGAGTATTGTGTTTACAGTCCAATTGTGCTGCTGCAAGTAAGAATTTCATTGTTCAGTTGTCAGTACGTTTGATAAATAAACAGATGCAAGGAACTGCAGGTGCTGGTTTACAACAAAACGTGGGTTTGAAGAAGGATTCAGATCCAAAATGTCACTTATCTATATTCTCCAGACTTGCTGCCTGGCCCACTGAGTTACTCCAGCATTTTGTGACAATTAAACACTCTTGACTGTTTAGGTTTATGATTATCATGTGGGTTGAGGTACAGTGAAAAGCTTTGTTTTGCATGCTAATTCAATCAAATCAGATAATACTATACATAGATACCTCTCCATACAGCACATCTTTGGAGATGCGTCCATTTTCCATCCAAGCCAATGGAGACACTTCTTGAGGATCGCACGGATGCTAGGCATGTGGGTCAGGGAGTAGATAGATTCATTGGTAATTTTGTTCTGCCAAGAAACTCCTAGGATGCGACGATGACAGTGGAAATGAAAATTATTCGATTTCTATTCTTGATGTCATCTCAGCTTCACTGCTGTACAGTAAAGTGCTCAAGATGCATGCTTTGTAGATAGTTATCTTGGCCTTGACTGTGAGTTTCCTGTTCTTCTATGCCCACTTGGTTAGCCTCCTGAAAGTGGTTGCAGCCTTTTCTGTAAAGGGAGGTTGACAATGCACGGAGGCTGAGAGAAAGGGCACAGCTTCGCTACAAGGATAGGATTAAAAGAGATTTTATTCATTTTAATTTTAACCATTGGCACTTAGAACTGTGAAATTGCTGCTGAGGATCGGGTGGGGTGGAGAAGGGACCTCCAGGCGTGTATGAATCACCATGACAGTATGTGGTTCAAGACCCTGAAGGCTAGACGCCAACGCCACAAAAGGCTCAATGGCAACAGCAACACACTCCCCAATCCAACGGCCAGAGACAACAGGGGCTGTCTGTCAAGGCTAGGCCTAGTCAACCACAGCAGGAAATACAACCACAGATGAAACATTCCACTCTCCGAGCAGGACGTCAAAGCAGCAACATCATCTCTCATGGATGGCAACAATATACATAAATACAATCATACCAAACTCAAGTACAATAGGTGGAGAGACGGAGAAAGATACAGAGTGCAGTATATAGTACTCTGCATTTTAATGCACCAGTTTCATAGAGCAAGTCCATTGTCCATAATGGGATAGAGGTGAAACGGACTGTTCCCTAGTTTATGAAAGGATTATTCAGAAGCCTGATGACAGAGGGGTAGAAGATGTTCCAGAGTCTGGTGATGTTTGCTTTTAAGCATCTGTGCCTTTGCCGGATGGGAGCTATGAGAAAAAAGAATGACCAGGGTGGGACAAGTCTTGTATTATGTAGGTATAAGGAACTGCTGCCATATATATATTTTTTAAGTGCTGGAGTAACTCTGCAGGGCAGTATCTGTGGAGAACATGTACACACAGTGAAACTCAGCAGGATGACAAGTGACCCAAGCATCCCCTCTCTCTCCGTCCCCACCCCCTCCTAGTCATTATACTAGTTTCACTGCCATCCTGCCGAGTTTCACTGTTAGTATCACTATTATCACCTTCTGCACAGCCAACAGTGGAGCATTGTGGGCTCCACCTTTCCTTGATCATCGTTGCTTTTTGCACATCTTGCATTCATTTGTTCTATGTACCTTCTATATCTCTCTTTTCCATCTCTCCTGACTCTCAGTCCGAAGAAGGGTTGAAAGTTCTACCCAAAACATCTATTCCCTTTTCTTCAGAGATGCTGCCTGAGCTCCTGAGTTACTCCAGCTCTTTGTCTATCTTTGGTGTAAACAGTTCCTTCCTGTATGTACACATAGTCTTTATGAATATTGATTTCACGAACATCAAGTAACCCCTACTTTTTCTCTCGCCTTCCCTCCCCCACCCTCAGCTCATTCTCCGATTAGTTTCACTGTCCTTCTGATTAATTTTACTGATTGTATCCTCCTTGTCACCTGCCCCTCAGCTAACAATGAACCATTCAATATTTTTTATCATCTGCTTTGATCTCTCATTTTCACACCTTACCCTTCCTTATCTCTAGTCTCCCTCTTCCCTGAATCTCAGTATGAAGAAGGGTCTCGACCTGAAAACTTACCCATTCCTTCTCTCTCTAGAGGTGCTGCCTGTCCTGCTGAGTTATTCCAGCATTTGTGTTTAACCTTTGATTATGTCGGTTGCTTTTCCGAGGCAGTGTGAAGTGTAGATGGAGTCAAATGGTGGAGAGTCTGGTCTGTGAGCCTTGCCCACTGAGGATTGACACAAAATGCTGGAGTAACAGGCAGCATCTCTGGATAGAAGGAATGGGTGATGGTTCGGGTTGAGACCCTCCTTCAGACTGAGGGTCATGGGTGAGGGAGACGCAGAGATAAGGAAGGGTAAGGTGTGAAAACGTGATATCAAAGGGGATGCTGTTCAATGAAAATGTAGAATAGGGGAAGGTGACAACGAAGCACTCACAGTAGGTATGTTACAATACTTACCTTCAGTGGCGCTGCAATTCTGCCACTGGCCGTGTGCGCGATTTTGGCGCCTTTGAGGGGGGGGGGGCGGGGTTAAAACGCGGGTTTCTCCTACCTTGTCCTGAATTATATTTAGTTGGAGTGCAAACTTTTGCTGAAGAATCGTTCCGACGGGCGTTTTGTGTATTTTTTATTTTTATTTGCCCGACAAGTTCAGCGCTGGAGTTAGCCGTCAACGCCGACAACGGGGACGGATTTCACGCACGGGACAGGTAAACGAAAGCAGTTTATTTTATGTAAAAAAGTGCTTCTTAAGAGGCCTTTAATTCACATTTTAAAATGCGAAACGGTGATTCTTTTCCCCAAACTAACCGGCAGTATTTTTCATGCCGATACGGGGTTAAATTCACCGCAAATCAACGTTCCAAATGATCGCGTTCCAGAAAAACCCACTCGCAAGATGATTTAAATGCCCATTAATTTACAGGTATTAAACATTAAATTACTTCCATTTGGCCTATAAATCCATGACAATGAGATAAAAAAATTATGTTATATTGTGAATTCTTGTGTGAATGTTATTTGGACACTTAGGCTATTTAAAAATGTTAATCTATTCTTAAGAAATTGATAGATGTTTAGATCTAGTAATTGAATTTTGTAATTAGCTACAATTAGGTAACTAACTAATTATATGCTTTAATTTCATGGCATCTAAGTAAGATTGTTTCATATTTGTTTCAGAATGCTTCAATCTATAATAACTGAAAATTTCTTTCAGTTCTCTTAATTTTTAAGAAGGTTATGGGCTTTTAACTGTCCTCGATCACAGGTTTTGTGTTAAGTCAATGGAAAAGCAATAGGGAACAAGATGCTAATTTCCGAGTATGCAAATTGCCATAACTTTTTTAATACTGAAGATATGAAAGTGAATTAGGTGTCAAATTAAACGTCTTTTTATGCTTTATCTGATGGGATAAATTGCAGACTTGATTTTTAAAATCTCAAAATTTTGTAACATTGCTACTCAGAGATAAAATTTAATCGGGGGCAGTCAGACTGGTTTGAGAACTAGGATGAGGGAGATATGGAGAGAGGGAATACAATGGTTACTTTAAGTTAGAAAAGTGGATATTCATGCGTAGGAAGGAACTGCAGATGCTGGTTTACACCGAAGATAGACACAAAATGCTGGAGTAACTCAGCGGGCCAGGCAGCATCTCTGGAGAGAAGGAATGGGTGGCGTTTCGGTTCGAGACATAGATACATAGAAATTAGGTGCAGGAGTAGGCCATTCGGCCCTTCGAGCCTGCACCGCCATTCAATACGATCATGGCTGATCATCCAACTCAGTATCCCGTACCTGCCTTCTCTCCATACCCCCTGATCCCTTTAGCCACAAGGGCCACATCTAATTCCCTCTTAAATATAGCCAATGAACTGGCCTCAACTACCCTCTGTGGCAGAGAGTTCCAGAGATTCACCACTCTCTGTGTGAAAAAGTTTTTCCTCATCTCGGTCTTAAAGGATTTTCCCCTTATCCTTAAGCTGTGACCCCTTGTCCTGGACTTCCCCAACATCGGGAACAATCTTCCTGCATCTAGCCTGTCCAACCCCATAAGAATCTTGTACGTTTCTATAAGATCCCCTCTCAATCTCCTAAATTCTAGCGAGTATAAGCCAAGTCTATCCAGTCTTTCTTCATATGAGAGTCCTGACATCCCAGGAATCAGTCTGGTGAACCTTCTCTGCACTCCCTCTATGGCTATAATGTCCTTCCTCAGATTTGGAGACCAAAACTGTACGCAATACTCCAGGTGTGGTCTCACCAAGACCCTGTACAACTGCAGTAGAACCTCCCTGCTCCTATACTCAAATCCTCTTGCTATGAAGGCCAACATACCATTCGCTTTCTTCACTGCCTGCTGCACCTGCATGCCTACTTTCAATGACTGGTGTACCATGACACCCAGGTCTCGCTGCATCTCCCCATTTCCTAATCGGCCACCATTTAGATAATATGAGACCCATTTAGAGACCCTTCTTCAGACTGGGAGGATAGAAGGAATAGTTCGACATTCATACCGAATACAGGGCCTCGACCACCTCTCTCTCTCTCTCTCTTTCTTTCTTCCCCTTGGGCTCGGCATATATTGGGTGTGCGCGCCCCCGCCCCCGCGTCGCCCGCCTTCCACCAGCGGCAGCTCGGGACTACTTTCCACAGCGTCTCAAGATGGAGGGGGAGAAGAGAGAGAGGCGAAAGGTCGATGTTTTTAATCCGTCGCCACGTATCTCGCACCTCGCCGTGAAAAGGGGGAGACGGAGTTTTAAATAAAATCTGATTTAAAAAAAAACTCCAAGCACTCCCCTCACACACACACACACAAAGAAAAGCGGGGAGAGTGCAGGGCCGGGGAGGGAGGGAGGGAGGGAGGGAGGGGGTCGGTTGGCAGGGACTCTTTGTCGGGGCGGATGGCGGCGGCGCTGGGGCTGTGACGCGCTCCATTTTTATTCGAATATTTTGGTGGAGAGCGGGCGAGTCCGCGTCCCGCCCTCAGCCCGGCCTCGCCTCATCTCGTCGTCGTCGTTGTCGTCGCCGCTTCTTCCACACCACTCGCAGCTCAACCACCCTCCCTCTTTCCTCACCCTTCCCCGACGGCAGCGGCCTCTCCTCAGGCTTCTCCTGTCAGCAGCAGTCGTGTCAAGGATCGTCCTCTCTCTTTCCCCCACACACTGTCGACATGGCGCGTCTGGTGGCCGTCTGCAGAGACGGCGAGGAAGAGTTCCCCTTCGAGAAGAGGCAGATCCCTCTCTACATCGACGACACGCTGACGGTGAGTCCGGGGGTCGAGGAAAGGCGCTGCCGCTGGAAAGAAGAGAGGGGTGGGGGGAGGGAGGAGGAAGAAGAAGAGTCCGCCTCAGGGCCTCGGGCTTTCACTGTAGGCCCCAGTCGCTGCTGAGCCGAACTCTAGTTCGCTGTTTTTTTTCTCCTCCCCTCCCCCCTCGCTCAACCCCTCCCTCCTTCAAAGCCTCTCGGACAAGGCGAGAGATTTCCGCAGAGGCCGGGGCCCTCTCTCAATCACTCGCCTTAGTAATAAAACTTGTTTCCTTAGGCCTCGGACGCTATAAGTTGCAGAGTTCCGGAGTACTGTAGCTTCCATGGTATACGTTTCTTTTAATTTCCCAATGTAGTCTCCAGAGCTAATCATTAATTATTCTTTAGATTACAAATTATTACTCTTAACATCAAGGTCTTCATATTTTACTTCATGTGAGGCCCAGAATTGACTTGTCAGCATTTGCAATGTCTTTGGAAGGCGATTAAATTAAGACGGTCGTCAGTTTGTGCAATTTCCCATGTTGACCTAGAATACATACATTTAGTGTTTTAAAAATTGTTTTACAACGTTTATGACAACTTATGGTCGACCTAATCATCTCATAAATGTGTGTAAAATTCAATGTAAATTGTACTGCGAATTTTACTATAAAGCAAGATGCAGGGCCTTTATTTAACCCCTGAAGAACACTGGCTGTTTTAGGAACTTGCTTTGAGGTATTAAGTAGGCCATTTTAATATGCAAAATATGTTCACTCACGCAGTTGGTTGTTGGTAAAGATGGCATTATTCCCTTTTTATTTTACCCCTTTGCCTCCATTTTTTAAAATCCGGTTGTTAGCTAAATGGAATAAAGAATAAAGGATAATCTTCAGTGACTTTTAATTGGCCCAATTTCACAATCCAGAACGGGCAATTTCACAATCAAGAAAAAGTAAAGAAAATATTATGTCAAAGAAAAAGGCTTGAAATTACCCAAAACAAGCAGTTGGTCTGAAGATTTTTTTGGGGGCAGGGGAAATCACAATTCAAAGAGTACTGAGGTATTAATGAGTAAAAGGGAACATAGAGTACAGGTGTGCGTTAATGAAGAATGTAAGAGCCTGAAAGGTTCCATGGAGATGTATAAAGGAAATAATTAGCTAAAGTTAATGTGAGTTCCTTGCAGACTGAGATGAGAGAAATTATATTGGAAAATAGCAGAAAATATTAGCTGTTGTAATGAGGGGACGGAATAACACTGGAACTGATGCCTATCATACAGATTCAGTGTTTGAGAAGTTATAAGAAATTAGCATCAATAAACAAAGTTAGTACATCTGTGTTAGAGAAAATGGAACTGAAAGCTTATAATTCTACAGGACCTGACGACTGGATACCAGGGCTTTGAAGGCAGCAGCTATGGTTTCCCACGGAAGGTAGCAAATGTAACCCCATATTTTAGGAAGGAAGGCAGAAAAAATGGAACAACAAGCCAGTTGGCTTGTAGGCGCTAGGAACTACAAATGCTGGTTTACTAAAAAGATACAAGGGTGGGTTAGGCAGCATCTGTGGGGGGCATGGATAGGTGAGGTTCAGGGTCAGGACCCTTCAGTTAGTTTTATGTGGAAAAAGGAAATGTTGGCATTAATTGTTAATGGGGCATTTAAACAGTCAGAATGGATTTATAGAAGGAAAATTGTGTTTGACTAATGTTTTTCAAACCTCTAGTCAGTAGATCAAATAATAAATAAAATTATACCAGATGTTATTGGAGGTGATATACTTCTGAGTTGAGGATTTTATTAGACTAAAAAGTTGCAATAAACAGGTCATTCTTGAAGAATGAAAAGAATAAAAGGTGTGAAATGGCATTAATAATATCCAATAGTCTTGAAAATCTTCATTCTGGCATCAATGTTTTCCTGTATGTGTTAATGCAAGAAAGTGGTACTGACATAAACGATCCGCTATGAATGGCTGAGCGGGTATAAGGAATGGAAGGACCTACTCCTATTCCCCAGGTAACATTCTATTTTGTATGACCTGACCTAGGATGATATTATAATATGTAAGATTATAATGAAAGCTGCAGACAAGTGTTTAAAAAAAAAAAAAAAAAAAGCAAAGATAAGCACAAAATGCTGGAGTAACTCAACAGGACAGGCAGCATCACTGGATAGAAGGAAAGAGCGATGTTTCGGGTTGAGACCCTTCTTCAGACCTTTTTCAAACAATCTTCTGGGTATATCCTTTTAAATTTTAAACCGTACTATTATTTTGAATTTTGCAAATATGCTTTATTTGATGGGAATGTTACTTCACGTGTTTCAGAATCTATTTAAATGAATATCATAGCTTCACAATTTTGTGAAAACATTCATGCTTATACCTGAACATATTCATCTAAGTATACACACACTGCATTTAGAACCATTCTATTTACAAGCAGTATGTAACCAGTCTTGGTAAGATGAGGCAATTTGGCCGGGCATGTTGAATGGTCGGCATTTTGTTGTACAAGTCGGAGGATCCCTGAAGGTGGCAGCACAGGTAGTTAGAGGTTATGAAGGTATACTTGCTTTTATTAACCAGAGAAGTTATGATACAACCTCATAAAACATTGGTTAGATCAGTGCAGTTCTGGTTGCCACACTATAGAAAGGACGTGATAACATTGGTAAAATTGAGGAAAGCGTGTTGCATGGGATGGTGTGTTTCAGTTCAAAGGAGAGGCTGGAGTTTGTTTTCCTTGGAGTATATGAGGTTACAAGGGGTCATGATGGAGATATGCAAAATTTTCCCATTGTGGATCTGCCTAAAACGTGTGGGCATAAGTTTAAGATAATTGGTAGGAA
The DNA here is from genome assembly GCA_038087875.1 of Malacoraja senta. Lineage (NCBI taxonomy): Eukaryota > Metazoa > Chordata > Chondrichthyes > Rajiformes > Rajidae > Malacoraja > Malacoraja senta. The sequence goes on along the minus strand of CM075982.1, from coordinate 6,005,750 downwards.
TTTTACAGGGGATGTGAGGAAGAACTTTTGTTCCACCAGAGGATGGTTGGACTTGGGAATGTGCTGCCTGAGGGAGGTGATGGAAGAAGAGAAATTCGAACATTTGCAAAGTATCTTGATGAACACTTGAAAATATTGTGGACCATGTACTGATGGGTACTTGATTATGGCATGATTATGATGGGCTGAATAATCTGTTTCTGAACTGGATTCTATGACTTTCAGACCATGTTGCCTACCTCTCTTTGTGGTCTGCTCGGGCATTAAAACATGACTGAATTCTCTGTGCACATCTTGTGCCTGAGGACTTGGAACCTTTTCAACACAGAAAGGAACATGTAGTCAGATCCCTTTAGGTTCAGGTGGTGTAAACAGCACAATAGAGCCATACAATGAGAAATAAGGATCACTTCCTCTGTTACTTCATCTAGCTATTTCTGAACAGTCAATCCGGTCATGTGCCAGAGTGTGCAGTCTTAACTGCGTTGCTGTACAGGGAGTTGGCCCGATCAGGCCTGAGCCAAAGATTGTTTTATCTTGAACACTTTGAAAAGAGTCATGCAGCGTAGCAACAGGCACTTTGGCCCAACTTGCCCGCGTTGACCAACTTACCCCATCTACAATAGTCCCATCTGCTTGCGTTTGGCCCACATTCCTCTAAACCTGTCCTATCCATGTACCTATCCAAATGTTTCTTAAACACTGAACATGGGGTTGGGTAGCCAGTCAGAGTGTTACCAAGACTGACTTCTGCAGAACCTGAATTTAGTTTAGCTCTGCCTCTCTCCATGTTTATGAAATTTAAAATCCATCCATGTCTAGCCCTTTCCTTACAATCTCCTTTCCTTTTTCTCCCAGCCTGTCCTAATATTTTTTATATTTTGTCATATCCTTTCAGCTTACTTAGGCCTTGTTCCACTTAATCACCTTTGCATTTTTAGAAATGTCAAACCCATTTCATCATTCTTCTGGTTTTCTTTTCTAATTGTGTCTGCAGAATATTCATTTAAATGTAATTGTTGGAGCTGGGTGCAAGTTTAAACCACTTTTGTTACTTGGCTCATTGGTAACGCTTAGATTGCGCATGCAATTTCCTGAAACCCAGGCTGATAGTTTGAAGATAGTCGTTATAATAACTTGTTTGTAAAACAACCAAAGATGTCTCTATAGTGAGTTCCGTTTAACCCTGATTATGGATATATGGTCTTTATAATAGGTAATCCAAAGCCTTATTAAGGATTGGGATTTAAGGAGCATAGTAGTTAGAATGGTGTATGGTTTTAAGAAAAAAATTCCAGAGGTTATGCATTAAGCAGCGGAAAATAGTTGATATTGGGGTGTACCGGAATTAAAGGAGTGCCAATAAACAGATGTTGGGGTAGAGTTGGTTATAAATTGGGAAGGCTGTAGGGATTAGAAATTAGTGTGAATTTTAAAATTAAAGCAGCCAATTAATATTTTACAGATGGTTAAATAAGTTTTGTTTTGAGTTAAAATATCAACATATCTTTGTAGAAAGTGTAAGATGGGTTCAACCGATTGCATTGGATTTCTGATGTAATAATGACACGTTGGGAGTTGATTCGGTAATATTCAGAAGATGGATATTAGTGGTTATGTGAACATCCTTATCTCACATTTTCATCACAATCTTCCCACATTCCCTACAATTCTGCCCACTCCTCACTAGAGACAATTTACAGTGGCCAATTAATCTATGAACCTTTGCATCTTTAGGAAGCAGGAGGAAACCATGTGGCTGTAGGATGGACATTCAAGCTCTGTGCAGATAGTACTGTAGTTTGGGATCAAAAACAGGTTCCTTAAGCTGTGAGGCAGTAGGTCTACTTGCTGAACCACAGATATGGATGATTGTTTGTTTTTCCTAAATCATTTACTGAGGTGGGAGTGAAATTGATGGTTTGGGAACATGGTGTATGGCAGAATCTGAAGAAGCAGTTTGAAAGAGGGAAATGTTCAGTGACTTAATTGTAAATGTAACAATTGGATTTAAGTATTCCACCATGATGAGCCATGGTGCTTCAATGTTCTTCCCTTTCTACATTGGATAATGGTTCCTTTTTGCTACCTCATCCAAGTATCTATTTTTGGGTAGCACTGGATGTTTAACCCAGGTTCATTTTGAACTGGACGTTACAGCTAATTTTGATTGATTCCCCCCCCTCCCAGTGGTTACCTTGAGTGGGATTATGAATATAAATTTACTGTCATTCAGCTCTTGGGTACTTTTGCTGTCAACCCTCCTCTAAGTGTGTGCAATGAAGCCATTGCAGTATTGCTAGGAACAACACCTGGAACCAAGAGGAATTTAAACTTTTCCAGTTGCTTAAAATCAATGTTTCAAATAATAGATTGACAGAAGCCAGTGTCTTAATTTTCCGAAGTGAAAGCAGGCATCGAACAGGTCCACCACCGATTTTCTGGCACTCTAGGTCCCAGAGCCTTTTTGGATTATCTGATTTGACAGACCAACAGAGGCCACAGCCTCTTGGAGTGGAACGGTCCGCCTCGGCTGCCAAGGACCCGAGATTCCAGGCCGCAAGGTCTGCCTCGGAAGTTGACTGTGAGAACGGAGATGCCAGCTCTGGCCAAGCCGGAGTTCCAGAGCCCCGGCCATGGTGGTCCCAATGAGGTCAAGATCAGTCGCGTTGCCTGGCCTATGCGGCACATTTATGAGGGGGGGGGGGGGGGGGGTTCTAGTGCGTTCTCGTAATTTTGTCCGGATGAAAAAGGAGGTGCTAGGCCATCAGTTGCCAGAAAATCGATAATGGGCCTGTTGTGAAAATCTGACCAAAGATTCTCTAGTTCCATTTCAATTACAAGCTCGCTGATCCAAGCAGCTTGAAAATACAAAGAAAAAAGTTGCATAATATAGTAACATAGAAAATCAGTTAGGAAATCAAAAGACATTGTGGTAACTACTATGCCTTTTGATGTGATCTTTGCGGGTTATGAAAGCTGGTCTGACACTTCACAGGTTTTTAAAGAACACTAAAATGAGATCAGTTTATTGGAAAACTCAGCAGTTCAGGTAACTGGAGAGAAGCAGTTGAGTTTTTAAACTGTAGGACATGTTAAAAATTGAACGCTTTACTTTGCACGGCAGGTTTGGGAGGATGGTGAGAACCAGAATCTGGTTTTGGGCAGATCGAGGAACTAATAACAATTGTAGTGGAGGCTTATGAACACACATTCTCAACTGGCTGATCTCCAAACATGTCTATGTTGGCCTAGAACGAGGAAATGGCTTTCGTCATTACTTAACACCTTTCTCCAGTCCTCATGTACAATCTTTATATTTTAAGGCCCACTGGTATATCTTCACCATGACAGAATTCTGACTATACGACCGACTAAAATGAGGCGCTTATGCACGATGCTTGAGCTTATTGAGTCTCCTGCCTCAAAATCTTTCTTCGGGGCATTGCTTGCTTTCTTGGATCCTCAGCAAGGTCTCATTTCTAGGAGTCGTCTTCCTTTTGTGGCCACACCTGTCCATCATCTTGGGTGATAGTGATCCCGTTTTGGACCCTTGCTTGACAATACTGGATACAGAAGCTTGGTTCGCCCCAATCAGCTTTGCGATCTCTTGCTGTGACTTCGAGCAATGCTGATACAAGGTTATGATCTTATTAATTTGCACTTATTAATTAACGTTATTTTTTTCAATGCTACACTGGGATGATACCAGAAGAACCCTTTCAAAAGATTTATAGGGTTTCAGAAAAATACCAGAACAAATGGTGGGCATAAAAACTCCACATATTAAAAATATAGCAAAATCATAATCATCATCATAATCATTCTTTATTAGCCCAAGTATGTTTTGGAATTTGATTTGCCGTACAGTCATATCAATGGAAAACAACAAGACACACAAAATATATTTTAACATAAACATCAACCACAGTGACTCTTCCACATTCCTCATTGTGATGGAAGGCAAAAAAAAAGTTCAATCTCTTCCCTTTTTTCTCCCGCAGTCGGGGGCCTCGAGCCTTCCGTTGTCGGGCCTTCTGCATCGGGGGGGGGGGGGGGGGAATCTCAGCTCCCCGCACCGGGCGATCAGACCCCGGGTCGGTGCTGGTTGAACCTCCTGCGACTTTGGAGCTTACCGATTTCAGTTCCTCCCCAAGACTGCGAGCTCCTCGATGGTGAAATCCGCAGGCCGTGGTTGGAGTGTCGTCCCAGGCAAGGGATCACAGGCTTCGATGGTAAGTCCACAGAGGGGTGGGGCTCAAAGTCAGTCTCGAGCAAGGCTGCCAGCTCCATGATGTTAGGCCGCAGAGCGACCGGAGATACGATCCGGAAAAAAATTGCATCTCCGGCAAGGTAAATCAACCTCTGATTCAATTAATTTGCACAAGTGTGTATGTTCATTCAACTTGCACTACCAGCTTTTGCCAGTTGTCTTTTTGATCTCCAATAGTCTTCCCTCTTACCTGTTCTCTGCAACTTACAACACTTCCAATTTGCTAACTTGCCTTGACTCTGAAAGTTAACTGTTTATCACTCCACATGCGACCTGAGCATTTTCTGTTAGTTCCAATTTTCAGCATTTACAATATTTTGCTTTTTAACACAAAGCATTAAAACATTATGGTTTCACCGTTTTGCACTCAAGATGACTACAAAATAAAAATGGACTAGTGAGCCATGGAATTTGTAAAAAAAACAACAACAATATCGCAGGTACATGATGCTGGTGGCCTCACCTGTATTTTAGGGTGATCTTTTTCAGTTGTGTAGGCCATACACTCGATTTGTCTTTTCCGAAACTTTGAGCAAGATGTTATTGTTGCTTTTGTTTATCTTTGAACAGTAAGTGTTTCTGCGCTTATCACTAGAGTTTTCAGAAATGTTGTGCATTGGCTTGCCAAATAATATAGCTTATCCACAAAATAATAGGCATAGAACTCGCTGCTTAAGTGAATTGTCAGATGGAATATAATCAACCAAACATGACTCCCCTAATCTTGCCACCATTCTACTTGCAGAACCAAAGAACATGGTACAGATCTTGCAATGTCCATAGTGGTTCCCTGGGCAGGAAAGAAAAAAGGCCATTAATTCTTTAGTTGGTGCATTTTACTGGGACCCATGCTGAGGGAATGACTTTTTGGAAACATTAAGCACTGGTTGAAGATGAAAGTAGTGAAAAATGGGCACAGATTGGCTGATCTTTTGAAGTTGTCTCATTTAGTTGACTTGAAATGAGCCTAAATGTTGTTTACCCTTCTGCGGAAAGCAGAGAACAAATACCAGGCCTCTGCTTTCTATTTATACTGCTTAGTTTAACCTTTGGCTAATTTGATGTTGTTGGTGTTGGATTGTTTAGACATTTTCTGTGGCTTCATGGCGGTTCTGTTAGCAGATTCCTATAAAGTTAAAATGAAGATTTGTATTAATCCTGTGAAATGTCAATGTTTTTTAAGCTAACATCATAGTCATTTTTTGTTTAAACAGCTAAATTTGCCTTGTATTGAAGAAGCAACATGATTCATAAAATCTATCTAGATAAATTGGGGCAGCCAGGACCCTCAGTTGATGGTATCTGCACAGTGCAGTTTGGAGAATTTAAAAAGTAAAAAGTTAATCTTCTGAATATTCATGTAGTTTTGCAATCTATGGAACCTTATTATACAAATGCATTGTTAAAGTAATGAGAAATGAAAGTTTGAAATCCAAGAATAGTAACACTAATTCAATAATGCCATTTTGAATGATGAAGCACAGTATTTTAATTTGAAATGTAGTAATAATACACTTTATTGTCACTGTAAATACATACAACAAAATTTCAGGCGCACTGCCCGAGCGGAGCTCCAACTTAACAAATAAATAATAACGACAATGGAAACCACAAAAACGGCAAGAAAAACGTCATCAGCATGTGCAATATTTCACAGTATAGTGTTGTGGCAGTACAAAATATTGGCTATGGGGTTCAGTGCAGAGTTCGGAGTGGTGATGGCCTTGGGGTAGAAACTGTTTGTTAATCTTGTGGTGTGATTTGATGGATCTGTAACGCTTTCCTGAGGGCAGAAGGGCAAACAAGTGATGTGTGGAATGAGATCAGTCCTTTAGTATGCGTGATGCCTTCCGCAGGCAACGAGAGCTACAGATCGCTTCCAGGGCAGGCAGGTGTGTGTTGGTGATCTTCCGGGCTGTATTGATGACTCTGCAGACGCAGAACTGTTGCCATACTATACCAGGATGCCATGTGTCAGGACACTCTCTATGGAGCAACAGTAGAATGACACTAGCAGCTGTTGTGGCAAGTTGACTTTCATGAGTGATCTTATGTGCTTTTAGACATTTTAGGATAGTGCTAGTTTTTTTTTCTAATTGTTGCTATGTCCCAAACATTTATTTCCTGAAAACTCAATTGAGCAAAGAAATATCCACAATCACAAATCTATTTTAAATCTCCAGTTTGACTTTGAAATACCAGATAATTGAAGAATTTGAAAAGTCACTTTACTTTGTTCTCTTCTGATTTTGTATACTAAATCTGTTATTGTGGTTAAATTCTGTGGGACATTTGATCAAATCTGACTTCCGAGCTGGAAGTGCAATGTTGGCAACTGCACAAAATATAGTAGTCATAATTATTTTGTAATGACTGGTACTACCGGGTGATGGCCGCCTCACCAGCAGTCTGTCTTGTCCCTTCTCTGTTTTTATTATTTTAACTATGTCTTGAATGTTTGTTTTAATATCTCTTGGTATGTTTTATGTGGGGGGTGCGGGAGGAAACTTTTTCCAGTCACTTACCTCGACGGAGATGCGATTTTTCTCCGTGTCACATCTCCGTCCGTCCGTCCCCCACCCCCCCCCCCCCCCGGAAGTTGTGCGGCCTTTCCTGGAGACCGGAGCTTCAAGGCGCGACGTGGACTTACCATCGCGGAGCCTGGGATCCGGTAAGAAGAGGCGGACTCGGGAGCTCCATGCGGGAGTGTTCCGATCCGTCCCGATGCCAGAGTTTCGATCATCCCGATGAGATCAGCGGACCGTCGGCAACGGCCCCGACCAGGTGTGAATAAAGGAGGATGATGACTGAACTTTATTGCCTTCAATCACACTGAGGAATGTGGGTTCCACTGTGGTGGATGTTTATGTTAAACTTAATTTTATGTGCTGTGTGTATTTTTGCTTTTTACTTAGTATGGCTGTATGGTAACTCGGGTTTCACTGTGCCTTAAGTGCCTTAATTAAATTGAATCTTGATCTTGAATCTCATGATTTTACCTTGCTTCTTATACATTATTTTTTGTGAAAAGATCCCTGGAAATGTCGTTTATTCGATGAAAGGACCATTATGTGATCATTAAGGTTTTGCCTGATTTACTTCTGCCCTTCCTTAAATCTTTTAATGATGAATTAATTCAAAATATACTCAAATAATAACCACAGCAGAAAATAAATGACTTTACCATGATTTGTCCTTGTCTCTCGCATTGAGAGGTTGTGTGCAGAAGTTAATCAATTGCAATTGAGGACAAAATGTGTTCGTTTTTTTACTGTTATCATGAAATAAGGTTTCACAGTTCCTGTGACCTGGATTCAATCGTGGTCTTTGGGCACCCTGGTTTTCTTCCACATTGCGAAGATGTGGTTTTGAATTACTGAGCAAATCACATACAAGAACTTCGTCTACAAGTGCTTAATGATGCTTTTGTTGTTTTACTGCAGTTAGATGTAGAAATGAGCCATACTTGCCTGGAAGTCCCAGGTTCAATCTCTGGTCTTGATAGATTGTAGGCTCAAAGCACCATTTTGTCTCTGTACCATTTAAGGTGGGATAAAAACTAGAGATATTCACTCCTGATTGAACACTAGCCCCATGGAATATGAATGCAATTGGATTTTGCATGACAAAATCTATTTCAATTATTATTTGGTGCCTTTTAGGGCATTGTTACAATGTCACTTGATTTTGTGGGCTTTTTTTAGCAATGTTACAAAATTTTGAGATTTTAAAAATAAAGTCTGCAATTTAGCCCATCAGATAAAGCATAAAAATAAGTTTAATTTGACACCTAATTCACTTTCATATCTTCAGTATTAAAGAAGTTATGGCCATTTTCATACTCGGAAATTAGCATCTTGTTCCCTATTGCTTTTGCATTGACTTAACACAAAAGCTGTGATCGAGGAAAGTTAAAAGCCCATAACTTTCTTAAAAATTAAGATAACTGAAAGAAATTTTCAGTTATTATAGATTGAAGCATTCTGAAACAAATATGAAACAATCTTACTTAGAAGACATGAAAGTAAAGCATATAATTAGTTAGTTACCTAATTGTAGCTAATTACAAAATTCAATTACTAGATCTAAACATCTATCAATTTCTTAAGAATAGATTAACATTTTTAAATAGCCTAAGTGTCCAAATAACATTCACACAAGAATTCACAATATAACAATTTTTTAATCTCATTGTCATGGATTTATAGGCCAAATGGAAGGAATTTAATGTTTAATACCTGTAAATTAATGGGCATTTAAATCATCTTGCGAGTGGGTTTTTCTGGAACGCGATCATTTGGAACGTTGATTCCAAAATGCCACTAGGAACGATTCTTCAGCCAACGCTTGTAACAAAATATTAACCAGGACAAGGGAGGAGAAACCCGCGTTTTAACCCCGCCCCCCTTAAAGGCGCCAAAATCGCGCACACGACCAGTGGCAGAATTACAGCGCGACTTAAGGTGAGTTTTGTAACATACATACTTTTTTTCCGCAATTTATTTATTTTAAAAGAAATCTGCTAATTTGATTAGTCCAGGCAAGATAAAGATTTAATTCTTGAGATGGAGCTTTGGTGTACTATTACTAAACTAAATATTAATTTTAAATATATAGTACTCGGTAATTCAAATTGTAAACAAGCAGGACTAAACCACGTGGTTTATTGAGCATGCCCTATCATTCATTAAGATGTACGTGGTTGTGCTGATTTTTGGCCATGGCTCAACTTTCCTACCTGGTTCCATAATCAGTAATTTCCCCATTAACCAAAAAATTGCATTTCAGTAAGGAATACATTAAATTATATTAATGATTGCATTAAATGCACACCTCTGGGTAGCCATGGTTTTTGAGTTAATATATCCTCGTCTGTGACAGATGGATGATCCCTTATTTTGAAGCCATGTCCCTAATGGGTTCTTCAAAGATAGGAAATGTTTTCTAAGCATCTACCCTTTCAAGCCCCTTCCAAATCTTAGCTGATATCTTTCAATACGATCATCCCTTATTCTAACATCAATGTATACCTAACTTGCTTACTCCTTCATAAGGCAATCCTGATTGATTCCCATTGATTCTTAGGAGTTATTCATGGGAAGCTTCTTAGAACTGCCTCTGAAGTTAGACACACAATGCTGGAGTAATTCAGTGGGTCAGGCAGCATACTGCCTCTAAAATAGTCTATATCCCCTTAGATGCAACTAGAATTGTATGCCATACCCCAGATATTACCACCAATATTCTTTATAATTATAGCAACATTTGTATGTAGATGGATTAGTGAGTACATTTGCCAACAATACCAAAATTGGAGGAATTGCAAACAGTTTGGCATGCTGTCAGAAGATACAGCAGGATATAGACCAGTTGCAGAATTGGGTGAAGAAATGGCAGATGAAGTTTATCCTGAGCATGTTTGAGATGATGCACTTTGTAAGGTTGAATATAAGGAGAGAATACAGAGTTAATGGCAAGACCCTTAACAACATTGGTGTGCAGGGGGATCTTGGAGTCCAAGCTCATAGCTCGCTGAAGGTGGCAAAGCAAGTATATGGGGTGGTTAAGAAGGCGTATGTAATACTAGGGGCATTGAATATGAAAGTCAGGAAGTCATAATGCAGCTTTGCAGGCCTTTGGTTAGGCCGCATTTGGAGGATTGTGTGCAGTCTGGTCGCCTCATTACCGGAAGGATGTGGAAGCTTTGGGGAGGGTGCAGAGGAAGTTTACAAGAATGCTGCTTGGCTTAGAGGGTTTCATCTTCCAGGAGAGGTTGGATAGACTTGCGTTGTTTTCTCTGGAACATCAGAGATTGAGGGGAGACTGATAGAAGTATATAAAATTATGAGAAGCATAGATTGGGTAGACATAACCTTTTCCCCCAGGGTAGAAATGTCCCACACTAGATGGCATAGCTATAAGGCTAGAGAGGAACGTTTAATGGAAATGTGCTGGGTGAGTTATTTTACACGGTGGTGAGGCCTGGAAGGCATTACCAGGAGGCAAACACAGTAGTGGCATTTAAGAGGCTTTTGGATGGCACATGGAAGTGCAAGGATCAGAGAGATATGGATCAGGCATATGAGATCAGTTTAACTTGGCATCATGAATGGCATAAACATTGTGGGCCAAAGGGCCCATTCCTGTGCTGTACTATGTATATTCTATTTCACTATTAAATTCCATTCCCTTTTTTACAAGACCATTTTCCCACTTGCCGCCTTAATTCTTTGCTTAATCTTATTCTTGCTGTACACTTTGTACTTGTATGAGGAATCCAGATTCCCCAGTGCAGTAGCACCCTGTAATGTAAAGTGCTGTTTTTGTTACTAAAGCAGATAACTTCACATTCCTCCCCTATTCATCCATCGCAAGCCACATGTTTAACATATAAGTAATTTATATAGATCAAGGCTTCATCACTAAACTCTGCGGCACCCTGCTAGTTACTTGCCAAAATGAAAAGGATCCGTTTATCCCAACTAATTTATGTTGGTTAATCAATCCTGTCCATGCAAATAGATCGCACCCAATTCCCCGTACTCTTACAGGGTAACATTTTATGCAAGATCTTTTTTGAATGCCTTAAGGAAACACAAACTTGCATTTCTGGTTCCTCTTTTTACCCGTCCTACCTACAATATGAAGGACTGATAATAGAGGCATAGATAAGGTAAATAGCCACAATCTTCTTCTGAGAGCACAGAATTCTAAAACTATAGGGTGCAGGTGTAATGTTAGAGCGACCCTATGGAGAACATTTTCACACGGGTGTGAGTGGGCATCAAATAAGCTACCAAAGGAAGTGGTGGAGGCGAGTTCAATTGCAAAATTTAAAAGACATTTAGACGGGTACATATATAGGAAAGGTTTACTGGGGCATGGGCCAAGCACAGGCAAGTGGGGTCATTGGTTAAGCATTTTAGTCAGCATGGAGTAGTTGGGCCAAAAAGTCTGTTTCTGTACTGAAAGGCTCTGACTCTCAATGTATTATTACTTCCATAAATGTGTCTTTATACAGATAGCAAAGGCAAACCCAATTTAAAAAAAAAGTATATTCACTTCAATTGTCCAAATATCTGTGCCGTAAATTAAACTAATCATCTCTCCACGTGATCCATATCCCTCCATTTCCTGCATATCCATGTGCCTATCTGAAAGCTTCTTAAGTGCTGCTTTTGTATCTGTTTCTACCACCACATATGGTAGTGAGTTCTAGGCACCCATGTATAATTAAAAAACACAAAAATAAAAAACGTTCTCCATACATCTCCTTTAAACTGTCCCCTCCGCCCAACCCTCACCTTAAAGCTATGCCCTCTACTCTTTGACATTTCCAGCCTGGAAAAAAGGTTCTGATTGCCTGCCTCTCATAATTATATATCCTTCTATCTGGTCTTCCCTCAACCTCCAACATTCCAGAGCAAACAATCTAGGTTTGTCCAGCCTTTTCTTATAGCTAAAACCTTCTAATTCAGGCGTCATTTTAGTAACCCTCTACTGCACCCTCTCCCAAGCCTCCACATCTTTCCTGTAATGGGGTGATCAGAACTGTTCACAGAAATCCAAATGCAGCGTAACCAGTCCTATAAAGCTGCAACATGACTTTCTGGCTCTCTTATATGCAATGCTCTGACCAGTGAATGCAAGTATACTACACCACCTTTATCACTATCTGTTTGTGCTGCCACTTTTGAGGAGCTATGATCTTGGACCCCGAGATTCCTCGGTACATTAATTTAAGTGTCCTGTCACGAACTGTATACATTTCGACTTCCCAAAGTGCAGCACCTCACCTTTGCTTGGATTAAACTCCTGCATTTCTCTAGCATATCTGGAACTGATCTATATCTTGTTGTACCCTTTGGCAGCCTTCCTCACTGTACTTAACTCCACCAATTTTGATGTCTGTAAACTTACTAACCTAAGGACAGGCACGGTGGTGCAGCGGTACATTTGCTGCCTTGCAGCGCCGGAGACCCGGGTTTGATCCCGACTACAGGTGCTGTCTGTACGGAGTTTGTATGTTTTCCCCGTGACTTGCGTAGGTTTTCTCACAGATCTTTGGTTTCTTCCCACACCCCAAAGGCGTACAGGTATGCAGGTAAATTGGCTTGGTAAAATTGTAAATTGTTCCTAGTGTGCAGGATAGTGTTAATGTGCGGGGATTGCTGGTCGGCACAGACCCCGTGGGTCAAAGGGCCTGTTTCCCTACTAAACTAAACTAAAAACTACCCATCTACATTTACTTCTAAGTATAGCATAGCAACAAGAGGCCTCAGCACAGATCCCTGGAAAACACCACTGGTCACAAAACTCCAGTCTGAATAACACCCTTCCACCAAAACCCTGTCATCAATATAATTTCCTCGTTTTTTTCATAAACAAGGACTTCTTTGTAATATCTCCATCTGCTGGAATCATTTCGGAAACTGAGCAGGTTTGCAAGATCATAAACCAGTGCATCTGCTATCTTTACATCTACAATATAGCCACTTAAGATTCCAGGCTGCAACCCACTAGCTGCAGGGAACTTAGTTTATTAGTTTATCTAATATGTTTCCTGTTGATAATGATTATTTTACTTTCAGCCCTCTCTTTTCCTCCATCTTGCATGTAGAGTTCTGGAGTTGATTCGGTATCTTTTATAGTGAAAATAGATTCAAAAATCTCCAAAATATAAATGAACAGTAGGAATTTGGTGTTTAAATAAATGAACCGACATTTTTCCTTGGAGCATTTAAATGTCAAGACTGATAAATCTTCTGCGTTTGAGAAATACTGATATTTCTTTGATTTTAATGTAAATATTTAGAACTTAGTTGCATCTGGATCACAGTTAAAATTTAAAATGATGTCAATAATGAATGAATCTGCTGCTTCTATTCTCTCAATTTCAAGATGGAATAATTAACAACAAAATATATATTTCCCAAATGGGAGGTAGTTAGTATGGAATAGAGCAATCTTGTGGTGTGTATGTTAAAAATAATAAAATGTAAATAACTAAGCTTATTGGCCTTGATTGCTCTAAGAAACCAGAAGCATTTTTTTCATATGTAAGTTGGAACTGCAGATGCTGGTTTACACCGAAGATAGACACAAAATGCTGAGTAACTCAGCGAGACTGGCAGCATCTCTGGATAAAAGGAATGGGTGACGTTTTGGGTCGAGACCCTTCTTCAGACTCTGAAGGACAGATGCTGCCTGTCCCGCTGAGTTACTCCAGCTTTTTTTCTTCATGAGATCACCTGTACAGCCATAAATCTATATGAATTGCAATCAGAATATTCTTGAATGTCAATATTAATTGTTATGGGGGACATTGTAGATAAGATGTCTTTATAATAACTTTAGAAATGTTACGGTATGCATATGTGTAACATTATCGAGATGCTTTAAAGAGAAGAAAGCCAGGTTAAAGTGTCATGTCACAGACAGTAGGTGTGACTGAAGTTTGGTTCAGTTTTAAATTAGTGGATCATGGCCCTAAGTAGTTGAAAACATGATTGTCAAAAGTAAGGAGGAACTTGAGAGTGATGGAATGTGGAGATTTAAGTAAATGGAGTGGGTTTTAAACACAATCATTTTACATTTTAAATCCTTGGAAAAACTGGGAGATTTGTTGAAACCATGTGTTTTCATTCTCCATTTGTGTTTGCCCGTGTAAACTTTATAATGCTATGTTACACCCCAGTCACCTTTATCTCCTTGGGAAGATCTTGCTAACTACTTTCACCTGGGGTGTGTTGGCAAGAGCACAGTGTTGAGTAGGCATTGTCTGTTGTGCAACTGAAGCCCCACGATAGGGTAATGGAGCAAGTGGAGACTATTTTATCAAAGGTCCAGGGTTTTCAAGTGAAAATGCACGGTTTAAACTTGAGCACATCATTTGCATTCTCCCCTTTTGGCAAGAAGCAATGATCACCCCAAAGATTGTGCTGTATTCTTCAGGGCTACTTCCTTTTTTCATAATGATTTCAATGGTTGATTCAACCATGCCAAAATCCTGGGGGGGGGGGGAAGGATGACTTTCTTCCCCCATCCCACCACCTTCCTTTAAAAAAAAATCCAGATTTGCCTCCTTTTTTTCTTCCTGGAGTTGATACTGTATGATAGGATGGTGTTGCAGAAATTCAGAAGAATGCTGCGTAGTTTCAAAAGCGAATGCAGTGAAATGCTGAAATCTCACGGCAATGCTCTGAGATTGTTGCACTGATTAATGTGAACACAAAACAGCATGTGTTGTAGTAGAGGTTTCTACGCAAGATGCAACTTACATTATGAATCGATCCTTTGTTAAACAGAAAATTCAATTAAATAACACCTTGTTTCAGCAAACATTCAAGTAAATGTTAATTGTGGAACAGCTAAATACAAAATATGACCTTTTAGTGCTTTTTATACTGTTTATTAATATGAATGTCAAGTAAATTCAATATTGTGGGAAGTATGATGTTAAACATCTTGAATTTTCTGATGAATTATTAAATTACTGTGGATCAGTCAACTGATCCATAGAATTAGCAGTGCCAGTTGGGTGCTACGACTACTTGATCAGTGACATCAAGAACTTTGACTTTAGGCTGTGCACGCCATACGCAAGAAGAAGAAGAAGCTCAAGCACTTTGCATCACAATTCAGAACCTTCCTCACTTGTAAAATGAGCACTGGTTTGATGCATTTTAACTTGCCATCTGGGAATGGTACTTAGAAAAACCTGTATGCTGATTTGGAATTGAGGGTGGATTTCTTCAAATTGTTGCTCCAACATTTTCCTTTATGTTATGAAATATATAGTTCAAAATATTTTGACATGGGCTTCTCTCTTTGATCAAATCTACATAGTGTAATGGAAATGTGAATGTTTAAGATTAATGCTGATGGATTTAAAAACATCTTTAAGTCTTTAAAAGGCTTTTGCAGAACAATATCTGATAAGTCACAGCGTAACAGAAGATTGTACTATTAGATTTGACCTTTTTAGTGTAAGTTGTGAAAAGAGACAATAGAAACTTCCCGTTGTGGCAGTTGCTTTTATATGTTGCAAATCACCTAATTTCTTTTGTTATAATGATTGTTAACTGTTATTTTTTCCCCTCCAGATGGTAATGGAATTCTCTGACAATATGTTGAACCTGGATGGTCACCAGATCAATGGTGCACAGTTAAAGCAATTTGTTCAGGTAAGGAGGTACTGTTTTAAGACGCCACAGACTTGTGTACTCTTCAAAAAGCAGACAACAGACAGTCTATATTCCACTGTTCATTCCCACGGCTACATGTGGGCCAGTAGATATCCCCCCCAGTCTTCTATCTCCGCACGTTTATAAACATCAAGAACAAATTACTTGGTCTTATTATTGTGATTCAACTCGGCCTCCAGACTAAAGTATTTTTTTTTTCAAGAAAGTAAACATTATTGCAAACATCAGTATTAAAAGTAATACAGATTAACAGTAATCTGAAATTAAAAAATAATGCTGGAAACACTCAGCCCATCAAGCAGTATAAGTGGAAAGAGAAATAGTTAATTTTCATACTGGAGACCAAGTTCTGAAGAGAAGTCTCTAATCCAAAAAGTTAAATCTATTTATTTTTCCACAGTTGTTGCCTGACCTGAATATTATTTTGTATTTTCAATTTTGAGAGGTAAGGTAATACTTGAAAGTGGTTTGTCAGAATGATGGTGTGTAATAGCTATTTGGAAGCATTAGATTTTGCAGCTAGCAGGCCATTTGTATTAGAAATCCAACGTGTTCCATGTTAAATGCTGCGGGAGAGTCTTGTAACTTGACCTAATGTTAAGGACCTCATATTATGCCTACTTACTTGACAGCATGATCCTATTGGCGTGAAATGATTTGATTCAATTTGAAATGTAGTTCCCGTTAGATGATTGGTGGACTGATTGACATGTGACAGTATAAATGGGTACAAACAATAATCCTTTACCAATCCCTGTAACATGTGGCATCAAAGGACAGGTTTTAAAATGTCTTACAACCGAATAGTCAAAATCAAGTTGAATACTCAGATAATTAATGTGCATTTAAACATCTATTAAACCACAAGTAGAGAGCAATATGCGATTAACTTAGCTATACCTATTGTTAATTAGTCAGTGACCGCATTCAATTAAGACAGTGAAGGGCTGGATATACTAGCTATGACAGCCATAAAACTGAAGAGTCAAATACACACCAATACTCGATAAATTATGAAGTATCCTTGGACTCTGGCTGGCCCAGAAATTGAACAAGTGGTATGATGTCCAATTAAATGGTAAACTGTCCAATTCTTTCCTGCTGCTAAGTTAGTGCAGAAAATCTGTATTTAAATATTTTCCATGAAATTGGTGTTGACCTATTGCTTGTAAGAAACAAATAACCACAATGAATGGGTTGTAAGTGTTTTCTTTGATCACTGTTAATATGAAAAGCAATGTACATGTTTGGCTTCAAGACTGATTCGACTGCCTTGAATTATCCCAGAAGATGTAACATGCATATCCACTGGAAATTAGAGATTTAACCTCTGATCTGAGGTTTGGGAGTTGATCAGAATGGATACTAATCCTTACACCAATTCCAATTGATTTTTGCTAAACTCCAAATTGTCCTGATGTAGATGCAAAGTTAAGTCGCATTCTGTGCAAATATGCCACTGGAATCTTCAAACATGATACCAAGTTTTCTTTTGTCGCATATTATTAATAGCAAAGTTTCAGTGCGTTGGATTGTACTAATAGTTAACTATTAAATAAGGTTAAAATATGGAACACACCGGTGGGCACATCATACCACTTGTTCCATTTCTGGGCCTGTTATTAAGTCCAAGGACACTTTGTAATTTATTGAGACGATAATCCAGTCTTGGTGTGTATTTGGCTCCTCAGTTTTATGCCAATCATAGCTAGCATATCCAGTCCTTCACTGTCTTAATTGAATGTGGCCACTGACTTTAATATAAAATAGGTATGGCTAAGTATATCTCATTTTGGTCTATTTGTGGTTTAATGGATTTTTAAATGCACTTTAATTATCTGATTATTCAACTTGATTTCAACAATTAGATTGCAAGACATTTTGAACCTGTAAAACAAGTCCTTTGATGCCACATGTTACATGGGGTTGATAAAGGATTATAAGGGTGAGGCCTTGGGATGCAGTGTCTAGAAGCATTATCTTCACACTCATCCTGTTCATCTTGTGAGGTAGCTGCTGAACTCTGGCTTGATCACTGGGTGCCACTATAAAAACAGAGACGGGTGTAGGCCGATCACCTTGAGTAGATTCTGGGCCATTGCCTCATTTATGTGCCACTTCCCGGTTTCTCCTGGTCGCTCAATTGCTGACATTTTAAAAGGTGGAAGCAGACACTTTTTTATAAACAATTGATCATTGGATCATAAGTGATAGCAGCAGAATTATTCCATTCGGTCCATTAAGTCTACTCTGCCATTCAATCATGGCTGATCTATCTCTCCCTCCTAACCCTATTCTCCTGCCTTCTCCACATAACCTCTGACACCCGCACTAATCAATAATCTATCTATCAACGTTCTATCTATCCCTCTAACGTTTATATGTACATTAAATCTTTTGTGGCTTGAAACAAAAATCCCACAAATCAAATATTTACCATTTGCCGTGAAAGATTTGAAAAAAGCTAAGTTGTCCGATTTTCTGACGTTTTTGGATGTTAAAAAAAGCTAATTTGATTCCTTGCATGTGTAATCAATTACCAGTACCCACATATACCATTTTCAAAATTGTTTCATGTCCTTATATTTTTATTTTCTGCAGATCACTTGATTATTGTTTTGTTTGAAGAACTAGAATTAAGCTGCTGTGTCATTAGCAGATATTAAAATTAGTTTCGCTGTAAATGCAAACTCCTTGTTTTCAACTGAGAAATAAATAGTAGTTTGAAAAGCTTTTGCTGCAAATTCAAAGCATCCAGATAGGTAGTTCTGTATCCTAGATTCTGTATTCTATAACCTAGATCCTAGGTTACAATCTTTGTAACCTACATTAATATTTGAAGCAAAGACTTATATAATGCAAGAGTTTTTATTTTGAGGCATATTTCTCAATTAGAGTTACAGCTAAAATGAAATAATTTTGTTCCAGCAACATGGTATGCTCAAGCAGCAAGACCTTAATATTGCTATGATGGTAACATCCCGTGAAGTCTTCAGTGCACTTTCTCAGCTGGTTCCCTGTGTTGGATGTCGACGCAGCGTGGAGCGTCTGTTCTCACAGCTAGTAGAATCTGGCAATCCAGCCTTGGAACCACTTTCAGTGGGTCCCACCGGAGTACTTTCAGTAACTCGTGTCTGCATGACAGATGCAAAAAAATTGTATACATTATTTTATGTACATGGGTAAGTGAATATATCTAAATTTTATCTTTCTCTATGCCGTATTTTACTATCATACATACTTTGCTGCATTATATTGATGTTTTAATTTTACTCTTGGATAAAATTGCTTTGTTAAGAAAATGTCAGAAATAGTTTTTCATACTCCTGTGGGGTGTTGCAGTGTCTGTTAGGAGTCTGTCTGTGTTCATTTTGGCCAATGTGTGAATAATCCTTTAATCAGTCGGGTTTTAACCGGCTATTAAATGGAAGTAACCTGTATCTACATATTTTTGTAAAAACTAATGGAATTGAAAAGTGGGCAATAGAAACTCTTGGGAAGGGAAAAAGCAAAAGGATGATCCAGTTAATAAGCCAATTTTTAAAAATTCCTTTAGCAGACAGAAAAGATCTACGTGGATTGAAATAAAGTGACGATTTCCCCTAAACATTCTACCATTGTCACTTCTTTCAAATTTCATTGCAAAATTATTGTTTTGATCTTCTAAATGGGTCCACGTTTACCACCTATAGGAGAGAACGTTCATTAGGCTATGTAGCAATATTTTAAAACCACTGCCATGTTCTTACCCTCTATATACTCTGAAGATAGAATTGCATCAAATCTGTAGTAACAATTCATTTAACTAACATGATAATATTTGTTTCAGTGCTTCAATTTTGACTTGGCTGAATGTAACAGTTGAAAATAAAGTATACTTTTATTTAGCTGTGTTCTTTGGAGGGCTTATGGTGACTTGAAAGCATAATTTAGATTTGACTTTTCCAGTTTTTCTAGTGTATCTGGACAAGGTATGTTTTGATAATATCGCCTGCTTTACTGTTACTTCACTACTGATACTGTAGCCTGACCCGTGATTTCACATAAGCTACTCCATTTTATCACATAATACTTTATTGCAGAAGGACCGGCATATATTTAAAAAATTGTCCTATCAAACCAGTTGAAGTCAAGGTCAACAGCTGGAGAAATCTGAAAGGGAACATTGTGTACTGATTATGGTGCTGGACTAACCATGTACAGCATGTGTATTTGAGTAGATTTGTAGAATGCTTTGAATTTGGTAATTAATTGTCACTTCTGAATTTCTTTAGGTCCAAATTAAATGAGACAATCGATGCAATTCCTAAAAGTAAAAAGAACAAAAGATGTCAGCTACATTCATTAGACACACACAAGCCAAAACCGTTGGGGTAAGTTATAGCTATAGTTCTTCTGTACTTTGCTGTAAAAAAGACAATTCTCTTATTCAGTCCAACTTAAAAATTCTTGAATACTCTGATTTGAACACAGCCAATGACAAATCAGGGAGAAACTGATCTTTTGGTGGAAAAAATTTGGAATTGATTTTTAAAGAATTAATCATTAAATTATTTTGAAGATAGCCCCAAAGAGCTGGAGTAACTCAGCAGGTCAGACAGGATCTGTGGAGAAAAGGAAAGGGTGACGTTTCGGGTCGAGACCCTTCTTCAGACGGTCGCAACCGGAAACATCACCTATTCCTTTTCTCTAGAGATGCTGTCTAACCTGCTGAGTTATTCCAGCTTTTTGTGTCTATCTTCGGTTTCAACCAGCATCAGCAGTTCCTTCCAACGCATTAATTTATTTTGTTTAGACATGGAGCATTTGTGGATACAAGTTTCTTTAAAAAGAAGTTAAGTAAAATATTGAAGGTAGACACAAAATGCTGGAGTAACTCAGCGAGACAGGCAGCATCTCTGGTGAGAAGGAATGGGTGGCGTTTCGGGTCAAGACCCTTCTTCAGACTGCATATTAAGTAAAATATATCTGGAAAATATTAAATAAAAATAAAATTGGATCATTTGGGGCCACAACAAATAGATCAAATAAGTTTAGTTTAGAGATACAGCGCAAAACAGGCCCTTTCCGCCTACCAGGTCCGCGTCGACCAGTGATCCCCCGCACATTAACACTATCCTATACCCACTGGAGACGTTTTTTACATTTACCAAGCCAATTAACCTACATACCTGTAAGCCTTTGGAGTGTGGGAGGAAACCGAAGATCTCGGAGAAAACCCACGGAGAGAACGTACAAACTCAATACAGACGATCCGTGGTCGGGATCGAACCCGGGTCTCCGGCGCTGCATTCGCTGTAAGGCAGCAACTCTACCGCTGTGTTACCGTACCAATGTTATTGGAAAAAATATTAGAAAATATGGATTTCAGTCAGATTAAAGTTGAAAATAAATAATAGTGTCACATTTTGATGGGTAAATTCTTGTAAAATGATCAAATTGAACTTACAGTACGACACTATGATATTGAACAACAGTATGATAAAGCACTTGCAGTATGATAATGCATTTGCTGCACAACATTTCAAATCTTGTAAAATGTGAATGCTTTTTTAAACATTTTATACTTGGCCAGTTTGTCTGCACATGTTACATTTTGGCATTAGCTGCATGCTGTCTGCAATTCATCCTTTTGCATAGATGTCACGTTTGAGTCCAATATTTCTTTCCTCCCATGTTGAGGAAACAGAAGTTTGGGGCAATAGCATTTGCAAAATATTATTGGTGGTTAACTGACAATATTTGCATGTCTAGTGTTTCATGTAGGGTAAACTACTGCTGCTAAAATCTGAAAGCAGCATAACCATGATTTAATGTGTTTTTTGTCAGTATAAGTGGCTTGGAAATCTCTCTATGCACTTTGACAGTTTAAATCCTTAAGTTTGACCTGTTATTCAGTCTGGCTCGGGTATGGATGTGGAAGGTTAAGAATCTCTTGAAACTGAGCCTCAAATAGATTTAGACTGAAGATAGACACAAAAAGCTGGAGTAAGTCAGCGGGTCAGACAGCATCTCTGGAGAAAAGGAGTAGATGACGTTTCGGGTCAAGACCCTTCTTGCAAATAGTTTAAAACGGGTCTTCCACTTTTGTCAGTCTTGTTATCCGAGTCATAAATTTTGATAGTACGGGGCATACAATGAATTGCCGAGTTAACAGACCTGGAAAGGTACGGCTGCATCTGATAATTGAGATAACTTTTTCCGATAAAACTTTATCCAGTGTACTGGTTCCCATACTTCATAATGAAATCAGTGATAGTATTGGTTTTAAATGATTTTTTTCTTTAATGCAATTGTTTTAAAGAAAGTAGTGGTATGATTGTAGACATTTATTTCAAAGCACAGAAATAACTTTGACAAGCTAGAGATGGCTATGCAGACATTTTGTTGGATAGAAAACAGTTCTTGAAATTACTGTTTGGAAGAAGTGAGGTGTTTAATATGACCTATGCTATTAAAACTAGATAACTCTGTCATTGCCAATGTGGAGCTCTCCAGATGTGTGTATGTGCATTTTAGGGAAAGTTAGGGTGTAAATCATGAAATTTCACAGCTCCGAGGTTTTTTATCTTGACAATTATGGTTCGTACTTTCTAATCTGTTTGTATTCAAATTGATTTAATTCAATGAAAGTTGACATCCAAGATAGATGCAAAATGCTCGGGGTAACTCAGCGGGTCAGGCAACATCTCTGGGGAAAAGGAATAGGTGGTGTTTTGGGGTCGAGTCTCTTCTTCAGACAAACCAGCATCTGCAGTTCTTTCCTACATGAAAGTTGACATCTCCCAGTTTTATATCAGGTAGTCAAACCTATGTATATTTAGGGGGGAAAAAACATTGCCCTTATTTATCTTTTAAAAGTTTTATGTCCAACAGAAACTGATACCACCTTATCTGATGTTTTGAACATTAATGCTTTTTATTTGATAATTATAAAATAATCTTTGTAACAGAAGGATGCCGTTCATGCATGATTAATTCTGTACCCACTTAAAAAGATTAAGAAAGAACTGCAGAAGCTGGAAAAACCAAAGATAGACAAAAATGCTGGAGAAACTCAGCGGGTGGGGCAGCATCTATGGAGCGAAGGAATAGGTGACATTTCAGGTCGAGACCCTTCTTCAGTCTGTGAAGAAGGGTCTCGACCCGAAACGTCAACTATTCTTTCGCTCCATAGATGCTGCATCACCCGCTGAGTTTCTCCAGCATTATTGTCTACCTTCCACTTAAAAAGATTGGTAACTTTTCATTCCATTTCTGGAGATTTTTTTCTCAACCCCTAGCTTAATCTGCATCCTCCTTTTCAGTATGTATCCTGTTTGGCCTCTTGAAGTTTGCTGATTAAGTGTATCTTTGGTGTTCCTTCAGAGCCCACAAAATTGTCTGAATGTATACTGTTGTTAGTAGCAGCACCATCAAGTGGTCACATTTGATCATTGCAATAATTTGTGAACTACAAGTTACTGAGTAGTTTTATGGAAGTGCTTTTAACTTGGGAGCATTCTAAAACCTCAATTTTTATTGATATTTTTGGATGTCCGTTTATAATCTGAAGTTGGCTTTTATTGAACATGAAGCCAAAGATGCCTGCAGTGCTTTGCTTTTGCTGACCTGTATTTGGGTCATGGGCTGATGTACCTCAGCTGTGGGCTCTGATATGCCTTTTCAGAATAGCATACACAAGATTGCTAATTTCAGACTAGGGAATTGAAAGCACATTTTTTACATTTGCAAAGCCATGGCTTTTGTTCCAAAGCAAAATGCCATTAACATCCGTGTTAAGTTATTTGAAGTCTGAAATATGCATTAGATTGTGACGTTTAGTATCTCTAACTAATGCACAATGTAACATCCTTACAGGTGAGGGTAGAAAGATGTATGCATAAATGATCCTGAGCCTGTTAACTCTTCTGTAAATTACAGTGAAGGGAACAGTGGCAGTGGAAACGCAGAGAGAGCACTAGGGTCAGATAAGAGAAGTATTGGAGACAGCAAGAAAGAAGTCAGATGTAGCATCCTTTTTCACTTTGGACCTTTTCAGCCACCGCACAGGTAACAGGGAGATGAACTTAGGTAGTCTATTTGAGGTGCATAGAGCTCTTATGAACCTTAATTTATTGTGTCAGTGCTTTAAACCAAATTTATAAAAAAACATCACTTTATTTTACGTGCTTTGTTAATAAATGTTGCTGCTGAATTTGATACCTATCTTGGACTATGATTATTAAAAATGCCTCTTCAAAATGTATATAAAAATCTTTGCGGCAAGCAACAAATATCTTTTTAAAAAAATACAGATACTGGAACTCTAGAAAATATTGACAAATCTCAGGTCTGGCAGCACCTTGGAAAGAGAAATGGTGAATGTTTTGATTTAAAGATCCTCATTTGACCTGAGGTTAAAAATTAGTATAGGGCTGATCCTAGTGCAGATTAGCATGATTCCTGTTCATTGTGTAAATTGTAACACTTCATGACAAGATACGCTGTGTGTGTGTGTGGGGAGGGGGGGGGGGGGGGGGTGAGGGTGTGGGAGTAAAATATTACCAGGCATATGGTGAATGTTTTAAAAGTTCTAAATCTAACTACTCAACAATTCATGGGTTAAAACAATGCAGTACATTTGAAAGTAATTGTTATACCTTCTGAAGATGTGCAAAAAAACTTTTGTTTGGAATCGCACGCCTGTTCTTTTCATTGTTACAATCAAGATTTGTTTCCTAGTTTGACTCATTGACCTCTGCCTACCCACCAACTAGACAAAGGTTTAGTGTTGAATTTAGGAGTATAGTTTCAGACCTGCTGGTAGTCCTCTGATTTCTTGTTCAAAATGTCTTGAAGAATGTCGGCGGATTATTTAAGCAAAGGGGCCCATCCTACCTTAACTCTGGTTTGTCCATTGATAGGAAGTCTTAGTGGAACAACAGTTGCATAGAAGTGCTTGATATATTTGTTGGGCCTTCTTAAAGCACTTCTAATTAAAACATGTATGATTTGAAATTGGTAGAAGAATTTAAGCTTCAGGCAAGTAGGTTTTGCGTGCAATTACCTGATGTATATTGCATTGTTTATCAGCGCATGGTATCCCAACCTAAAGTGTACCTGTTTTAGTGCAGACATGATTTTGTTGTGTTTGTTTACTTTTTCATTCAGACAGTTTGAAAGCTTGTATGAAATTTACACGTGGTCAAGGATGTTAGGGAATTGCTAGTTTGAGCAACCTTGAGCATAGTTCGAGGTTATGCAGAGCTAACCTAAATAAATGTACCATCATCAGTTTTAGTGAAGCTAACCCATTGCAGCGATACATTTCCCTTGTGGAAGAAACATGGTTCAATAAGATAGTGGGTATAAAATGATTTAAGTATCCAATTTGCCTAAGAAGAATTTGTATTAATTCCAGAAATCCTTTAGATTTGTTGAACTAAATGGTGACTAAGTGGGTGTTTCCTCCCTGCCTTTGATCTTTGGTCCATTTCTGCTATGCTTAAATTTATAGAATATTCTTCAAATATGTTTACAGTTTTGAGTTGTCATTTTATCTGAGTGGAAAAATCAATTTACCTACTGAGATCTAACATGGAAGCTTATTAACTTTGGATGATTATGAGTTGAAAACAAACCTGGGGGAATGTCAACAATTTTATGTCTTATGTAATTGATTAACTGATACTCTCGTATCGGAAGACAATAAATGATGAGTGAACTTCTAAGATACTCTGGTCAGAAAGATGATATCCAGTGTCCATTTTTTAAAATGACTTGGCAATCATCCACTGAATTGTATTATTCAGGTTAAATACTTGCAATAATGAAAGCGTGAAAATATAAATACCAAAGATAATATAAAGACCAAGCCCACACTACTTAAAGGTAGATTTTCTACCTCATTCATGAATGAAAGGTTGAATCAATGCTGGGATTAGAATCTTCTATCCATAAGAAAGGAAGAAATGTTTAAAGTAAAGTAAAACTGACAATAAGTTATTTGATTCTGATGAATCCCAAAGCATAATACACAGGCAACACCAGCAATAATGACCAACTAGTTCTTCGGGTTGAGTAGCAATTATTGTTACTTTATGATCAATAATTGAGATTATTTTTTATGGGAAATCATACATTGGTTTTGAAGTTTGGGATTGTACTGATGTGATGAAGGCATAAATAGGGGAAATGGTCGGTCATTTTTTAGCGTAGAGGATTCTAAAACTAGAAGGCACAGGTTTAGGGTGCTGGGGGATAGATTTAAAGGGCATCCTTTTAACACAGTATGCGGAACGAACTGCCAAAGGAGATGCTAGAGACAGGTACAATAACAACGCTTAAAAGGCCTTTTTACCAGTACCTAGATGGGAAAGATTCAGTGAAACATGAGGAAAAAACACTGGCAAATGGATTTGGTGTGAATAAGCCATTTTTTTGGCATGGACAAGTTGGGCCTGTTTCTATGCTGCATCCATGAATCTTGATGTGGACAATGAATTAAGGGGTTGTCCCACTTGGGCGACCTAATCCGCGAATTCTGGCGAGTTTGCCCTCGACTCATACTCGCAGCATGGTCGACACGAGGTCGTAGGAGGTCTTTGTAACTCTCCTTCATGCTCGAGAGTAGTCCCCGTGTACTCGAGGCCTCAGCTTGGTCGCGGCGTATTTTTTAACATGTTGAAAAATGCTCTCGAGTAAAAATAGGTCGCCATGGGAAAAAATCTATACTTTTTTTACTCATAGGTTTAGTCGTAATAGGTCGGCATGTTAGTCGTAGGTAATCGAGGGTAGTCGAAGGTAGTCGTAGATAGTCTTCATCATAGTCGAAAGGAGGTCGTCTTATAGACAATAGGTGCAGGAGCAGGCCAGTACCCCGTTCCTGCCTTCTCCCCATATCCCCTGACGCCGCTATTTTTAAGAGCCCTTTCTAGCTCTCTCTTGAAAGCATCCAGAGAACCAGCCTCCACAGAGAATTCCACAGACTCACCACTCTCTTCACTCTCCAATTTTCCCGAAGTTAGTCGTAGCTAGTCTTCAACATAGTCGAAGGAGGTGTTCTACATAGTCGAAGAAGGTGTTCTACATAGTCGAAGGAGGTCTTCAACATGACATTTTTTCAAATTCTTCTAAACTCGCTAATTAGGTCGCCCAAGTGGGACAACCCCTTTACTTTCTGTTGACAAAGGAACATTGCAATAATGATTTAACATCTGCTAAAGCTACTTTGTAATAGTGTTCAAATATTTCTCAACCTAAGATTTTTGTGTGCTTTTTTTCAATCTACTGTGATATTTGTACACAAGATAGTTGTGGAAGGAAAGTGAGATTTTGTATGGGCGCACTCCTTAATCACTGGTTCTCTTGAATCTAACATGACATTTTTTCAATAAATCTCATTCCTTAATTTTGCATTCAGATTTTACAACTATCAATGTAATTGTCAAATAGTATGGGAAATCTTTTGTTTTCCCATAGCCTCAATGTTTTCATGTAGAGTAAATTAGTTTGTGATTATTTAACTACTACTTAATTTTCAGCCTTGAATCAGTGGCATACACATCTGAGTCAGAAGATTGTGCATTTGTTCCACTACAAAAATGGAAGTACCTAACCTAAACATGTCCAACACCACTAAAACAAAATGATCTAATATATTGTTAGATGTTGGAAGTACTCAAGTCAGCTACAGCATCTTTGGAGGGAAACAAATTTAATGGAATAAACTAATGCCGTTCATAAGCATCCGGTTCTCGATTGCTACTGTGCCTCATGCTGAGCATTTTGTTTTTGATCCTCTAAAACATCTGGTGATCTATTTTGCTGTTAATGTGGCCGTATTGCACTTGCCAGCAATGCAAAGGAATACTCTTCAAAGTAATTGACTGTGAACTGCTTTGGAACCGTGAAGATGTGAAAAGCACTATAAATGAAAGCTTCTTATTTGAATTTCTCTTCCAATTCCCTCCACTAATCTATATATTTTCTGGATTTTAAAGGGTGACTTTAATCCTTGCTTGTAATGTGTGCTATTGTTTTGAACACTCTCCCTAATGACATGTTGGCAGAGCTAAGCAGCTAATGGTCTAAACACCTTTTAATTAAAACTGGCAAAGCCTCCATGATTTTTGCTTTAGATTTAGTTGTATATATCCTGTGGTGAAGCTCACTATTACTTTGAAAAATGTGAGCTACTAAATGAACAATTACTGGCACACTTAATTGTTCAGTTCCTTGTATTACAAAGTAGAAATGGTTCCATATTTTGCAATGTTCTCTTTTTGTCAAATGGTGTCTGGTATAAATAAAAATAAGTGGCACTATTACATGTGGGATTAGTACTCTTAATATCACATGAAATTGGATCCTGGAAAACATTAATCCATATGACGAGTATGCATAACTACTTTATCGTATTAATGCTGTTCCTAAAAGTGTGCATTTTAATTTGTCCAGATGCTTTTTGCAAATGATAATGCTGTTTGCCAGAAATCAGCATCATGCTGTTTTTGTTTTTGTTAATAGGGGCTGCTGGATGGATGTGTGGGAGCTGATGTCACAGGAATGTAGGGATGAAGTAGTATTAATAGACTCCAGTTGTCTTCTGGAAACGCTGGAGACTTATCTACGGAAACACAGGTTTGTTGTAATGCTACGGTGCTATACGAATTTAGTGCAGAATGAGTTGTTGAAATAAATTGGATGTTAACAGTGCTGAAGGGTCTCAGTATTTACTTCACGTTGACAATGTCTTGGATTTATAATTATTCAATTATTTTTTACAGGTTTTGTACAGATTGCAAAAATAAAGTGCTGCGAGCCTACAACATTCTGATTGGGGAATTGGATTGCAGCAAGGAAAAAGGCTACTGTGCCGCTCTGTACGAGGGACTTCGTTGTTGTCCCCATGAACGGCACATCCACGTATGCTGTGAGACAGACTTCATTGCACATCTTTTGGGCCGTGCCGAGCCAGAGTTCGCAGGAGGGTATGAGTATGTAATTTGCTAGAGTGGGCCATCTAGCGATTTTGGTTGCTTTTAAAAGTATTTTCCCGTGGCATGATGCAAGCGTGAAATTGTGTTGAATTGAATGTTTTAAGCTTTGCAGTATTTGTAACCTTATTGATATGAAACCGAATTTGGGCTTCTGTCCTAAGTTGTCACATCTGTCCTAAGTTGTCACATCGGCCTGGGAGAAGGTTGTATCTTACAGTGCCCTCCATAATGTTTGGGACAAAGACCCATAATTTATTTATTTACCTCTGTACTCCACAATTTGAGATTTGTAATAGAAAAAATCACATGTGGTTAAAGTGCACATTGTCAGACTTTATTAAAGACCATTTTTATACATTTTGGTTTCACCATGTAGAAATTACAGCAATGTTTATACATAAATCTTGAATTGGCTGGAAAGCAAAATGACTCGGTTAGATTATCTAAAAAATGATGCAGTGCAGATCTGGAAAATCTAGCCCTTGTTCACTTATACCCAGCCCATTTCACATGACACAATTGAGGAGTCACATAAAATGGGCTGTGTATCTCTCTTGATGTGTGGGCTGCGATCCAGGTTTAATCCTGAAATACTACAAAAATGGCACCATTCTCCATGTAACCACCATTTCCTCCCATATCCCAAACAATGTTCTGGTTGGGTTAATTGTCTGCTGTTTATTACCTTTTTGGGTGTGGCAGGAGAATTGGGAGATGTTGATGGTTTGGGCGGAACCTACAGGGAAAATAAATGAGGGAAGGGGATTGCTCTGAAAGACCTGATGAACCATTTGGTTTCCCATGTCGAAAGAAATGCACAGTCCCCGGGTTATTAACATCTGTCTTATAGACACCCATGCATACAAACAAGCTCCCATTATAGTAAATTCAAAAATCTGATGTATGTGCACACGTTTGTTCCCACAAATAGAACTGGTTTCATCTCTCCACTTTTGGTAATTCTCAGCTGTCTTGTGTGCTTTTTACGGCACTCTTTGCAATATTGTGGAGGTGTGATTATTATATAGTGATTGTTTTTTTGTTGTTGCACTTTCCGACTTACAGACGTCTGTAAAAATGGAACCAGTTCTTTACCTGGGGACAGTCGAAATAGTGTTGCAGGCTATATAGATAGTACAATACAGATATCTGGCCAAGCAAACTTTCTTCTGAAATAATTGTACTACTACTGTCCTTTCAAAAATTGCTGTTATTACTCTGCAGTTTGGAATGACAATATTAAATAGCCTAACCACTTTTATTGCTTCTAGACGGAGGGAGAGACATGCAAAGACCATAGACATTGCACAAGAGGAGGTTCTCACCTGTCTTGGTATTCATCTATATGAACGCCTGCACAGAATTTGGCAGAAGTTGAGAGCTGAAGAACAGACATGGCAGATGTTGTTCTATCTTGGTATTGATGCACTGCGAAAAAGTTTTGAGGTACAAAACTTAAAATGTGGTTGAACAATTTATAAATGCTCTTAATAGGGCTGAATGTTTTATGATTAAAGTAATTCTTTATTCCATATCAGCTTGTCATTCTCCATTTCCTTTTTTGAAACGATTTATTGAATGTGTTAAGATGACTTGCTGGAAGTTTTAAACTCGAAACTAGGCATCAACTGGTACGGGAGAGGAATTAGAACATGTCATCTTGGTTCAGTCTCATTGGTGTCTTTGGAGCAGCAACAGCAAAGTCACAAGTGTCAGGTTCTTCTTTTCATCTATTACTCGTGTTAAGCTTCTACATTAGTTTGGGGAGGTAAAAATGTAAGAACATTTCTGAAACTATTGACTGAGTACATAAGCTGGATAAATACTAATTTGGTGTCTAAATAATTTTGTGATCCAGATATTAATAATTCTTGCATTTATTGTGTTGTCTAATCCTTCTGCAAGGCCTGCATTTTTGATGTAATTTACACAGTGTTTCATATTTTATTTTAAATATTATTATCACTAGTCATTACCTGCAAACTATTCTGTGTAACCTGAATTCACGTGCACGCTTTGACCAGTTTATTGTAGAAGCAACATTGCAGTTAAGGTTGATCTATTTCTATCCACTTGCACTTTAAGCTGAATAGTAATTGTAACATGCCCGCTTTTTGTGGTTTGATTACTTGTACGTAGTTAATCCTAGTTGGTCCTAATTCATTCTTTAAAATGTTTATAATAAAATTCCCCCATATTCAAATAATTGGAATTTTATAAAGCATTTGAAATAATAACACATCTGTTTTTCAAAAAATCATGTTTTGAATTTAGCTAAATGTCTATTTTTTTAAAATAACTCTGCAGATGGCAATTGAAAAAGTGCAAGGTATTAGTCGACTGGAGCAACTATGTGAGGAGCTCTCAGAAGAAGAGAGAGTTAGAGAACTCAAACAAGAGAAGAAGCGCCAAAAAAGAAAGAACAGGCGTAAAAACAAATGTGCCTGTGAAATATCTACTCTTCAAAGTCCAGGAGACACTAAAGCCCAAGAGGAGGTAGGTGGAAAAAATGTTCTATTTAAAAAAAACAGATTCAAGAACCAACTTGCACAAACTGCAGGTAGCAGTCCACAGCTAGGGAAATTTTCTCCTGTCCACTGATAAAAGAGTATGTTATAGAAATTCCTGTTTAAAGTCATCAACTTTGTTTGGTTCAGTATTGAAATGTGTTAGCCAATGGGGAACAGATTTCATAATTTCCAGGTCTTCCAATCTTTTTCTCATGCCCATTGGTGTTTTTTGAGGGGGTTTTGCACAAAATTATGTTATCTGTATTGCACACTTCTCCCTTCCCCTCTTTCCCAAAAGGCAGTGGTCAGATTGATTTCTGTGGAATCATTAACCACATTTTCCCACTTTGCACTGCAATATACTACCAGAATGTATTAAGGGCAACACATGTTCTAGCAATGAGCCAGGGGCAAGGATGGGAATATCATTCAAAATATAATTACTCTGTCATTCCTTCTGATAATGGCTGCAAGACGTGTTGTACTTGACTAATTCAGTTTGCATGTTCACTATAATCTCCAGACACTTCAGTGATTAGATTGTAATACACAGAATTGCTTTGAAATGACAGCAGACTAAACACTTTTGCTCAATTTCTTAATATTTGTACAAGTGGTGATCCTAATTTGATTATGTTTTACTATGTCGGTAAATTCCTTTTACTGCCAACTGATCGCTACTTTAATGTTGAGTTTGCTTCCTGTTTCAAACACTAGAATTGATGATGTATTCTACAGTTTTGCATCTCTAAAATTTCTCCAAGTTGCAACTTAATCTTTTATCAGTGAACTTTGTTTTCAATCCCTCAACTGCTGGAAGTTGTCATTTTCAGTTACTCTGCCTCGTTGCTTTGACATTTTAAATATATACTAGCATACATTGGATATGGTAAATAAGAATGTCACCATATATGCAATATATATTCTCATTGTCATATTGCGAAGACACTGTGTTCTAGGCCTGCTGAGTCCAGAATAACCATCAAGCACTTAGATCTCCTTGTTTCTATTTCTCAAAGAAAACTATGTCCTGACAAATTTGTGTTCGCTCCCATGTTCCCTCAATTAATTGCCCCAGTTTAGTCTTGGAGCTTTGCTTTCGCTGTCGCATTTGTTGGTTTCTGTGCATTGTTCCATGAAATGCTACTGCTTTGATTTTTAAAGATCAATTTGCCCTGAAAACTGTTTTATGAATTTGAATCCACATTGAATTCCATCTGCCGTTCTTGTCCGGTTCTTTATATCAATTTCCTGTTTCCTCCCTTAAACCTGGCTACAAATTTAGGACTATATCCACTTAATATATCTAATTCACAGTGCACACGGTAATCTCTGCCTAGAACAGAACACTGAGAGGTTGTGTTATCTACTTCCAGTTGTTGAAAACATTAACTCATTCTTCCTTACTAATTCTTTTTAAACTATTTGCTCTTCTTGTCCCAATTTATATTTTTAATCTTCCAGATTTTTGTTTAAAACCATGTCAAAAATGTTTCAAAATACTTGTGCACCACATCCATTGTGTTTACTTGGTGCCAGTGTCGGCTACAGTGCGAGTATCACGAGTAACCTTTATCACGAGTAAACTTCCTAAAGTTCATATTGCGTAACTTTGGTCTCTCTGGTCATCAATAATCTTTAAATTCATAAAGGTTTCATATGAACCGTATGGCAGATGTTGAAATTGCAGACTGTGGTTGTATAGATTCTGTGGCTCTCCCTTTTGCTCTGCAATCCATTGAGACCTCTACTCTCGATGGAGTAATGTTTTGGTGCAATTTCTTAATTGGATTCTATATGTAATGCTTTTCCAGACTGTGTCAGAATCCATAGAGAATAGCTGTAAAGACTGCGGCAACACGGAGGATCCTAATGGTAGAGTTGAGGTGATCGTTACAAATGAAAGTACCTCGTGCACGTGCCCTGGCAGTGAAAATCTACTGGGATCACCTAAATCAAAGAAAGGTAGAAACACCGTTGCTCTCAATGTTTGTTGTTTTGAGACAAAGTTTCATGTTATAAAATCCATCCACACTGTTTCTGGGAGATGCTAATTGTGTGTTGGCATTTTAGGTTAGGAAATATCGCTTTAGTGGCATTCACAAATCACGGGGCAGGGGGGAGTAGGATTGGGAGGGGATGGTTGGAGAAGAGAACAAGTACATTCTCTGAATAGAGTGCTTATTTCGAGAGTCTGGTGTCAGGTGTGTTGATGTATCCTGTTCACCAGACCTAATTCAGCATGATGGGAAAGGGAAGGTGCAGAGGGATAAGTACCTATCTACACAAATCCCATTTGCCTGCTCTTATGCCTCTACGCCTTTCCTATCCTAGTGCCAGTCCAAATGCCTTCTAAATTATGTAATTGTTGCCGCCTCCACTATCATTTGGTTGCTTGCTCCAGATATTTACCATCCTCTATGTTGAAAAACCTATCCCTCGGATCTCCTGAGCTTGGGCCTGGTTTGAGATATTGCTCTTCAAACACTTTCCCCCTGTCATTGCCATTCAATGAAAAGTTGTTCCTCGGTTATGGAAAATTATCCATGATTTCCATATCCTATGCTACAAAATGACCATTTGCCTCGTGTTTCATGTCAGCTTCTGGCAGAGCAATTACACGTCCAATTACCCTCCATATTTATTTCGATATAGCCACCCAACGTAATCTTTTTCCAAGGTCATCAATTTCCTTTTGGTTCTTTTGCCAATTACACTGAAGAATAATATATAATATCGAGTTAATCTATCAGCATGTTTTGTGGATATGGGAGAAAATCCAGAGTACCCAGTGGGAAAACCCAACACTGGAAAAGATGCAAACTCCACACTGGCAGGACATGAGGTCCGGATTGAATCCAGAAGTGTGAGGAAGTAGCATTTCTGCACCAATATGCTGCCTTATGGATCTCAAGGGTGGGGCGGATGAGTAGAGGACCCAGCATCCTTTGGATACTTAGTGTAAAGCCCATCTTTTTGTCAAGGATGACCTGGATTTCATAGCCCAAATGCGTATGTGCAGGTGTATTGGTTTATTATTATCATGCTCTGGGAGACGACGAAGAGTTTTGCATACTATTCCAGCAGATCATATGAACACAACAGGCAGTGCAAAAGAGAAAACATTTGCAGAATATAGTGTAACAGTGGCAGAGAGAATGCAGATTTTTTTTTTAAAGTGCAAGGGCATCAAGGTAGATTGGAAGATGGGGAATTTATCCTTAGTTCTGAAATTAAAGTAGTTTGGGTTACTTGGGTTTGGAGCATAGCCTGAAGCCATAATAGTTCCTTGTTTGCCCTGTAGATTAACTCCACTCCATTGAGGAGTTTGTTGAAGTTGAGGTGCAGTGTTGTAGTGAAATTATTGAAGCCATAATATTATCTTTCTTAATCTCCTCTGCCACTGGAATTTGATTATTGGACCCTTGTTAGGATTGCAGCTTGCTCGGTATTATGGAGCGGATGCAGAATGCTGAGAAAATGCGTATTTTTCATAATTCCTATGACTTAACAGTTGACGACCCCTGAGAAGTCAAAAGGCCACACCACAATGGTGCTGTTCTACAGTATTCTTGGATGTGTTGCATGACGAAGATCATATTCATCGCAAACCTGGGTAGTGTGCAGGCATGGCAAGAAATCTCAAATGTTAACTAATTATGACCAGCTCAAAGAAAGGAGTGTTCAGACCTGATTGCCAATGATCAAAGATTTTTGTTGCTTGGTTTCTATTCAACTGCCTCCTGGCTGTAAGGCAGTTGTCCACCAAAGGTGCAATTATCCACATTACTGTTTAAAAAAAAAAGAGCAATATCTCGAGCTAAAGCTATCACATTTAACACGTGTATTGACTTGAAATATTGATTTTAGTTAATTAGTTATAACAATTTTATAAACAGTTTAAACTTAAAATTACCAGTAACACAAGATAGTTATGACAAGTCATTAAATAAACAATAATGTATTGATTAATAAAGTAACTTAAAATAGTAAAATTACATTAATAGTGATATTGCTGATCCAAGGGGCATTGAAGTTTCCCCTGATGTGTTTCCTCCCTTCCGCACTCAGGTTTGTCTCCACACTGTAATGGCAGTGATTGTGGCTACTCATCAAGCATGGAGGGTAGTGAGACTGGTTCTCGAGAAGGTTCAGATGTAGCTTGCACTGAAGGTATCTGCAATCATGATGAACCAGGTAAGTACGCTATTGAGGGAGTGCAGTGTAGGTTTACAAGGTTAATTCCCGGGATGGCGGGACTGTCATATGCTGAGAGAATGAAGCAGCTGGGCTGGTACACTCTGGAGTTTAGAAGGATGAGAGGGAATCTTATTGAAACATATAAGATTGTTAAGAGTTTGGACACGCTGGAGGCAGGAAACATGTTCCAGATGTTGGGGGTGTCCAGAACCAGGGGGCCACAGTTTAAGAATAAGGGGTAAGCCATTTAGAACGGAGACGAGGAAACACTTTTTGTCACAGAGTTGTGAGTGTGGAATTCTCTGCCGCAGAGGGCGGTGGAGGCAGGTTCTCTGGATGCTTTCAAGAGAGAGCTGGATAGGGCTCTTAAAGATAGGGATATGGGGAAAAGGCAGGAACGGGGTACTGATTGGGGATGATCAGCCATGATCACATTAAATGGCGGTGCTGGCTAGAAGGGCCGAATGGCCTACTCCTGCACCTATTGTAAGTACTTAACAAAATTGTTTCCTGAGAGCATCTTGGTTGCCTTGAATATTGTTTAAATGAAAATTGGTCCATGGGGATGGTATCTCAGAAATTAACCTCGTGCTTTAAACCAAGGTTTTAAATTTCAGTTATCAGTTGAAAATTGTATTGTGGCATATGCTCTGTGGTTTATGATACATCTCAATTTGTGGTGTAGATGTTATAAAGCTGAATTAAATTTGACCTGCACATTTTAATATGCAGACAGCCATTTCTGAGATGGTAGAAAGATGTACTGTTCATAAAAGCCAGCCTGGTTTTATTTTGAGATTGATGGAAAATAAATTAATATGCTTGCACTCTTTTCAGGAGGTGACACTTGTGTACATCACTGTGTGGAGGATAAAGAGGAAGATGGTGTAGACAGTTGTGTGGAATGCTGGGCTAATGTTGCTGAAGAGAACACAAAAGGCAAAAACAAGAAAAAGAAGAAGAAAGGCAAAGGTGTAAAATGTGCTGTAAGTTTTGGATTTTTAGCAATTCCTTTGGTTAGAATATATATATAAGAATATATATATATAAAAGAATATATATATAAATAAAGGTGCGGGAGTAGGCTGATCATCTAAAATCAGTACCCTGTTCCTGCTTTTTCCCCATATCCCTTGATTCCTTTAGCCCTTGGAGCTAAATCTAACTCTCTTGAAGACATCCAGTGAATTGGCCTCCACTGCTTTCTGTGGCAGAGAATTCCACAGATTCACAACTTTCTGGGTGAACATGTTTTTCCTCATCATAGTCCTAAATGGCCTCCCCCTTATACTTTTAACTGTGAACCCTGGTTCTGGACTCCACCAACATCGGGAACATTTTTCCTGCCTCTAGCCTGTCCAATCCTTTAAGAATTTTATATGTTTCTATAATATCCTCTCTCATCCTTATGAATTCCAGTGAATACACTTTAAATATTTAATTTCAAATTCTTGCCCATTTCTTTTTAAAATGGGACTGCTGCATTTGGATTTCAGTACAACTAACAGAGCAGGCAAATTTACGATATCTGCTCTAATTACTTTCAAATGTTCTAAAATGCCCAGAGTTTGTACATTATCTACAAATGTTTATCATTCTAGAATTGTATGTTACATACTGTGCCCTCCATAATGTTTGGACAAAGATCCATCATTTATTTATTTGCCTCTGTACTCCACAGTTTGAGATTTGTAATAGAAAAAAATCACATGTGGTTAAAGTGCACATTGTCAGATTTTAATAAAGGTCATTTTTATACATTTTGGTTTCACCATTTAGAAATTACAGCATTGTTTATTCATAGTCCCTCCATTTCAAGGCACCATACTGTTTGGGACACAGCAATGTCATGTATATGAAAGTAGTCATGTTTAGTATTTTGTTGCATATCCTTTGCATGCAATGACTGCTTGAAGTCTGCGATTCATGGACATCACCAGTTGCTGGGTGTCTTCTATGGTGATGCTCTGCCAGGCCTGTATTGCAGCCATCTTTACCTTTGTTTTGAGGGCTAGTCCCCTTCAGTTTTCTCTTCAGCATATAAAAGCAATGCTAAATTGGTTCAGATCAGGTGATTGACTTGGCCATTCAAGAATTTATCATTTTTTAGCTTTGAAAAACTCCTTTGTTGCTTTAGAAGTATGTTTGGGATCATTGTCTTGCAGTAGAATGAACCGCCGGCCAATGAGTTTTGGAGCATTTGTTTGAACTTGAGCAGATAGGATGTGTCTATACACTTCAGAATTCGCTATGCTACTACCATCAGCAGTTGTATCATCAATGAAGATAAGTGAGCCAGTATCTTCAGCAGCCATACATGACCAGGCTATAACACCCCCACCATCATGTTTCACAGATGAAATGGTATGCTTTGGATCTTGGGCAGTTCCTTCTCTCCTCCATGCTTTGCTCTTGCCATCACTCTGATGTAAGTTAATCTTTGTCTCATCTGTCCACAAGACCTTTTTCCAGAATTGTGGTTGCTCTTTTAAGTACTTCTTGGCAAACTGTAACCCTGCCATCCTATTTTTGCGGCTAACCAGTAGTTTGCATCTTGCAGTGTAGCCTCTGTATTTCTGTGCATGAAGTCTTCTGCGGACAGTGGTCATTGACAAATCCACACCTGACTCGCAAAAAGACTGGCAGGCAAGGAAGACCTCCACAGCTGATGACAGAAGAATTGTCTCTATAATAAAGAATAATCCCCAAACTCTTCAGGGGGGTTTCTGATCTGTCGGACAGGTGTTTGGGGATTTTAATTGTTATAGAGAGAATTCTTCTGTCATCAGCTGTGGAGGTCTTCCTTGGCCTGCCAGTCCCTTTGCGATTAGTAAGCTCACCAGTGCTCTCTTTCTTAATGATGTTCCTAACAGTTTTATTCTTGTTTCTCAGTCTCATAATGGCTTCTTTGACTTTCATTGGCACAACATTGGTCCTCATGTTGATAAACAGCAATAAAAGTTTCCAAAGGTGGTGGAAAGACTGGAGGAAAGACTAGGTGCTGAGAGCTCTCTTATACCTGCATTAAGGAGGCATTTAAACTCACCTGAGCAATTACAAACACCTGTGAAGCCATGTGTCCCAAACATTTTGGTGCCCAGAAATGGGGGGGGGGGGGGGGGGGGGGACTATGTATAAACACAGCTGTAATTTCTACATGGTGAAACCAAAATGTATAAAAATACCCTTTAATAAAATCTGACAATGTGCACTTTAATCACATGTGATTTTTTTCCATTGAAAATCTCAAACTGTGTAGTACAGAGGCAAATAAATAAATGATGGGTCTTTGTCCCAAACATTATGGAAAGCACTGTATGCTTGTCACCTCTTTGCAGGAAAGATGTGTATCCGCTAGTGATGAAATATC
The DNA here is from genome assembly GCA_038087875.1 of Malacoraja senta. NCBI lineage: Eukaryota > Metazoa > Chordata > Chondrichthyes > Rajiformes > Rajidae > Malacoraja > Malacoraja senta. Next base: position 5,967,207 of record CM075982.1, on the reverse strand, counting down.
GAAAAGGAAATTGCTGGGATTTAAGAAGGTGATTGAGATGTACGATAAACTTGAGGGATCAAGGTGGCATTTCTGTCAAGGATCTATTTCTGTTAAACAAGGTCAAAACCAGGCGTAGATTTACAAGGATTGAAGAATATTTTCAGCCAATTAGCGGAAGAGGTCCAGTTCACATTGCCTGTAAAGGCTGTAGAGGCTGAATCCTTCACTGTATTTAAAATGCCTGGATGAGTTCCTAGAGAGTCGACCAACACGACTAAGAACAAACAGCGAAAGATGAGAGCGCCTATTTTTACTGACATAGACAGGTCACTGAAACATTCCTGTCTTTTGAGGTACTGATTGACTGCATCACCTGAAGCACATTGTGTTCCATGGTTTTATTGTCTTAACCTTTGAAGGCTGACTGTGATAACTGGATAAAATTGCTTGATTGAATTTGCCTTTACTTAATTAGCCTTGAATTTTCCATTTTGGGCATAAAGATTAAAGATAAAAGCAATTAGAAATTTCAGCATTTAAAATGTCATTCTGTTTCTTTTTAGAGTGAAAATGCTGGCGAGTGTAACATAAATCTGAGTGCACAAGAAAATTTGGGTAATGCTTTTCACAAGGAGTTCAACCATGATAAAACCAAAGGTCGTTGTAACTCATTAGAGAAAGTGGTCAACAGCCAGTATGGGTAACGAAGATTCTGTCGGAAAAACGTTTTTCACAGTCTTCACAAATTCCTCTTCCCAGTCAATGCCTGACTGGGGAAGCGGCACAAAAACCTTAAAGGAATTACTTGTAAGTATGAGACTGGTCATTCACATTGTTTTATTTGTGCACAAATGAAATTGAAATGGTTAAAAATAATTGTCTGTTAAGCTTTGAAATCTGACTTTTACACCACACTTTCAATTGCTTAATAGTGCATAACAATAGGTCAAAACCTTTAGCAAAATCACATGAAGGTATTAAGTAATACAACTTTTTCTTAATTGAGATTAGTTAATAACCCTAAACATATTCAATTGAAATAAAACAATATGCACACTTATTTTACAGTAAACTGTCATCCTGTGGGTCCTTTAGAGCATTGCCTTAAAAAATGGTTAATATCAGTACACATGCCATTGTGTGGTGCCACATGGCAGCTTTGTCAACATAGTGTTAGGATGGGATTATAAATCTGAAACTGGTGATGTGGTTTAGGAAGAAAAGAACTATTGGCTGTCGGCCAACATGCCAAGTTGTGTTATGATTCATAAGGTTTCTATTAAATTTAGTGCTCCTAGTGATTTTCTGTGTCTGGTAGAATTGTGTTCTGACCTAGTGACGAGTAACAGTGTATATGCGTCAGATTATTGTATGTGGCAGGAATGTAATATTTATGTTTCAATTGCGTTACTACTTTGTTGTTAAAGGTTGCAGAGCTTTATAGTGCAGTTAAAGGTATATTGGTAAAGTGTTGCAGAGCAGACCGCTTGAAGTACTCGGGAGTTTTGGTGGACCAATAGTGGGGAGTAGATGGACGTGTTCTGTTACAGATGGTGTTGAACTTGTTACATGATTCTTCCAGGAAAGTAGTAATATGGAGCATTGACATTTGAGATTGATGGATCAGAAGATAAATCACGGAACAGCCCTGAGCCCCCATCATGCTTTTCCAGCCACATTGCTGGTATGCCAACAGCAATTGGCTTTGGTCAGTTGTGATTCTTAAAATGCTGATGAAGGACAGTTGATGAGGAGATTGTTGTCTTTTAGCCTTTTTTAATTTGGTTTTTAACATTCACGGCATGTTAGCCCAGGTAGTTGCTAATCAAATAACTGGGAAGCTAATGTAGTTATATCTGTTATTTAACTTTTGATTGCCAGAGCTATCTTAAATAAGTTGTTCCAACTATTGGATGTTTTCTTTTGAGTTCCATTGTCCTAGCACAATGGTAATGTCTAAGTACACTCAGTTCATGCTAGGTTTGCAAATGTGCCCAAGTCAGGTGGTTTTGGAAGAACACAAGCAAGGCATTGGTGAGCATGGTATGTCTCTGGACATTTTATTGTCTTGGGCCAAAAAGGATAGTGGTGTAGATGCCAGTATTTTAGCGGCAAAGAAGTATGTGGTTTAAACTCTTTACGAGTTAATTGGTTCCGAGTTTGGTCTTCACAACCATGTTTTGCATTTTCTGACTTTTTCATGAATGCAACAATTCAGCACTAGATGGTGCCAATCTGCTAACATTGAATTACATGATTCAGTTGCTCTTAGTAGGTTTTCAATTTATTGCCTTTTGAGAAATGCTAATAGCGTTGTACAAATTCTGGCCAACACCATGTGATATATCGGTTTGGGATTTTTTTCTGCAAAAAAACCTGCCACTATTGGTGATGTTCGTAAAGGCGATTGGACCACGTGACATTTAAGATCAGTTTGGGTAGGTGATAAGATGCACATCTTGCATCAGAACACTGGTTGAAATCCTAATCTGGGATTTGGGCACAGTCCTGGCTACAAAGTGTAGTACTGAAGGATTACTGTCTTTATCACAGGTGCTGTCTTTCAAAAGGTCTGAGATCTGAGGACCTGAGTTCTGTTAAATGTAAGCTATTTTATGTGCACCAACTCCACCTGCCTGCCTTGGCACCCTGCCCATGAATCATTGCTCAGAAGTCACAGCCACATTTGTTTTTTGGACATTGCTCCTACTGTTGACAGCTGGATTTGGAGTCTATTGTACGTTGATTTTAATTGTTCCAATTTTGAACTCTGCTGTTTTGGCTATTGCAGAAGGGCATTTTTCATATTGAAAGTTTGAAAATTGAGAGCTACACGTTTCTTGTCACTTTCACCTTTGAGATATTCTCACATTTTTCTATCTGTAGCAGGGCAGTTTTGTAACTGCAAGTACAAAATCTTATCACTTTGCAGTCCAGTCATCACTTTAAATCTTGTCGAATGCCTCCACTAACTGTTTCAAATTGTTACTAATATAGCTGTGTTCTAATTAAGTACTCGAGTCCTTGCATTGTTAATCATTGTTGTAATTTGCTGGTTTATTTTTTCCAGGAAGAATCTGAGTGTACTTCAGAGGAAGAGATCTTCATTACACAAGATGAAATACAGGCATTTATGACAAATAACCAATCTTTCTACATCAACCGAGAACAATACCGTCAGCACTTAAAAGAGAGATTTAACAAGTACTGTCGCTCTAATGACTACAGTATCTGCAATGGTTGGCTAACAACAGCTGGTGTAAACTAGCAAGAAGGTTGAACCAAAAGCCACCCTTTTCTACACAAACACACTCTGACCAGTGCGCCTTCTCTCTCAATCTTAAGAAATTTAGATTTTTGTTTCTGTTACATAATTTTACCTTGAATAGTTGGTGGTGTGGTTTATTTTTATTTTCCTTTCAACATTCTCTCCCAGGCTGGTGGTGGGGAGCATATTGTGCTCATCTGCTTTCTTGGAGCTTGTGCAGTATTCGGCCAGATGTCTGCAAAAGCTTACTTATACTTTTAATGCCTCTCCTCTCTCCCACTCAATGTTTCACTTTACTGTGAGAATTATACAAACGTCTAGTGACGAGAGATGTTCTACCAATAAATGTGTACAGTGAAAAATGAAACTTCTGATTTAAGGTTTTACAATAGACATCCATTTAAAATGATGTTTGGATGTAATATGTACAAGCGCAATGTGCAGAATTTACAAATAAAGAATATTTATTAATGTGCATATCCGTTATGTTTTAGTTTTATTTAAAAATCTGGTTAAATATACAAATGCCTCACAGTAAAAAAGAAAGTATTTAAAATTGAGTAATGTCATCTATTAGCTTTCAAATCTTTACTGCTTTGAAGCTGACGAATTCCTTGGGATATAAAATGAGAATACAGTTGAATAGATTTTCTTTGACAATTAAATTGCTTCTCCATGGTGCTAATTTAATTTACCTGTTACTGAGCCAGTTTAACTTGTTGCATCTGCAGCTATAAATTACAAAATCCATTTTATTACAATACTGTAGTAAAATAGGTTTCTTCCACTCTTGTATTGACTTTTCAGTATTCAATGGGCATTTGCATTCTTCACCTTTTTACGTGCTCCACAAACCAGCTTTAAAGTCAGCTGCAAGAAGGATCCTTGACCTAAAATGTCACCTATCCATGTTCTCTAGAGATGCTGCCTGACCTGGTGTGTCACTGTAGCGCACTCTTATTTTGTAAACCAGCATCTGCAGTTCCTTGTCTCGACATGTTTCAATTTGTACTCTTTTTTGAAATTTATACACTACAGAATTTTAAGCTTGCTAAACAAAATAGCCAACATATGAAACATTTTGGAATTTTCCAGTTTATTCTAAACCTGAACTCCCTCTTAAATCTCCGCCGACATTCTTTCCCCCCACCCCTGACTTGCTCTGACTTGTAAGGATACATGTAGATTGTTACTACGGTCAATGTTTGGCAGAAGTAGAAGAAGATGTTTGGCTCTTATTGTATTCTTTCAGTTGGAAGTAATGGATAATGATCAAGATTAGGAACACTGTCATGAACGGACATTCCTTCTTGTCCCCAATTCCTAATCAGTGCCAGTCTCCACTTGACTTTAGTTGCTGCCCTAATTCAGAACTCTCTCACATAGTGAAGAGTAGGTTACATAATCCAAAGTGTTCTCCTTCAGATGCAAGTTTTAACCCGAGTTTGTCCATACATTTTGCTTAAATTAAAATTGTTATTTGAAGAGCAGTGTTTCTCATATCTTGATAGATGAGTTTTTCTAGCATTTGACTAGTTTTCCTTAATCTGCCAGATTGGTAAAATTTCGGTAAAATCCAAGACATTTCAAATGAAAATGCATCTTTATTATGCAATAATTTCTCGTCTTTCCTCATGTAAGATGGTTACATTAGTCTCCATTACTGTTCTGTTGTGGATCAACCACCTGGAAAGGAGTGAATTGCAAATTTTAGTTTGCTCTTTCCTGTTTGACATCTGCAAATATTATTGCACTGCTTATGTTTTTGGACTCGGGTCTTGGTGCTCTATGAAAGTAACAACTCAACTACACTTTGTTTGAGATGATCTTGCAGCTGAAAGAAGATTGTATCTGAAGTTACACAAAAATGCTGGAGAAACTCAGCGGGTGCAGCAGCATCTATGGAGCGAAGGAGATAGGCAACGTTTCGGGCCGAAACACAATCTTCGGTCTGAAGAAGGATCTGATTGAAGTAAAGCAAACCAAGTAACCCCACAATACTATAGTGATTGAGGTGCTTACCATTAGGTATACCATCCTAAACTGGGCTTATTGTCAATATTTCTGAACTACACAGTTAGAAATAATTAAACGTATTTACCTGATAGACCAGCCTCATTGTTCTCTTAGCTTGCCATTTAAAATGAAGTATCAGTGTACTAAGTAAGCCTCAAGACAATATTAATCCTGTTCGTATGATGTTGCTGCTCCAAACGCCAGACCTTTCATTGATTTGAGGAAAGGGCACAACTCATAAACATTGATTCTTTCCCTGGACTGTTGTCCGGTAATTTCAGTTTGTGTTAAGGTTTATTGTTGTTACGTGTACTGGGGTACAGTGGAAAAATAGCTAGTTTGCTCACAAAATCAGTTAATACTATTCATAAATGCAATCAATTCAATTCAATTCAATTCCTTTATTATCATCTTGCAAGCAACAGTTGTGCAGTGCAAAACCAAAAGACGTTTCCCAGGGAATACCGGAGCATCGCACATGACGTTTAAAACATTTCACACATATTAATAACAACACTAAAAACAATCCAGTCCCATGTTCGAGTACAATACAAAGAGTGAAGGGGAAGATACAGGGTGCAGAATTGCATTGGTGGACTCGCTGACAAAGTGTAATTGCGCCACAGTAAGACTATCTCGACCCAAAACGTCACCCATTCCTTCTATCCAGAGATGTCGCCTGTTGCACCAAGTTATTCCGGCATTTTGTGTCTAAAGACTATCTGTCGACTTCTGTGTTCATGGAGCAGCCAAGACACTGGAACACGAGACCGCACCCCTGTCCCAGCGTGCATCGGTAAAATGGACTACACCTCCCAGAGCACACCGCGGCACCACAACACCGCATTGTTTGGACTACAGTTCCCAACCTGCTCCGCGGCGGGTCCAAGTGCCCTGCGTATGGTGGCTGCTTTGCTCTCTGGGCCTTGTAGTCCTGTGGACGATAAGACCGTCCCCGGGCTATGGGGGTCCAGCGGTACATGGACTTCAACTCCCAGCGCACCCCGCGGCATCATGGCCAAACCCCCCCCCCCCTCCCGACTACAGCTCCCAACCTGCTCCGCGGCGGGTCCAAGTACTGCGGACTCTGTCGGGAGTGAAGTTGTGGAGAAGGAGCGGAGCGAGTCGTTCCCGCGTCCTCCACCTCCCGCCTCCTCAACTCGCCGGTCGCCGACCCTCCCACTCACACCCCCACCCCCACCCCCACCCGCTGCGGAGGAAGCCGTGCGGCATGGAGCGCTGGAAGGGACGCGTGGCTCTGGTCACCGGAGCGTCGGTGGGGATCGGCGCGGCCATCGCCCGGGCCCTGGTCCAGCACGGCATGAAAGTGGTGGGATGCGCCCGCAGGGTGGACAAGATCGAGGTAAGGCCACGGGGAGGGGTAGCCGGTCACACACACCCGACAGACGGCTGGCAGACGGCCATTTGTCCCCCAGAGAGCGATGCCAGTCGGCGCCCCACCTTGACAGAAACATGTGTCGGTAGGAACTGCAGATGCTGGTTTACACCGAAGATAAGACACATATACTATAGCTGGAGTAACTCAACTCAGCGGGTCTGGCAGCATCTCTGGAGAGAAGGAATGGCCAGAAAAAAGGTCTCGACCCGAAACGTCACCCGTTCCTTCTCTCCAGAGATGCTGCCTGTCCCGTTGAGTTACACCAGCATTTTGTGTCTATTGGCAGAAAATTTGCTAGGCAGCAAACCGCCCGTGGCCGAGTAATTGAATACCTCCAAAAGACTTGCGAGAGTTCCTCACCTCTGAACGCATGTGTGCCACGACTTTGAGGATGTGGAGGTGAGATAAGCAACTGTTTAAGAATAAGGGGTAAGCCATTTAGAACGGAGACGATGAAACACCTTTTCACACGGAGAGTTGTGAGTCTGGAATTCTCTGCCGGTGGTGGCAGGTTCGCTGGATACTTTCAAGAGAGAGCTTGATATGGCTCTTAAAGAAAGCGGAGTCAGGGGATATGGGGAGAAGGCAGGAACGGGGTACTGATTGGGGATGATCAGCCATGATCACATTGAATGGCAGTGTTGGCTCGAAGGGCCAAATGGCCTACTCCTGCACCAGTTGTCTATTGTCTAACCCTGTAATAACTGGAAATGCGGTAGGGTCGTGGGGTAATACCTAGAATGGGCTCCTGTGTCTACCGTTTCTTCGATCATCGTTACTTTTTTTTTAACATATCTTTCATTCATTTGTTCTCTATCTCTTTATATTACCGTCTATTTCTCTCGTTTCCCTTTCCCCTGACACTCAGACTGAAGTTTAGTCAGAAACATTGATTTGCTGCTGAGTTTTCAATACAAGAGAGACAAATATTAATACTAAGATAGACACAAAAAACTGGAGTAACTCAGCGGGACAGGCAGCATCTCTGAAGAGAAGGAATGGTGATGTTTCTGGTCGAGACCCTTTTTCTGAAGAAGGGTCTCTACCCTGTAACGTCACCCATTCTTTCTTCTCTCGAGAGATGCTGCCTGACCCGCTTAGTTACTCCAGTATTTTGTGTCTTATCTTTGGTTTGAACCAGCATTTGCAGTTCCTCCCTACAGATCTTGAAACCAGATCCTGCAAACCAGCATCTGCAGTTCCCCCATCCCACACTTTACCTTGAAATTTATGCGGACAGCTGTTTACCTCAGGCTACTTCGCTCTTGCACAGCACGACACTCCTTGAACATGAAAGGAATGTATTTCTTGTCATGCATTAAGTGACTTTTCGATGTGCAGCAAATATTGTTGAAATAAATATTGACTGTATCTCTTTGCAATAATTTATATAGCCTCGACAATGTTTAATTCAATTTGTGTGTTGGACTGATTATTTGCGTGAGACCAACTGGAAGAGAAAATACGATTGGGAAAAGACAAACAAGCCAAAATCAGTTTGTGACTGGATAAAGAAAAATGAAAAAAATGGTGGCAGAAATCGTTAAAATAAAGTCTAAATCGGTCTATTATGTTGTTGCTTTGATCTTGTCTAGAGATCATTGGTTGATTTACCTAATGAGTAAACTGTCTTTCAATATTTAAAAATACCCAATTTTTGATAACTCCAATAAAAAATCTGGAATACAAAATGGCTTAAATAAGCCAAAAGTTAAAAACAAACACAAAATTCAACTCTTATTTTCATATTGTGTAGAATTTGTTGGGAGCATTGTTTGTAACTATCCTACACATGGATTTTCATTGAACAAATATGAAGCATTTGACTCTTCAAGTTTGAGTAAAGTTGGTTTCTATTTAAAAAAAAAAAACTGGAATGGGAAAGCTGGAAAAGAAATTGCCACTGATACTTTAATGGAAGGGACATTGGGTGGAGAGAGGGTGGGGTCAGGAAAGTAGATCTTCAAAAACTGAAGAACATGTAACTGAACTGGACTTGGACCCAACTGATGAATTGCACAAACCTAGCCAAGCAGGGTGTAGGAGGAAAGAGGGTTCCAGCAGTATCTAAGGTGCCTCAATAGTTATTGTTGGTTCAGGACTGACTTAACATAACAAATAGGGAAAGGAGTTAAAATTGCCGTGCAATAACTGTCACGTAAACTTTCACAGCTGAGTGGTACAGAATTAAAAATTATAGCCTTTTATTTTTAGGACTTGAGGCTATCTAACTGAAAGGCTGCAGGTGATGATGAGGATCAGCACTATATTATCTGACAATCCTGACATAATGTGCAGTAAATGGCATTTTTAAAGAATCCACTGAGCTAAAGATTGCCTGTTGGAACATGCATTGAACTTAGATACATAGATACATAGAAAATAGGTGCAGGAGTAGGCCATTCGGCCCTTCGAGCCTGCACCGCCATTAAATATGATAATGGCTGATCATCCAACTCAGTATCCCGTACCTGCCTTCTCTCCATACCCCCTGATCCCCTTAGCCACAAGGGCCACATCTAACTCCCTGTTAAATATAGCCAATGAACTGGCCTCAACTACCCTCTGTGGCAGAGAGTTCCAGAGATTCACCACTCTCTGTGTGAAAACGTTTTTCCTCATCTCGGTCTTAAAGGATTTCCCCCTTATCCTTAAGCTGTGACCCCTTGTCCTGGACTTCCCCAACATCGGGAACAATCTTCCTGCATCTAGCCTGTCCAACCCCATAAGAATTTTGTACGTTTCTATAAGATCCCCTCTCAATCTCCTAAATTCTAGCGAGTATAAGCCAAGTCTATCCAGTCTTTCTTCATATGAAAGTCCTGACATCCCAGGAATCAGTCTGGTGAACCTTCTCTGCACTCCCTCTATGGCTATAATGTCCTTCCTCAGATTTGGAGACCAAAACTGTACGCAATACTCCAGGTGTGGTCTCACCAAGACCCTGTACAACTGCAGTAGAACCTCCCTGCTCCTATACTCAAATCCTCTTGCTATGAAGGCCAACATACCATTCGCTTTCTTCACTGCCTGCTGCACCTGCATGCCTACTTTCAATGACTGGTGTACCATGACACCCAGGTCTCGCTGCATCTCCCCATTTCCTAATCGGCCACCATTTAGATAATAGTCTGCCTTCCCGTTTTTGCCACCAAAGTGGATAACCTCACATTTATCCACATTATACTGCATCTGCCAAACATTTGCCCACTCACCCAGCCTATCCAAGTCACCTTGCAGTCTCCTAGCATCCTCCTCACAGCTAACACTGCCCCCCAGCTTAGTGTCATCCGCAAACTTGGCATTTGCGGATGACACTAAGCTTTTGCGATTGCATCTTTCCATCTCAGGCATAGCTTTGCATGTTGGTATGTTTATCAGTTGATAACACAGCTTTTGTTTGTCCTGTAAGCCCTTGGCTTAAGCCCCTGTCCCACTTACGTGTCCTTGGCACGCTAATTACCCTACCTCGTGGTCGTGTTGAGGCGCGACGGTCCCGCGCGACTTGATGCGTCCGCACAGCCGTCTGGAGCGCGTGACGTCATTTGAAGATGGACACAAAATGCAGGAGTAACTCAGCGGGACCGGCAGCATCTCTGGAGAGAAGCAATAGGTGATGTTTCGGGTCGAGACTCTTCTTCAGACTGAAAGAAGGGTCTTGACCCGAAACGTCACCCATTGCTTCTCTCCAGAGATGCTGCCTGTCCCGCTGAGTTACTCCTGCATTTTGTGTCTATCTTAAATTTTCTTGGCCCCGCTTTGGGAGTAGGAGTGGGGGCGGATCCGGATCCTCAACGGCCGTGAGCCCCAGGCCGAGCTCGGCGATTGTTTGCCTGCGTCTGCCGCTGTTGGAGGTGAGACGTTGCGTTGCGCCAGGGTCTTGGGCCTGTCCCACTTTGGCCGTCAGTCACGCAACAGGCCGGTGTTGACATTACAAATTTTATATGGGATTATAAATCCCATAGAATACAAAGAACACATTTGAACAAACCCAAAGTATTAGGTGGCTTAGCACTCCCTAACTTTATGTACTATTATTGGTCAGTAAATATTAAAAATATGATTCAACTGATGGACAACTCTACCCAGCAGGTGGATTGAATTATAATGGAGAGAGAGGACTGCTCCTCTTGTAATATTGGAGCGATCCTCCTCTCACCAATGAAGTTGAATAACACAAACTATAACAAAAATCCAATTATACATAGTACAATTAGAACTTGGAAACAAATAAAACATAATTTAAAATTAAGAAATCTATCGCTCTTATCTCCAATAGTTAATAACCCTTCGTTTAAACCCTCCATTATAGACAAATCATTTATACAATGGGAAAGATTAGGAATTAAAACGCTCGGAGACTTGTATGAAACTGAAAAATTATTATCATTCCTACAATTACAACTAAAATATAATCTGGGAAACAATCAATTTTTTAAATATTTCCAAATATGTGATTGTCTGAAAAAATATACAAAAGATTATTATAATATGCCATTAGATTTACTGGACGAAGCTATGAAGACGAAAGCCGAATCTGCAAATTTAATATCTTATTTGTATAATATTATTTTAAATGTAGAAATACCAGCAACGGAAAGTATTAGAAGAGACTGGGAACAAGAACTAGCTATTAAAATTTCAAAAGAGAGGTGGGATGAATATTTATTAAATGTGCACAAATGCTCTATTAATGTAAGACACACTTTAATTCAATTCAAAATTCTACATAGATTATACTACTCAAAAACCAAAATTAGTTTTAAAAAATCCCAACGTATCACCTTTCTGTGATAAATGTCACTCAAGAAGCTACTATAGCGCATTAATTTGTCTTTTGCACAAAAATTCAAAAGTTTTGGATTGAAATTTTTGAAATCTTTACAAAATTATTTAAAATAAAACTGATACTAAAAGCAGAATGGATTATTTTTGGAACAACAGAAGGTAGCCCTGAACTAAATGTTTCAAAAGAACCTATTTGATTAAGGGTTAATAAATGGAAAAAAGCTTATTCTAAAATTCTGGAAAAATGCTCCTATACCAACAATAAACATGTGGATTTAATATATGTTTGAAACATTACACCTGGAAGAGATAAGACTCCTCCTGGCAGGTAAATCAGATCACTTCTATAGGATGTGGTCTTCATTTATAGAATTATTACAAGCATAAGGTGCAACAGTACTTTAAAAAGGTACCGATGTCAGGACTTGGTAAAGGGGGATGAAAGGTGGCGAGCTGGTATATCCCTTTTGCGCGATGTTCATAATAGAGTATCTGTTTTTCTCTTTTTTCTTCTTTCTCTTTTTTCTTTCCTAGGGTCTATCTCTTAATCTCCTTTCTCTAATTTCTCGTCTACAGGGTCTTCTTTCCTTTTGACACGCTTTTACACTAACACTATCTTCTTTCACTTTCTCTTTCTTCTCAATTTCAACCTTTTTTAATAGCTTTAAAAAATGAAGGAGTACATTAAATGTAATAGGATATACGTGGTGTGCATTAATGTAATTGATTGTAATTTAATGTACTTCTAATAAATAAAATAAAAAAAATAAAAAAACAGGCTACAAAATTTTGGAGCTCCGCGCAACTCCATATCCCTCTGCGCTTCTCAGTCGGACCGGCCCCGCGCGGCCACACGATGCCCGTGTGCCTTAACGCGACGACGAGGTTGCGTAATTTGCCTGCCAAGGACAAGTAAGTGGGACAGGGCCTTTAGGGCTCACATTTTACATGTTCTGTACTGCTGATAATCATACCAAGCCTATTTCTTCTGAAAGACACCCCAGGACTTGGCTGCATTTTGCATGGTGATTTATTGACAGTAGACTTGGTGCATAGTTTCAGTGCTGTTTTATGTAAATGTGCAGCAGCTTCAACATATCAAGGCAAATATGCTTCAATAATGTAGCATGTTATTATTCAATGCAAAGCATTTCTGGAACCCATTATTGCAAATTAAGTTCATTTTGTTAAACTTACAGAGAGCTCTGTGTATATTTGCTTTCAAGAGTTTATGCTTCTCCCATTTCTCCCAATAGCTGATGGAGATGCATCCTTTGTATGAATCCAATTATTTATTGATTGAAAGCAGCCGAAGGGGTAGCTAATGTTGATACGTTCGTAAAATTTATAGTGCCATACCAATTGATAATTTACCCTTTCCTTTAAATACACTTTGCATTAACTTATCCAATTTGGTTTTTACTTCAGCTTAGTTTAGAGAAACAGTGTGGAAACAGGCCCTTTAGCCCACCGAGTATGCGCCGTCCAGCGATCCCCACACACTTACACTATTCTACACACACTAGGGACAATTTACAATTATGCCAAGCTAATTAGACTACATAGAAACATAGAAAATAGGTGCAGGAGTAGGCCATTCGGCCCTTCGAGCCTGCACCGCCATTTGATATGATCATGGCTGATCATCCAACTCAGTATCCCATCCCTGCCTTCTCTCCATACCCCCTGATCCCTTTAGCCACAAGGGCCACATCTAACTCCCTCTTAAATATAGCCAATGAACTGGCCTCAACTACCTTCTGTGGCAGAGAATTCCACAGATTCACCACTCTCTGTGTAAAAAATGATTTCCTCATCTCGGTCCTAAAAGTCTTCCCTCTTATCCTTAAACTGTGACCCCTAGTTCTGGACTTCCCCAACATCGGAAATAATCTTCCTGCATCTAGCCTGTCCAACCCCTTAAGAATTTTGTAAGTTTCTATAAGATCCCCCCTCAGTCTTCTGAATTCCAACGTGTACAAGCCGAGTCTATCCAGTCTTTCCTCATATGAAAGTCCTGCCATCTCAGGAATCAGTCTGGTGAACCTTCTCTGTACTCCCTCTATGGCAAGAATGTCTTTCCTCAGATTAGGAGACCAAAACTGTACGCAATACTCCAGGTGTGGTCTCACCAAGACCCTGTACAACTGCAGTAGAACCTCCCTGCTCTTATACTCAATACCTTTTGTCTACAAACCTGTACGTCTTTGGAGTGTGGGAGGAAACTGGAGCATCCAGAGAAAACCCACGCAGGTCACGGGAGAATGTAAAACTCTACAGACAGCACCCGTAGTCAGGATTGGATCCTTGGCGCTGTAAGGCAGCAACTCTACCACTGTGCCACCCCTGGTGTTCACAGTTGAGTGTGCAGGGCAATGATGCAAATTAACAGAGCAAATTTTGCCTCTGTTATGTGTCATCTTACCTATTTTAAATCATGTCTTTTGCATTGATTTGAATGAGAGTGCAAACAAGTATCCTGTGCACCTTTAGATTCCTCCATTGTGCTTGACTAAAGGAGAAATGTGCCAGCTGTCTGTTACTATGTAACTGCAATTCTAAAGTACTTTTTTTATGCAAACTCCAGGAGAAATTTCCTTCTCAATACCATGAGGAATAAACCTCATTCAAGAAGCTTTCCTTTAGTCTGAATAAGAGACCCGACCCAAAATGTTATCTATACATCTGATCTTCTTCAGAGAGCCTGCCTGACTGTCCAAATTTACCTTCCAGTTCTTTGTTTCTTCCCTTCCTTCATAGCCTTCAAATATATTTGCATGGCAAGCTGTGTTAGATCAAGCAGTCTGAGACTGTCCTCTTCTCATTTTCATGCTATGTTTCTCTGGAACTGGATCAGATCTTCATTCTGAGTTTATTTTGCCATCTTGACAATGTCGTGGTGCTAATTTCTGGTCTTCATTTGGAATGGAAATGCAGCTTTAATGCACTTTTCTCAATCAATGGATCTTGTCAAGGATTCAAAACATTCATATTTAACTCAAATTCTAATTCTGAATATTATAATAAGCTTGCATTTTGTTTCTTGAGCTTTTGTAGATTCTTGTACCTGCAATTGGAAACAGCTTTGTGCAAATTATCCTCCTGAAAACTTTATTTCAGACCGATTATCTCTTTGAGTATTGTTTATTTTGAGTATAGTTTGAGTTTATTTTGAGGATTTGAGTATAGGAGCAGGGAGGTTCTACTGCAGTTGTACAGGGTCTTGGTGAGACCACACCTGGAGTATTGTGTACAGTTTTGGTCTCCAAATCTGAGGAAAGACATTCTTGCCATAGAGGGAGTACAGAGAAGGTTCACCAGACTGATTCCTGGGATGTCAGGACTTTCATATGAAGAAAGATTGGATAGACTTGGCTTGTACTCGCTAGAATTTAGAAGATTGAAGTATATAGAAACGTACAAAATTCTTAAGGGGTTGGACAGGCTAGATGCAGGAAGATTGTTCCCGATGTTGGGGAAGTCCAGGACAAGGGGTCACAGTTTAAGGATAATGGGGAAATCCTTTAGGACCGAGATGAGAAAAACATTTTTCACACAGAGTGAATCTCTGGAACTCTCTGCCACAGAAGGTAGTTGAGGCCAGTTCATTGGCTATATTTAAGAGAGAGTTAGATGTGGCCCTTGTGGCTAAAGGGATCAGGGGGTATGGAGAGAAGGCAGGTACAGGATACTGAGTTGGATGATCAGCCATGATCATATTGAATGGCAGTGCAGGCTCGAAGGGCCGAATGGCCTACTCTTGCACCTATTTTCTATGTTTCTATGTTTGTAGGTTAAGTGGCTTGGTATAAATGTAAAATTGTTCCTAGTGTGTGTGGAATAGTGTTAATGTATGGGGATCGCTGGTCGGTGTGGACTCGATGGGCTAAACGGCCTGTTTTCAAGCTGTTTCTCTAAACTAAACTAAACCTAGATTCAAATTGGGTCGAGAATAATAGACTGATATTTCTTCTGTACTTTGCCTGGAAGCTTTGATGTGAAATCAGGTGAAGTATCCCATTTTAGAACCTTTCCCTGGTTATAGAGTAATATTAATTTATAGAATGGTAGGTGTGATAAGACAGTTGCGACACTGTGCATTGCAGTAAACTAGAGCTTTCGTTTAAAGCCCTTTCATAGTGTGGCTGGATTTGCACAACCTATTTTACATTGGTGCCTCAAAGAGGAAGCATTCCTTTCTCCTAGGGTTATTATCTCCATCAGTGCGCATACAAATTTACAAATTATTTCTTCAAATTATCGGTGTAAAAGAAATCTGCGATAGGTAGAGTTGTGGATTTCTCATTGACAGGATGTTGAAATAAGTTAACATGGAGGTTTTCGAGTGACTTCATAAAGTTGAACATTGATTATCTGTCAATGCATAGTTCTCAAGACTAAGTTGCTTCTCTTCATAGGTAATCATACCAGGGGTTCTGTAACTGGTTTATAAGTGCCAAATGCCAAAGGAGGAAATTGGTCCAATGCCTCTATGATTGATTACCTTTCCCTTGGTGAGGTGATAAAGTGTGGTTGCTTATGATCAAACTTGTATGTAAATGATTTTAAAAAATGTCAACATTCACTGCCTGTCTTTCAGCACAGGAAGAATGGTCATTGTGATATTCTGCGGTTAACTTGTAGCTGTGGTGTTAGAACACTCATTCATTGTTCTTTATCTCTCCACATCATCGTCTATATCTCTCGTTTCCCTTATCCCTGAGCAGTCTGAAGAAGGGTCTCGACCCGAAACGTCACCCATTCCTTCTCTCCAGAGAAGCTGCCTGTCCCGCTGAGTTACTCCAGCTTTTTGTGTCTATCTTCGGTTTAAACCAGCATCTGCAGTTCCTTCCTACACTGATAAAATAATCATCTTCAATTGTTCAGGGAGAAAACAAAACCATGGTCAAATGTTTATATAATCTCCATTATAAGCAGCCATCGGGAAGAATGTATAGGATCCTGAGAACTGTAACATCCACCTTTAGGAGCAGTTTCTTCCCTATAACCTTTAGGCTATTAAACACTACAACCTCCAAATAAGCTCCAAACCACATAGACTTGAGGGCATTGTTTTTGCCGTTGCACTATTATTGTTTGCTTGTTTAAAAAAATATATATACTGAACTTTTTTTGCTGCTTAATATGGTGTTTACAGAGTACAATGAGTACATATCTGTTGTGCTGCTGCAAGTAAGAATTTCATTGTTCTGTTTTGGGACAAATGACAATAATACACTTCTGATTCTTGAATTCTTCTATGTGGCAAACTTCAGATCCAAATTTAAGTTTAGTCCAGGTTGCAGTTTTAATGCACTGCAATGAATGAATCTGACAAATGTGCACCCAGACAAGATACTTCTGTTTGTCAGACGTGGGATGTGCTCAGTTGGGCAAATCGGTCAGCATGAATAAGTTGGGCTGAAAGGCCTGTTTCTATCTTGTATAGCCCTGACTATACTAGTAATTAAAAAAAAGAGAAACATTGCATTTTTGTGTCTTTTTATATGACAATGTTGAAAAAACAGTCCTCACACTAAATTGGTTGGTAGACTACATTAATTTGACTCTGCACTCTAATGTTTAACATAGTTTTTTAATCCATTTGCAGTCCCTCATCTTTCAAATGTTAACACTTGTTAACTTATTTAGTTTACTTGAGGCCAGAACCTTTGTTCGTGTGATGCACAACAACGAAGATGATGCATTGCCATGTTTCTAACTATAAATTTCCTGGCATTTGTTGCATGAATAAGTAACCTGTAGTTCCTTTAAGGTTACGAAATCAGCTTTTGAAACCCATTCATGAATGTGCCCCATTTACAGGGACTAAATTGATCATGTCTGGGAGCCCATAAAGCTGGGTTGTGTGAGGTGCAGTTTGTACCATTCAGTGGGGAGGAGACGGGAGTGTCTCTTTCACCTTTATCTGATAGGCACTGTCTCTGATGTGGGAATATTCAATGTTGATTGTGATTGTCAGAGGCAGATAAATATTGTTTCGCTGGTATTGGCAAGTTTCACAATTCTGAACACAATAAGCATTGGGCATTATTTTGTTTATATATTTGAAACACATTGTTTAATACCTTAACACTACTTTTAAGCATGTAGTTGGTGCATTAGCATGCATTGGCACAAAATAAAGGGATCACTGAGGAAACATTTCAGCGTTTTTCTTGTATCAACAGTCCATATTGATCAACTTCTCCAAAGTCATTCATGGAATTTATTTTTAATATATTGCAACTGCATTTAACAGTATGAAAATCAATATCTTCAAGAATATGTAGATTGTGTGAGGATCCTTCACCTTTCACTGAAGGTTAATGTTGAGAGGAAGGTGCTGCAGGGAGAAATGGTGATGCAGCCACTCTGCATTATTCAGCGCTCGCACATCCACAGCCAAGTCATTAGACTGAGCACAACTTAAGAGTAGAATGTTGTGAATAAATTATTCTGTAGAATCCACAGAAAATCTATGATTGTTGGAGTTAAAAGGTCTCACAATGCATTTAGGGGAATTATCATTCCAATGATGATTGTTATTTTATGCCCATTGAAGCTCTCTTAAAGATGGGCACATTGTATTCTGTCAAATGTTCTTTGTATTTCTGGAGCAGGAAGGATGAATGGGTACACTTGAGGAGCTTTGTATGTTCCATTGCTCCATTTAAATTAAAATGTAAATAATGGAACTGTTAGCTGCTTATAAAAATGCAATTTAATCTCAGTGTCGACAAAGAAAGAGGTGTTTCTTCATAAACTCTAATAATTATTTCTCTGCCTACTGTATTTATTGCCTGAGATTGAAAGCTGTGGTTTTTATAACCGGTCAGGAGGTGTGTACGTGTGGTGTGTGTGTGTGTTTTGGAGGTACAGGAAATTGTGTAATTAAAATCCATTTGAGATAGCACAAAAAAAAACTTTGGGAATGTGAAATAACTTTGGACCCGTTGAAAATTAGTTGACTTTGACAGTCACAAAACGAGATAAATTTAAACAGTCTTGTCAAGAAAAAACAAGATGAAGCAGAAGTTACTCAGGAAAACTGTGTTTATGGTATACAAAGGGTATCAAAGTTACAAATTTCAGTTTACATAGGAAGTACACATTTAATGTAATTTATTCATAAGAATAATTCAGCCTTAATATCAAGGGTTACTGCAAGAAGTAGAATTTATTTCACCAAATGCTTACTGGCCCCTGTCCTGCCACTCCCCTCTTTATACTGGCTGTCATACCTCTCCACTCGAGGTCACCAAAATGTCGACAGTTCCTTCCCCCCACAGACGCTGCTTGATGCGCTGAGTTCTCCCGAAATGACTGCGCTAACAGTGAGTGAAGGAAAAGAAGCTGGATGGTCTACTTTCTTCATGTGAAAGGTACAACTGACAAAAAAGAGGCCAAAGTGGGCGAAACAGTTGAGCAGATGAAAACCAGACAAACTAAATTGAGTTGGAGTTTATCTTTTTTAAGTTTGTCCCAGTTTGCTATGGAAAGGAAGGAAGCCACAAAGTAGATAGCTGGAAAACAAATGTCTGGCTCCTCGAGTTTGTTAGAAATCAGAATAAAGTTTCAGAGGAAAAGAGCTTGCGTAGGCAGTGACAAGGGCAACAGTTATAGATGTTTAAGTGTAGATGAGCAAATAACAGGGTACAGAAATACTGTATTGAGTAATACTGTATGGAACATAACAGATTAGGCAGTTAGGATTTTTGAAAAATGATTTGAGAGTTTTTCTTGTTTTGGACATGAAAAGTGTTTGTGAGAGGTAGTTGATGGAAAGCAAATTGCAGAGATAGCCTTGAAATGATGGCAGTAGATAAGTCAAGAATAGCTGCAAATGTATGCATGTGTGATTCAGAGATGTTCTCCAGGGTTGCTGTCTGATCTGCTGAGTTACTCCAGCATTTTGTTTCTTTCCTTGGTAAACTAGCACCTGCAGTTCCTTGTTTCCACATTGTGTGTTAAGAGAGTTTAGGAAGACAATTAATTTTGTGCAGAGATGGAGTTTGCAAAAACGCTTGATCTTTCAGTTTGTCTGCTGAAGCACTCAAACTCTGCTGAAGTAGATTGAAATGAAAATGAGAAATTGGGATCAATACCAAAATGAACACCAGCACCGACTGGACAGATCTAACAGCTGGTGTGAACAACACTATCCACGGATCACTCGCACATACATTTTAAGTATTTGTTGCGGACTGGCCAAGTTATTTTAAAATTAGATCGACACTTAAGGAGGGTTATATGTACACAATATTCACCCACTGTTCTCGGAAAGGGAGTTATTTCTGTATCTGTAGAGGTGATGACAGATGCGCTTCTCCCTTGGCACCATGTATCTGCCACAGGAGGGACATGTGCTGATTTGCGTCGGATGGTTGCTTTGCTCTCTGGGCCTTGTAGTCCTGTGGACGATAAGACCGTCCCCGGGCCATGGGGGTCCAGCGGTACATGGACTATAACTCCCAGCGCACCCCGCGGCATCATGGCCAAAACTCCCCCCCCCCCCCATCGGACTACAGCTCCCAACCTGCTCCGCGGCGGGTCCAAGTACTGCGGACTCTGTCGGGAGGTGAAGTTGTGGAGAAGGAGCGGAGCGAGTCGTTCCCGCATCCTCCACCTCCCGCCTCCTCAACTCATCGGTCGCCGACCCTCCCACTCACACCCCCACCCCCACCCCCACCCGCTGCGGAGGAAGCCGTGCGGCATGGAGCGCTGGAAGGGACGCGTGGCTCTGGTCACCGGAGCGTCGGTGGGGATCGGCGCGGCCATCGCCCGGGCCCTGGTCCAGCACGGCATGAAAGTGGTGGGATGCGCCCGCAGGGTGGACAAGATCGAGGTAAGGCCACGGGGAGGGGTAGCCGGTCACACACACCCGACAGCCGGCTGGCAGGCGGCCATTTGTCCCCCAGAGAGCGATGCCAGTCATAGATTCAGTCATACGGCACAGAAACAGGCTCTTCGGCCCAACCCATCCATACCGACTTCCTAAACTGGTCCCATTTGCCCGTGTTTTTGACCAAATATTCCCTCTAAACCTTTCCTATCCGTGTCGCAGTCCGAATGTTTTTTCATGTTCTAATAGCTGCTTCAACCACCACCTCTGGTTGCTCATTCCCTATACCCACCACCCACCGTGTGAAAAAGTTGTCCCACAGGCTCCCATTAAATCTTTCCTCTCCCACCTTAAAGCTATGTTCTCTAGATCTCGATTCTCCTATCCTGGGTAAAAGACTCTTGTGCATTCACCTTATTAATTCCCCTCATTATTTTATACACCTCTATAAGATCAGCCCTCAGCCTTTTGCATTCCCATGAGTAAAGTCCGAGCCTGCCCAACCTCTCCCTATTGATTAGGCCCTTGAGTCCTGACAGCATCCTCATTAATCCTCTACGCTAGTTCCAGCTTAACGACATCCTTCCTGCAGCAGGGTGTAGGAAGGATGTAGAAACTGAATATAATAGTCTAATTGCAACATTACCAACATCTTGCACAACTGAAACACCTCAGTGTACTTTGATCAGACCTGGGAGATTTTTCTACTTTCAAATTTTCATAGGATGTCCAACACCTCTGTAACGATAATAAGGATTATCTGCAAGACAACTCCATTAACTGTCCCAAGTTCCCGAATCTTCATAGAAACATAGAAAATAGGTGCAGGAGTAGGCCATTCGGCCCTTTGAGCCTGCACCGCCATTCAATATGATCATGGCTGATCATCTAACTCGGTATCCTGTACCTGCTTTCTCTCCATACCCCCTGATCCCCCTAGCCACAAGGGCCACATCTAACTCCCTCTTAAATATAGCCAATGAACTGGCCTCAACTACATTCTGTGGCAGAGAATTCCAGAGATTCACCACTCTCTGTGTAAAAAATGTTTTTCTCATCTCAAAATGAGATGTCTCATGTCTTTATAATATAAACAGAGAAATAATCTTGGAGGATCTTGCCCATCTCCTGTGGCTCCACACATATATGTCTGCTTTGGTTTCTGAGGGGCCCTATTCTCTTTCTGGTTACCCTCTTTTACTTAATGTACATAAAATTGACACCCACCCTTATCTGAATCGGGTGCTGACAGCAAAACCCCAGCGGCCAAGTAATTGTTTATCTTGAAAGGATTTGTGAAAGTTGGGCCATTGCAATTCCTTAACACGCGAAGCATCTGACACAACTTTGAGAGTGTGGAGGTGAGAGTAGCAAATCTGTAATAACTGCCAGTATGGTAGGGTTGTGGGGTAATACCTGGAATAGGTTTCTGTGTTCCTGTCCCACAATACCTTACCCAGTTTCTTCCCAGCTGTTATCAGGCAACTGAATCATCCTTCCACAACCAGAGAGCAGTGCTGGACTACTATCTACCTATTGATGACCCTCGGACTATCATTGCATAAGAAGGAGCTGCACATGCTGGTTAAGCCGAAGACAGACACAAAAAGCTGGAGTAACTCAGCGGGTCAGGCAGCATCTCTGGAGAGAAGGAATGGGTGACGCTTCGGGTCGAGACCTTTCTTCAGACTGGTTAGGGATAAGGGAAATGAGAGACATAGATGGTGATATGGAGAGATAAAGAACAATGATTGAAAGATATGCAAAAAAGTAACGATGATAAAGGAAACTGCGACTTGGGTGGGGGAGGGATAGAGAGAGAGAGAATGCCGGGGCTACCTGAAGTGAGATAAATCAATATTCATACCACTGGGCTGTAAACTGCCCAAGCAAAATATGAGATGCTGTTTCTCCAATTTGCGTTTAGCCTCACTCTGACAATGGAGGAGACCGAGGCCAGAAAGGTCTGTGTGGGAATGGGAAGGAGAATTAAAGTGTCTGGCAACTGGGAGATCAGATTGGTTCAGGCGGGCTGAGCGAAGGTGTTCCGCGAAACGATCGCCTAGTCTACGTTTGGTCTGGCCGATGTATAACAGTCCACATCTTGAACAACGGATACAGTAGATGAGGTTGGAGGATGTGCAAGTGAACCTCTGCCTAACATGAAAGGACTGTCGAGGTCCCTGGACAGAGTCGAAGGAGGAGGTATAGGGGCAGGTGTTGAATCTTCTGTGGTTGCAGGGGAAGGTTCCTGGGGAGGGGGTGGTTTGGGTGGGAAGGGGTGAGTTGATCGGACTTTGCTGGCTTTACCTTGCACTAAACGTTATTCCCTTATGTATCTATACACTGTAAATGGATCGTTTGTAATCAGATATTGTCTTTCTGCTGACTGCTTTGCACGCAACAAAAACTTTTCACTGTACCTCGGTACATGTGACAATAAACTAAACTGATCCCCGAGTTGTACACAGTCAAATGTTTTCTCCCGTTTACTTAGCTTTTGCACAACATCATGCTCCCTGAAGCTGAAAGGAATTCACTTGTAGTACATTAAGGGACTTTTCGATGTACAGCTAACATTGCTGATGTAACTAGTATATTTATATTACTGTATCAAATGACACCTTTGCATGATGTATATAGCCTCATGTTTATTGTTAGGTAGATTGTGGTGACCAATGTAAAGGTTTAGCCCAGTTGTTGCAGATCAAATTTTAATACTGTGCTTTCCCCTAGAAAAATATTTGTTGGCTGAAAATGACTGTGAATTGGACAGTGGTCGGTTTTCTGTTGGATTTTCTTCTTTACTTGACTACTGATGCATTGACACTGGGTTGCTGAAGGTTACAGAGGACTAGATTTATGAAAATCCAACTTGGTGTCGCCCAGACTCTGCTCGAGTGTAGCATTCAAATCTCTTCACCAGAAACAATGCGACTGCCTTCTCCAAACTCTCTTCAGCTAAGATCCTTTTATACTGCCGATAGTTTTCTAACTGATTGGGCGATCATCTTCCCTCCATCTGCCCTGCATTCACACAAACATCTGTCGCAGTTCATAAGTGATAGGAGCAGAATTAGGACATTTGGCCCATCAAGTCTACTCTACCATTTAATCATGGCTGAACTGTCTTTCCCTCTCAACCCCATTTTCCTGCCTTCTCCCCATAACTCCTAGCACCCGTACTAATCAAGAATCTATCAATCTCTGCCTTATAAATATCCATTGACTTGGCCTCCACACCTTCTGTGGTAATGAATTACGCAGATTCACCAGCCTCTGACTAAAGTAAATCCTCATCTCCTTCCTAAAGGTACATCCTTTTATTCTGTGGCCATGGTCTCTAGCCCTAGACTCTCCCATTTGTGGAAACATCCTCTCCACATCCACTCTATCCAGGCATTTCACTATTCGGTAAGTTTCAATGAGGTCCCCCCTCAACCGTCTAAATTCCAGCAAGTCCTGGCCCAGTGCCATCAAACGCTTATAACTGTGTTGGAACGAACAGCAGATGCTGATTTATACCAAAGATAGACACAATGCTGGAATAACTTTGTATCTCTGGAGAAAGGGAATGGGTGACATTTCGGATCGGAATCCTTCTTCAGACTGAAGAGTTGCGAAATGTTACCTTTTCTTTAGCGATGCTGCCTGACTCTCTGAGTTACTCAAGCATTTCTGTCTTATCTTCTATCACATTTCACTTGCTGGTAACAACTTCTATTACCCATGCTGACGTTCCCAATTCTACTCCTTGCCAATCAGCCCACAGGTACTGCCAAGGCTGTAGGTTTAACATTACATTTTTGGAGCAAATAATTCATTTCTGACATGGAAATTTTAGTTTACGGACAGTATTCAGGAACGGAACCCTAGGGAAGGTGGGGACTCCCTGCATTACAAAGTGGACATTGCTTTCTTAATGTGTTTTTTTCTTTTTGTTTATCTGCATCCTCAAGCATTTTTATAAATTATTTTTCTCAGCTGGTGCATTGTCTAATTTTGAAATATCGGTGGACAGCTTGCCCTTGATTAAACTTGATTCAACTGGATTCCTAGAAGTAACCAGTGTGTTGGAAGTAGTTGCTCCTGAATTTTGTTGTTGTCCCTTGTCCCGCTTCTTGACAACCAGGATGATATCTCATACTGGGTACTTAATTTTGTTGTGACTAGGGGAAAAAAGGTGAGATGGTTTAGACCACACAGATTCCTTTCTTTTCAGCAGATACTGTGTTTCAGAACTATTGGTAATTATATTTCTTTCGATGTGTCAGTGGAAACAAAAGCAATGCTACCTTTTTGGTTATGTTCCATAGTTGGAACTCAGGGAATATTGCATTGTCTCTGCCTATTATTTTAGCTGATCCCAGTCAGTATTGCAAAGTTTCTTGAACAAATTATCATTGTACGTGCTTGTATGATTTTATATTTAACTGAGAAAAATCTTCCCTCTGAATCCGATCTTAATTGCATGGCCGCAATAAAGATAGACTGCGCAGAAATTATATATTTTATTTGCATTGCTTTAGTAATGTTGCACATGGCTTTTTATTTGCTTATTCACCTGACTGCTCTTTCCAAATTAGCACCAAAATTAGTTCAGCCTGTCTGTTGTCCAATCCCATATCAGGGCTCTTGCATAACTTTTTTTCCCTGTTGCCAGCTGGGCAACCTTGGCAGCTTTTTAGGTTGCCAAATGAGTTTAGGTGGTCATTTAAGCTGGCTTGCATGACGCGTGCGATAATGTGCTCGGACGAAGTGCGTAGTTACCAGTCAGAATTATACTCAATGAAGCATTCACATATTATTTCTGCTTCAAATAAAGTCACAAACTAAACATATTCACCAATCAAGACATGATATATCCCACAATGACATGCAGCAAAATTATAAGACAGTATCTCAACTCTTTTTCCACATTGCAATTAATGCAATTTCTATTAGTTCTTTCCACTTCCAAACAAAAATGTGGTTGTATTATTCGGCCTATGATCAACCTGTGTCAATAAATTCTGGACCATGTTAACATATATGCGTACGTATAGTTGTGAATGTTGCTCATTAAATAACTACAGTACTGATACACCATATTAAGAACATTGATTTGCCGTTAAAATGAATTCTGTAATAATGTGTCAATGGTAGCAGTGACAATCGAACACTGCGGTTTTAATGTTTCACGTGTTCACAATTTAATGAATCCATCTTTATGGATTAAAACAAATAATAACATTGGGAATTAAAACACATTTGATTGCATTCTGTTATCAAACATAGTCAATGTTCGCTCTGAAGACATTTCCAGCACAATAGGATCAGGGAGGGGGGGATGTGAATCAGTGCGGGGTGGATAAGGGGTGGGGGTGGGGGGGGGGGGGGGTTAGAAGGCAGTCGGTGCAGAATGGATGGATTGAGGCAGGTGAATTAGTACGTGTTGGTTGGAGTAGGTAAAATTGTGAGGGGAGGGCATTGGGGATGGCAGTGGTGTTGAATGGGGGGGTTCAGTACGGGATGGATGGGGGTAGACAAAAGTGCTGGAGAAACTCAGTGGGTGAGGCAGCATCTATGGAGCGAAGGAAATCGGCAAGGTTTCGGGTCGAGACCCTTCTTCAGACTGTTCCCCCCATTCTTCTTGAATGGGAGGATCAGTACAGGATGGATGGGGGGGGGGAGATCAGCGCAGGATGAATGGGAGGGGGTCAGTACAGTGTGGATCGGAGGGTCTTTGCAGGATGAATGGGGGATCACTACAGGATGAATGGGGGTAAGGTGCAGGGTAAATGGAGGGTTGGTCAGTACGGGATGAATGCATGGATTAGTACAGGATGGATGGCGGATCAGTACAGGATGGATGGCGGAGAAGTGCAGGATGGATGGGAAAGGGGTAAGTACAGGGTGAATTGGGGAACCAGTGTAGGATGGATGGGGGGGAGTGGGTGTCAGGAGAATCAATGTGAGGTGGATAGGGTGATCAGCGCAGGATGAATAGATGGGGGGGGGGGGTAGATGGGGAGGGGAGCACAGGGGATGTCAGTGAGGACTGAATAGATGCGGGAATGGGGACCAGTGCGGGATGGAGTGGAGGGATCCCAGGATAAGGGGGGGAGGGGGGGGAGAGGGGGGCGAGGTGGGGAGGAAGGAAGGTCAGCGCTCCTCGGACAACATCGCCCCGCTGCCTTGGCCGTTGGGAACTCCTCGCCACCGCCTACCTCTTCCGCCAGCCAACAGCAAGGTGCGGGGCCAGGCGGTGCAGCTCAGAGATCCTATAGCTATAGGATCTTTGGTGCAGGTGCTTCAGAAGGGTCAGAGAAGGGCCCCGAACAGCAGCAGCAGCGGCCGCGACAGCGGCTCCACCACCTCCTCCTCCCGCCCCCCGCCTGCCCTGATAAGGACCGCTGCTTGCAAACCCGCTAACGGCGATAACCGCTTTCGAAACAAACCCTCCTGCACGCCGAGGCCTCGCCCTCCCTCCTCCCGGCCTCGGCGTGCGGGAGGGTTTGTTTCGAAAGCGGTTATCGCCGTTAGCGGAGTGGCAGGCAGCAGCCCTTATCAGGGCGGGCGGGAGGAGGAGGCGGTGGAGCCGCTGTCGCGGCCGCTGCTGCCGCTGTGCGAAGCCCGTCATTCGGTCCGACCCTTCCTCACCCCGCACCTATTATCTTTGCCCCGCACAGCCGCCGCCGACACGAAACGTCGCGTTCCTATTCTCCAGAGATGCTGCTGACCCACGGAGTTACTCCAGTTTTTTGTGTCTATTTTCGGTACAAACCAATATCTGGTTGCCAAGCCGGGCAAAATGACTCGGTGTTTAGGTTGCCCGTCGCCGCTTTGAGTGGTCAGTGGCACCAGGGCAACCGTTAACTTCGAGCCCTGCATATGCTTGCAGCTCGTTGGTCTGATTATTGGCATGATGGCAGTGTTCAACATTCAATGACGGTGAACATAGAAATGTTTAAAATGAACCCTGAACTTATCTGTAAATACTGATTTTTGTTGTTTCAGTTCATGGAGGAAAAGTTGATTCATCTTGCAAGTAAACTTTGTTTTATAAAGGAAAACATTTTTTACCAAATACGAATAAAGACTGGAAAACAAGAATCTTACCTGAACTAAAAATACATAAAATACATATATTACCTGAACATAAAAATACATTAGATTGATGATTGTATGCCAAATATTTTAATTTCTGGATATAAGAGCAGGCATTGACCATGTAGCCCATCGAAACTGCTGTGTTATTCATATAGATTATGAATAATATATTACCTGAGCTTCATTATGCCGCTGTGGTACGTGTTATAATTAAAAAAAAATATTATTCTGAACACATCCACAATCCACCATTGATTTGCATTTTCATTCTGCTTGACTGAAACTGGAATTTATCTTGCTATGTGACTACACGTTTTTTCTTTCCGTTCCACAAACTCCAGGTGAGCTTCTTTCAGTGATACAATGAAGTTCTGGACTTCAACTTTCAACGTCATATTTGAAATTACTGGTAGATTTTTAAAAAAAAGTACCAACTGAATCTGAAACCAAGTAGCTGAAGTGGACAAGGCTTAAGTTCCAGTCAGAAAAATATTGGTGTTTGTGCATCAGACTGAACGTTGTTGCATGTCTCGTGTCTGGCTTTAAATTCTGTCTGTTTTGTGTGAGCATGAATAGATCTGCAAAGTGTTGTCCTGAATGATCTTATGCATTGTGCTTTTTATGCTGTGTTTTGTAATCGATGGAGATAATAGAGTGGATAAGTTGGTCAGTCCTGGAGACATCAGCGCATGTCGTGGCATGGACAATTCAGACTCCTTTGTGTTTCCACACTCGGGCGATGATGATGATATGTGAGATATTCCCCGACGAAATAAGATATTAATTATAATGAGGCATTTTGTCAGGAAGAATCCCATCGTAGTTAGCATTCCTTCCTTGTTGATCATTTCTTTCCAGAATGTCCCTATCTCCCTAGTGTTAAAGTTGCTCAGCTGGGTCAGCTTATCTCCCTTTGAGTGGTGAGTAGCAATTTTCTTCTGCTTCCTCTGAAACCTCAGGGTTGGAGCGTATGCCTCAACCACATTATAATTAGGTAGAGTCATAAGCTCTACCTTCAGTAATGAGTACTGCGATGAGTCATCAAGCAAGAGTCACTTGCATGCCAATAACTTGGTACTGGGTTCTGCTAGGGATATTCTATTCCAGACATTCCCCATTCCTCCCACCCTCCCCAATCCTGATCAAATCTGACCAGAGGAGTGAAATTCTAATCAAGAGGCCAGAGTCGGTGTTCGTAAGGCCAGGGCAACATTTGACTGAATGTGACATCAGGGAGTGCAGTAAATTTGGAATCAGGAGTGCGGCACGGTGGCTCAGCGATAGAGATCTGGGTTCAAATCGAATTACAGGCGCTGTCTCTAAGGAGTTTGCACGTTCTACCTGTGACCTCATGAGTTTTCTCCAGGTGCTCCAGTTTCTTCCCACATTCCAAAGACGTGCAGGTTTGTAGATTAATTGGCTTCTGTATATTGTCTCTAGTGTGCAGGGTAGAACTAGTATACAGTAGAACTAGTGTATGGGTGATCGCTGATCGGCACGGACTCGGTGGGTCGATGGGCCTGTTTCCACGATGTATCTCTAAACACTTCATTGCTGGAGTCATGGTTGACACAAAAGAAGAAAATTTAATTTTCGTTTTGGAGAGATATGCCCCATGGATATCACTGAAGAGATTCAGGTCTTAGAACCACCCGTTTTTCAATTGCTGTACTCTCCCCCCCCCCCCCCCCCCTTTTTTTTAAAGAGGCAACAGCATTACCATCCCTGAATTCCACAACGTTGCCATTGAGTAGTTAGAAACATTTTGTAATAAATTTACTGTGCTCCAAATGAAAGGCCAGGAATGTGATGCAATAGTTGAAGTCAGGTATTTTGCAAGTCATTTACTTTAATACATTTACAGTTGAAGCAATCATTTAGCACATTATTCCTTATGTTAAACATTTGCTCAAATAGAAAAACCATTGACCTTAATTGTTAACTCTGAAAGAGTTAACAATTAAGGTCAATGGTTTTCATTTGTTTAATTTTAAATATTGCTTCCCCATCTTGGTGTTCTGTGTTACTTATGTTACTCCTTCCTTTTGTGTCACTGCTGCATGTTCCTTAGGCTCCTTCAGTTGCACCTCTAATCTGCCAGCTACTCTTGAACTTTCTTGCCACCATGATTCAAGGGCACAACACACAGTGCTGGAATAACTCAGCAGGTCAGGCAGCATCTCTGTAGAACATGGACAGGTGACGTTTAGGTTCAGGACCCTTCTTCAGACTGTGCATGTTCCTTAAGCTCTGAAGAAAGGTCCTGACCTGAAACGTCACCTGTCTATGTTCTCCAGAAGTGCTGCCTGACCCGCTGAGTTACTCCAGCACTTTGTGTCATTTTTTTGTAAACCAGCATCTGCAGTTCCTTGTTTCTGCATGATTCAAAGGCATTTAAGAATAGGGAAAGAAATATTGGGTTTCTCACTAATGCCCACATTATGTGAATTCATGATTCTTCACCTGCCTAATGTGGAAAGTTGCATAGTTGTTAACACTTAATTAACTATTTTGTTCATCTATTTTGTTTTAAAATGAAATTAGCTTCTCCTTGCAGAGTAGCATATAAATTGAGCAAGCTGTAAGAAGATGAATCCTGGGATTAAACACAGGCACATGCTTGTGATTATCCTGCACAGGTTACTAACTTTGGCTTTAAATACTGTGTTTTGTTTCTTAGTTTACAACATTTTCAGCATTCACATCTAGCTTACTACAAATCAACATTTTGAATATATGAAAGCATCTGCAGACCATTGAATGGTTTCATGTAAATTAAACACCAAACTTTGTTTATCCAAATGCCTTTTTAAAAATTTGTATTTGGTTCCAACTGAGTGCCGAGATTAGCATCTGTGCTCATTGACTGATTATAAGTTATGTTTTTCTCACAAAGATAATTTGTTCACATTTTCAGTTGGATCATTAACTCCAGTTTTAATATGAGGAATGTAGTCAAGTAATTGACTTGAGGACTCAGTAGATTAAAATAAGTAATTAGCTTGTCGTGTGTTCCTTTAAAGATGTGATTATTTTGTGATACATCCAGCTGCACATACTAATTCTGCTGAGTATTTAGTATTGATCTATTGGGAGAGCTGTGTACAGTGAAGTGGAACAGGCTGTATCATGAAGAAGGTCCGAAGAAGGGTCTCGACCCGAAAATCACCCGTTCCTTCTCTCCAGAAATGCTGCCTGTCCCCGCTGAGTTACTCCAGCATTTTGGGTCTACTGTATCATCTTTATTTAGAAACATTGAGTTGCTGCTGAGATCTCAATCCAAGAGAGACACATATTAATGCTGTTGTATAGGAAGGAATTGCAGATGCTGGTTTAATATGGACACAAAAAGCTGGAGTAACTCTGCGGGACAGGCAGCATCTCAGATACAATGCTGTTGTATCCGTTTGATGTTTTTTATCTGTTTTTGCCGCTTTTAAACATTTTCATTATGTAACTGACCTTCAGGAAAATGATTGTGATTTAACTAACGACAGATGAAGCTGTAGGAGATTTAAATAAAATGTAGGCTGATAACGTATTGTACTGGAGTGCATTGTATGTTCACTGACAGACCATGCCTGCATGCAACAAGATCTAAAACCCATTCATGAGTGGTGTAACCTTCGCACCATGATCATGCATGACCATGTCCACTAAGAGCGAGAGTATAATCACCTATTGTTAATATTCAATATTATTTATTACCCACCAGATTGGATTAGCCAAACAAACATGTCAAAAGTTGGGTATCTGAAACGTTGAAGTCTTCTAACTCATCACCAAGCCACAAATTAGGAGTACCATAGAATTGTGCCACTTGCATGTATGAATGCAGCTCAGAGTCTGGATATTATGGAATGAGCGCCTCACCACTCAACTTCCCAGTGTTTTTCTATCAGTTAGGCGCTATCCAGGATTTTCAGAAACATTCAAGATGATCAACACCATCCAGATAACAGTGGCCTGCTTGTTTTGCATTGCATTAATTCCCTCTGCCACCAGTGTAGCGTGGTGGCAGATTGTGTTAACCACAGGATTCATTGCTATAATCTCACAAAGGCTCACAGACCCAGAATGGTTTCAATAAATCTCCTTTTAACTAAAATATATGAACATGCCAATGGATGGAAGAGGCTGATAATTGGTCAGGTATTGCTGTATGTGAATTTGGAACAATCTGAATAGTTATATTAGCAGGTGGAAATGGAACAGATTGCTTCAGTCATCAACAACTATTCCTTTTGACCTTGTGGTAGTCATTGAAGCAGATGATGACAGCTTAACTGGAACTCCTGCATCTTAATATCTTCCTGTCACACAAAACCAGCCTATAGGAGGTGGGATGTTTGTCCTCTAGTCACCACAACCCTTTATACTGATTTTAGTAGCATAGTTTTTGTCATAATTACCATTTGCTGTCTTTTTACAAGACCGTTATAATGTCACACTCAATGGCAATTGTGCAGGATCAGGAAGAAAAAGCCAGCAAGAGCTGAAGCCTAATCGAAAAACGACTGGCAGTGTCTACAGGTCTGAAATGCACAAGATAAATTGATGTCACCAGCTGCATAATATTTCTTAATTCTCAGTATTGAAGAAAGAAGTGGTTTGGCTGCCCTCTCCTGCTTAATTTATAATGAATCATTTGTTCTATTACTTATCTGTCTCTTTTCAAATTTCACAAGCTGTGAAGTGTTGCTGAAAGTCTCCTGTCATCGTCCAGTCCTTGTGTTTGAGCCTAGATCAAGTATGCAAGTATGGAGGGCATGTAGCCAAGACTTGCCTGGTGTTGTCTCTATGGATTTTCAGGCAAAGAATGCTACCCTTGTTTTGGGGATAGACATAAAAAGCTGGAGTAACTGGAAAAGCTGGGACAGGCAGCATCTCTGGAGAGAAGGAATAGGTGACGTTTCGGGTCGTAATCAAGTTAGCTTGTTTTGGGGAGATTGGTAGGGGTGGGTGGAGTTGGTTTCCTCTTAATTTTATGCTCATTAAAAGTCCTAAATGTTCACTGTATTCTCTTTTGCGTTTTGAAAGACAAATAATTGTTCCCACTATAAAAAAAAAAGATATATTTCTCATATCAACAGTTGCACCACCTGCTAATGTAATCATTTTGGATAAACCTTACAGATCTAGATTTAATTTACCATTAAATATCAGCTTTTTATTTCATATCACTTACAAGGACAGACCTTTGTCATGGTAGCTAAAGCATCTCAGCCTTGAGGTCAGATTAGTTTACAGCAACATGCCTGACATAAATGTAGTAACCTTGATCTGGTGCTTAGTTTGTCCTGTCACCATTGATGTTTCCCATCAGCTTTAAAAAAAGATGGCACCATTATGTTATGTTGCTCCAAGATTAGAATGTTATCCAATGTTAAATATCAAATACACAATCTTGGGGATCAAGTTAAATTATATTCCATAATAAAGTTATAGTCATACAACAGAGAAATGGGGCCTTCAGGCCATCAAGTCTTTGTCGCTATCAAGTGTATACTGAAAAAAAAGACACTGTGGATGGCTTGATTGAAATCATGTATTGTCTTTCCGCTGAATGGGTAGCACACAACAAAAGCTTTTCACTATACCTCGGTACACGTGACAATAAACTAAACTCAAAAGTGCTGGAGTAACTCAGCAGCAGGCAGCATCCCTGGAGAACATGGGTAGGTTCCAGGAATTGGGACCCTTTTTCAGACTGGCCCTGAAATGTTCAGGCTGTCCATACCATCTTATTTCACAGAACACAGCCCATACTCTTCTGTGTTTTTAAGTGTTGGAGTACCTGCCTCTAGCATTAATTCAGGCAATGACTTCCACATTTCAACCACTCTTTTGGCTTAAAAACAATCTTCCTGAAATTCCCTTCAATCTCCATAAATCTATGCGTGTTGAGCAGCCACCTTTGCTAAGGGAATATATTTCTCTCTATCTCGATTATCTATGTTTAATATTTTTGGAATACAGCTGTCTGCAGTCCAAGGAAAACAAACTCAGCCTATCCTGTATTTTCATAGCTGAAATCTCATTCTCCCTGACAACGACGATACTCTGCATCATATCCAATGCACCTACATTGCTTGGCAAACAGAACTGCACATTGTCTTTAAGCTTTTGGCTAAATAATGTTTTGTATAGTACAATAACCTATTTGCTCTTACTTTCATTAGCCAAGACGTAGAAAATATCCTATATGCTTTTTTTTAACCATTATCTACCTGTGCAGCTGCCTTCATGGATCCTTGGATATATACACCATGGTCGATCTGTAGGAAGGAAATGCAGATGCCGGTTTACACCGAAGATAGACACAAAATGCTGGAGTAACTCAGCTGATCGCGCAGCATCTCTGTAGAAAAGAAATAGGTGACGTTTTGGGTCGAGACCCTTCTTCAGATCGTCTGTTCCTTGTTACTTTCTAGGGTCCATTCATAGTATACACCCTGGCCTTATCCCTCTAATATATTACACCTGCCACTTTTGAGGATTAAATTCCATCTCGCATTTCTCTGCCCTTCTGACCAGATCATTAAAGTTTATCTGTCGGCAAAAACTATCTTCCTCACTATGCAGCGCAGCATATCTTTGTGTCATCTGTGTACTTATTACTCATAGGTACTAGATTGTTAATGCATATAATCAAAGAAAAAGTGTCTGCACTGACCTTTGGTCTGTACACCATTGGTCATGAACTTGTGGTTCCAACTATCACACTCTACCTCTGGTCACCAAGCCATTTCAAGTGAAGTTAAATGGAATGCATTTGGGGAATGGGGTGAGAGGTTGTGGTGGCAGGGAGGAAAGAACAGAGAAAGAAAATCTGCATTTTAAACATTAGTGTTGTGAGAATATAAGGTAGCAAAAACTGCCACAAGTGCAAGGTGAATTTTATCAGATCTACATTTTATGGATCAAATTTCCAAATCCATTTACAGGATGTAAAATGTGAATCTGCATGAACAGATGTATTCATTATATCTTTCATTGAGTGCAATGGAGAAAAATTACAAAACAGTATCTATTGTTAGTGTGATATTTTGATTAAACTTCAACTGTGCAGGTGTAAGAACATTATTTCAAGCAAATTACATTTCTAATATGGAATAAATATTAGGATATTTAAATGAACCTTCTTGGATTAGGTATTGCTAAATTGTCGAGGAATATTGCAACTGGAATGAGAGAGCTGTTGGATCACGATGGGATTCTGGGAGTATTACTCACAGCCCCACAATTGTTGATGGCAATCTATCAGCTTTGCAATCGAGTCATCATATGATCATCACCCCATGTCTTGGATTGTCATAGCATGAAATGCATTTCATAGCTGAGCCGGTGTATTTCATTATCAATGTGTCTCCAAGGCTTTCAAAGTGAGAATAATCTTGTCATGACGAGTGATGCAAATTGCAGCACTAGAATGATTAATAAAGGCTACTGCAAAGCTGTCAGAAAGTGCAATATCACAATTCTTACTTCATCAGCTTATTTCAGATTGCATCATTCCAAATTGTATTATTAGTTTGTTCAGCGCATGTAGTATAACATTCGCCACTAGAACTAAAATCTCAGTGTATGCACCCTTATTTTAATTGGCTATTTTAGTCAAATGTACACAAATAAAGGAAAACAAGGTAATTTAGTAAATTTCCTGGGATTTGCTTATAGGAATTCTCCACTTTCTCTAAATTGTGCAACTTAAGGACAGAGCGATTGTATCTTCTAACAGTGTTAAAATTACAAACTAAAGTTAAAAATTGTGACTAACATTCAGCAAAGGGTCACCATTGTACTAAAAGGTGAATGTTTGCTAATCATAGCACTGAAACATTGAACAAATAAAGATAGGCATGGGCATATCATTTGCGAGAATTTTGTACTAGTGGCAAATGTCAAACTACATGCACTGAACAAACTAATAATTATAGAATAATAATGATCATAGCAGCACACTGCTGCTACCTGTTTTGTGTTCAGCCGGTTTAATACCAAGAAAAATGGTTATGTAGAAATAACTTCACCTTTATGTTTCTGTTTACTATGTGAAGCTCAACCGGAGATTATTGTGTATCAAACAGTTGATCTGATAAAGCAAACTGCATTATTTGAGCAAAGAAGTGAGATGAGTTATAAATAAATCATTCCAAATTGACGTGATATATTTTCTGATGGTTGTCTCTGTAAATGATAGAGACATGTATGTATTGTGGACTAATCAAGTTTAGACAAGCACCATTCCAAATTCCCACATGATGCTTTGGACCTATCATTCCCTCTTTCATTTGAGTGATATATTTCGCTGTTCCAAAGGGCTGCACAGAATCCTCAAATTGTTTTAACTTTTTTTTTTAAAGCTTAAGATTTGTAAAATATTTGCTGAAAGATGGGTGCAAATAAGGGAGCCATTCCCATTAGTTCCAGAGTCTCTTATAGAAGTACCACACAGGATCAGGCGATTCAGTCTCCCGTGTTTGTGCGGGCCATGATGCCCACACAATTAGATTAATCCCGCCTGCCTGCACTTGGTTGGTGCCCTCTTTCTCTGTCGTTCATGTGTCTCTGAATGCCTCTTACACACTGCTACAGTAAGTGTTTCTACCACTTTCCTTGGTTGCACATTGATGATATAAATTTGTTACATATCCGTTTTCCACGGATGTGTTGTATGAAATCCGAAATGTCCTCAACTATCCATGTTCTCCAGGGTTGCTGCCTGACCTGCTGAGTTACTCCAGAACTTTGTGTCTTTTTTTGGTTAAGCCAGCAGTTCCTTGGCTGCCAGTTTTGTTTAGTATGCTTAATAACGTTGAACGTACGTTGAGCTGGAGTGCGCTTTTAATGGATGATTCTTTATGTCAGCTGGAGAGATTTGATCTGCTAACAATATGTTTAGTTTATTGTCATGTGTACCACGGTACAGTGGAAAGCTTTTTTTGTTGTGTGCTATCCAGTCAGCGGAAAGATTATACACGATTACAATCAAGTTGTTCACAATGTGTTTCCATGTTACAAGTGGCAGCAGGAGATTACACTTACAACTGTGCTTTTAGACAATATATTTTGCAAGACACCTAGTTTTTTAGTGGACAATTCTAAAAGGAGTTGTGGATATGAAAGTGTGAATTTATGTTGATATTAAAATAATTATCTTTAGAACTTTGTTTTATCATTCATTTTTGTTTGATAAATGGACTTTTTTTGTACAAAATGCACTGAAATTAGATGAACTAAATTGTTGAGTTTGCCTTGTCCAATTTGAACACCTGCCAAAGTCATTTGATTGGTGCTTATTGTTTCTGAATCTATTCTATTATATTTTGTTTTGCGAGAACTTCTTGGAATGTTACCCATGGGGGATGAAAATAATTTAGCACGTTGACTATTTCGTGGCATAAATGCACAGTAAGGTTTCTATGGTTGTTTTCATAATTTAAGACGTTTTCCCATTTTAATCCTCCAGGCACGATCTTTGTTCAGACTTTACTGGAATTTATCTTACACTAAACGTTATTCACGCTATTTCATTTATTGTGTATCTGTACACTGTGGATGTACTGTATTGTATTTCCTCTGACTGGTTAGCACGCAATAACAGCTTTTCACTGTACCTCGGTACGCGTGACAATGCACTAAACTAAACTCATTGTAGTTTCTTTATAAATAGGCTGCAGAGGCAAAGCTAACTAATCCTACAATCAGGTTTTGCAATCCCACCACACCTCATCATGAAAGTTGGTGGAAAATTATACAGCTACTGCAAGAAGCAGCCTGTAAGAGCATCCCTCCTCTTACCGCACCCCACATGCACGTGCATATGCACACACATTATGAAAATCTAATCCCACCTTCCAGCGCACGAACTGTAGTCCTTCCAAAGCCCCATTACTGTCTGTACTTAAGGCACGTCCTCGTCAAAATTTATGTAATCTGCCACAGTGCCCATCGGCCGCCATTTGCCAATCTCGAACTGCCCATGTCATAAATGCAGAGATGTGGAATTCAGCAGTGTGGTGTTATCTCCTATCCCTTGGATTGATGGATATAACTGTTACTGGTGGTCCATGCAGCATCTATGGTGAAAATTAGTGAAATGCGAAGGGGAAAATTGCAACATGGTTAGAAAATTCCTGGTGTGTGCAAGGCCTTGTCAATCAGTTGTGAAGCTTTCAGTTGACAGAGGAGACCCAATAGTGAGCAACCAAGCAGTGCCGGCTATTGGTGGATCCAGGCCAACAATCTCACATAGAAACTATGTGCAGGAGTAGACCATTCGGCCCTTCGAGTCAGCTCCACCATTCAATATGATCATGGCTGATCATCCAAAACCCCGTTCCTGCTTTCTCCCCATATCCCTTAATATCCCCATATACATTTTTGTACATACTGTTAAAACCAGGAGAGGGAGGGACTTAATCATGTTAATTGAGGTCTTAGACGTGCAATCTTTATTGAACTATAAGTTGTTGAATTCCATGTCATTGTGAATCGTCGGCTGAGAAAAGAGTCATTTGAGTTGCAAATGCCACAGTTAAATGATCTTCATAAAATTTGTCTTAGTGACACTCTTCCTTGCACATGAAACAGATTGTAAAGATACCAAAAGTCAGATTTGAAAACTTGACAAAACCTTTATTACAATTTATAGCATCAAATGGTGAATAAGAAGTGTATTCCGCATTCTTAATCATTTCCTCCTCCTTGCAGAAACTGGCTGCTGAATGCGAGAGTGCTGGCTACGCAGGCACCCTGGTCCCGTACAAGTGTGACTTAACCAGCGAGGAGGAGATTCTCTCCATGTTTTCTGCCATCAAGACACTGCATCAGGGTGTGGATGTGTGCATCAACAATGCAGGACTAGCCCATCCTGAACCACTGTTATCAGGAAAAACAGAACTCTGGCGAAACATGATTGATGTGAGTAAATAAGATGAGTCGTAGAGAAACTGGGTCCGACCAAGGAGCCCCACCTACACGAATCCCACTTGCCCATGTTTGGTCCATATCTCTCAACCTTTCCTATCCATCTACGTGTCCCACAACGTCCTATAAATGTTATAGTGCCTGCCTCAACTACCTCTTCTGGCAGCTTGTTTCATATACCTACCATCCTTTGTGTGAAAAAGTTGCCCCAAGGATTCCTATTAAATCTTGCCCCCCTCACCTTAAACCTATGTCCCCTGGTTATTTATTCGACTACTCAGGGTGAATGCATAGAGTTTATATAATCAATCTATTCCCCTCTTGATTTTATACACCTCTATACACCCCTCTGCCTCCTGTGCTACAAGGAATAGTGTCCTTGTCTGCCCAACCTCTACCCATAGCTCAGGCCTTCAAGTCCTGGCAACATAGAAAATAGGTGCAGGAGTAGGTCATTCGGCCCTTCGAGCCAGCACCGCCATTCAATATGATCATGGCTGATCTTCCAAAATCAATACCCCGTTCCTGCTTTTTCCCCATATCTCTTGATTCCGTTAGCCCTAAGAGCTAAATCTAACTTTGTCTTGAAAATATCCTCATAAATTTCCTCTACGTTCTTTCGAGTTTAACACCTTGCTTTCAAGGAATTCCATTGGCACTGACATACTGTCGCTGACAATGCTTCTCATGATAATAAGCATATGTCTAGTTTAGAAATGGTAAAATTCTCCATTGTTGTGCTCCCTGCTGCCTTTTGTCTGTATCAGTGGCAGATCATTGACATGGCACAACACAATTAGGTGAAAGAGAGGAGCTAACTTAGTGGAAGGATTAAAGGGTGGCTTATCTATTTACCAATTACTTGTTTTTTATAGTTTAGTCTATTGAGGGTGAAATTATGAAATGGAGTAGCATCTGAAATGTCATCAACCTTAATTGCAGCAAGTTTGGGGCCGAATGATTTAATGAGACCCAAACTCAAAGATATCTGGCCAATATTTGGGTCTGTAGCATTAGTGATTAAATCAACACAAGGGATAAATCTCGTTGACCTAATATAGTGCAAAACAAACCAAAAACCTGAAATCCCCAAGTATATCCAATACAGTTCAAAGTTTAGATTTCTAGTGTTCAATATGTTGATGGTTGTTTGGAAGAAACTGTTTTATGGATGAAAACAACTCTCCTACCAATGACATCTATGTCTCCTGCTTTCTGACCCCTTAAATAAAATAGGAGCTTTCCTATTTACTCAAGGCCTCTCACAATTCAATCCACTTCATTTGGCTCCATTCAGCCATCTTTGTTCCAAAGAAAATATTTACTTCCTGATGATATCGCTATAAATGACCTCTGCAGCTTTTTCCAGTCACATTTTTCCTGTATCGTGATCAGAACTGTACACAGTTCTAAAGCTGTAGTCTGACAATTCAAATGTATTGTCTGGGCTGGGCTAATAAAGGAAAGTATTTCATATGTCTTTTTGATGACATTGACAGTCTTTCTACTTTTTAAGAATCTGCAAATCTACAGTCCAAGAATATTATTTTCTTGCATACCTCTCATCATCCTCTATTTTATGCTCACTTGTATTGTTGCTTTTCCAAATACATCATTTCATACTTCTGTATAAATTATCTGCCCAACTGACCAGACCATCCCTATCCCGGAGTCAAAAGCTTCCCTTTTCAAACTTTTCTATCACCTGGAGACAGCATGTCATGCCCCCTACATTTAAGTGTGAATCGTTAACATATACAGCAAAAAGGAAGAGATTGAGTACTGACCCTTGGAGAATTCCACATAATAGTATTCCAGTCATTAAAGCATCTGTCCATTATTGCCCTCTGCTTCCTGTCTGTTCCTTGCCCCTTGGAACCCACCTGTTTTTGTACTTTTGTTCCTCTACCATCTAGGTGCTTATCAAAAGGTCAAAAGCCCGATTGAAATCCATTTAAATCTCATCAAACACACAATCCTTGTTGATCCTCCTTGTTTCCTCTTCAATAAGTTCTATTACAGATTTGACCCGTAACAAATCTGTGACTGTCTTTTATTTGATTATTTATACCATCCTTAAACATTGATTGCAATACTTTTTCTCATGACTGTACTTAAACAAAGTACACAATAAGATCAAAGGTAGAAGCAGATGTAGCCATTCAGTCCCTTGTGCCTGTTCTGCCATTAAATAAAATTACAGTTCTTTTACATGCGCGCTATTTTCATGCACTAATCCCAAATCACTTAATTCTATTAATATCTGGAGATCTTTCTACATCTTCAATATGCTGCCTGATTAAACCTCCAGAGCCCTCTTCTTTAGATAATTAAAAATCTCTCCTCTGTGAGTGAAGAAACATCTAATCTCAGTCCTGAATAGCCAACTCCTTGGTTTGAAATTGACCGCTGATTCTGGACATCACAGCCAGAGGAAAAAAAATAATTCAATCATTCCAGTGTGCAAATCTCCAGGTGCAAAATGTACTTTCTTTTCATTGTCTTCCCTCTATACTCCTTGTCAATTAGGGAGCTCTACATATGGTAACCATGCCTTCTGCTTCCTGTCATTCCCCCTTGGAACCCACCTACCTTTTAATTTTCTTTCTCTGCTTTCAATACCATTATCCTAACTAAGCTCATCTCCATACTCATGGAACTTTAAGTCAGCACTCCCCTCCACAACTGGATCCTCGACTTTCTGACCAACAAACCACACTCATTGAGGATAGGTGACAAATCATCCTCCATGATAATTCTCAACATTGGTGCCCTGCAACGATGCATTCTCAGCCCCACTCTATACTCATTATACACTCGTGACTAGAGCCAATTACCAATCCAACTTAATTTACAAGATTGCAGACGACCCCACTGTAATGATCCGGATATCAAATAACGATTAGGCGGCGTACAGGAAGGAGATTAAGAACCTAGTAACCTGGTGCCAAAACAGCAACTTCTTCCTCAGTGTTAACATGACAATGGAGATTGTGATTGACTTCAGGAAGCTAAGCAGTGCACTCACTCATTGATGCCACTGAGGGAGAGATGGTCAAAAGCTTCAAACATGTAGGAATAAATATCACCAGCAATTTATCCTGGGCCAGCCACGTCGAAGCAATGTCCAAGAAAATACACTAATGCCTCTACCTCCTTAGAAGGCTTAGGAAGTTCAGCATGTCCCAAACAACCCTCACTAGCTTCTATAGATGTGCTGTTGAAAGCATTTTAGCAGGATGCATCACAACATGGTTTGGAAACTGCTCCATCCAAGAATGTAAGAAATTGCTGAGTTGAGGACGTGGCCCAGACCATCTGCAAACCAACCTCGCTTCCAAGGACTCCATCTGCTCTTCACGCTGCCTTGGCAAGGCCACCAGCATAATCAGGGACTAGCCTCACCCCAGTCACTCCCAACTTTTCCCCTCTCTCCTCAGGCAAGAGGTATAGAAGTTTGATAATGCATACCTCCAGATTCAGAGACAGTTGCTTCCCAGCTGTTGTCCGGTAATCGAGCCAACCTTTCATCAGCAGGCCTGACCATCCATCTACCTCATTGGAGACCTTTGAACCATCTTTAATTGATCTTGCACTAGATGATGTACCCGTTATCCTGTATCTGTACATTGTGGACAGCTTCATTGTAATCATGTATAGTCTGGATAGCAGGCAACAGAAAAGCTTTTCACTATATCTCAGTGTATGTGACAATAATAAACTAAACATGCCATTTTTCTTAGTGATTCCATTTTTCTTTGTGGTAACACATTTCCCCAGAACCTCTAGATTTGTCCTGAATGTCTCTCATTTCCCTAAGTCTGATTGATTATGAATTTGATTCCAGTGCACTTGTGCTAAATCACCGTAACTAGGAATGATATAGTGCAATTTTTGCCCTGCGTTAAACAACATTTATTTAAATTATAAAAATCAGTCGGTTCTGCTATTGGCATCCAGCTGTAACACTGACTCATTTTCTCGCCCCTCAGCACAGCCTAACCAGCTGGGTATTTCATAGAGCTCTGCACGTCACAGCTTTTACGTTCCTTTGTTTGTCTTATTTTTAATTGCTCTCGTTAACCTATCCACTGGATAACATTGGCCTTGCCCAAATGGTGAGACTCCCTTTGTCCTGTCCTTCAGTCTGAGATGCTTCCCTTTCCACAGGTTTTACTGAGGTGCTGAGATTTTCCATCTTTATTTCCTTCTTTAATTTTCCAGCCTCTTTCAGATCACCTCATGATCTTCCATTTTCAGGTCTGCTCTTCTCTCTGCTACATCTTCCCTTCCAGCTATCATCTGATGGCATCTGGTTTATGGTGGAAGAGTTGGTCTATTTGCCTGGCACTGTCCTATTTCTGACGATTAAGGTCAGATGGGCTTTGAAGATGTAATCAGTTGATATAGGCAGGTCAGAAGAAATCTTGCTCACGATACCTGTCTGAAAACCATTGCCAAGGTGCAAACCATGCTTCTGTTTTTGTCAAATTGTCAAGGTTTTTTCTGGAGCTTTTAAATACCCTTGATGCTAAGAAACCTTTTTTTTTAATTAGAGACACAAGGAACTGCAGTTGCTGGAATCTTGAGTAAAACACAAAGTGCTGGAGTAACTCAGCAGGTCAGGCAGCATCTCCGAAAGGAATGGAAAGGAAAGTCCCCCGAGCACTTAAATTATTTAAAGCGCAATTAAAATATATCTCAAATGTAATGTGCATTCTCTTATCCGGCTAAATTGCTTTGTAGATTCTGTATGAGATCTAACCAGGTGGATAATTGAAAAGCATTGAATTAAAAATTGTATTCTTACTTGTAACTTGGAATTCATGCAAAATCCAGTGACAGAGCATAGGTGGAAACTTGCTAGTGTCACCTGGCTATCAAGACTGTGACGACTTCATTTAAGTTTCCATTCCAAAACTTGCAGCCACTTGTATGGATAAATGTTGAAAGTTCCTTGCAGGTCTGGTTATTGCCAATGAACTTCCAAAGTCACTTGTCATAAATCATAAATCTAAGTCATTAGTAAAGAATGTTAAAAAGCAACAGTCCCAAAATTGATTTGCTTGGCCTCCATTTGTAATGGTTCCCAGGCTATGAAGTGTTCATCTATTCTCAAGATGTTTGCAGTTAACAGTGGCAACCTCTGTTGAAATTATATTAACTCTTGGCCTGAAAGCTAGGTGAGATTGCTGTTTTCATCTTCACCCACTCCTCCGCTACCTTGCTCCATATGCCTTTTTTTGTGTCTCTCCCGACACCCACCTGCCTCTCCTAACTTCCACCCGCCTCTGTCTCATAACTGGTGAATCTGTAGAATTCTTTGCCACAAAAGGCTGTGGAGGCCAAGTCAGTGGATATATTTAAGGCAGAGATAGATAGATTCTTGATTAGTGCACGTGTCAGAGGTTATGGGGAGAAGGCAGGAGAATGGGGTTAGGAGGGAGAGATAGATCAGCCATTATTGAATGGTGGAGTAGACTTGAATAGCCTAATTCTGCTCCCATCACCCATGATCTTATAAAATCCCCTCACCAATCTGGCTCCATCTACCCTTCATCCTTCGCCCCTCCTCAGTCCGCCAATCAATTACTGGCTCTTGTCTCGCCTCTCCGTCCTCCTCATTATTCTCTATAATTCCTTTCCTCTCTCAGTGCTGATGTAGGATTCCAGCCCAAACGCGTCAAGGACTCCTTTGCCCCTCAATCTGTTGCTGAGTTCCTCCAGCAGATTGTTGCTCCAGATTCTGGCATCTGCTTTATCGTATATCTCTAGTCTTGCAAAATTGTCACTACTTTCATTCCCTTATTCTTCTCCTTAACCTTTCTTAACATCCACCCATGGTGTAAAAGAAAACCTCTCCCTTGTTTGTTCATATTCCTTCACAAATTTTCAGTTTTACTTGTTGCAACATCTTTATTGCCACCAACCTACTTAATTGCATTCCAAACTGTTCTGTTGCAACCCGCACACCAAAGGTAATTGCCAAATCACTCACCCTCTTCCCCTTTTTCGGCTCTTATCTTTTGTTTTTATTACCGCTAACTTCCAAAGGCACAAATTATTGCCTGCCTCTTGCACGGTCTCAAACATTAATTAACGTGTTAGTCAATCACTTGCAGGGGTGTTATTGTTTCTTCACGTCAGTCTAAATTAACTATCATTTGAAAAGTATTACTGGAAGACCTTGTTTCAATCTTGATATAAAGTAGCACTAATAATGTGCACTTTATATTGGATGGACTAATGGACTTTACTTTTATGTACTAGAATGTGTGTCACTAAATGATAGAATAGAGCTTGGGGCTTGGCATTGGGAATTGCTTTTCATTGCTCCATTAGCTGCCTAGAACCTCACTGA
This sequence comes from Malacoraja senta, assembly GCA_038087875.1. Classification (NCBI taxonomy): domain Eukaryota; kingdom Metazoa; phylum Chordata; class Chondrichthyes; order Rajiformes; family Rajidae; genus Malacoraja; species Malacoraja senta. Next base: position 5,922,524 of record CM075982.1, on the reverse strand, counting down.
TTAATGTGTAATTGCACAACCCAGGGCAATTTTCTGACAGCTTTTTTTCTTCTACTGCCTGAAATGGGCAAGTCATTTTGAAATAGGTCAAGTGGGTCAGGAGTTTGCATTTAAATCTAGCTTTTCGCTGTTTATTCTGAAATTATAGCAATCTCGGAATTTTTTAATTTAAGATCATATGCATTATTTAATTTAAGATCATATGCATAATGCATTATCCATTTTTTACTAAGGCTGCCGACTTGACCCTGTTTATTGAAGAGTTTTTTTTTCTCTCACAAATCACATTGCCTCGATAACCACAACCGTGTTGGTACCTGCCACACGCCCAGCTCCCTCATCCTGCTGTCACATCTTGATTGTGGTGTCAAGCATGGTTGACAGATGGGATTTCCATTGGATTCTCATTGCATTGCATTACCAGGCAGTGGAGGTTGAATTCACGAGTAAAGTGGGTTTACCATCTTTGAGTGGAAAAGCAAGTACACAATTCTACATTAAAAAAAAAACGCAGCAGTTCCGGAGCTAAGCATGATAACCACACCAGCTGAACCCAAGGGCCTTGAATTGAGATGAGTTTAGTTTATGAGTTTAGTTTATTGTCATGTGTACCGAGGTACAGTGAAAAGGACCCATTCCTTCTCTCTGGAGATGCTGCCTAGGTTACTCCAGCATTTTGTGAATATCTTTGATTTAAATCAGTATCTGCTGTTCCTTCCTACACAGTGAAAAGCTTGATGGCAGTGCTCTTCTGATAGATGCCATAGACCCACGGGGCTGAATCTTTGCAGCAGTTTACGTTTGCTGCCACTTTTTATTTTTATTTTTAATATTTTTATTTTATTAGAAGTAAGTACAGTAATATGGCACCAAGGTGCCTAATATATATTGGCAGGTTACATTTTATGTTCAGCTTCTTTTTCTTTTTTTAAATAATAATAAAAGAGAGAAAGAGAGAATAGATAATAAAAAATAGAAAAACGTGTGATGTATGGTGTGTGAAAAGGAAAAGGGGGGAAAGAGGGAAAGTGAAAAAAAAAAGGAGAGAGAAAGAGAAAGAGTAGAGAGTAGATTATAGGAGATAGTTATTTATATTCTTGACCATCCTTCACCCAGTCCTGAAACAGTTGGTTTCTACAATTTTGTTGCACCATATGCTTCCAAGAAGTCGATAAATGGAGACCAACTCGTTAAGAATTGGTCTGGTTTATCTGTTAGGAGGAATCGCATTTCTTCAAGATGTGCGGTGTCCAACATGTTTGAAATCCACATTTTAAGCGTTGGTATGGGTGTATTTTTCCAAAATGTAAGTATACGTTTTTTTGCTGTTATTAACCCATTACGTTTGCCACCACTTTCTGTTAACATTTTCACATTTTATTTCTAGCTTATACTTGGAACTTTGTCATATGGATATAGGGCAGGGAAATAGTTTAAGGGGTAGAAATTATCCGTGATCTTGTTGCATGGGAGAGCAGACGTTTACAAAGCAAATTAAATAATAGGAATACAATTTTAATTGTAAACAATGATATATCTACCAAGCACAAAGTATCAATTTGTATCCTTGCATGCTGCAATTGGGATTCTTTTTAGTGAAATTAATATGGTATGCACAGATTGATGATGGACACAAAAAGCTGGAGTAACTCAGCGGGTCAGGCAGCATCTCTGGAGAAAAGGAATAGGTGACGTTTCAGGTCAAGACCCTTCTGCAGACAGAGCCAGGGGAAAGGGAGAGATATAGACTGTGATATAGAGAGATATAGAACAAATGAATGAAAGAAATGGGAAAAAAGTGACGATGATGAAGGAAACTGTCCATTGTTGGCTGCAGGCTAGGTGTAAACGAGTTATACAGACAATGAAACTCGCCAGGATGGCAGTGAAATAAACAGTTTATGTTTAATTCCAGTGCATCGCGCAGCAACCCCATGAGTGCCTGTTGCCTTAATTTCAGTTTATAATAAAGCATTTATTTAAAACATTTTTTTTTTTTTACAAATTCATTAAAGCCTCTGTAATTGGCTGATTACAAGTGGGCAAGCCTCTGTAACTGGCTGTGGACAGGTCACAAATGGGCAACTTTCCACACTCTAGCATATGCCAGTTGAGTGTAGCTGGTTTTGGAGCACGTCTTCAGTGCTATAGCCAGGATGTTGTCAGGATCTATAGCCATATTCAATGCATTAATTTCTTGATGACTTAGAATTAATTGAAAGCTCTATGTGCTGGAATTTATGCAGGTGGAGACCTTTATTGGATTTCATGGGTCTTTAGTGAATAGTGAAAGGCCTGGATAGAGTGAATGTGGAGAGGATGTTTCCACTATTGGGAGAATCTAGGACCAGAGGCCATGGCCTCAGAATAAAAGGACGTACCTTTAGAAGGGAGATGAGGAGGAATTTCTTTAGTTAGATGGTGGTGAATCTGTGGAATTCATTGTCACAGACGGCTGTGGAGGCCAAGTCATTGGGTATTTTTAAGGTGGAGATTGACAGATTCTTGATTAGTAAGGGTGTTGAAGGGTTATGGGGAGAAGGCAGGAGTATGGGGTTGTGAGGGGGTGATAGATCAGCCATAATTGAATGGCAGAGTAGACTTGATGGGCCAAATGGCCTAATTCTGCTCCTAGAACTTGTGAATTATAGTCAACTTTTGAGTTAATCTCAGACTTTAAAGTACACCAAACAATGACGATGATAGAATCTCAAATGTTGTTTAGGAGTATTATACTCTGCCAGTTAAGTTGCTCGATTCATCTGTGGAACATTTCTCAAATTTTACTTTCTTAAGAACTTAAGAGGGATATAATTGGTTATCAGCAACGAGTGCCTTGTGACTAATTGTTAATTCACCTTACAGCGTGATTTGGTCTTTAATACTAGTAGTTATGATTCTGATGACAGTAGAACCCAAAATATTCAGCTTTATGAACATGATGTGGAATTAATTGAAGGTTGATTTCAAGAGTAGACTTTACTCAAGAATTTTTCTGAAAGATCCTGCAAAAAGGTGATTAAATTATGTCTCCACTTTGTTTCAGGTTAATGTGATAGCAATGTCTATCTGTACACGAGAGGCCTACCAGTCAATGAAAGAGCGGAATGTTGATGATGGACACATCATAAATATTAATAGGTAGGAAAAGTAAATTATTTTGCATGTGAATTGTTTAATTTTTTTAATTCCACAACAATCATGCATCATTTTAGAGATGAAATATCTTCTGTTTTCAGCAGTCCAAATTCAAAAGTTCAGCGGTGAAGGAAAATTCCTCCTTTCCAGAATAGGAAGGTGGTTGTGAGAATATTTTTGTGTATATAAACCAAGCATAGATGAAGAATTTTTGGTTCAAATACCTCCTGATCAAAGCCTGGGTCAAGTTTTTTGTTTAAAACTTTTTGTTTTTTTAATGCATTCTGCTCGAGGATTTGAGAACATCCTATTGTTATGACGCACAAACCAATCTACTAGATTAACTCAGCCGGTCGGGCAGCATCCGTGTAGGGAAATGGACAGTCAACATTGTGGGTTGTGACCTAAAACATCGATTGTCCTTTTCATGTCCACAGAGATGCCTGACTCACTGTATTTCTCCAGCTTTTGTGCTCAAGATTCCAGCGTCTGCATTATCTTATGTCTTTATCTTTTTGTATCTTGAACATTTCCAATATTCATTGGAATGAATATTAATGTGCTCATTCATTGGAATGAATATTAATCAGTGTTAAGTTAAATATGCATGTTCTCTCAATTTATATCATTTAAATGCTGAGTTCAAATAGATAGCTACTGGTGTATACCAGGCTGACTACGTTAATCTAATGGACATTTTTATTGATGAATATTTATGTAGAAGATTAAAGAGAAACAAGAATGCTAAGTTATATTTTAAAAAGGAAAGGAGACAGCATCCAATTAGCATGCAGGGAAGTAATCCAACATAGTTCATAACAAAAAGACACACAAGTACTGGTGTAACTCAGCACAAGTGGTACAGGTGGTACATAACAGTCCCAGTTTCATCTGCTTCATTTCAAGACTTTTGATTCATTCTGTTCACAATCTTTTCGAGAATCCGCTCACTGTTAATCATTGGTGGTTGACAGGCGAATAATGTCTAATTATTTCTTTAATAATTATTGGGTTAAATGGTAGCAGCTAATTAGAGATAGACACAAAATGCTGGTTCAGGCAGCATCTCTGGAGAGATGGAATGTGAAGTTTCGGGTCGAGGCCCTTCTTCTCCTTGGTCAATTCGTCCATTCTCACCCAAACCACCCCCTCCCCTGGTACTTTCCCTTGCAACTGCAGGAAATGCTGCACTTGTCGCTTTACTTCCCCCCTCGACTCCATCCAAAGACCCAAGCAGTCTTTCCAGGTGAGGCAGAGATTCACCTGCACCTCCTCCAACCTCATCTATTGCATCCGCTGTTCTAGGTGTCAACTGCTCTACATCGGTGAGACCAAGCGCAGGCTTGGCGATCGCTTCGCCCAACACCTCCGCTCAGTTCGCATTAACCAATCTGATCTCCCGGTGGCTCAGCACTTCAACTCCCCCTCCCATTCCGAATCCGACCTTTCTGTCCTGGGCCTCCTCCATGGCCAGAGTGAGTCCCACCGCAAATTGGAGGAACAGCACCTCATATTTCGCTTGGGTAGTTTACACCCCAGCGGTCTGAACATTGACTTCTCCAATTTCAGGTAGTCCTTGCTTTCTCCCTCCTTCCCCTCTCCTTCCCAGCTCTCCCACAGCCTACTGTCTCCGCCTCTTTCTTTCTTTTTCCCCACCCCCCACTCCCACATCAGTCTGAAGAAGGGTCTCGACCCGAAACGTCACCCATTCCTTCGCTCCATAGATGCTGCCTCACCCGCTGATTTTCTCCAGCTTTTTGTCTACCTTCGATTTTTCCAGCATCTGCAGTTCTTTCTTAAACAATAAACTTGTTGGCCTACCACCAAAATGTTGCCAATAATATCATTGTTTCAGTTATTTTTTTTCCAGGCTTTTGATCAGGGAGCTGAATCTTAAGCTCTAAATGACAGGAAGCCTCGACCGTTGCTAGAATCCAATTGATGTATTGACTATCTCTACACTGCTCAATCTCTTCGCTCCAATGCAAGCTACACCAATTTCTCAAATTTGACTGAATCAGGTCAAAAGAAAATGATGGTGCATATGGTACTGACACCTTCGTGGAGAGGGGGGGGGGGGCGGAGGGCGGAGGGACTATTTGGGTAAGTAAATACTGGCGGAACAGTGGCACAGCTGGTGGAGCTTCTGGCCTACAGCACCAGAGACCTGGGGTCAATGCTGACCTCAGGCCAGTCTGTGTGGTGTTTATGTTTTCTCCCTGTGACCATGTGGGTTTCCTCCGGGTGCTCCAGTTTCCTCCCACATCCCAAAGATGTTCGGGTTTGTAGATTAATTGGCCTCTAATGACCCTAATATGTAGGGAGTGGATGAGAAAGTGGGATAACATAGAACGGGTGATTGATGGTCGACATGGACCCAGTGGGCCAATATATTGCTAAATTTAACTAAATTTAAAGCTGAATTTTAGAAAGAAAATATTTCATCATCATTTACGTAGGTTTAGGAATGATCATTAAAGGATTTGTTGACCGAAAACTATCAAAAGATTTCACCAAGTTTTCCTTGGTTAATTATTAGTTGGACGAGGTCTATACAGTCAAAGGCATAAAATGAATATTACTATTGTATAAGTAGAACCAGTGCAATAATCTAATTATTTTTGACCTTCAAAGACAAGTGCGTAAGTTCCACACATGGTTTTTTACTACAGAAGGTATTTTCAAGACTTGTGGCTATGAACAGTAAGATTAAGTGCTTTTGCTCGATGTGGAAGGTCAACAGCTATTGAAGTCTCAAAGTGCTGCTTTGACTTTCAACCTGATGCTGTAACGTAACAAGGCGCAGAAGTTCATTGTTGTCATTGCTGTAAATTATTACTTCGATTCATTTCAGAACAGATTTTTAACATTTTAGTTTTTAACTGAGCAGAGGAAACTATTTCCTCTTTCCTGAAGTATTGTAAACTGCCTCCTCTCTTCCAAGATAGTCTTATTTCTTATTCTCGTTTTAAAAACATCCTGATGTATTTCCAGTAATTGTTGCGTTGGTTGAATTCTTTCAGCTCGGTTAAATGAGGGAAAAAAACAACAATTGAGGCTATTCATGTGCAAACTTGTGACGTCTTGCCTGGGCCCATAAATGGAATGGAAGGTTTGAGAAACTGGATCCGTGCATTAAAATAAGATTCATATTTCCTGAAAGAAATCTATATGCGCGTCTACCCAACAATGCAATTCATGCTTGACATGTTTGAGGCTTAATATAATTTTAATATTTATATGGCAAAACTGCATAAACACAGTCAAACTCTGGTAAGTCCAAGTGTTTAAAACACACTTTCTTGTGAGGTTTCACCCATTGTGAAATATAATTATAACTTAGTGTCCGGAATTATTGATGCCAAATTAATAGTTTTGTATTTGAGGCGAGTTATTACTGGTCGGTCAGACAGCCAACGGTCTATAATTCAAAATTCAGCACAAAGATCTAACTCAGTGTGGAAATATCAAAAAACAAGTTGGCACACTGTCAAGAAATCATAACTGTTTTAAGCAAAGTTCAGTCATTCTGAAGAAATGCCAAAGTAAACTCCTATCAAGTTTATGCAAACTTTCCTTGTTATTGTGTTCTCAGTGACACATTTCTCTTGTTTGATTACCTGCAACAAGTTTGTGCAAACTTTCCATGTTATTGTGTGTTCTCAGTGGCACATTTCTCTTGTTTGATATCCTGCAACATTTGCTGCATCAGTTTTCTTTGGCTTTGTTTGCTGCTGTTGATAAAAACTTCCAGCTTCTTCAAAGGATACGTTTTGGACTCCATTCCTTTAAAAAACATATTAGACGTAGCAAATTGCGCTTTGCTTTGCTGTTTCCTTTTAAAACTTCGCAGAAAGACAGTCGAATAATACAGGAAAGTAACTCTCCTGAAGACGTTTGTGGATCAGCTGATTTTGTTTTTTAATATAATCGTGCCCACTCATTAACACACGTTACATTCCATGGAATAAAGTCATAATTGTACAGCTGACTTGTTTAGGTACGTATATTTTTCTAGGTCTTGATTATTTGTTAAGCTTTATTTAGTACTTTCTGCTGCAGCAGATCTGATGCAATCTCTTCTCCCCTCTTCTGCCATTTTAGTATGAGTGGCCACCGAGTAGCTCCAAACTCAGCCATCCATTTCTATGCTGCTACAAAGTATGCTGTAACTGCCCTCACTGAAGGGTTAAGGCAAGAGCTCCGAGAAAGCCAGACGCATATAAGGGCAACGGTAAGAACAAGTGTAATACAATAAGACATAACAGGTCTGTTTAGCTTGTCATTAATCCTGTGGGATACTTGGTCCAACAATTCTGTTCCCCACATGCGATCACTCTCTCACTGTTTAAATGCTGCGCATATTATAAGTGACTAGACCAAGTGCGGATTCGTTGGGTACGCTCCCCCAACGCAATATTCCACCAAACTGCGCATGTGCGGCTGCCGCGTTCAAAGTTGTGCCGTTGTCGGCTGAGATTAAGTTAAAGTTAATAAAATGAATAGAGGACCTGTGGAGGCGTTTGTAAAGTAGAAGAAAACGTACCCGAGGAGCCGTTTGGTCCCCGTTGTGAGGCCAGGCAAGTACACATAAAAAAATACATTAGATGTTTAAAAAATGAAATTTGGGATCCCATTGTGACGTCGAATGAGGCTGACAGGCAGGGCAAGTGGAAAAATGATTTTTGTGAAGTTGAAAATGTGAATAACTTGTAAAATATACCATCAATCTGAACATTTCATCTACATCACAGGACAGTGGTGAGTAAGGTGGGCCAACAATTGTAGCGCTATCGTGTGCCGTTTTGGCATTGTTTCCAGAACTCACACAAACGCACAGCCGCAAACTTACAAGATGATAGTTTTAGTCATACTAGACTACGTGGGACCCGTGGGTCCCTGTCACATGGAAGGCCTGGTTTTCCAAGGCAATATTCCACCACTCACCCGTTACCCCAATGCAACCCGTTTTCGAACGCAATATTCCACCACTCACCCATAGCCCCCAACTGTGCAGGCGCGGCTCATTTCCCTTCATCCCCCAGCACTCCCTCCCTCTCCTCTTCACATTCCCTCTTCGTTCCCCTCTCCTCCTCTTCTCCTCCCCTCCCCCAATCCCTCACCTCTCCCTCCCTCTCCTTTCCCCTACCCTCAGTCCCTCCCTCCATAACTCCTCTCCCCTCCCGACCTCCCTCATATCCCCCACCTCCCCCACTACTCACCTATCCCCCCATTATCCCTCCTCACCTCCCCCACTGCCCTCCTCTCACTCTATTCCCCATTTCCTACCTCCCTCCTCCTCCTCTCCCTCTATTCCCCCTCCCCCCTCCTCTCCTTCTATTCCCCCTCCCCCCTCCTCTTCCTCTATTCCCCCTCCCCCCACTCTCCCTCCTCACCTCCCCCACTTTCCCCCCTTTCCTCTCCCTCAATCCCCCCACTCTCCCTCCTCACCACCTCGAGGGTGCTGCTCCTTTCCCTCCTTGCGTGCTCGGATCAGCAGCGCCGCTGCCCTTGGAGCAAGGCTCAGCGCCCAGGCCTCGGATCCTCGGCGCGGCCTCTCCCCACCCCCGAAGCCCGCTGCGCGGGCCCGGAGCAGCAGCAGCAGCAGGAGCCAACCTCAGCGCCCAGGCCCCGGATCGTCGGCGCGGCCTCTCCCCGCATCTGGAGCCGGCCGCCACTGCCCGCGGATGCAGCCCCAGCCTCAGCACCAAGGCGGTGGATCCCCACGGGCCTGGAGCAACAGTAAAATGGAAGTAATCTCACCCGTGTCGCCGTTGTGAAAAAAGGATGGCGATCTGAATTCTGGAAAGGCCCCAACTGCGCAGGCGCGGCTGAGGACCAGTTGGGTGCCCTTTGTGACGCCAGTAAAAACGCTCACGGGAACCCTTCCCCAACTGCGCAGGCGTGGGTGGGGGCGCTGTTTTGTTAATTTTAGTTTTAAACGTTAATAACTTTTAAAATATAAAATCAATCTGAACAAAACTTGTTTCATTTATACCACGGGACAATGGTGAGTAAGATGGGCCAAAAATTGTAGCAAGATCGTGTACTGTTTTTGCGCTAATAGAAGTCCAACACAAACCTGCAAGCAAACAAACAAACAAGATGAGGGTTTTAGTAATATAATAATAATAATAATAATAATTAATAATAGTAATAATAATATTTAGATAGATAGATGAGCCAGGCCTTTGGCTTGTAACCTACCAAAGCCCTTTATCACAGACAACCTCTGCTTGTAATCTCATTTGTTTTTTAAAGACAAAGGAAAGTCAAGAGTGGTTAATTTTTTCAGCATCGACTAACAAAAGAAGGCAATTATTGTATGATTTGAAAATCTCATTTTGCTTCCTAGTCATTGGCCCTGCATTAAGGTTTCCACCGCTGCTAAACCACTCTAACATCATTCAATGAGTGTATATGCCAGCACAGCCTATGTCTCCCTTCCACTCACCATCTGCTGTAAGGTAACCAGATAATAAATAAACTTGTATTTTTGCAATGAAATAAAAAAATGCTGGAAATACTTATCTGGAGTGGAGGCATCTGTGGAGGGAAAATATTGGCTTTTTATTCTTCTTATCAAGTCCACATCAAAAGAACACTCTTCTCGGCATCTGCATACAATGGCTTTGTGTGCGTAGTGGTGGAAAGATTGGTGGAAACAGCCGCGATGTGAACGCTCTTTCCTTGACCCTAGCTATTTTATTAATCTGACTCCAATGCCAGGGGTGTGAAATGTTACATAAATGCAAGTTTTATAGTAACTTTTCCTCTTTCCCTTTCCCAGTCTGTATCTCCAGGGTTGGTGGAAACAGAGTTTGCATTTAGACTTCATAATAACGACCCAGAAAAAGCTGCAGCGACATATGAGAGCCTGAAGGTATGAACACCAAAATAGTGTGAAAGCAATTGTTTTGTAAGTCTATTTTGCTTATCCTTTCCTACAACACAGTGCCCAGAACTGACCACAATACTCTAAATGTAGCCTCACCAATGTTTTATACAACTAATGCCCCTGTCCCACTTAGGAAAACTGAAAGGAAACCTCTGGTGACCTCTTATTTCTTCCTCTTTAAATGAATGAAATCTTTTCCCATTATTCTCCTTTATTTCTCATCACCTAGCCCACTCGCCTAGCCTACCGAGCCTATTCCAGACTCCTTGCCCTCCCCACAGCTCACTTTCCCACCTTCCTTTACATTGCCAATCAGCTTGGGGAATAGGTAAACAGTGCAGTGCAGCCAGATTATTGAATAGTTTGTAAGCAACTGTGCCGAGCTGTGATCCCTGTGACATCCGTTAATGGCAATTTGTTCACCTAAAATGACTTAATTTACTGTTTTATCTAACCCTCTGTCCATACATTGGACCCTCACCCTTATTTTGTGCAACAGCTTTTTGCATGGTTGAATGTCTTGAAAACATTATCATATCCTTCTTCCCCTTGAATCTAACCTGCTGGCTACATCCCCAAAAATAAATGGTAAATAGATTTTGTAAAATCAACTTGGCTAACTATCCAATCCAATTTTTCAAATTCCATGTCATGGCAAGTGGCTACGGACAGTTTTCCCTCTAGCTCTTGCTTTTCCATCCCCCCAGATCCCAATTCTTCTTACAGAGATTCACCTTTTAAAACCAAATACGGCGATCTTCCGGTATCATGCAGACTGAAGAAAAACCTGCATTTATATTGAATTCTGTCTGTTGCCTAACTCCAGCTTTTTTGCTTTCTTGAATGCATTTTTCATCAGTGTCTGAAAGCAGAGGACTTGGCCAATGCAGTTGTTTACATCTTGAGTGCACCATCTCATGTCCAGGCAAGTAACAATCTGTCAAGTAATTGAAGATATTTCATTGCAGAGCTTCTGCTTTGTTGATAATCCTTTCAGTGATTGTTATTAATATACCTCGTCCTTATTCAATAGCAGTTGAACTTGTATAGCGCCTTTTAAAATGGAGAATGTGCCCCAAGATAATTCACCGGAGAAATTGCAGTCAACAGTGCAGAAGTTGTGAGTTGAGAAAATATAGTTGATATAAATTAAGCAAGTTTTAAACCAGCAGGGCTTAATCGGAAGGTTTGTTTTAAGAAAAGTGGTTTTGTGGTTGAGAACTGTAATGAATTGCAAAGTCCATTGTGAGCTAATGCTGTAGCGGTGAGATTATAGTGGCATGGCTGAGTTGGACCCTGGTGGACATGAGTAAAGGCAGAATCTTTGAATCTTGCTTTTGAGGGAGAGCAGTGTAAGTTCACCAGATTAATTCCCGGGATGGCGGGACTGACATATGATGAAAGAATGGATCGACTGGGCTTATATTCACTTGTGGCGGCTCCCAAGGGTCGGGCCATCCTAACTGTCAAACCCCTCGGCACGGGAATGGTTAAGTCCAGAGGCGGCCCTTAACCAGAGGGTTTAAAGGCAAGGGTTTGGGTGCCATCTTTCTCTCGTGGACTTCCCTACAACCTGGAAGGACATAAATAAAGGTGCCTCCCGAAATACCTGGCTCCTAACTTTCATTTCGGGACCTATGCATCACACACTGGAATTTAGAAGGATGAGAGGGGATCTTATAGAAACATATAAATTCTTAAGGGATTGGACATGCTTGATGCAGGAAAAATGTTGGGGGAGTCCAGAACTAGGGGTCACAGTTTAAGAATAAGGGGCACGTCATTTAGGACTGAGATGAGGAAAGACTTTTTCACCCAGAGAGTTGTGAATCTCTGGAATTCTCTGCCACAGAAGGCAGTGGAGGCCAATTCACTGGATGTATTGAAGAGAGAGTTAGACATAGCTCTTAGGGCTAACGGAATCAAGGGATATGGGGAGAAAGCAGGAAAAGGATACTGATTTTGGATGATCAGCCATGATCATATTGAATGGCTCAAAGGGCCAAATAAAACATAGAAAATAGGTGCAGATGTACGCAATTTGGTCCTTCGAGCTAGCACCGCCATGGCCTACTCCTGCAACTATTTTCTATGTTTCTAATCTGTTGCGTTCAGAAATAGGTAATGTTTACGGGTCAGGAAAATGGAATATATAGTGAGAAAGAAAGGTATTGAGTTTACGTAAAGCTCAAATAAGAATGCTTGTATTTTCAGTGGTGAATTTGCTGTACTAACTACATATCATTACATTTTAAAAAATCATTCTCAGTTCTGAGCCTCCATAGACCTTCATGGGTAGAGAATTCCAATAATTCTCAAAGCTCAGTGAAGAAATCTCTCCTTATTTTTTATCTTAATTGGCTACTTTTCACCTTGAAACTTTGTACATTCCCTCCATCACAAATATGTTCTTCGATATGGAGGCCAAACTCCTACACTGTTCCATTTGCCATCTCATTATCGCCCTGTATAATTGAAGCAAAACACCTCCACTCTTTTGTTTAAAGCCCCTGGCTGTAAGGCCAACGCACCATTTGTCTTCCTAATTGCCCAATGAACATGCAAATTAACTTTCATAGCTATGCGTACAAAGATCTCTTGGCAGCATCTTTGGAGAGAAGGAATGGGTGACGTTTCAGGTCGAGACCCTTCTTCAGACTGGGGAACTACCTTCGGACTAACTTCAGACTACCTAACTTCATGCTACAGATGGAATAGCAGTTGCTGCTGCTGATTTGGATTGTCGTGCTTTGAGATCAAAGCTGAGATGTTGTCACGTTCAAACGTGGAAAGCATTGAAAAGGTTAGAGAGGCCATGATAGGGGAGGAATGCAGCTTCGAGGATGGGACTTTGAGGGAAGTAGTTGATCGTAAAGGTTTTGATTGTCATTTATGGTAGCTTTGTGTATTCTAATTTACAGACATTTTAAAAGTTTCTTTTGGACAATTGCCCCAAAACAAGTTCTTATTATTTTACTCTAATTTGTAATCAAATAATATCCTAGACAAGAGAGAGTGAGTCATTGTTGCTATGGTGGGTTCTGATGTTCCATACTTCAGCACATGACCATATCAAGATCCCCTAGAGTTGTTTCATGATCCTTTCTTTCCTCTTCCACTTTCCATCTGAAAGATTTAAACTGCATCTTATGTTCTAATTGTTTCCGAATGCATTAGTTAATTTTAAAGCACAACCCATGTAAACTGAAGAAGGGTCTCGACCTGAAACGTCACCCATTCCTTCTCTTAAGATATGCTGCCTGTCCCGCTGAGTTACTCCAGCACTTTGTGCCCACCTTCGATTTTAACCAGCATCTGCAGTTCTTTCCCACACACCCATGTATGCATCTTGCCGCTGCTAATTTTTTAGGTGACCTGTACTTCAAAGGTATTTACAAAAACTTTGAGGGGGGACGCTGAAGGAGGGATTGCGAAGGGGTTGACAGTATTGGCGGGGGATGTTGCTGGAAGACATGGGGCGTACTTGTGTACATGTGGTTGCATTAACTGTTGTTCCCCAGGCTGCAAACAACCTATCTGTGACTATCCTGGAAACGACAACAAGGTGAATGATCTTAAATCTACCCAGGCATCAGCAATATAACTGTTAAGTAGCTATAGCTAACCCACAGAGCTGATGGGCTGGGTCTGTTTTCATTGGAGCAAGGGAGGCTGAAAAGTCGCTGGCAGACTTTGTTCCACCCCCACCCCTTGTCGTATTTATCTTTGCATTTATTATTACTATATGCACGCTGTTTATTCTGTTAGCTTTGTGTGAATATTGAATTTCAGTTCATTTTTATATGACAAATTAACCTCCTCGAATCTCATGGTCTTGTTCTCCTCAATAATTTAATTATCGGCAACCAAATATGTATTTTATATTTATTGTAACTCAGTGGGACAGGCAGCATTTCTGGAGAGAAGGAATGGGTGACGTTTCAGGGCGAGACCTACAGACTGAGAGTATGGATAGGTGACATTTTGGTCTGATTGTGGTGGTGGGAATGGGCGAGGGGAAGCTGTGCCTCTTCCTTTCCCCATCCCCTGCCCACCCCCTGCTGAGTTAGTCCAGCACTTTGTATCCTCTTTTGCAAGCTTTGAATGACTGTAGCATCAACATCTAGCGTATGTACTGGTTTTGTTTCATTGACTATTGCTTTTGTTTAACTTCAGATTGGAGACCTTCAAATAAGGCCCACGGACCAGCTGTCGTAGCAGTGAGAAGCAGCAGCTCCCTATACACGACTAGCAACATGAGTTATAGCACACAAGCCTCTGCTGGACAGTTTTTTTAAACAAAATGTTATGCTAAAGAGTGTTTCTGGGATAGATGTCCTATTTCATTTGGCCACATCGAAATGGTAGAATTTGCCTTCTATTTGCACCAGATATTCTTTGCAATGGAGCAGAACATGTTATTTTAAAGCAAACCATTTTAATCTTGTGTCTCTTCGAACTGCTGCAGATCATCTTGGTGCCAGCTGTGGCATTAAAGATACAAAAATGTACGAAGGGCGATTGCTTTTGTGTGTGTGTGTGTGTGTGTGTGTAGAAATGATGCTCGACCACCTATGTTTCCAGTTCGTTGGATACTTTTATATTGTTAAACCGAGCTGTTTGACTATTTGTAGGTGTGCATATCTGCTGATCTCCACATTGGATTGCACTGAAAATCCATTTAGTGAAGATGAATGAAGACGTAAACTGTTTTCAAAAGAATTATTTGAAAGGGGTATCATTGAAAATTGATTGTAATAGATAACTAGACTCATTGCTATAGAGTGATTACATTAATTACTTGTTTTTATTGCTGCTTTATTATGGATTAGAATATTACAGACCAGGAAATAGGTTTATTTAGTTTTTATACCTAATTTTTTTTTAAAGAGAGAAACCTAGATTATATAATAATAATGAGACAAAATGATCTAACAAGTTCTCTTTTTAGTTTTTCTTGATTAAGTTAAAACATCTCCTGACAGAAACCTAAATAATAACTGCACTTCACCAGCTTATTAAATAAAGTTGTTCCATGGCCCTCGTCATTTTTGTCCAAAATTGAAAGGATTTTTTTGGGGAGCTCAGTATTATTGAAATTCAACCTATTGATTTTTAATACCCTTGGCTGTAACCTCTTTGTAATTTGTGGATTTGCTTCTAATACTTCTAGGTATTGGTTTTCATTTCAATCTTAAAGTAGGTAAAATATGAGGTAAAGACCTAATTATGCAACATAATTTAAAGTAGCCAAACAATATTTTGATTCCCAAATATAGACACAAGGAACTACAGATGCTCCCCTTCCCATTCCCAAACTGGCCTTTATGACCTGGGCTGCCTCCATTGCCAGAGTGAGACCATATGCAAACTGGAGGAACAACACCTCATAATTAACTTAGAACCCAATGGTGCCAACATTGAATTCTCCAATTTTATGTAACTTAACTAATCTACAAACACCCTCTTCCCCACTTTAACCCCCTCTTCCCAGTGCCCCACCTGGATGTGTGCACCCATTTCTCTATTCACCCTGTTCCTTTTTGTTTTATCATCTCAGGCCTTTGTCCAACCTTCTGCCATCAAACGCCCTCTCACCTGTATCCTGCATCCACTATAACTTGTCAGACTTTGTCCCGCCCTCGTCTCTCTTCCTGCTTTCTCCATCCCTACTGCAATCAATCTGAAGGGGCCCGACCCGAAACGTTGCCTCACCTATCCATGTTCTCCAGTGATGCTGCCTGACCCACTCAGTTCCTTCAGCACTTTGTCTATTTTTGCTACCCAAGTCTATAGTTAAGAGGTGATTGAACAGATATTCCCTTAAAATGATTTGTTCAATGTGTACATGCGGTTTTTGGCAGTAATCTTGCATGGTACATGGTGATGTACTTTTTAAAGGACATTACCTTCATTTGAAATGACCACCATATGATTCATGTAGTTAAATGTGATTCATTAGTGTCCTGATAATTCCACATCTTGAGCTATTTTTCAGAAGTTGTTTTCCAGAAGCATGCCCTTTGGTGATTCAGATGTTAGTTTGGTGTAATGTTCACAAATCCCTAATCAATAAAGTTTAAAAGGGGGCTTTTAGCTTCAAGGTTTTTTTTAAATCACCTTTAACCGTATTTGATAATACCACAGTTATAATTTAAAGTTTAAATAATTCTCTTCCAAGTTCCATTAATTCTAGCAGAATAATGACAGATTTGTTTCTTAGTTTTGCCATATCGACCTGTTCTGGCACTTTTGAACATGGGATTTCACTGTGTGACACTACCACTCTCAACCCGTGTAGTCTACACGAACCTTTCAAGGTGAAACCCAAACTGTTTATTTTGTTCTTTTTGTGCCAAATGAGCTTGTTGGAGCTGGTTCTTAATCTCTTATGTGAACCTTCTGTGCTCTGAGGTACTTAACTCCACACGAAATCCAT
This sequence comes from Malacoraja senta, assembly GCA_038087875.1. Taxonomy (NCBI): domain Eukaryota; kingdom Metazoa; phylum Chordata; class Chondrichthyes; order Rajiformes; family Rajidae; genus Malacoraja; species Malacoraja senta. The sequence continues at coordinate 5,906,049 of CM075982.1, read as the reverse complement.
ATGTAACTTTTTAGACATAGTTTTACTGCACCATTAGCTGTTTTTAATATATTAAATAAAATGACAACATAAAGTAAGGGAATGTGTGTGGTAAACCATTAGTCTCCACTAGACAGAGGTATGTTTCCGATAGTTATGAATGTATTTATTTTTCTGCCACCATGCTGGACCTTTTTTGTTCTTGAAAATGCAGACGGGCAAACAGTTCTGCCCTTGTTTCTGATGCTGATCTTTAAATAATTGTCCCAGATGTCAAGTTTATTTGTGTGTGGGAGGTATTTGAGTGTGAATAAGATGGAAGGGATAATTGAGGATTGGATGGAGTTTAACTATTTCTAGTGTTTAAAGCTAGGAACTGCTTACTGCTTGTATAAGTGTTGTGAGTCAATCTGTACAGGCACCAACCAGTTATGTCTTTCAGTGTACTTATTTTCTTGCTGAGGTAATTGAGTAATGAATTTGGAGTTTGTATGTTCTCCCCGTGACCTGCGTGGGTTTTCTCCGAGATCTTTGGTTTCCTCCCACACTCCAAAGACGTACAGGTTTGTAGGTTAATTGGCTTGGTATTAATGTAAAATTGTCCCGAGTGTGTGTAGGGTAGTGTTAATGTGCGGGGATCGCCGGTCGGTGTGGACTCGATGGACCGAAGGGCCCGATTCCGCACTGTATCTCTAAACTAAAGAAAAAAATAGCACCAGGAACTTAAGTTTGATTTTCTATTACTTTTTGAGGCACTTTATCCTACTAACACCAAACTGTGAGCCAGTGGTATAAACATTGGCTTGTTTATTCTCTGACTAATATTTTACATGAATAATTAAGTGTTCAAACATGGGGAATAATTTCTGCTGTGTTCTAACCATCCCAACTGCAATCTGATATATTGTTTTTACATCAATTAAATAATTTAGGAAAATAGCAGCATTCCACTGAATTGTTCATAGCCTTTCAATGTACTGGTTCTGCATGGTATTGCTGAATAATTATCTCTGTATTAATGTCTAATAAGTGAAACCTGGATAATAACACAGATATTGCATTGATGTGGCTTTAAGAGCTAATGACGCTAATGACCATTAGCACTGTTGTATATCTTTTAATCTAAATTCTAGGCATGTCTCCAGCTTATCTTAAAATTCTCCCAATATTGCGTTTTCCTCTTTGTGCCACCGTCCCCTTTCGTCCAAATGGCAGCTTGTGCTCAACTCTATTAGCGACTCTTGTGTCACCCAAGTACTCCGTGATACAAAAACAATTGCCTGTTTATTCTTTGAATAATTCACGGGAATAATTAAGGGGGCAATAATGAAGAATAACTTCTGCCACGCTGTGTCCTTGAAAGCTAATGTTGGTAAAATTCACCACATAAGTGAATTCACCACATCTGCAAAATTTGCTTCAGACATATGTTTCTGTGGTCTTTACAATTTAACATTAAATCTGCACTTGAAGTAAGCATATCTGTTAGACCTTTATGTTGTCTTTAACTCTGAGCAAACTCTGGTAATGCAACTAGATTTTATTTTAATTTGTGTGCAGTATTGTAATTTTGTATAAGGTGAAATGCAACATGAAGGATCCCGGGTATGAAGTGTCCCTGTCAACCAAAGTCGCTTTCTGTGGTTCAGTGTTCTACCATCACTTAGGCAACTGCTGATTTTTTATGCTAAAATAGTTGAGGTTCAATAATGTGGAGATTGGGACAATTATCAAATGTTAAAACTTGAAATTAAGGGCATTTAAGCGTGCTCCAGATCGCTTGAAAGCTCTCGTGTTATTGTATGGCAGTTAATAACTGCACATCTCATTGCCTGGTTTTCCAAATTGCTGCATATAGACTTGAGTAGGCGTTACTTGGGCAATCGTATATCAGGAGCAGGTAACAAAAATAATTGATAACCTGCAAAATTCGAAGGCACTTCTACATTAAGCTTGTTTTGTAAAGATCAAATAATAGATCCTGTGCCATTTGGACGTACACAGCGAGTACACTACATTTAATGTTTAAACGATCTCACTTTTACAAATGTAGTATACTGAATTACCTAAACTTGTCGGATATAAATGTTAAATAAAATATTGTGCCACATTATTACTTAATTTGTACTCAAAACCCAGAAGTGACCTCTAGCTGGAGAAGATTCTTTCTTTTATTCTACCAAGTATTCGTTTTTGTTATTTTTTTGTAGTTCAGACATTTTGATTTACAATTGTCAAAGTGGCATTGCTGTAATTATGTACCATATCAATGGAAGATTGCTAAGATTTAAAATCCCACTTTCGTCGAGAATGACTGCACAAAAATATTACAATGTTAGAAATTTCCAGCTAGTCTGTCCATGATTTTCAAGGCATTCAAACTCAATGTAATATCAGCACTTTTTTTTCTCTTTAAGTTCAGATAATTCGCCACTTGTCTTGTCTGCTAGCCACAAGATTATTAACGTCCAATGCAACTTATTTTTGTTTAAGTTTCCAACATTCTGCTCTGATCACTTTTTGTTATGAAATAATCCAAAACCTGGATTTATTCATTAATACTGCATTTCTTTTTATAAGGTTAGGCTTTCATAATACAAATCTAGATTATTTTCTACTTCAGTTACAATGGACCTTTTGATAGGCTTTATGTATGTAGTTCCTAATGTACATAAACAGGTCAAAAGTGGCAGCAAAACTGTATCCACATGGAAATATCTGTGTGACGAATGATTGGCTTATCGCCAGCACATAAATTGAACTTCATACTAATGTTAACTTAGTTTAGCAACACTTTTTATTTAACATTTGGAGTTGGTTTCAAATAAGCAGGAGTTTTTCAGTTATTACTTAATCAACACTACTGTATTGTTGCTGTAGAAATTAACTGATGCTGCTAAATTAACAAAAAAATTGTTAAGTATTACTTGAGACATTATATAATAAATAATCCTCATTATGAAACTGGATCCTGCTGAATATTGTGAAATCATATTCTGGTGAAAACTCTGATCATTAAATGAAGATGGTAACAAAGTTGGTGAGAGATTGATTTCTTTACAATACAGTGATCACATGTGTGTTTTTTCAATTGCAACTTTACAAGTTTCCTTTGTCCTAATATTCATAAGGTGTTACTTTTGGATGGGGGGGGGGGGAAATATTAAAATACCGTGTATAAATATTTAAAATATTCTTCTGTACGTGTGTTGTTGAAGTTGGGACGTTTAAAGAGAAACACAACTTGCCGCTTTCAGCCTCATCTCTTCCAAAATACATGTCAACGTTTTATTACTCCAGTTGGTTGTAAGGTCACATCGCCAATAACAACATAGCCATGCCACAGATGCAGCCATTCTTAATATTTATCAGATTTATCGAACTTTCTCCATTGCAATACGGTTTCCAATTTCTTTGTTGTGCCTTAGGAAAGGTGGATAACTTCACTAATTCTGATAATCAATGGAGGACATTGGCACAGAGATCCATGTAAGTTTATGATACTGTTTTCGATTGTGGTGGTCTTTTTGTATTGGGCACAGCATGGAATTACAGCCTCCCTTTATATGAAGCAAAAACATTATTTTGGCACAAACACTGCAAACTTGTTGACATTAACACTTACAAAGATCTGGAGCATCCTTGCAACCAAATGAGTGTCGGGCAATTTTGAAAGTGTATGGCCTCTAATACACTGAGGCACAGGTATCAAAAAGAGGCCTTCAAAGCTATTGTAATTCAACATTGATATACAATTGTAAACCATTCACCTGTTGCATGTACAGTAAAGGTATCGTGAGATTACCTATAATTATATCGCATGCCCTACTGGTTGTATTAAGGGCTGAAGAATTTGCAAATTTCATGGTAAGAAACTAGATTTGAAGATCTCATTTTTAACCTTTCAAAAACCCTAAAGTGAAGTGGATGTTAGAATGAATGTATCTGCCGATTCCACCAATTGTCATATGTTCTTGTTCAATGTGCCACAATGACAGGAGATTAGAGTCCTAGACCTATCAAAATGTCACTTCATGACCTGCTACTGAGACCATTTGAGGTGGTGTTGGAGTGATTGATTAAAACACACGGCATGAAATTCCATGTTATTCCACTTTGCATCCACTCACTACACACGAGACCAGTTTATAGAAGCCAGTTAACCTACAGACCCACACATCTTTGTGATACGAGAGGGAACCCGCAAGGTCATATGGATAACGTGCAAACTCCACACATACAGCACCCGAGATCAGAATGAAACCCGGGTCTCTAGCGCCGTGAGGCAGCAGCTCTACCAGCTGCACCACTGTGCTACCCTCCCTTTTCTAATGCTTCTATTATCCACTGACATGAAATGTTTTGACTCATTTCAGCACAACTTATAAGAATTTCCAATGAAACACTTGGAAGCAGGACTGCTGATCCAAATCTTTGCTTCTGAAACATTCCTGCTTGTCTAAACAACCAATACCTAAATTTGTACTTTTTAATTTTCCTTTGGTCTCTTAGATTGCCAGATGATGGCCCGCTTCTCTAACAACTATCTCTTTGGTTCAGCCAATATTTGTTATGTAATTGAAGTAAAATAAAAAGTTTTTTTTATCCAGAGATCGACTATCTCATCTGCAATTCACACTATACATCACCAACACCCACACATATTACATGTGACAGAATTAAAGTTGTCGCACTTGTTCTTTAGTGATTTGAATTAAGGTGATGACTGAACTTCTCTGTAGTCTGACAGTTAAATGGAGTTCTTCAGAGGCAGACGATGAGTGTCAGAATAGGAAACGTGTTAGTATTCTAAGTTACATTCAAGCATTGCCCATTGGCAACTAAGAGTCTCTTAGAACTGATGTTTCAAGATATCTGTGAGCTTTCATAAATAAAAGAGAAACAAATATTTTTGGCGCACGAGAATGTAACGCTTCACTATGCATTGCGGCAACAGGATGAACGTTGGATTCTCCAATTTTAGGTAACCTCCAACAACACCCCCCCCCCCCCCCTCCCCTCCACCCACTACTTTCCTCCCCTCTGGCTTCACAATCCGCAACTCCTCAAACTAGTCCCTCGCCTATTCTTTTCGAAGAGAGACAAGATGCTGGAGTAACTCAGCGGGACAGGCAGTGTCTCTGGAGAGAAGGAATAGGTTTTGGGTCAACACCCATTCCTTCAGTCCAAAGATGCTGCTTGTCCCACTGAGTTACTCCAGCATTTTGTGTCCTTTGGTGTAAACCAGCATCTGCAGTTCCTCCTTACACCTATTGTTCTCATCTCTGGCCTTTGTTCTAGCCGTCTGCATGTCAAAAAAAAACCCTTCCCTGTGTCGACCTATTACTCGCAGTGCTTTGCCCTGCCTCTCCCCTTTTCCAGCTTTCTTCTCCCCCTTACAATCGAAGTCTGAAGAAGGGTCTCAACCCAAAACGTGACCTATCCATGTTCTCCAGAGATGCTGTCTGACCTGCTGAATTACTCCAACATTTTGTACCCTTTTGCGCATAAACCAGCATCTGTAGTTCTTTGTTTCAACATTGTGGCATTTGCAAAGTAAACGAATGATAGTACAAGTGGCACCTTAGCATCTGCCGGTGTTAAAAAATGGTTAGGAAATTACCGTGCTGTTATTTAAAAGACAAAGCATGTAACTGATCATTATCACCAATGCGGGCCTTATTATAAAAGCACACCATTTAATCATTCTGCAATTGCCTTCCTGGTGGAAAAACAGTATAATTGGATGATAAGCTCTTGAATAAGAAATTTAATGAGCATTTGCCTTGCATATGTAAGCGAATTTAACAGCAATTCTGGAGATAAATCTGTACTAACCACTCACATAGTCTGCACTCCCAAAGGCTAGCATTAGCATTCCAAACAAGAAGCATTAACAAATGCCTGGTCACAGAATATGGGGTGTATTTGACAGACATGAACCTACAGTTTGCTGTGTTGGCAAGGAGTGTTTTTTTCATTCACACAATTACTCTTGATGCAAACAGACACATAATGCTGGGGTAACTCAGCGGGACAGGCAGCATTTATGGATAGAAGAAGGAATGTATGACGTTTTGGATCGAGACCTTTCTTCAGACTTCTCAACCTGGAATAGGTCGAGAAGTCTGAAGAAAGGTCTCGATCCAAAATGTCACCCATCCTTCTTTCTATCCAGAGATACTGCCTTTCCTGCTGATTTACTCCAGCATTCTGGGTCTTATCTTTGGTGTATGCATCTGCAGTTCCTTCCTACGCACTTGAATGGAAGAGGGTCGTGTATCAAATCGGATGGAAAACTGCAAATGTAAGTTTTTAACTAGGAAACTGGAAAAGATAAAACATATTATTTATGCTGTATATTAATTGAATGACAGGGACATCTAGATCTGAGCCTTAGAGACTAATTTGTTTAAATATTTGAAAAGATGTATTTGCATTTAAAAAACAACAACTGGATTCTATTACTATTTATGAACAGTGTGAAGCTGAATAAAAATATAGTAATTAGATATCTATTGTAAGAGTTTGTTTAAAGAATTTTGTGGTAAATTGCAAAGCAACTTCACAAACATCGAGCAGAGATGGTGTATGTTATTCGCTTGGACCACCTCCCAATTTACAAAGATGATAGACACAAAATGGTGGAGTAACTCAGCGGGTCAGGCAGCATCTCTGGAGAAAAAGAATAGGTGACGCTTCGGGTCGGACTCTTTCTAATGACATAGTCGGGGGGAGGGAAACTAGAGGTATGGAAAGGTTCAGCTAATGTACAAAGTTTGTTTTTCTCTTATATAGCTTTACTGTTTGCAACAAGCATGCAACAGCTTGTTTCATATTCTTGCAAAATACCAACCAGGCAAGGTCTGTGGAGGCAGAATGGAAGTTAATGTTTTGGGTCAAGACATGATATAATCTCTCGTTTCCCATTTCCCTGGCTAGTCTGAAAAAGGGACCTGAAATGTCACCCATTCCTTCTCTCCTGAGATGCTGTCTGTGCCACTGAGTTACTCCAGCTTTATGTGTCAATCTTCAGTTTAAACCAGCATCTGCAGTTCCTTCCTACACATTTTGTCTGCTCCACTGTGACATCTCAAGGTATGTCTACTTTGAAGAAATTATCCTTCTCTCTCTGACGGGAGTTCTGCAACATCCTCTCTCGCTGCTCCCCCTCTGTGACTCCTACAATACCACCACGTTTTAACCCAGACTCGCATATCTTTCATTCATTGTTCTTCATCTCGCGACATCGTCGTCTATATCTCTCGTTTCCCTTTTCCCTGATTAGTCTGAAGGAGGGTCTCAACCCGAAACGTCACCCATTCCTTCTCTCCAGAGATGCTGCCTGGCCCGCTAAGTTACTCCAGCTCTTTGTGTCTATCTTCAGGACCTCGACTTCTGAGTTTCTGCAACAATTTGTTGCTTCACAGTATAGCATTTCCTATCCTTGCAACCCATTCGTGTGAAATAATTTTTTATTTTATCTGTTCATTGCTCTTTTGTCTCATTTTCTTTTAAACGTCCTCAAGAGCAACAAGTTGGACTCTTATACCTTTGATTCTTGAGTACAATACTTGGGAATGTGGACTCAATATTTGTGTTAAGTAGTTTCAGGTAATGGGCCTTTTCTATCTTTATTTCAGGTAATTTGCAATAAAGAAGCTGCTTCAAGTTTAGTTTAGATTAGATACTTTTATTGCCGCATGTGACATGCTTTGTTTTGCATACAAAGGTATACAAAGAGTCGCCACATAAAGGACGCCGACAAGGTTACAAAGTACCCCTTTTGTTTACCCCAATGGGTCCCCCCTCCACCCCCTTAGTTTGTGACACATTCCCCACTTAGTACTCGACGGTCCCCCCCCACGCTGGGTGTGTCCCCCCCGCTTTGTCCTTGGTGGTCCCCCTATGCGACTTCTGGATTCCGACTTCCAACCTCGGAAAATCGAATTCTCCTCTAGACCAATCTTTTGTTCCCTTTGTTGTTACCACCTGCGCTAATTAGGCGACCTGCATTTTACAAGACATTGTCTTTAAATTAATGTCCCAACTCGGCACATGGATAAAGATCACCCTTGCTGTCATTTGCCTTTTCTGCCTTCCAACCTATTACACTTATCCACCTTTCTGCAGATCACAAAGCGCTGGAGGAACTCAGCGGGGTGGGCAGCATCTGTGGAGTGACGTTTTGGATCGAGACCCTTCAGTTTTTGTGTTTTGCTCAAAATGCCAGCGTCTGCACCTACATGCATCTCCAACTTTTTTCTGTCTCCTGCAGTTCAAAACATGTTTTCCTGTAACTTTGAACTGAGGGAAAGTTACAGTTCCTGATTTTCTACACACAGATGTTGTAACAAGTTACAGGAGTAACTGGGCCATTTGGCCCGTCGAGTCAACTCCGCCGTTCAATCGTGGCTGATCTCTGCCTCCTAATCCCATTTTCCTGCCTTCTCCCCATAACCCTTGACACCCGTTCTAATCAAGAATCTGTCTATCTCTGCCTTAAAATTATCCACTGACTTGGCCTCCACAGCCCTCTGCGGCAATGAGTTCTACAGATTCACCACCCTCAGACTAAAGAAGATCCTCCTCACCACCTTTCTAATAGAGTGCCCTTTAATTCTCAGGCTATGACCTCTGGTCCTAGACTTTCCCACCAGTGGAAACATCCTTTCCACATCCACCCTATGCTTTCATTATTCTGTAAGCTTCAATGAGGACCCCTCAACCTTCTAAACTCCAGTGAATAGAGACCCAGTGCTGTTAAATGCTCATCGTATGCTAGCCCACTTATTCCTGGACCCACTCCAGAGCTAGCACATCCTTCATCAGACATGGAGCCAAAATTTGCTTATAGTACTCCAAATGCGGCCTGACCAGTGCCTCAGCATTACATCTCTGTTTTTGTGTTCCAGTTCTCCTGGTATAAATGCTAGCATTGAATATGCCTGATCTGCTGAGACTTCCCAGCATTTAATCTTTTTATTTAATGATTCCAGTTTCCAAAATATTTTGCTGCGGACACAAATTATAACTTGCCCATGCAAGAATGTGGAATGTAATCCTTAGCATGGGGGGGGGGGGGGGGTGAGGGCATAGTGGACAGGATGGAAAGGGGAGAGTTAGCAGAAGCAAAGTTTGCAAATACGCAAACAGTAATCAGTGATTCTTGAAAGCAAGACATTACATGGGTAGATGAAAGGAACTTTGGCTGTTTTCCAAGCCAATGCATGTTAGCATTGTTACTTTTATGGAGACAAGAGACAGCAGATGCTGGAATCGAGCAAAACAAAATGTCTGGAAGAACTCGGGTGGAAAATATCAACCCTAAACTTTGACCACCTATTTTCCGCCTGAGGCAGTTTTTCAAGCAGTTTGTTTTAAGATCATAAATTTCATGTCTTATTCTTTTTGGTTATAGCTGTAGATTTTGCTGAGTGGAAAGTCAGTTTTGAAGGGTGGCATGGTGGCGCAGCGGTAGAGTTGGTATTTTACAGTGCCAGAGACCCGGGTTTGATCCTGACTACGGGTGCTGTCTGTACAGAGTTTATACGTTCTCCCTGTGACCGGGTAGGTTTTCGCCAAGTGTTTTGGTTTCCTCCCACACTCCAAAGACGTGCAGGTTTTTTAGGTTAATTGGGCGGTAAAAATGATAAATTGCCCCTAGTGTGTAGGATAGTGTTAGTGTATGGGGTGATCGCTGGCTGCTGCAGACCCGATGGGCCAAAGGGCCCGTTTTAGCGCTGTATCTCTAAAGTTTAAAAGTAAAGGCTGTGAAACAGGTAGTCAGGGTGTTACTTGTTGCCAGTGTAAGGGACAATTAATCTGTTCTTGGTATAGAAACGGAACTGCAGATGCTGGTTTACACGAAAGGACACAAAGTGCTGGAGCATCTCTGGGGAACGTGGGCAGGTGACCTTTGGGGTCAGGACCCTCCCAAAACGTAATCCATGCATGCTCTCCAGAGATGCACCTGACCTGCTGAATTACTCCCGCACTTTGTGTCCCTATCTGTATTTGAGGATAATTGGGATGAATGTGGTAGCACATATAGAAAATCTACATTTATAGAGTCACACAACAGCAACAAAGCGGTTAGCCCATTGGGTACCAGTCAACCATCAAGCACTCAATTTCATGAATCCTATATTCCATATTCCCATCAACTCCCTCCAGATTCTGCCACACCAATTCTTTGGAGGTACTTTACTGTGGCTAATCTATCAACCCGCACATTTTGGGGATTTATAGATACCAGCATCTGCAATTTCTTGTGTCACGCGTTTATGGGGATGGGGGATGCAACTCGGAGCACCCAAGGGGAAGCTCGCACAATCACTGGTAAACCCCTTCAAACTCCACACAGCTCCAGAGAGTTTGTGATTGAAACTGGATAGCTGATGGGGTGCAGCACTGCCAACTGTGCCACCGTTGAATTGTGATGGTGGCATTTCATCCAACCGTATGATAGGGAAATGAAGCATCAATCCTAAACAGCATCTCGGACAACGTAGTTAGACAAAATAAAGACATACAATGCTGGAGTAACTCAGCGGATCAGGAAGCAGCTCTGGAGAAAAGGAATAGGTGACATTTGGGGTTGGAACCCTTCTTCAGACTACTTCTCCATCTGAAGGAGGGTCCTGACTCGAAATGTTACCTATTCCTTTACTCCAGAGATGCTGCCTGACCCGCTGGGTTACCCCAGCATTTTGTGTCTACCTTCAGTATAAACCAGCATCTGCAGTTCCTTCCTACCCAACATAGTTAGCCAAGATGTGCTCCCATTTTCAGATATGGGTATGAAACCTAAAACACTCTGAAGTATGTTACCGGGAAATTGGTTTCATCCCAATGTGTGAAACGGAAGTACTGATTTTTGTTTTTCTCCATGAGAATAATAGAAATTTTGCTGTAGCAACAAGGAACTGTAGATTGTGGGTTATATCAAAGATAGACACAAAATGCTAGAGTATCTCAGTGGGTTTTGGCAACATTTCTGCAGAAAATAGGTAGGTGACATTTTGGGTCGGGACCCATCTTCAGACTCAATTTTTCTTTGTAAATAATTTTTGGTGTTTTCTTTGTAATGCTGTAAAAATATCAATGGATTAGCTGGGTGGAGAGTGAAGTAGTCGTGGGTCTTCTGAGGAGGGCGGAGACAAAAGGGAAGGAATGCGCAATAAATGGTGGATACTGGGAACTATGGTGAAACATAGAGATTAGAGCTCCACAGATCTCTGCGGATAGCAGCAAGGGTGGAAGAACAGCTGGTTGAAATGCAAAATACTAGAAACCCAAAATAGAATAATGGTGGAAATATTCAGCCAATTGGGCAGCAAAGAGAGAAATAGAGGAATCACTGTAGATCAAAGTGCTGGAGAAACTCAGCGGGTGCAGCAGCATCTATGGAGCGAAGGAAATAGGCAACGTTTTGGGCCGAAACCCTTCTTCAGACTAGTGTCAGGAATTAGTGTGTAGGAAGGAACTGCAGATGCTGGTTTAAACCAAAGATAGACTCAAAAAGCTGGAGTAACTCAGCGGGACAGGCAGCATCTCTGGAGAGAAGGAATGGGTGACGTTTCAGGTCGAGACCCTTCTTCGGACAGGATCATTTTGAGTACACGATCATTCATCAGATTTCTTGCTAACAGCGTTAGCAAGAAATATAGGGCACCTTGCTTCATTAGTTGAGGCATAAAATATAAGTAGTACTGGTAGAACTGTGACATATTACTGTGTTCAGTACCCTTTTCCAGTCACCATGTTACAAATAGGACACGGTGGCACTGGAGAGGCTGCAGAAGAGATTCATGAGTATATTAGATCTGGAGTTTTTGTCCAGGAAGAGACTGATTGGGATGGATGGCACTTCTCGGAGCTGAAGAGGTGAAGAGATTTAATTGAGACATAAATTGAGAAAAAATCATCCTTCAATCCGGGACATTGCGTGTCCAAGGCCAACAGCATTATAAAAGACCACACACATCTCCATCATGGACTGTTCACTCTGCTGCCCTCGGGCAAAAGGTATCGCAGTATAAGGAGCAGAACGGCCAGGTTTTGCAACAGCTTCTTCCCCCGAGCCATCAGACTCTTGAATTCCATATAATGTGCTGCTACTAGTATCTATTTTATCTGTTTATCTATTTTATCTTTTTATCTATTTTATCCTTTTGTTGCACGGTGAGCCAGATGCAACGAAATTTTGTTCAGACTTGCATTTGTTGGTGTATGTTTGAATGACAATAAAGTCTTTGATTGATTGATTGAGAAGTGAAGGTCAGATCAGATGAATTTATCACATGCACCAGGGTGCAATGAAAATTACTTGAAACTCACAGGGTAGACTGTATACGGACGGGCCGAATGGAGAGGACCAAATACTTTGAGCAGAGTGATTAATAACTTGGTTAAAGGTAATTTGTAGAATGACTAGAACAAGTTTTTTTTCTCTCTCAACTGGTCTGGAACTTGTTACCTTAGAGAGTGATGGAAACAGAAAGTTTCATCACATTTAAAGAGTGGTTATATGATTAGAGGTCAACAGATGTAAAGTGGGATTTGTCTGAATAACTCTTTATCAAGTGGATCTGTGGTGGGCTGAATTACCTCTTTATGTGATTAAATATTTGTATCATTCAATTGTACAACTTATCAAAACTAATAACATTCCCTTTCCTCCCAAAAGCTTTTTTTAATTGTATTTAATTTTAATTTTAATGCCAAGTATTTATTTACTACAATCTCGGGCTATGGAGCAAGAGAATAAAAGTGTGGTTCATCTAAATTACTCTTTATCTGTTCCAGTGGAACTGGGGTGGGCTGAATTATATTAAAATTAATTTATATTAATATTTTAATGCCAAAATTTTGATTTACTCTGTTCTTCAGGCTGCAGACCAAGAGATGTATAGTGGGGTTGGTCTGAATAATTCTTTCACTATTCCACTGGGACTGTGGTGGGGTGAATTACCTCTTTACCTGATGTTTTTCTTTATAATACAATTGTAGAATTTTCCTGTGCCGCTGAATTACTCCACCATTTTGTATCTATCATTTGATAATGGACTGACTTAGCATTAGTGCAGTGTCATCATGAAGCGTTATAATCTTCACTGACGTGTAGAATCATTGGTGAATATTTTCCCCTACTGATGGATATGGATGTTTTCCATATTAATTTAAATGTGTAAATCAACAAAGTGTTTTTGTTTAAGAATAACAAAATGTATTACAACATTCATATGTATGTAATCTGTAGAGGTTTGCTTTAACTATTTCAAACAAATGATTGCACATTAGCTAATGCACTTTGTGACCCAGAAAATGCAAAATAATTTTGATCTGAATAACAAAATGGAATTTCCTGAGGGCTTTTTTTTTTGCATTCCTTTCTTGTCACATCTTGTTTGGAAAAGTTTGAAGTTGTAACTTGTACATTTATGATATGCAACGGGAGTTAGTTTTTGTATGTACACTGTATATCAAATCCACAGGTCTATGAGTTGACCATGGAATATTAATTTGATGTAGTTTAGAATAAACTAAACTTTCCATTCTCATTTTCAAGCTTTGAGGAAATAATTTGGTAGAACTACATTGTAGCATTGCGTGCAGTCCAGGTTGCCCCATTACAGGAAAGATGCGGAGGCTTTGGAAAGAATGCAGAGGTGGTTTACCAGAATCATGCCTGGATTAGGGGTAGGGTTGCCAACTGTCCCGTATTAGCCGGGACATCCCGTATATTGGGCTAAATTGGTTTGTCCCTTATGGGACCGCCCTTGTACCGTATTTGACTGCTCCTACTCGGGTCGAGGGGACTGTCGGGTCGGAGCGCCGCGTCCAGCCCCGCCTCACCCGTCCCGACGTAGTGCAGCCCATGGAGTGCAGCAGCAGCAGCGCCTCGCCCGTGGCCCCGTCGGCTGGGCTTTGTGTGCAGTCCGGCACCCGGGCCAACTCATCATTCACCCAGCCACGTCTGAGTCGGTCAACTCATCGGGAATTTGTCCCTTATTTTGACCTATTGTCCCTTATTTGGGAGTGAGAAAGTTGGCAACCCTAATTAGCTACAGGGAGAGGTTGGACAGACTTTGATTGTTGTGTGTGGACTGGAATGTAGGTGGTTGCAGGAGACCTGATAGAAGTGTATAAAATTATGAGAGGCATAGATAGGGTAGACAGTCAGGATCCTTTAACCAGGATGGGAAAAATAACGTTGAAATGACCAGCCTCGGCCGCGAGGTCGCCCCCCCCTTTGCAGCTCCCTCCGCCTGCCATTCCGCCTGTCCCTCCATCTGTGCCTCCATTAGCCACTCGGTCGGCCGACTTCCGTACGCGGTCTGGTCGGGTTGTACACCCGCCTGTGCGTTTCGTGCCTCCGGTTCTGGGGGGGTCCTGTGGCGGCTCCCAAGGGTCGGGCCATTCCCACTAGCAAACCCCTCGGCACGGGAATGGATGAGTCCGGAGGCGGCCCTTAGCTAGAGGGATAAAGGGCAGGGGTTTATGTGCCATCTTCCTCCAGCAGACTCTTCTGGTAAGGAGAAGGACCGCTATTAAAAATGCCTCCCGAAACACCTGGCTCCTCGCCTTCATCGTTGTGCCACAATACTCAAGGGCATAGCTTCAAGGTGAGAGGGGCAGAGTTTTCTCACACAGAGGGCGGTGAGTGCCTGGAAACTGCTGCTGGGGATGGTGGTTGAAGCAGATGTGTTAGTGGCATCTGAAGACTTTTGGATGGATATGGAGGCATGGGTTATGTGCAGGCATATGAGAACTGGCAGAGCCATTGTGGCCAAAGGGCCTGTTCTTGTACTGTACTGTTTCTATGTAACTGCTCAATGTGACCACTGCCAGGGCAGCCTTTCCATACATTTGAAATGAGATGAATCATTGATTTAGAAAAGCTTTCATAATCTTGTATGCCTCACAAACTATGGTGTCGTTCATGACCTTGGAACCATAATTGAACCTTGTGGTGCTGCTCACAGAGCCAATAGCACATGAGAACTCACTTAGGTTCAAATGAAGAATATACCAAGCTTAAATTGACTTATTTTTCTTCAAAAAGTAACTTGGTAAGTTTTTATAGATTTCATGTGTGGAAAGAGCAGTTCCACAAAAGCAGTTGGTGCTTAATAGGCTGCGATGTAATTTTGTTGCAGAAGCAATGTTTGGATGACAATTTGATAACTGTCCGCACATACTTTCCTCCCCAGCATAATGGGCCATATTTCACATCCTAAAGACATTACGCACTTTTATGGTGCCACAAAGTACGCCGTGACGGCACTGACGGAAGGTATTCGGCATGAACTGCAAGATCAGAAGAGCCACATTCGTGTCACTGTAAGTCTACCTTCAATTTCTCAAATTAATGCTCACCCTAATAAAGTTCAGGATGTTTTGACCCACCCGATGTAGGCAGAGAATACTGCGACTGAAGTGCAACGTGTATTAGTTGTAAGTGGAGGACAATGTAAAGTTACTTGGAGAAATCGTGAATGGGATTAGATTCAGCAAAGCCAGCACAACACAATAACTCAGAAGGCCTCTGTTGTGAACTACTATGGTCTGTCACACAAGTGAAATTAGCAGGTACCTCCACCAAAATATTCTTGGGTAATCCATTAGGTACCAGTTTTGTTCATAGTTGATGCTCTGACTTCCTGAATTAGAGAGCCCTTGTTTAAATTGCCCAAGTCATGTATCTCAACACTGGATGGCTCCATTGTATTCGTGTATTGTATCTTTCCACTGACTGGTTAGCACACCGCAAAATAACCAGGGTCCACAGTTTAAGAATAAGGGCTAGGCCATTTAGGACTGAGATGAGGAAAAACTTCTTCACCCAGAGAGTTGTGAATCTGTGGAATTCTCTGCCACAGAAGGCAGTGGAGGCCAATTCACTGGATGCTTTCAAGAGAGAGTTACCTAGATGTAGCTCTGAGGGCTAACGGATATGGGGAGAAAGCAGGATCGGGGTACTGAATTTGGATGATCAGCCATGATCATATTGAATGGCCTAATGGCTGGCTCGAATGGCCTACTCCTGCACTGATTTTCTATGTTTCTATGTTTCTAAAAGCTTTTCACTGTACCTCTGTGCACGTGACAATAAACTAAACTCAAACTCATCTCATGGGTTCAAAGTCCAGGATGACCTTGTCTAATATGGGTACGGTGTATTTTGGCTGAACATAACATGTGCTATCTCCCTCCATCAATGGAAAGAAAAGATCCCTGGGCATCCTGCCACTAACCGAAGGCTGCTGGTGGAATCATTAAAGGCCATTTAACTGAGAATTCATTCATTTATTATGTACAGAACATGGTACGTCAGCTGTCTTGATAGTCTTAAAGTCACTGGTATGAAGGGGACTCTTTTCAACCCACATCATCTCTCATCCTTGCCTGCAAGCCCAATCCTACCAACAATCTCAAAATTATTCATGCCTCCGAACTCTTTGCCATGCAACACAGTCCTATTATCAATCGATTACCAGTATTTGACATTTCATATCATTTGTTTACGCGCCCACAAATTCTTTACATCCAATCTTCATCCGCGCTCCATGAAATACTGTTTAGTTTAGTTTATTGTCACGTGTACCGAGGTGCAGTGAAAGCTTTTGCTGCGTGCTAACCAGTCAGCAGAAAGAGAATACATGATTACAATCGAGCCATCCACAGTGTACAGATGTATGATAAGGGAATAATCATGTTAGTGAAAGGTAAAGCCTGTAAAGTCCGATCAAAGATAGTCCGAGGGTCACCGATGAGGTAGATTGTAATTCAGGACTGCTCCCTAGTTGTGGTAGGATGGTTCAGTTGCCTGATGACAATGTAATGTTCAATGTAATAATTTGGCATTGCTTCTAACATGTGTACTCATTTTCAGAGCATATCACCCGGACTGGTGGAGACCGAGTTTGCATATCGCATGTTTGAGAGGACTTCATTATCAGCCTCCCAATTATATAGTACGACCAAGGTACGTCACACGGATATACAAAACGACCAGCAAAACGTGTAAAGATTGAGATGTCGCAGTGACTTGCGTTCCGACACCTCAAGTTTCATTTTATCAAAACAATTAATTCCTCCAGCACTTTGTGTTTGCTCACGATTCCACCATTTGCATTCTCTTATGCTTCTTATGCCAGTTCTCTGGATGCTTTCAAGAGAGAGCTAGCTAGATAGGGCTCTTAAAGATAGCGGAGTCAGGGGATATGGGGAGAAGGCAGGAACGGGGTACTGATTGGGGATGATCAGCCATGAGCACATTGAATGGCTCGAAGGGCTGAATGGCCTACTCCTGCACCTATTGTCTATCGTCATAAGTGTCTTAAAAGAATGAGTGATTAAAATGTGGTCACTGGGGTAGACTGATGGAGGTTATAATGTCTTATTCACAAAGTCAGGCAACATATGGATTGTTTTTGTAGAAGCACGTGGTATATGGGAGGAATGTCCTGTGAAGCAGATACTGAAAAGACAGAGAAGGATCCAAAGAAAGACTGACTTCTCTAGGTCCAGCAATAATACTTTGGTGTCCGAGTTAGAAATTTGTAGATTTATAATAAGTGTTGAAGACTTGAACACTTGATCTTGAATCAGTCTATGCTACAGTGATAGGGGTTCTGATGAGGCAGAACAAAAGCTTAAGCAAAGACACAGTGCTGGAAAAAACTCAATGGGTCAGGCAGCATCTGTGCAAGATGGTGCTCCGGATCAGTCTGAGGAAGGGTCCTAACCCGAAACACCATTTGTCCATTTCCCACCACAGAGGATGGCACGGTGGCACCAGAGACAGCGCCACACCTCACAGTGCCAGAGACCCAAGTTCGATCCTGACTATGGGTGCTGTCTGTATGGAATTTGTACGTTCTCCCCGTGAGTTTGTGCATTCTCCCCATTTTCTCTGGGTGCTCCAGTCGCCTCCCACACACCAAAGACGTAATTGGCTTGGTAAAATTGTAAATTGGCTCCAGTGTGTGCAGGAAAGTGTGAGTTTGCGGGGATCGCTGTTCGGCATGGGCTTGGTGGACCGAAGGGTTGTTTCGCCACTGTATCTCTAAATTAAACTAAACACCACAGATGCTGCCTGATCCACTGACTCTCTCCAGCACTTTGTTTTTTGATCAAGATTTCAGCATCTGCGGTCTCTGGTGTCTCAGTTTAAAGAAAAGCTTTGTGCGTTGTTTAGATAATTGTGGAAGACGCCGAGACATATTAAGAAGAGATATTGGTCCATTTTCTTATTCTGCTTTACATCAACGTACAAACCTTTACATCAGTAGCACCAAATTGAACTGACTGAAGATTTTAGATATTCCTTTGCTCCATAGATGCTGCCTCACCCGCTGAGTTTCTCCAGCATTTTTGTCTACCAAAGATTTTATATATGGTGTCATGCTGTGTAAAAAGTTAGCTGTTGCATTTGCTTATGCAATGATTGTCTGTATTCCTAAAGCAATCATTGACTGCTCCGAGATTGTGAAAGAGATTTTCTCTTTGTGCAATTGTGTACGGTTAATTTGACATGCTTCATATTCGGAATGAAAAGGTTTGCTGAGTAATTTTATTTTTCCTCTTTCAATAAAAACATGTTATGACAGAAAATATTACGAACAGGCTCAATGAACTTTGGCTGAGATTTGTGGCTGATACTCAAACTCAAAGAAGAACCTAAGTTTAGTTTAGTTTAATTTAGTTTAGAGATACAGAGTGGAAACAGGCCCTTCGGCCCACCGAGTCCAGTCGACCAGTGATCCCAGCATATTAAAACTATCCTACACACACTAAGGACAATTTACAATTTTTTTTTTTAAACCAAGACTATTAACCTACAAAGCTGTACGTCTTTGGAGCCTGGGAGGAAACTGGAGCTCCTGAGTAAATCCCACGCAGGTCACAGGGAGAATGTACAAACTCCGTACGAACAGCACCCGTAGTCAGGATCAAACCCGGGTCTCTGGAGCTGTAAGGCAGCAACTCTACTGCTGTGCCACCGTGCCACCCGATAAGTGTTCTTTGTTTAATGATATTTATTTCCCCCTGGTAAACTCCCGCTGTTTTCCTGCAGGTTCTGGAAGCCAAGGACATCTCCAGTGCTGTGGTATTTGTCCTGGGCGCACCCCCTCATATGAATGTAAGAGATTGTCAAGTCATCTCCATGTGCAGTGTTCTTCCTGTTGTGTTTCCTGCCTGTTTCTGTGGACAATCACTGTGATGGCAATGCATCAAAACCACTCCTGTTTCCTTTTTTAAACAAAACACCCATGAAGTATTTCAGAGACTACCTAGGCTCAAGCCCTCAGAGTCCTAACCTCAAGCCCACAGGACCTTAGTCTGTGGTCCTTCCCCAGAATGCCTATGCAATGGCTGCTGCAGGCTTCAGTACATCCAACATGTACTCCAGCATCCTGCATGTACTCCAGCATCCTGCATGGTGTCTGTTGGCAGCATTCAATACCAGACATCTCGTCGCATTGCAAGACCAACCAGTGCAGGAAGGAACTGCAGATGCTGGTTTACACCGAAGATACATGCAAACAGCTGGAGTAACTCAGCAAGACAGGCAGCCTCTCTGGAGAGAAGGAATGGGTGGCGTTTCGGTTCGAGACCCTTCTTCAGACTGAGAGTCAGGGGAGAGGGAAACGAGCGATATGACAAGGTCCATAGAACAAATGAATGAAAGTTATGCAAAAGGACAAACCAGAGCCAACAACGATGATCAAGGAGAGGTGGAGCCACTGCCAGACCCACTAGTGTTGGGCAGACCAGAATGTTTCTTTAACTGAGTTAATGATCTTTCAGCAACGATTGATGTTTGTCTTCATGTGTGTCCCTGGGAACAACCCGTAGATCAGAGAGTCCTCTGTTGCAGAGCAGCTCAGGGCGAACATTGACAGGGGCCCTGGCACCCTTTTTCAGAACTCCTCACCAAGTGCATCGTCTACAAAGAGGTGGTAATCATCTCATCCGCACCGCAACACACTCTTGAGGGCAGCTGGTATTGAGAGTGAGACACTAATAAATGTATAGTAAGCAGATTCTCTCCTTGCCTTTCCCAGTCTATGGCAAATGATGTGTACTTGAATTCCAACTCATCTTAAAGTATCATTTCCACAGCTTTATGGGACTATTCTCAGTCTTCAACTTGGCACTCAGAGGAATATTTACTCCCCATAAATATGTTTCCATGGTATCTGTTTATTCATTGGAATTCTTTGTAAATCCCAGAGAGAGGATTTAATAACTCCACCAATTTTGCAGCGTAAATTAACGGAAGCACACTTCTGCAATAATTAACTAACTAAGAATTTTTTCTTTACTCTCTAGGTCGGAGAAATCATCATTAGACCAGTGCAGCAAAGAATGTGATGACATTCGTTCCAGTGAGGGAATAAACTGTCGCTGATAAGTAGCTGCAATCAAATATGATGCTTCTTGATGTTTGATCCTTATATTTGACCAATGTTGGTGAAAAGCTCAATATTATCCTCTTATATATGTTGCCAATTAGTAGACTTGGACAAACTTAATTGCTATCCATGCTTCAGGTAATTTCTTTATAAAGTTGGCTTTATGCAATAGATACCATTTGCAGTTTCCTGGCAAGTTTACTGCTTCCATTCAATCGACGCCAATAAACATCGTATCCCACAATAAGTCCAAAATGACTTGGCTTGGTCTTCATCATCACCAATGTAAGGTCTTCATCATCACCAATGTAAGGTCTTCATCATCACCAATGTAAGGAAAGGCAGGGAATTCAAAATGCTCAACAAGAATTTAATTTTCCATCTCATGCTAGTACTCCAACTAGTTACCAAAATGCTTTGCTGGAGATTTAAAGGGAAATTCTGATATTTCACAACACGCTCCAGATCTCCCATTGAAAAGTACTCAGTCTGTACTCAGATTACTGCATGCTCAGTGGAAGATGTAACCATGGGGAAATCAGATTGCTTAATTCGAAGATCCGGTTGTGGACGTAGCCCAGACCATCACGCAGACCAACCTCCCTCCCATGGACCGCCCACACTTCACGCTGCCTCGGCAAGGCCACCAGCATAATCAAGGACCCGTCTCACCCCAGTCCCTTCCCCTACCCCCATCAGGCAGGAGATAGAGAAGTTTGAAAAAACCCATACCTCCAGATTCAGGAATGGGTGACGTTTCGGGTCGAGACCCTTCTTCAGACAGATGTCAGGGGAGTGGGCGGGACAGAGATAAAATGTAGTCGGAGACAGTGAGACTGTCTTACTCTGTACCGCCCACTCCCCAGAAATCAGTCTGAAGAAGGGTCTCGACCCGAAACGTCACCCATTCCTTCTCTCCAGAGAAGCTGCCTGTCCCGCTGAATTATTCCAGCATTTTGTGTCTATCTTCGATTTAAACCAGCACTTGCAGTTTCTTTCCTACACCTCCAGATTCTGGGGCAGTTTCTCTCCAGCTGTTATGGGGCTACTGAACCTTCCACTCACCAGCTAGAGTGCTGTCCTTGCCTCCATCTACCTCATTGGAGACCGTTAAACTATCTTTAATCAGACTTTATTGGACGTTATCTTGCACTAAGTGTTCTACCTTTCTCCCTGTACCTGTGGACAGCTTGATCATAATCATGTACAGTCTTTTCATTGATGGGATAGCAGGCAACACAAAAGCTTTTCACTGTACCTCGGTACGTGACAATAATAAACTAAACTAAAAAATTAAACTAAACCTATGGTTGGGCTAGTGTTGACTGTAAGGCATGTGAGTTTGGGAGCAAGCAACATTATTGCCCCCCCTTTATGACTGGCTACCAAGGGCATCGGGCCTTGTTAGAGCTACCATCTTCTTTGACCAAGGGAGTTGTGAATCTGTGCGATTCTCTGCCACAGAAGGCCGTGGAGGCCAATTCACTGGATGTTTTCAAGAGAGAGTTCGATTTAGCTCTTAGGGCTAATGGAATCAAGGTATATGGGGAAAAAGCAGGAACAGGGTACTGATTTTAGATGATCAGCCATGATCATATTGAATGGCGGTACTGGCTCGAAGGGCCGAATGGTCTACTCCTGCACCTATTTCTCCATGTTTCTATGCTTTTTCTATGTTTTTTGAATCCTGTACAAAAAGGGATTGAAACCATTACAATTGAGATTGTTTCCTGCAGTATTTACCCTGGTTTCAGTTCATCTATTCAGGTGGAAACTATGCCAATGCTGTTACACTTTTGTTTTTAATCAATTTTGTAATTCTTTGGGGACCCCATTTAGCTCTGCCTTTAAGAACATTCTATTGTCTAGCAATCAACCTCGGGGCTGGGTAGCTTTTACCTTTATATATAACAAAGTAAAGATTTTTAAATGATAATGCTTGCTAATCAAACTGGTGTGTGATGGATTATCGAATTATTCATAGCTTCCATAAATAAAGAATATAAATGTGTTTTAATTATTTGCACTGATGGTTTAATGGTTTGTTTGTGAATTTAGCAGACTTGTTCGTTTCTGGTCTTCATGTTGACAACATTGCGCTGAATCGGTGGAAGTTTTTAGTTCCTATAATTTTGAATCATTTTACTAAACCACCTGGAATTGGGATCATTTTTACAGCCAAACAAAATACCTTCTTGATCCATCTCTGCATTGAAGCAGCTTGAATGGAGCAGAACAGTGGCGTAGCGGGTAGAGACGCTGCCTCGCAGTGCCTGAGACACCGGTTCGATCCTGACCTCGGGTGCTATCTGTGTGGAGTTTGCACGCTTCTCCCTGTGACCGCGAGGGTTTCCTCCGGGTGCTCCAGGTTCCTCCCAGATCCCAAAGACGTGCTGTTGTGTAGGTTAATTAGCCCCTAAAAAATTTCCCCTGGTGTGTCGGAAGTGGGATGACATAGAACTCACGTGAACGGATGATCAATGGTCAGCATGAACTTAGTGTGCAGAAAGGCCTGTCTCCATGCTGTCTCCATTCTTTACATCAATCAATCAAAGAATGGCGGCATAGAGCTGCTGCCTTACAGCGCTTGCAGCGCTAGAGACCCGGGTTCGATCCCGACTACGGGCGCTGTCTGTCAGGAGTTTGTACGTTCTCCTCGAGACAGCGTGGGTTTTCTCCAAGATCTTCGGTTTCATCATCGCACGCTCCGAAGACGTACAGGTTTGTAGGTCAATTGACTTGGTATAAATGTAAACAACTATTGTCCCAAGTATGTGTAGGATAGCGTTAATGTGCGGGGATCGCTGGTTGGTCCGGACTCGGTGGGCCGAAGGGCCTGTTTCCGCACTGCATCTCTGAACTAAACTAAACTGAACATAACAATTTGAAGAAGGGTCTCGACCCCGAAACGTCACCCATTCCTTCTCTAAAGAGATGCTGCCTGTCCCTCAGAGTTACTCCGCCCTTTTGTGTCTATCTTCAGTTTAAACCAGCATCTGCAGTTCCTTCCTTTACATAACAATTTGATGGTTGTGAGGTTTCTGTGGTTTAGTTTGTCACTTTGTCACCCCCATCACGAGCTGCCTGTGGACGGCAGTTATCCATTCACATACTCGAGCACGACTGGCTGTGTTTGTTTGCCTAGCTGCGAGTTGGCAGCTTTATGCTCATGCAAACACATCAACCTGGCTTCTGGTACTTTGTCTTCCAAAACAGTGAAAGGCCGAGACAGAGTAGATGTGGAGAGGATGTTTCCGCAAGAGGGAGGGTCTAGGATCACATTTCATAGCCTCAGAATAAAAGGATGTACCTTTAAAAAGGAGAGAGGAGGAATTTCTTTAGTCAGAGGGTGGTGAATCTGTGGAATTCAATGCCACAGAGTCTGTGGAGGCCAAGCTAATGGATATTTTGATGGCAGAGATAGATAGATTCTTGAATAGTATGGGTGTCAGGGATTATGGGGAGAAGGCAGGAGAATGGGGTTGCGAGGGAAAGATAGATCAGCCATGATTGAATGGCGGAGTGGACTTGATGAGCCGAATGGCCTAATTCTGCTCCTCGAACTTGTGAACTTATGCCTCAAGAATATTGGGGATTCTGTGTGTCCACCCTCATGAAGTCTGCAAAAAAATAATAATTTAAGAATCGAAAAAGCGGTTTGGCACATGGAAGATGCCTGCAGTAGAGTTTGGTGTTATCTTAGGCACCAGTTCTGTGCCAGTACAACCCGGCAGCTGATGGAAATATTCTCCACTGCTGCCTGTTAATCTGTTCAATCAGCCTGAAAGCCTCAAAACAATCTAAATTTAACTGGATCTGAGCAAAACAAAAAAACAAAAATTGCTCAGCATGTTTGAGCTTTTCTAAGAATTGCTGCAAAATCCCATCTCGTATTCTATTGCCCAGTGTTTTTTTCTCTATTATTAATCAGTTGCTGCTTATTGTTTTGTACAATTTCCATCAACAGTACGACGCCCCTAGCTTTGTTTAGTTTAGAGGTTTGCGCGGAAACCGGCCCTTCCGCCCACCGAGTCCGCTCCGACCAGTGATCACCCGAACACTAGCATTATCCTGCATATTAGCGACCATTATTTATCATGTTTAAGAAGGAACTGCAGATGCTGGAAAATCGAAGGTAGACAAAAATGCTGGAGAAACTCAGCGGGTGCAGCAGCATCTATGGAGCAAAGGAGATAGGCGACGTTTCGGGCCGAAACGTTACCTATTTCCTTCGCTCCATAGATGCTGCTGCACCCGCTGAGTTTCTCCAGCATTTTTGTGTACCTTTATTTATCATCTTTTTCACTGAAGCCAATTAACCTACAAATTAAATAGGGTGGCACGGTGGCGCAGCGGTAGAGCTACTGCCTACCAGCGCCAGAGACCTGGGTTCCATCCTGACTATGGGTGCTGTCTGTACGGAGTTTGTACGTTCTCCCCGTGACCTGCGTGGGGTTTCTGTCTCCGAGATCTCCGGTTTCGTCCCACACTCCAAAGACGTACAGGTTTGTAGGGTTAATTTGCTGGGTACAAATGTAAATTGCCCCTCCTGTCTGTAGGGTAGTGTGAACATTGCAAAAGTCTGGACAAAAAACAAAGGGCTGGAGGAACTCAGCATGTCAGGCAGCATCTGTGGAGGGAACGGACAGAAGACATTTCGGGGTCAGGACTCTTCATCAGACTGATGGAGTAGGGAGGAGAAGGCCGGAAAAGTGAGTCAGGGGCAGGACAAAGCCCGGCACGTGATAAGGAGATGTGTAGGAAGGAACTGCAGGGGTTGGTTAAAATTGCAGATAGACACAAAAAGCTGGGGTAACTCAGCAGGTCAGGCAGCATCTCTGGAGAAAAGGAAAAGGTGAAGTTTTGGGTCGAGATCTTTCTTCAGACTGAGAGTCGGGGAAAGAGAAACGAGAGATATAGACGGTGATGTGGAGAGATAGAGAACGAATGAATGAAAGCCTGTGAGCGCATTCTCTCGTACACAGCCCGTGCTGGTTGGACGGGGAACTCGCATTTCTTTCTGTAGGCTTCGCTGATTTCCTATCCCTGGGCCCCACATTCATAAGTTCATAAGAGATAGGAGCAGAATGAGGCCATTCAGCTCATCATGTCTACACCATTCAATCTGTAGGCAACCCAAATGGGGTGACGTTGCTTCCAAACTGGCTCCGACATTAAACAAAGGTGTTCCGCAATATTTCGGCCTGCAGCGGTGATGACATCCCCCCCAGAGGAACAGCCGGCGAGGTGTCCAGGGCAGCAGCTTCTGTCGGTTTGGACACGTGGATGGGATCCACAGGAGTGATCGCTTTGCTCAACTTCTGAAACAGAGACAGGGTGAAAGGTCACCACCATGACAATGGACCTTTAAGGCCAAGGTAAGACTGTACCCTTAAGGACTCGGGCAGCACGGTGGCGCAGCGGTAGAGTTGCTGCCTTACAGCGCCAGAGACCCGGGTTCGATCCTGACTACGGGTGCTTATCTGTACGTTCTCCCCATGACCTGCGTGGGTTTTCTCCGGGATCTTCGGTTTTCTCCCACACTCCAAAGACGTACAGGTTCGTAGATTAATTGGCTTGATCAATGTAAAAAAAAATTGGCCCTAGTGCGTGTAGGATAGTGTTAATGTGTGGCGATCGCTGGTCGGCCATGGACACGCTGGGCCGAAGGGCCTGTTTCCCCCGCTGTATCTCTAAACTAAACTAACTCAAGGGTGTTTCACTTTCATATCCATTAACAATGGAAAAATTAAATTCTTACGTGCAGCAGCTTAATAGGTCTGTAAGCACAATGTATAATGACAACAAATTCATAATGTATAATGACAAAAAAGTAATAACCAGAAAAAACCATAACCCGTTGTGCACCCAAAGGAACATTAAAGGGCCTGTCCCACTTGGGCGTCATTTGCGCGTCACGCAGGTGGCGCACGAAGATTTTGGGAATCCCTAAATCCTGGGGCGCAGCGAGCGACTACACGTCACTGCCTACGCCACCATGCCTCACCACACGCCATGCGTGCGTTGTGCACACCATGCGCGCATCACGACACGCGCGTCGTATGTCGTGACGTGTAAATGATGTCGCGTAAATGAAGGAATAAAGGTCCTCAATTAAAAATGGAACCATTTTGCCGAACACTGGGCTAAAATAGAGTAAAAGTCCAGACAACACCTGAAGACTGAAAAGCTATCTTGTCATCTCATACTTCGATTGGGCAGCTCAGCCTACAATCCAGCGGTATGGATATTGATTTCTCTAACTTCAAGTAACCCTTGCTTTCCCGCTCTCTCCGTCCCTCCCCCACCCTAGTTCTCCGACTGATTGTATGCCTCGTTGTCACCTTCCCCTCAGCCAACAATGATCCAGTCTACATTTTCCATGAGCTTTGTCCCCTTTGATCTCTCGTTTGCACACCTTACACTTCCTTATCTCTATGTCTCCCTCTCCCCTGACTCAGTCTGAAGACGGGTCTCGACCCGAGCCGTCACCCATTCCAGAGATGCTGTCTGATCTGCTGTGTTGCTCTGGCATTTTGTGCCTATCTTCTGTGGCATTTTGGTTGCTGTCCTGATTTTATCAGAAGACTGACTTGACTCTCTTGATCACATCTCTCTTCACGACTATTCTCATTCACTTCCTTGTATCTTCAGTTCTTATTTGCATCATTAAGACAATCGAAATAAAATCTTACTATAAAATAGAATGTATTTGATGAAGAAAAAATTCTTCAGCCCACCATGACTCTGACTGCAGTGGTGTGCTGCCACCTAGTGGCCTTCTCAGTTAGAAACCTCCCCATTCCATCAAGCTCTGAGAGAGGAGAGTTCTTCTTTATACATCTGCATCTCCTCCAACCTCATCTATTGCATCCGCTGCTCTAGATGCCAGCTGATCTACATCGGTGAGACCAAGCGGAGGCTTGGCGATCGTTTCGCCGAACACCTCCGGTCGGTCCGCAATAACCAACTTGACCTCCCGGTGGCTCAGCACTTCAACTCCCCCTCCCATTCCGTATCTGACCTCTCTGTCCTGGGTCTCCTCCATGGCCACAGCGAGCAACACCGTAAATTGGAGGAAATGCACCTCATATTCCGCTTGGGCAGTCTACATCCTGGGGGGCATGAACATTGAATTCTCCCAATTCTGCTAGCCCTTGCTGTCCCCTCCCCTTCATCAGCCCTCTGGTTGTCTCCTCCCCTCCCCCAGCCCTCAGGCTCCTCCTCCGCCTTTTTCCTTTTTCCCTTTCTTCTCCCCACCCCCTATCAGTCTGAAGAAGGGTTTCGGCCCGAAACGTTGCCTATTTCCTTCGCTCCATAGATGCTGCTGCACCCGCTGAGATTCTCCAGCATTTTTGTGTACCTTCTTCTTTATACATGTTTAGTTTAGTTTAGAGATACAGCGCAGAAACAGGCCCTTCAGCCCACCGGGTCCGTGCCGACCAGCGATCACCGCAAGTTAACACTATCCAACACCCACTGGGGACAATTTTTCAGTTACCAAGCCAATTAACCTGCAAACCTGTACGTCCTTGGAGTGTGGGAGGAAACCGAAGAATCTCGGAGAAAACCCACGCAGGTCACGGGGAGAACGTACAAACTCCGTACGGACAGCACCCGTAGTCGGGATCGAACCCGGGTCTCCGGCGCTGCATTCGCTGTAAGGCAGCAACTCTACCGCTGCGCACATTTGGTGAGCTGATGTTCACATAAGTCTCAATTTTCAAATGATGGATGTGCCAATCTCAGACCTTCTGAACACCCACTTAAAATAGAGGAGAGGCAATCTTATTTTCATGAGGTCATAAGTTCTCGGAGCAGAAGTAGGCCATTCAGCCCAATCAAGTCTACCCCACCATTCAATCATGGCTGATCTATCTCCCCCTCTCAACTCCATTCTCCTGCCTTCTCCCCATGACCCAAGACACCCGTAGTAATCAAGAATCTGTCAATCACTGTCTTAAAAAGATTCATTGGCCACCACAGCCTTTTGTGCCAAAGAATTCCACAGATTCACCACCCTCTAAGGAAGGACGTGCTGGCGTTGGAGAGGGTCCAGAGGAGGTTTACGAGAATGATCCCAGGAATGATTGGGTTAATGTATGATGAGCATTTGATGGCTCTGGGCCTGTACTCACAGGAGTTTAGAAGGATGAGGGGAGGACCTCACTGAATATAAAAAGGCCTGGATAGAGTGGATGTGGAGACGATGTTTCGTGTGTGTACAGTAGAACACTGATGGGCTGAAGGGCCTGTTTCCACGCTATATCTTTATTCTAAACGAAAACATTCAAAGACTCTGCTCTCACCACCCTTTGGGAGAGTCTAGGAGTAGAAGTCGTAGCCTAAGAAAAAAAGGACATTCCTACAAAATCATGAGAGGAATAGATCAGGTAGACGCACAGTCTCTTACCCAGATTAGAGGAATCGAGCACCAGGGGACGTAGGTTCAAGGTGAAGGGGAAAAGATTTAGTAGGAATCTGAGGGGTAACCTTTTCACACAGAGGGTGGTGGGTGTACGGAACAAGCTGCCAGAGGATGTAGTTGAGGCAGGGACTATCCCATCGTTTAAGAAGCAGTTCGACAGGTACATGGATAGGACAGGTTTGGAGGGATATGGACCAGACTCGGGCCTGTTTCCACACTGTATCACTCTATGACTATGTGGCAGACCAGATACATGTTGGCAGGTGTGGGCAAGTGGGGCCGAAGGGCCTGTTTCCACACTATGACTTCATGACTCCCTTGAAAAGATGAGGAGGAATTACTTTAGTCAGAGGGTGGTGCATCTGTGGAATATATCGCCACAGACGGCTGTAGATGCCATCATTGGGTATTTTTAAGGCACAGATTGACAGATTCTCGATTTGTGCGGGTGCCATGTGTTATAGGGAGAAGGTAGGAGAATGGGGTTGAGAGGGAAAGATAGTTCCGCCACGATTCAATGGCGGAGTAGACTTGATGGGCCGAATGGCCTAATTCTGCCATCCTGAAAGTCCTCCTCATCTCCATTCTGCAGGTAGGTCATGTAATTCCTGAGGCTGTGCCCTCTGGTCCTGGACCTCCACCCACCCACCAGTGGAAACACCCTCTCCGAGTCCACTGTGTCCAGACCTTTCATTGTGTCGAGAGGGAACAATGGAACAAAGGAACTCACCTTGAGGAAGGGGCCTTTCATAGTGAGGAGTGTGTGTAACGCCCCACCGGGGATCCAAACCAGTGAAGCCAAGGCGATGACCCAACCCAGGCCCTGAGCCCACGCCGGGTATTTGTAGCTGCCGTAACGTACCGGCTCAAAGTCGAGGACCACGAACACAGACAGCGTCTGAAGAGGAATGAAAAGGGCCGTGGAAATCAAAACAATCCAAACTCACGCTGCCTTCTGCCAACAGTTCTGGGCGTTGGGCGGGCGGGCGGGCGGGGGAGAAATAACTATGAATGGATGTATTGTAGTGTCAGGGCATCTTGGCAGCACTTTTACCGAAATGCAGAAACCACCGAATAAATTGCCAGAATCAAGATTATTGCTGCCCGTCAGATGGGATCATCAGAGATTGAGCAAGGGACAGAGCAGTGTTTACATGCAATGCACAATTAGTAACCGCACGGCCAAGTACAAACCATTAATCACTGCAGCTGCCTTTGAAGAAGGCTGGGGCTCTTACTGTTAACTGTACAGAAAACAATTCAATTGAGTGACACGGTGAGCGTGGAGTGAATTTAAACAGTTTAGTTAAAAGCGAAGCTTTAATGAGTTATAGCAGGAGAAAGCACCGGAAACGTTCAGCCTGACACACTGAGTCTCTCGCATGTCATTACGGCACAGAAGGAGGCCATTTGGCCCATCAAATCCATGCTGACTCTTGGAGCAATCACATAATTTCTGAGTCCCATAATCACATAATCCCTGAAGAAGGGTCTCGACCCGAAACGTCACCCATTCTTTCTCTCCAGAGATGCTGCCTGTCCCGCTGAGTTTACTCCAGCTTTTTCTGTCTATCTTTGGTTTAAAACAGCATCTGCAGTTTTTTCTTGCACATAATTACCTTAGTTTAGTTTAGAGATACAGCGCGGGAACAGGCCCTTCGGCCCATCGAGGCCACATCGACCAGTGATCACCCTAGTTCTATCCTCCACACCAGGGACCTTTTACAGAAGCCAATTAACCTACAAACCTGCACGTCATTGGAGTGTGCGGGGGGAAACCGGAGCACCCGGAGAAAACCCACGTGAGCACAGGGTGAATGTGCAAACTCCGTACGGCCAGCACCCGCAGTCAGGATTGAACCTGGGTCTGTGGCGCTGTGAGGCAGCAACTCTACTGCTGTGCCACCGTGCTGCCCCAGAGCTCGGGTCCAGAGTTGCGTTACATCATCTCTATGTCCTCACCACTTCAACCTTTACTCTTTCAGATATCCAGTGTCGTTACTTCTATTTTTATTTTCATTTACTGCATTAAGTTATAGAGTCACAGAGTGGTATCGCACCCAACTGGGCCATTCGGCCCACCACCTCCATGGCAACCCATCACTAGCTGTTTGTTAAAACTAGTTGCAAGCACACCAGGCAAAGCACAAAAGTGGCGGTGGGACTCAGTGGGTCAGGCAGCATGGAATGGACAGGCACCGTTTAGTTTGGAGGAGAGACAACTGATATATTTAAGTCTCTAGGGTAGACGGCGTGTAAGTGCGGGACGAGGTTTATCGACGTGACCGGTCAAATTTGACAAGTGGATGGGAAACGTGACTATCTCCCATTGGCAAAGCACAAAGTGCGGCAGGAAAATCAGCAGGTCGGGCAGCATCTGTGGAGGGAACGGACAGGCGTTGTCTCAGGTCAGGACCCTTCCTCACACTGACCCGAAACGTCACCTCCACAGAAGCTGCCTGGCCCGCTGAGTCACTCACTCCGGCACTTGGCCTTTTGCGCAAGATTCCAGCATCTGCAGGAACCAGCATCTCCCGGGGACATGTCGTCTGCAGTTTAATGTCGAGCCTTGAGGAGGTAATGCAAACCTACGAGTATTAGCAGGGGAGCCAGCACCTGCCAGCACACACGCAGGTAAATGTTCGGTGGCTTCCCCTGCATCTCGGTGATGTTCTGTGACAGCCGAGAAACACCTTCAAAAACATGAAACCATCTTTTGTAAAATCATGCTGCAACTTCCATGGGTAATAACTTAACTAATGCTGGGAGGGGAGGGGGTTAAATCAAAAGGACCTGTTTAAAAAAAAAAAAAAGCTCTCCCACAGCCTACTGTCTCTTCCTTTCTTTCTTCTTCCCGCCCCCCCCACCTCCACATCAGTCTGAAGAAGGGTCTCGACCCGAAACGTCACCTATTCCTTCATTCCATAGATGCTGCCTCACCCGCTGAGTTTCTCCAGCATTTGTGTCTACCTTCTATTCTAGCGGTGGTCAGCTTGAAATACATTGAATATACACCACAGCATATATATCATCACATATGTACAGCACATATTACATACAACACAGCAAAAGGCACATCGGCCCGCAATGTCTGTGCCAAGTTTACTCTTTCAGATATCCAGTGTCGCTACTTTTATTTTTATTTTCATTTACTGCATTAAGTTAGAGCCTCGGCCTGCATATGATCCATATCCCTCCATTCCTTGCATATCCATGTGCCTTTACAACAGCTTCACAAATGGCCTCCTCCACCATAACGCTTTATCAACCTGTACCAGCAATATTCTTTTAGACTAGAGGCGCCGGCAGATACGATTAATAAACATATGTGTCTCGTATATATGGCCGGAAAACAGCAGAATAACGTTGAGCTTTGTAGAGGAGCTGGTTCACTGCAGCAGTGGCTGCTGTCATTGCAAACAGCACTGAGAGAAAGTATCACAGCAGAAACGGTAGGTGACATTTTAACAAGTGTTTGAGAGACCGTAGCCACTTGTGACCTGTAACCACAGGAACCGGCCCTCTCGGCCCGAACATGATGCCAAGTTAAACTGATCTCATCTGCCTGCCCATGATCCACATCCCTCTATTTCCTGTACTTCCGTGTGCCCGTCTGAAAGCCTCCTAAACTCCACTATGGTATCTGCCTCCACCTCCACCTCCACCTCTGGCAATGCGTTCCAGGCCCCCACCACTTTCTGGGTAAAAAAAACTTGCCCCGCACAACTTCATTGAACTCGTCCTATGAATTATAAATGCCCCTTAGTTTGGGACATTTTCACCAAGTTCAACTTTATTTGTCCCATGCACCATAAGGTGCAGTGAAATATAATTGACCATGCAGCGTTACAATTAAAACAGGACACAATACACAACATCATTCAACACAGACATCCACCACAGCATT
>CM075982.1:5696704-5873106 GCA_038087875.1 Malacoraja senta | reverse complement strand
CTACCGCTGTGCCGGCGTGTAATGAGGGGACGACTTTCTCTCTGAGTGTTGTACGTACAGCATGGTGGCGCAGCTGGTGGAGCTGTTGCCTCACACCGCCAGAGACCCGGCTTCCATCCTGACCTCGGGTGCTGTCTGTGTGGAGTTTGCACATTCTCCCCGTTCCTCCGGGTGCTCCAGTATCCTCCAACATCCAAAGACGTACAGGTTTTATAGGCTGATTGGCTTCTGTAAAATCATCCTCAGTGTGTAGGGAGTGGATGAGAAAGTGGGATAACACGGAAATTGGGAGAGTGTGTAATAGGTGGCTGGCATGGACTCGGTGGCCGAAGGGCCTGTTTCCATGCTGTATCTCTAAACTAAATGATTGCTAGTTACACTGAATCAACTGCAATTGAAAGTGACTGCATGGTTTTATGTGTAAAAGACCTCCTCATCAACTTCTATCCCTCTTCTCCACTCCGTCCTCAGATTGCTCCTGCCACACCTGAAGGTCCAGGTACTAATATTGGGCCTGCTCTACTGAATATCACATATCTACTGAATATACCAAAAAGGAGATTAAAAAACTGTAGATTCTGGAGATCTGAAATAAAAACAGAAATTGCCCAGAGGGTTGGGCAGCATCAGTGGAAAGAGAAACATTTCATGTCCAATACCCTTTATCAGAATGTTCTACCGATATCGGCGATGGTCAAATACTTAGCACAAGTGTTCCATGTTAGAGCACCTGTAGATCAACCTCAAAGGAAACCACAACTCAATCACTCAATACCTCCATAAGCAGAGTGGTGCAGCGGTAGAGTTGCAGCCTTACAGCGCCAGAGACCCGGGTTCGATCCTGACTGCGGGTGCTGTTTGTATGGAGTTTGTACGTTCTCCCCATGAACGCGGCGGTTTTCCCGAGATCTCCGGTTTCATCTCACACTCCAAAGATGCACAAGTTTTGATGGTTAATTGGCTTCTGTAAAATTGTAAATTGTCCCAGGTGTGTAGGATAATGCTCATGTACAAGGTGATTGCTGGTCAGTGCAGACTCGATGGGCCGAAGAGCCTGTTTGCGTGCTGCATCTCCAAAGTCTAAAGTAAAATAAAGCCTTGCATGAGATATTTTATCTCCAGGCTTTAAACAACAGCACGAATGGCAATAGACAATAGACAATAGTTGCAGGAGTAGGCCATTCGGCCCTTCGAGCCAGCACCGCCATTCAATGTGATCATGGCAGATCATCCACAATCAGTACCCCGTTCCTGCCTTCTCCCCATATCCCCTGACTCCGCTATCATTAAGAGCCCTATCTAGCTCTCTCTTGAAAGCATCCAGAGAATCAGCCTCCACTGCCTTCTGAGGCAGAGAAGTCACAGATTCGCAACTCTCTGGGTAAAAATGTTTTTCCTCATCTCTGTTCTAAATGGCCTCCCCCTTATTCTTAAACTGTGGCCCCTGGATCTGAACTCCCCCAACATCGGGAACATGTTTCCTGCCTCGAGCGTGTCCAATCCCTTAATAATCTTATGTTTCAATAAGATGCCCTCTCATCCTTCTAAATTCCAGTGTATACAAGCCCAGTCGCTCCATTCTTTCAACATATGACAGTTCAGCCATCCCGGGAATTAACCTTGTGAACCTACGCAGCACTCCCTCAATAGCAATAATGTCCTTCCTCCAATTTGGAGACCAAAACTGCACACAATACTCCAGTTGTGGTCTCACCAGGGTCCTGTACAACTGCAGAAGGACCTCTTTGCTCCTATACCTAACGCCTCTTGTTATGAAGGCCAAAATGCCATTAGCTTTCTTCACTGCCTGCTGGCATTAAATGATAAAGGAGAACTCTGATAAAGGGTGGCATGGCAGCTCAATGGCGCAGCAGTCGAAGTTGCTGCCTTACAGCGGTTGCAGTGCCAGAGACCCGGGTTTGATCCCCGCCCGGGTGCTGTCTGTACGGAGTTTGTACGTTCTCCCCGTGTCCGCTTGCGTTTTCTCCGAGGTCTTCGGTTTCCACCCACACTCCAAAGACGTGCAGGTATGTAGGTTAATTAGCTTGGCATAAGTGTAAATTGTCCCTAGTGAGTGTGTTGGATAGTGTTCATGTGCTGGGATGGTGGTCGAGACAGACTCGGTGGGCCGAAGGCCTGTTTCCGCGATATTTATCTCTAAACTAAACTAAACTATTCCCTCTTGATCAGTAAATAAATAATAAATTGGCAGTGAGATAAATTTCACAGGAAAGAAGTGTATAAGAGCGTTTACATTTTGTATGCGGCAGATATCGGAGGCTGCTGTTATATCGCTTTGCATACTTGGAGCTTAAGTGTGCAATCACTAACTTGAACACAGTGGGGCAGAAGGTGCTCATGCTGATATTTTTGATGAGAGATATTTTTAACACTGCGTGCAATCTAAATCCTGTTGTTTAAACACAGCGGAGTTACTATTGGCACAGTAAAACAACGTGAATGTCGGGGAAATATATTAAAAATCTGAGAACCAGAACCTTTCTGTTTTTCTGGGCGGCACGGTGGTGCAGCGGTAGAGTTGCTGCCTTACAGCACCAGAGACCCCGGTTCGATCTGACTACGGGTGCTTGTCTGGACGGAGTTTTTGTACCTTCTCCCCGTGACCTGCGTGGGTTTCCTCCGAGATCTTCGGTTCCTTCCCACACTCCAAAGACGTACAGGTACGTAGATTAATTGGCTTGGTATAAATGTATAATGTGAAATCGTCCCCAGGGTAGTGTCAGTGTGTGGGAGTCGCTGGTGGGCGTGGACCCGGTGGGCCGAAGGGCCTGTTTCCACGCTGTATCTCTGAACTAAACTAAACCAAACTAAACTAAACATGCTGTAACTTTGAATATTAGACTGAGAGTGCTATTCCTCCAATTTGCGCTGGGCCTCACTCTGAGAATGGAGGAGGCCCAGGACAGAAAGGTCAGATTGGGAATGGGAGGGGGAGTTAAAGTGCTGAGCAGCCGGGAGATCAGGTCGGTTAAGGCGGACTAAAAGGTTTTAGCTCATCCCAACTAAAATGTCAATTCAGGTAATGATGCAATGCTGACAGACCACGAGGATGCAAATGGGATATCTTGCAAGACACTTTCTAATAGAAGCACACATTGTAATGTGACGTGCAATGTGAGCACACTGCTTGCGCCTCTTCAATCACTGGTAACTAAAGTGATTTAATGCTAAATAGATGAAAAATCTGTGCAAATATTTGCACAGTGAGGAATATACCTGGGTCTAAAATTAATATTCTGCTCTCGGCATAAGGAAACTCGGGTCACTATTATTAATGAGATAAATGTGATCAGTGATTAATGTGGAATAACGTGACTTAATTCCATGACCGTGATATCAGGAGACTCAAATACGAAGGTCGCACAGTTTGAATTCTAAAACCATAGATCAGTGCGTCACAAGGACAGGGTCTTCAGCCCACGATGTCAATGCCAGATTAATCTCCGCTGCCTGCACTAATCTTCATTCCCTGCATTTCCATGTGCCTATCAAAAAACCTTTAAAATCCCACTATCGTATCTGCCTCCACCACCAGGGCCGGCCTTAGGAGTTGCGGAGCCCAATTGGGAACAATGTTGGTGAGCCCCAGGTTCCCAGCCAAGGTCTGTAGAATCATAGAAATACAAATAAAGTCTATTATAGACTTTATGTCTCTATGGTAAAATGGAATGTAATCAAAATGCGCGCAATCACAAGTGCCTGCGAGTTAATGGACCCAACAGATCGAAGCTACATCTATCTATCTGTCCGTCTGTCCGTCTGTCCGTCTGTCCGTCTGTCCGTCTGTCCGTCTGTCCGTCTGTCCGTCTGTCCGTCTGTCCGTCTGTCCGTCCGTCCGTCCGTCGTCCGTCCTTCCGTCCGCACGCCCGCCCGCCCGCCCGCCCGCCTTTGATTCCTCGCCACGCCAACACCGCACGCAGAAACCCCGAGATTTTTTCCATTTCGGTAGAGATTTCACTTTTCTTTCCGAGTAGCCACTCCTGATTAAATTTCGTCGTGTTTATGTACACATTTTTTAATAAAATCCTTCTCTGCCCCCCACCCCCAAAATTTCAAAATGTTTTTAAAAAACAGCTCTCACCCATAGAATGTTAGTGAAGGTTCCATCGTGTGATGTCACAATGCCCAATGCTCACAGATGTCCAATCGGAATGGATCCATTTACATATGCCTTTGCAGCAGCCCCAGCCCCTCCCCCACCCCTGCAGCCTGTGTCGAAGCGTGTCATCACGTGTGTGGGAATAGAGAAAGAGGATTGTGAGTAAAAGGGAATGGGGAACAGATGGACTGTCCCTATCCCTCCCCCTTCCACTCTCCCTCCCCACTATTTCCCCTCTCTCCCCCCACCCCTCTCCCCCTCCCTCCACACTCTTCCCCTCCCTCCCCTACCCATCTCCCTCCTCCCCTCCCACCCCCCTCCGCCACACCTCTCTCCCCCTCCCCATCCCTATCTCCCCCTCCCCGTCCCCATCCCTCTCTCATCCCCTCTCCATCTCCCTCTCCTCACCCTCTCCCTCTCTTCCCCCTCCTCCTCCCGCCCCCATCCCTCTCTCCCCACCCCCTTCCCCCTCCCCACTCTTCCCCCTCCATCCACACTCTTCCCCCTCTACCCCCTACCTCATCTCCCTCCTCCTCACCCCTCTCCCTCATTTAATTACATTTTAATATAAAATTGTATACATGTAAGCCTACAAGTAACAAACAAAAGGTGTAGATCACCTCTGAAAAGTACATAGTTACAATACCACTTGTTTTAGTGACAGTGAAATGAAAAAAAAATTATTTCATTAACTAGATCCTGGAAAAGCAATAACTGTTGGCGGGGGCGGGAGCGGGGGGGGAGAGGGAGGGGTGTGTGTGTGTGGGTGTGTGTGTGGGAGGGAAGGAGAGAAGGGAGGGAGAAAAAGGAGGAAGGAGAGAAGAGAGTGAGGGAAGGAGAGAAAGAAGGGACGGAGGGAAAAGAGAGAGAGGAAGGAGAGAAGGGAAAAAGGGAAGGGAGGGAGAGGGCCGGCGGCAGGAGCGGATGCCGGGGTCCGGGCGGACGGGTGTGAGCTGAGGCCGAGGTTTGTAAACGTTGTTCCAACCCCCGGCCCGGCCCGGCCCTCCCTGTATTGTTCACCGCGTCTCCCCGGGGAGAGAGAAGGGTGGAGCCGGGGCTGTGTGCGTGAAGCACGGCGACTGGAGGGGCGGGAGAGCGCTGCCCCGGGACCGTGAGGGAATGACCCACCTCCCCCTCTCCACCTTCTCCATTCCCCCTCACACCTCCCTCCCCGTCTACCCCTTTCTTCCCCCTCCACCCCTCTACTCTCTCTCCCCCCTCAACCCAGGGTAGATCTACCCGAGCCGAGAGTAGATTATTCTAGTGCGGGGCCCCCCTTAGGCGCGGGGACCAATTGGGAGCAATTGGTCCAATTGGCTTAAGGCCGGCCCTGTCCACCACCACCCCTTGTTCCAGCTCATTCCAGACACCCACTGTGTAAAATAAAGTTGCCCTGCATATCAGCTTTAAATTTGAACTTCTACAGGTTTCAGCATGTATAAGCAAAATCATTTTCTTCCCCCTCTTGAGATTATCATTTTTTGTTGCTGTTCTGTGTCATGTTCATAGAAACCAGTGAAGCATACTACCAGTTTGGGGAAAAGAGAATGAAATCTGAGGGTTTTTGATAGATTCAATGAGTTCCTAAATACCAGAAACATAAAGGGTAATAATTCTTCATCCTAAGCAGTATAAATATTACTGACATGGATATCCTGAAGGCATTTGATAAATAATATATAGAGCACTAAAATATGAAAACAGGAATGCAAACATGATTCCTTTCATCCCTGGAGTCCTTCAGCTCCAGGGACTGAGAGCTCAGAGGTTATTATTTAAAAATTGGGAATCTGTTTCAGATCTGGTCTTGATTTATTTTTACTTTAGTTTTAATTCAGAGATACAGCACGGAAACAG
Source organism: Malacoraja senta (assembly GCA_038087875.1). Lineage (NCBI taxonomy): Eukaryota > Metazoa > Chordata > Chondrichthyes > Rajiformes > Rajidae > Malacoraja > Malacoraja senta. The sequence continues at coordinate 5,867,129 of CM075982.1, read as the reverse complement.
GCCCTTCGGCCCACCGAGTCCATGCTGACCCACGATCACTAACACTAACACCTTCCTACATACCAGAGACAATTTTTTTTACTACTTACCGAAGCCAATTAACCCACAAACCTGTACGTCTTTGGAGTGTGAGAGGAAACCGGAACGCTCGGAGAATGGTCACGGGGAGAACGTGCAAACTCGCACACACACAGCACCCGTAGTCAAGATCGAACCCGGATATCTGGCAATGTGAGGCAGCAACTCTACCGCTGCGCTGCCGCTTTCATTGGAGAGAATTTTACAGAGGCCAGTTAACTAAAATCCCACGCCTCTTTGAGATGTGGGAGGAAACCGGAGCACCCGGAGAAAACCCACGCGGTCACAGGGAGAAGGTACAAACTCTACATGGATTTCTGCGAGGAACTTTGCAGTCCGACATAATCCTGAGGTGGGCTTCTTTGAGGATTGATCTGGAAATTCTTAAAATGTGTGATGAGGTTACAGAGTGCATATCACTCAGATGCTTAGAAGGGGTCAAGGAAAGAGCGTTCACGTCGCGGCCCTGTTTCCACCAATCTTTCCACCACCACGCACAAGAAGCGACAAGACAGACACCATTGTGTGCAGATGCCGAGAAGTGTGTTCGGCTCTGGGTGAACAACTTCTAATCTTGTGTGTGGACTCGATAAGAAGAAGAAGCTGCTTAGAAACAAAATCCTTTCAGATTTTAATTCGGGAGGAAGAAAAGTTCACAAGACTGAAAAGGCAAATCTGTTTTTATGGTCTGAAGAAGGGTCTCGACCGAAACGTCACCTATTCCTTCGCTCCATAGATGCTGCCTCACCCGCTGGGTTTCTCCAGCATTTTTGTCTACCTTCCGTTTTATGGTTCTCACTTCTTTTGAAATCAAACATTGTTATTCTTCAAATCAGAAGAAGGTCAGTTTTTGAAGAAATATTTTTGGGTTCCAACCAAAGTGTTTTTTTTGTTGAAGTTTTGAAACAAACTTAGTTTGATGCAGCTCTACAAGACTTTGGTTAGGCAGCGTTTGGAGTGTTGCCTGCAGTTCTGGTTGCCCCATTGCAGAAGGATGTGGAGGTTTTGGAGAGGGTGCAGAGGAGGTTTACCAGAACGCTGCCTGGATTAGAGGATATCCGCTACAAGGAGAGGCTGGATCAACTTGGATTGTTTTCTCTGGAACGTCGGAGATTGAGGGGAGGTGGAAGTAGTACATACAATTATGAGAGGCAGAGATAGGGTAGACAGTCATAACCTTATTCCCAGAGTGGAAATATCCAACACTAGTGGGCATAGCTACACGGTGAGAGGGTAGAATGTTGGATGGAGATGTACGGGACAAGTTCTTTACACAGAGAGTGGTGGGGGCCTGGAGCGCGCTGCCAGGGGTGGTGGTGGAGGCAGATACGATAGTTGCGTTGACGAGGCTTTTAGATAGACACAGGGAAGTGCAAGGAATAGAGGGATATGGATCATGAACCAGGCAGATGAGGTCAGTTTAACTTAGCATCATGTTCAGTGCAAACATTGTGGGCCAAAGGGCCGTTCCTGTGCTATGTTCTATGCTCTATGTTCTATAAACCAAGGCAAGACATGCCAAAATCCAACTTTTAAAATCCATTCAGAATGCTTTACCTGGACCTCTTTGAGTTTCTCCCAATCTGGATTAATGAAGTAATTGATTCCTTCTGCTGCCCCTGGAAGCTGTGTGTTGTTCACCAGCATGGCCAGCAGTACAACATAGGGGAAGAGTGCAGTGAAGTACACAACCTGGTTACAGTGGATGCAAAGCAAAGATGAAGAGCTGTTAGTGTAAAGTCTGCCGAGCAATGTTGGGATGTGTATATAACCATTATTCTTACACCCCCTCTGCTTATCCTCCCACAGCTACGCGGATTCTATATTAATCCATAAACCACCATATTTTTCAACCAATTTCTGCTTCAATGTAACAGCGAATGGTAAACTGAGGGTTATTTATTTTTTAAAAACCCAACCTCCGTTCCACATCCAATCAGCGCATTGAAATGTGTGGGAAGGAACTGCAGATGCTGGTTTAAACCGAAGATAGACACAAAAAGCTGGAGTAACTCAGTGGGACAGGCGGCATCTCTGGAGGGAAGGAATGGGTGACGTTTCGGGCCGAGACCCTTCTTCATACTGGTTGGGGATAAGGGAAGCCTTCCCATTCCCACACTGACCTTTCTGTCCTTGGTCTCCTCCATTGTCAGAGTGAGGCTAAACGCAAATTGGAGGAACAGCATCTTATATTTTGTTTGGGCAGCTTACAGCCCAGTGGTATGAATATTATCTCACTTCAGGTAGCCCCGGCATTCCCTCTCTCTCTATCCTTCCCCCACCCAAGTCGAACTAGCTTCTCGTTTTCACCCAACAAACAGCTAACAATGGCCTGTTTCCTTTGTCATCATTACTTTTTGGCATATCTTTCATTCATTGTTCTTTATTTCTCCTCATCATTGTCCATATCTCTCGTTTCCCTTATCCCTAACCAGTCTGAAGAAGGGAATCAACTTGAAACGTCACCCATTCCTTCTCTCCAGAGATGCTGCCTGTCCCGCTGAGTTACTCCAGCTGTTTGTGTCTATGTTCAGCGCATTGAAATGCCAGGCACAAATGAATAGAGGGCTCACGGTACAATTATATTTGGATGGGAAAACATCCAAACAATGAAATCCTTGCAGACAAAACATTTGCTGGCACATAAAAATGGTAGCTGGCTCGTGATGTGTGGTATTGCGTCTGAGTGGATCCAAGTGCCTTCAGGGAGGGAAGAATTTGGATAGAGAGAATTGTTAAATGAAGCCAAGGGGAATAACTTGTTTGTCTCTCTTGAGGCATTTCTGGTAGCATTATAGCATGCGAAAGGGGATGTGATCTTCAGAGCTGTGCAGAAACTCATTATGGATGTTGGACACTGGAACCAAATTGATAAGTTTGGGTTGGCAGGCCATTGGAGGTGGTGTTCCGAAGGTTGTAATGCTGGGATCCCGGTTTCTCTTTCTCCGCATAAAATACTTTGAATATGGGATTAGTAGAAGCAGGACTGGGACAGGACTGGCTTTGTTTAGCTTGGTTTAGAGATGCAGCACGGAAACAGGCCCACCGAGTCCGTGCCGACCATCGGTCACCCCTGCACACTGTTTCTATGTTAATACACTTTCTAATCCACTCCCTACACATCAAGGGGGTGGGGGGGGGGGGGGGGGGACCCACAGGGAGAACGTGCAAACTCCACACAGACAGCACCCATTGTCAGGGTCAAACCCGAGTCTCTGGAGCTGTGAAGGCAGCAACTCTACCGCTGCACAAACTACAGAAACACCATGGAAAAAAAGAGAATACAAATGGATTAAGGGGAAAGGTGGGACAATGGGAGTGATAATTATCAGGTTTAATAAAGCAGAGAAGGTTTGATGGGTCTGTATCTGGTCCAGTGAAGCTTTATTTTTGTTTACCTGGCAAAGCAACTTTGGAATGCCAGTTGTGTCAAATGCATTTTTCCATTGTTGTAAGCTTTGGATATTTGGAGCCGGCACGAGCTTTCTCACACACCACTTAAGGATTAAGTGACTGTAAAATGGAAGCCATGTGTTAATTAGCACGAATCTCATCTTCTGTCTCGAAGGTTCCAGCCGACTCCATTATTCCACAGCTATCTGTTTCACATGATGGAAATACTACTCAGTTTAATGTTCATTACTGAAGTAATGGAACAGCCCCAGATCATCATTAAACCACTAATAGCAATCGCTACAGTAACAAAAGCAGCATTTCACTAAGCATAGAGCAAAGCCAATAACATGATACCACTGGCAAAGAATCATAGATTTGTAGAGTTATACAACAAGGAAGCAGGCCCTTCGGCCCGACCTGCCCATGCCAACCAATATATGCCATATATGCTAGTCCCTCCTGTCTGCGTTTGGCCCTATCCCTATCCCTATCCATGTACTGTACCTGTCCAAATGTCTTTTAGACACTGTTACAGTTCCTACCTCCTCTGGCAAATTCACTGGTAAAGTGCAAGTGATGAATAAAACTGATATTGACTGATATTGAACTCTGGCAAGTTCTATATACCCACTACATTCTGTCCTAAATAACTTTTAGATTAAAATATTTAGTACCAATGTTAATAAAATAGAATTGAACCCTGTAATGATGTAACCCAATAGTGTGTTAAGTAATGTACTGAAAGATATTTAATATTTAACAGTTTTAGAATGCTCAGTTTTAAGAATATTGAAGACTAAATAGTTTTCAGAAACTATTCATAGTTGCAATTAGTTGAACAATTAAATTCTCCATCAAGTTAAATTTATTCTATTTTTTCCTTTTATAAACAAATCTTATAATTGCATCACATTCCTCATGGGTTTAGTTTAGTGGACATGAAGGTCAATGACGGGTAGACACAGAATGTTGGAGTAACTCAGCGGGACAGGCAACATCTCTGGAGAGAAGGTGGACGTTTCGGGTCGAGACCCTTCTACAGACTGATTGGACCTTGTATTGCATGGAGCGATTGTAATGCGTGATTGCAGATCCACTTCTGGGACCAGCACGCAAGGAGTCGCCGTGCTTGGGCGCATTTTGGAACGAGTGCCTTTGGCACCGTTTGTTTACAAGTTCACTGCAACTTTAAAAAGCAACTAACGGCAGCAAATACACTACTCTAGAGAAATGGCAATGCCAAAAAAATAAGCATTTGCTGGATAGATGAGAGAAATAAAGGAATTAAAGGGCGTTCTTTTAGGAAAGAAATTAGTCACATTTTATTTCCATCAGAGGGTGGTGAATCTGTGGAATTCTTTGCCACAGAAGGCTGTGGGGGCCAAGTCAGTGGATATTTTTAAGGCAGAGATAGATAGATTTTTGATCAGTACAGGTGTCAGAGGTTATAGGGAGAAGGCAGGAGAATGGGGTTAGGAGGGAGAGATAGATCAGCCATGATTGAATGGCGGAGTAGACTTGATGGGCCGAATGTCCTAATTCTACTCCTATCACTTATGACCTTATGACCTTATATTAGAATTCTTGTCAAATTTTACGTCTTTTTTTTTTGACAAAATAAATGCAGACCCAAGTAACAAGCTATCTCCAGCAGGCAATGTAATAGACACCTACCTTTCCAGTCCACTGAACCCCTTTGAATATGCAGAAGTAAACAATGACCCAGGCAAGGGCAAGGAATCCAAAAAGTTCCCAGCGTATATCGCCAAGGTCTTCCAGACCATTTGTCTTCTGAAGAACATGGTAACTAAATGAATGAGGCAAAGATAATGGAATCTCAGTGATCATAATTCATTTACAAGGAGATATCTCTTCTGCACTTCCAGTAATGACAATAAGCAGCAGCAGCGTTGGGGAAGGGATAGTTGTAGCAGAACTAAAATGAAATACGGCAAAGGAAAACAAGCAAACCTGAATTGGAGTTGTCTGGCCTTTTGCACAAATTACCGCAGAGACTTGAAATAATCTTGAACTGAACGAAAGTAGAAGAATGCAAACTGAATTCTAGGAGAGGGAAGGATTGACTGTGACACTTTGTGTTTGGGAGCTACCTGTGTTTTCAATTAGACGGTAAGTTTGGATTTTATAAATACTGGATTGTCCATTTGTCGACGGGTGAAATCGACTTGGAGGAATGTCCCAAATTGAATGTCATTGACAAAGATAACCGCAGAAGGTGCTTCTTGTTGTGTTTCATTGTGGACTACTCCACGCTATTTACAGGCGGCTAGAAACCAATGCAGAAGTGGATGAAATCTTCCAATTTTTAGCTCACATTTATTGTTTTGTCACCAGCTTCCACACGATGCATTAAAAACAGACCGATGGTTTGCAGCTGAATAATCAACTTGAGTAAACTAATTGAAATTAAAAACCTGGAAATAGTACATAGCTAGGACAGGCAGATCTGGGAATCTCTTTGTTGAAGACAAATGGGATCTGTGTTTCAATTTTAGTTTTATTTAGTTTAGAGATACAGCGCAGAACCAGGCCCCTTCGGCCCACTGAGTCTGTGCTGACCAGCGATTGCCGCACACTAACACTATCCGTCACACATTAGGGACAATTTACATTTATACCGAGCCAATTAACCTACAAACTTGTACTGCTTTGGAGCGTGGGAGGAAACCGAAGATCGGGGAGAAAACCCACGCAGGTCACGGGTAGAATGTACAAACTCCGTACAGACAGCACCCGTAGTCGGGATCAAATCCAGGTCTTTGGCACTGTATAGCAGCAACTATACCGCTGCGCCAAATTTCAATTTGGGAAAGATAAAAATATGGCGGGATGATACATTAATTGTGATTAATTGTTAATGAGATAAATAACTATTTCTTATTCTTAAATTTTTGTGATTCGTGACTGACTCCAGAAAAATGGAATCCAATGTTAATTATAACTTTATGAACAAAGCAGATGAATATTAAGTCGAGGCTCCATCGTGACATGAGAGGAATCACACGTTCAGTTAAACACCATTAGGCAGATCACGGATCAGGGAAGGAAATCAGTCATTCTTATCTGATCTAGCCTGTATGGAATTGTCCCCAAATGAATCTTAACACTCCTCTGAAAAGGCTGAGCACATGACTAAGCAAAATGCAAAGTACTGGAGTAACTTAGCGGGTCAGGCAGCATCTCCAGAGGGTATGGATAGGCAACTTTTCACACAGGAACCCTTCTTCAGACTGATTGTAGTGGGGGGAAGAAAGCTGGAAAAGGCCGACTGGCAAACTACTAAATTCAGGTGGAAATAACAGGTAATGATTCCTACCTTTGGCAACAATAGGCAGATCCTGTAAATGAAGACATATATAAACCTGGCAATCTGCTGTCATTTTTACAAAGAGAGATGGGATTGCAATAGGTGCAAATTATATCATAATTTGTGTCTGATGTTGATCTTTCTTGTGAGCTGATAAATTATTGTTAGTGCTGCAACTGGTGAAGTCCTCCATTTGTATGACATTGTTCCCTTTGTTTAACTTTAGTCGAGCTGCTGATGGATTTTGAAGCCTGTGGTGATTTTCAAATCGAGCAGTCATTTCAGCGGTGTTTCGACCTTGCCATTTGAGATTGTAAATTCCTTGTTTAAGTAAGATAATACAGTAAGTGGCAAAAACGCTGCAGGATTATGGGCGACGCAGCGGTAGAGTTGCTGCCTTACATCGCCAGAGACCTGGGTTCAATCCCGACTACGGGTGCTGTCCGTGCGGAGTTTGCACGTTCTGTGTGTGTGACCGTGTGGGTTTTCTCTAAATTGTCCATTGCGTGTAGGATGCGAAACTGGGATAACGTAGAACTGGTGATCACGGGTCGTGCGTGGCACGGCGGGCGGACTGGCCTGTTTCCACGCTGTATCACTAAACTAAACTAAGCTACAGTTTGTTTCAGAAAGAACTGCAGATGCTGGAAAAATTGAAGGTAGACAAGAAAGCTGGAGAAACTCAGGGGGTGAGGCAGCATCTATGGAGCGAAGGAATAGGTGGCCTTTCGGGTCAAGACCCTTCTTCAGACTGATCACAATGTAATGTACAAATGGAGAATAAAGACATTAATTCAGCATCTAATTCCCAGACACCACAGAATTATTTCTGCTGCCTTGGAATTCAGGAGCATTCTGTAAACTCCATAAATGCCCTGGTTAGGTTTTCAGATATATTAGGATGATGTAATATTCAAAAGTCTAACTAATTCTGGCTAATTTGTTTACATACCAGGGTGAAAAAGGGGGTAAAAATTCAAAGACATTATTCTCCCTCAATGTCTTTTACCAATGAAGTGGATAGCTTTAACGAAAATGATTTACCAAAATATGTTAAAACCATGAATGAGAACATAATAACAGGAAATATGTCATGTTTGATTCCTGGTGGTAAAATCTGCCAATGGTTTTACAACTTAAATGGTAATAAAAGCAAATGACTGAATCAGTGAATACATAGGAGAGTAAGGCTGAAATGCAAGAGAGGAGACGTAGCATGGAAGAGAAGACTTTTGATAGAGACTGCGCAAACATTGATACAGATTCAATGCACTGTCTGTTCAATGCACAATAAGACACTGGCAGGTTACAGAGCCAATTCTGGAGATGAATGACTATTGCTAAGTTTATATGTATCGTAACATTTCATTCCGGCAGCATGGTGGCGCAGCGGTAGAGTTGCTGGCTTACAGCGCTTGCAGCACCGGGGACCCGGGTTCGATCCCCGATTCCTCCCACACTCCAAAGACGTACAGGTATGTCGGTTAATTGGCTCTGTATGAATGTAAATTGTCCCTAGTGTGTCCCTGTTTCCGCGCTGTATCTCGAAACTAAACTAAATTCGGTGTGAACAAATGTACTGAAGAAGAAACTCATGCGCAACACATCTGGTGGAGCTGCTGCTACACGGCGCCAAAGACCCGGGTTCGATCCTGATCTCAGATGCTATCTGTGTGGAGCCTGCACGTTCTTCCTGTGACCTCCTGGATTTTCACTGAGTTCTCTGGTTTCCTCCCACACTCCAAAAACGTACAGGCTTGTAGGTTAATTGGCTTGGTATAAATATAAATTGTCCCTAGTGTGTGTAGGATAGTGTTACTATACTGGTGGGCCGAAGGGCCTGTTTCCGCGCTGTATCTCAAAACTAAACTAAAAATCCCAAAGATGTGCAGGTTTGTAGGTTAATTGGCCTCTTTAAATTGCCTCTAGCGTGTGTGGGTAAGTGGAATAACATAGAATTCATGTGAATGGATGATTGATGGTCAGTATGGACTTGATGGGCCGAATAGCCTGTTTCCAAGCTGTATCTTTCAATGATTCTATGATTCAATGATCTTACAAATTTCTATCAGTTGAGGTGTGAAGGATTCTGGCCTTTTTTTTTACCCAGAAACAGAACTTTTGTTTAGTTTTTAAGCATGATAACAATATTTCTCTTCAACACAGAAAAACTAAAACAAATCTCAAAGAATGCATTAAACACAAAAACAGAAAAATAGGTTAATAATATAATGTCAGACCAAACAAGACGTCTTCCGGAAAAAATTGTATGCAAATGCTTGTTTCAATACGTATTTTAATTTCCATTAAAATTAATTAATTATTAAGTGTGAGGCGAAGGTGTTTAAATTAAATTAAGATGCAAACAGCTGTGATCTAGTGGAATGCAGAACAGACTCAAGGCGTTTTATCCTTTAGAGACACAGCGCGGAAATGGGCCCTTCGGCCGACCGAGTCCGCACTGATCATCGATCACCCCTTACGCTAATGCTATCCTACGCACTAGGGACAATTTGCAACTTTTACCGAAGCCAATTAACTCACAAACCTGCACGTCTTTGGAGTGTGGGTGGAAACTGGAGCACCCGGAGAAAACCCACCATGTCACGGGGAGAGTGCACCGACCCAGGACGCCACCCATTCTTTTTCTCCAGAGATGCTGGCTGACCCGCTGAGTTGCTCCAGCACTTTGTGTCTATCTTTGGTATAAAACAGCATCTGCGGTTCCTTGTTTCCACTGTAGGTCCTGGAATTGTTTGTGCTTTTGTTTGGTTATTTTACAATAAGCTTCACCATCCTCCCCAGGCACATTTGTTCTATTCTGCTCAAATACTGATCCAACTCCCCCCCCCTCCCCCTTCCCCTTCCTCGCCTCAGCCTTCTTAAACCCCCCTCCCACCCAGAAGCCGTCTCCCGCCAGACTAGGCAATATGAAACAACATCAGGTGAAGAGACAAGTGAACAATAGTTTCTATTTCCTGGCAGATACAGCAAGGACTGCACATTGCCAGATCAATCACTCCAGTCGAACGTTCCAGGGAAAGCCTGACTCAAATTTCAAGCAGGGAGCTGGCAACAACAGCTGAATATCAGTCTTGTCTTTTAGCATTTTAGATTCAACGGTCCATGGGAAAGATACCCCACAGTTTTTTTAATCAGATGCCCTCAAGCCAAAATGGCAGAATGATATTGAACACTCTCTGAAAGAGTACAATTAGAGTCTCAAAAGTAATTCTACAGGGGCGTTGTCTGTCTGTTGATGGAGAAACAGATGTCTAAAGGCTTGCTAGGCTCGTTATGTTTAATATCTGTGAGTTTGAAATGTTATCTTTTTTTAATTAGACATTACTGGACTTTATCTTCAACTAAACGTTTATCATGTAGATGGCTCGATTGTAATCATGTATTGGCTTTTAGCTGACTGGATAGCATGCAACAACAATTTTCTTTACTGTAACTTAGAAAATATGGGTGCAGGAGTAGGCCATTTGGCCCTTCAAGCCAGTACCGCCATTCAATATGATCATGGCTGATCATCCTAAATCAGTACCCTCGTTCCTGCTTTCTCCCCGTATCCCTTGATTCCATTAGCCCTAAGAGTTGTATCTAACTCACGTACATGTGACAATAAACTAAACTAAACTAAACTAAACAAAATAAGCTGCATCCTTTCATTCATTCTGTTTCGATGTTTCAGGGTTACATTTAGACATTCTTGTCCGCATATTCTAATTATAAGAGCAAACTCTACACTTTGCTTTTTAGGGCTTTGGAAACGTGTTCTGCCCATCTGCTTCCACAAGCTCTGAGTCGACCACTGGATTTTGAGGTTTCATTCCCTGAAGCACTTTTCACCCAGAGAGTTGTGAATCCGTGGAATTTTTCACCCAGAGTCGTGAATCTGTGGAATTCTCTGCCACAGAAGGCAGTGGAGGCCAATTCACTGGATGTTTTCAAGAGAGAGTTAGAACTAGCTCTTAGGGCTAACAGAACCAAGGGATATGGGGAGAAAGCAGGAACAGGGTACTGATTCTGGATGATCAGCCGTGATTATATTAAATGGCGGTGTTGGCTCGTAGGGCCGAATGGCCTACTCCTGCACCTATTTTCTATGTTTCTATGTTCTATGTTTCAATCATAAGTCAACCTAAGTTAAATGTCATTGTTTCTTTTGCTGGCCATATGACACATCTACATATTAAAGATGCATATAGGCGTCTTTCTGTCTCCACTTTAAACTGCTCTGCTTTGTAACCACTTTCCCATCCCTGATGAAGGATCATCACTGGAAATGTTAATTTTTCCCCTCCCCACTGATGCTGCCTGACCTGCTGAGTATTTCCATTATTTTCTGTTTTCATTTTCCATCTCTATAGCTTGTCTTGGTGAAAGATACCTGCAACTTCAAAACACTTTGAAAAACATTTCGCAATTGATCATTTTGTTTTACCAAAAAGCCAATTGGACAGCTAATGGAGTTTTTTAAAAATAGATTGCCATGTTTTATTCATTTCCAATTAGGAGAGTTTTAACTGAACATCAGTGGAAATGTTTGATAATCTAGCACTTTTGTATAGCTTTGAACAGATAATTAGATATAAGGCTGAATGAAGCCTATAATGAATGTATAAATGTACATTATTTTATGCATATTAAAAGTCTTATAGTTAACTCTATGTTGTAGAAATGTTACTGTAGTTTGCTGAAAGTCAAAGAGCTGGAATTTGATGGCGGTGGGAAATTATTGGTGTTGCAATCAAATTGTTTTAGTTTAGTTTAGAGATACAGCGTGGAAACAGGCCATTCGGCCCACTGAGTCCACGCCGACCTGCAATCCCCGCACACTAACACTATCCTACACACACTGGGGACAATTTGGACTTCTGCGTCGACCCCGTTACATCCATAGAGGCTCTCGACACAAGCTTGTTTGCTCCGGCCATGGACATTCCATTCCATCCATCTGCTCACTACCACGCTCTGCCCCCCCTCAACCGTGTCACCCCCCATCCCAGTTGACCACATGCATTGTCAACTGGGACAACCTCAGATCTCTCCAGCCTGCCCCCATCCCTCCACCCTCTCACAATGCCAACTTTGCCCTCCTCAACACCAGGTCGCTCAACAACAAAGCCCTTGCCCTCCATGAACTAATCCTTGACAACACTCTTGACTTCCTTCTGCTCACTGAAACCTGGCAACAACCCAATGTCTTCTTCTCCCTCAACCAAGCATCCCCATCTGGGTTTAATTATATTTCCAAACCCCGCCCCTCCCGCCATGGAGGCAGCCTCGCTGTTATTTTCAACCAGAACTTTCCGATCGCTGAACTTCCCCTCACCCCAGTAGCATCATTTGAATTCCTCGCCTTCAAAGCCCTTTCCTCCATGACAGTCATCCTCATTTACCGGCCACCTAAACCAAACCCCTCCTTCCTATCTGACTTCACTGAATTCCTCACACTTGTCTCATCTCTCTCCCCACATCTGCTGCTACTTGGTGACTTAAACATTCATATGGACTCCCCCACCTGCAAGTTCGCATCTGAATTCGCTTTTCTACTTGACAACTTCTCTCTCACTCAGCACGTCACCTTTCCCACTCATGACAAAGGTCACATCCTTGACCTGGTCTGCTCCACAAATCAACCGGTACTCGACCTCCATCCATGCCTCTTCCCCCTCTCTGATCATAAGCTTATACGGTTCACCATCCCTTCTCCGACACCTCGCCCCCGCTTCCTCCGAGAAATCACCTTCCGTAATCTAAAATCCATCGACCCTCACCATCTCTCTGACCTGCTCTCCACCACTCTCCCCCTGGACTCAACCCACATCTCACCTGATGATCTCACAAACCATCTCAATTCCACCTTGTCTACCTCCCTTAGCACTCTGGCTCCCCTCAAAACAAGAACCGTAACTTGTAATAAATCTTCACCCTGGTACACACCTGCACTTCGTAAACTGAAACAGATTGGTCGCCGACTTGAACGACTCATAAAGAAATCACCTCTCACAGTCCACCATGAAGCTTACAAACTCCACCTCACTGCCTACAAAGATGCCCTCATTGCTGCTAAATCTGCCTACCTCTCCTCCATATTCACCGACCCCTGCCTAAACCACAGAACCCTCTTCTCCACAGTGTGCAACCTCCTCAAGCCTCGAGCCAACACTCTCCCTACCTCCACTCCGGATCTCTGCAACTCATTCCTCCACTTTTTTGCTGATAAAATCAGCATCATCTATCAATCCCTATCCCCTCTACCCGACTCCCCAGCATCTACTCCACCACCTACCAAGGCCCCTCCTTTCAACATCTCCGCTGATCTCCATACCCCTCCCCCTCACTGCTTCCTCTCCCAGTTTGACCCGGTCACCCCTACTGAAATCTCCAAACTCATCAGCTCTTCCAAACCCACTACCTGCTCCCTTGACCCTCTCCCCACTCCCCTGCTGAAGTCCTGCCCCCCTGCTCTCTGCTCCTACCTCACTAATCTTTTCAACTCCTCATTGTCCCAAGGAATTGTCCCCTCTGCTTTCAAAACTGCTGCTGTCACACCAATCTTAAAGAAACCTGGTCTTGATCCCTCCTCTCTCATTAACTACCGCCCTATCTCAAACCTCCCCTCTCTTTCAAAAACCCTGGAGCGCATCGTCGCGTCACAACTTCATTCCCACCTCCTCGCGTATAACCTATTCAAACCCCTCCAATCTGGCTTTCGCCCCCTCCATAGCACAGAAACTGCTCTCCTCAACGTCCTCAATGACCTCCTTACCTCTGCTGACTCTGGCTCCCTCAATATCCTCATCCTCCTCGACCTGAGTTCAGCCTTCGATACCGTCAACCATAACATCCTGCTCACCAGACTTAGGGACCTTGGCATTGAAGGTTCTGCACCCAGCTGGCTCCGTTCCTACCTTTCCAACCGATCCCACTTCATCTCTCTCCATAACCACACCTCTGCCACAGCCACTGTCACTCAAGGCGTTCCCCAAGGCTCCGTTCTTGGTCCCCTCCTCTTCATCATCTACATCCTCCCCCTTGGTCATATACTCCGTCACTTCAACCTGGACTTCCACTGCTATGCTGATGACACCCAGATCTATCTCAGCACCAAGTCACCCCACCAACCCCCTCTCTCCCATATCAACTCCTGCCTATCAGCCATCAAATCTTGGATGCAACTGAACTTCCTTAAATGAAACAGTAGCAAAACAGAATTTCTCCTCATTGGCTCCAAATCAACACTCACTAAAATTAACAACCCCACTCTCACTATCGACGGCACCACTGTCTCCCCATCTCCTCAGGCACGCAACCTTGGCGTGATCTTTGACTCAACCCTCTCCCTTGAGCCTCACATCCGCCATATTGTCAAAACATCATTTTTTCACCTCCGCAACATTGCCAAAATCAGATCCTCTCTCACACCCCCCGCTGCTGAAAGACTCATCCATGCCTTCATCTCCTCCCGACTGGACTACTGTAACTCTCTTCTCTTTGGCATTAATTCCAGCAACATCAACCGACTCCAACTGGTCCCGAATGCAGCCGCTCGACTCATCACCCACACCAAATCCTGGCACCACATCACCCCAGTTCTCAAAGAACTTCACTGGCTTCCCATTTCCCACCGGATCACCTACAAAATCCTGGTCCTCACCTACAAAGCCCTCAACAACTTGGCCCCCCCTTATCTCATTGACCTCCTCTCCCCCTACCAACCCTCACGGTCCCTCAGATCCACATCAGCTGGTCTCCTCTCCACTCCGAAATCAAACCTCTGCACTTTTGGAGGCAGAGCCTTCTCCAGGGCAGCTCCCAGGCTCTGGAATTCCCTCCCACAACTGGTCCGAAATTCTGAGTCCCTCACCATCTTCCAGTTCCGCCTCAAGACCCATCTCTTCACCTCTGCATACCCTTAGTCCCATGTTCCCCTCCCCTTTGCATCTCTGTCTTACTGCTCTATTTTGTTTTGTTTATTCTTGACTCTCAATGTAAAGCGACTTTGAGTCCTGAAAAGTGCTATATAAATAAAATCTATTATTATTATTATTATTAATTTACATTTATATCAAGTCAATGAACCTACAACCTCACTTTAGAGATGCAGCGTGGAAACAGGCCATTCGGCCCACCGAGTCTGCGCTCTAGCATTATCCTACACACACTAGGGACATTTGACCATTTTACCGAAGCCAATTAGCCTACACGCCTGTACGTCTTTGGGGTGTGGGAGGAAACCGAAGATCTCGGTGAAAACCCACGCAGGTCACGGGGAGAACGTACAAACTCCGTACAGACAGCACCCGTGGTCAGGATCGAACCCGGGTCCCTGGCGCTGTAAGGCAGCAACTCTACTGCGGCGCCACCGTGCCGCCCCAAAAATGTTAAAGAAATTCAGCAGCTATCTGGGGCGTTTGCACAATTGATGTCATAGTCATGATGAGCATGTTAACACACATGTACTGAAGGCACATGAAGCAAGCAGATTATTACGTCACACAAATGCAAGCTGCATTAATGCACCACTACTCTTGTGAAGCCCAACCCAGAAAGAATGCATCATCTTAGTGGCACAGCGGTAGTGTTCCTGCCTCACAGGGCCAGAGACCCGGGTTCAATCCCGACTATGGGTGCTATCTGTGTGGAATTTGTACGTTCTCCCTGTGCCCACTTGGGTTTTCTCCGGGTGCCCCGGTTTCCTCCCACACTCCAAAGACATACAGGTTTGTAGGATAAGGTAAACTCAAAAAGCTGGAGTAACCCAGCGGGACAAGCAGCTTCTCTGGAGAGAAGGAATGAGTGACGTTTCGGGTTGAGACCCTTCTTCAGACCTGACCAGAAACATCTCTCCAGAGATGCTGCCTGTCCCGCTGAGTTACTCCAGCTTGTTGTGTCCATCTTTGGTTTAAACCAGCATCCGCAGTTCCTTCCGACAGGTTTGTAGGTTAATTGGCTTCAATGAGAAATGTAAATTGTCCCGAGTGTCAGGGATCGCTGGTCGGCGTGGACTCGATAGGCCGAAGGGACTGTTTCGGCGCTGTATCTCTAAACTAAACTAAACTAAACGGTACAATTGCAATTCACCATTGCTATTTAAAGGGACGGTCAATTGTTTGATGAATTGATTTTTTTTGGGGTCGATATATTTTTCTTGCTGCCGTTATAATTCAACAAGGGTTTGGTGCTTTCTTGAAATGATGGCATGTTGATCATGTTAACATGTTCGAGATCTTGAGCTTGGGTCGATCGAAGAAAGTGCGAGGAGCAGAAAACATTGGTGGGAATTGCAAAGAGTAATAGCAATAGAGGGCTTAACATTCATCAGAAATTTAAAGATGCGTGTGACAGAGGCAATGTAGAGAACTTTAATCAATTATAGACGGAGCAAGACAAATTAGCAGCAATGTTGCAGCAAACTAATTCAAGGAATGCTTGATGAATATACTAGATCAATATGTTGAGGAAGCGAAGAAGAACAGGCAAATTTAGGTCAGAACACAAAGTACCGGAGAAACTCAGCAGGTCAGGCAGCATCTGGGGAGGGAACGGACAGACGTCAGGACTGATGGAATGGGGGGGAAAAAGCTGGGAAGGAAGAGTGTAGATGGGGAAAACTTGGCAATTGATCATAAGGTCTTAAGGTCATAAGGAATAGGAGTAGAATTAGGCCATTCGGCACATTGAGTCTACTCCACCATTCAATCATGGCTGGTCTATCTCTCCCTCCTCACCCCATTCTCCTGCCTTCTCCCCATGACCCATGACACCCGTAGTAATCAAGAATCTGTCAATCACTCTTAAAAAGATTCATTGGCCACCACAGCCTTTTGTGGCAAAGAATTCCACAGATTCACCACCCTCTGAGGAAGGACGTGCTGGCGTTGAAAGATTAATAGGTGGATACAGGTGAGTGGTGGGGTTGTAAATCATGGCTAAAATAGAGCCAAAATAAAGCAGAGGATTCATGCATTTACGAGATTACAAGGCCTGTTAGCCATTTCTGTATAAGAAGCCACAGGTTGCTAGCTGGTGCCGGGAAGTCTAGGTCCCAGATCAGTACTTCAGATAAGGAAGGTCCAAGTATCTTTGTAATTGTTAGTATGTATGAGAATCCTGCAGAGGAACTCCAAGGTATTGTTAATGCATGAGTTTGATTGGATTACTGCAAAGGGATTGTAAATAATGTAAATAATGTTGCAAGACAGTTATCCTGCTGTTTGTTGATTGGCCAGAGTGTTAAGCCCTGGCAGAATTGTTTTGTGTTCCAGGGTAAATGTTGCATTATTCAGTTAACCTGACTTCCTTCCAGAAGCTTCTGTAAGAAACATTGTTTAAGACTCTCCGTAATTGGGTTGGGGAACTGTCAATAATGTATTGATGTAATTGATATGTATGATTGGATTGTAAGGGGAACCACCGCTATGTAGTTCGGCCCCTCAAGGTTCGTGGACCTATAAAAGGTAGCCCCCATTTAGATCGGTGTCGATCTTCTGGAAGGGCGCTTGGGACTGTGTGACCTTTTGGGCAGTGTCTGCTTGCACGAGGCTGAAGGGCTTGGCCAGGCAGAGACAAGGTGGTTAGGTATCTTATAGGGGAATTTGTGTTTGTTCTAAAAATAAAGATTAGTTGGTCCAGTGCTCGAGTCAGTGTTTTTACTGAACTAGACTAGGGGGGTAAGCTTTAGGAGCGTATTTACATTGGGGGCTCGTCCGGGATCTCAACGGACCCCCAAACACAAGTTTGGGATTAAGGGTGTTGAGCTGTTCCAGATCGCGAGTGAAGAAATCGGCGTCACGGTGCGGGTTTCGCATCGGTTTTCCCCACTTCACTAGTTGGAGCAGATCGATCATTCGCGAGCTTGGGAAAGGGTCCCAACGAGATCGTAGGACAAGAGTCTAGCAAGCACTGGGGTTAGAGGCCCCCTTTTTAGGGTTGGGTTAACGGCCCTCTCCTTTGGGTTGAAGGCCCCTAAAACTCCAGTGGTTAGAGGCCCTGCCCACAATTAGATATCCAATTGGCTGGATATTGGAAAACAAAACTGGGTTTAAACAGTACTAAGAGGCAAAGTACTGCGCAGATTGGAAAGGCACTCTAAAAATCGGCATCGACTGCCAGCGTGAAGAGGTTATGCGCTGACACCCAATACTTAGCAGGTAGGAAGTGGAGCCCCTTGCACAGGTGAACCTAGGCGGGTTCGAGTCCACGCCTGTGTGAGATTATCTGGATCCCTGTAAAACAGAGGAAGGCGTCTCGAAAGGTATCGGGCACTCAGTAATTTAATCAATCTGAGAATTTCATATCCCTAAAGACGTCTCCGTACAAATTTTGAATTCGAACTTGCGTAAAAAGTTTTTAATTGGATAAAGAATAACGAACTGAAAATTCTTCGATTCAAATTTACTAATATTCAGAACCTCATCTTGAGGTGCTGGTTAATTCAAAGTGTACATATCTCTCTTTCCAAGTTAACTTGTGTATAAATACTTTGAGAGACTTGTTAATAGTTAAGATTTGTGAAGCTACATTGTAAAAGTGACTGCCGCTGCTGCATTCTTAAATATACTTGTTCCCTTTGTGCATCACCTAAGAACTACAATGCGCGTATATCACGCAGACTCCCGAGATTTATAGGCAGTGATCCAGTAAATAATGACCCCAAGCGAACACACCAGGTTCCTAACATTTCGAGGACATAGAAACATAGAAATTAGGTGCAGGAGTAGGCCATTCGGCCCTTCGAGCCTGCACCGCCATTCAATATGATCATGGCTGATCATCCAACTCAGTATCCCGTACCTGCCTTCTCTCCATACCCTCTGATCCCTTTAGCCACAAGGGCCACATCTAACTCCCTCTTAAATATAGCCAATGAACTGGCCTCGACTACCCTCTGTGGCAGAGAGTTCCAGAGATTCACCACTCTCTGTGTGAAAAAAGTTCTTCTCATCTCGGTTTTAAAGGATTTCCCCCTTATCCTTAAGCTGTGACCCCTTGTCCTGGACTTCCCCAACATCGGGAGCAATCTTCCTGCATCTAGCCTGTCCAACCGCTTAAGAATTTTGTAAGTTTCTATAAGATCCCCTCTCAATCGCCGAAATTCTAGAGAGTATAAACCAAGTCTATCCAGTCTTTCTTCATAAGACAGTCCTGACATCCCAGGAATCAGTCTGGTGAACCTTCTCTGCACTCCCTCTATGGCAATAATGGCAACAATGACATCTGACGCATGAAGCCCTAGCGAATTTAATAGCAGACAATAGTGCAAGAGAAGAGGCTGTTTTAACGGCCCTTGCAAACACCCTTCAAAAGCTGATTGACAGCCAGAATTCTAGTTATAAGATCAAAAAAAGTAGTGGGAGGAATAAAGAGCTGGAAGCCTTCTTTAAACCACATGAAGGACAGGATTGGGAGGTGGAAGTGTTGGCACTAGTTGAGGGAAAAGAGGGAGCTGCCGAATATACCAAAATACCATCGCAACTATGGAAAAGATCTGCAGGAGTTGCTCCTCACATTACCCGATAGGTGAACTACCCAACGAGAGCCAAAGACCTAGGGACCATGGTAAGAAAGGCAATCACCATGGCAGACCCGAATAATTACCAAAAGCAAAATTTGTCTAATCAATATGTTGTTGAATTTTATCAGGCCCCAAGGCAGGAACCCAAATCTCAAATAAACAATTGTTGACAGATTTATTGAAGGCCTTAATGCTACCCAGACAAATTTCTGTTATGAAATGTAGCGCCCACACTAAAGGACAGACTCCAGTAGATATCGGGAATCGTAATGCCGATTTAGTAGCCAAGAAAGTATCATGGGAACGTAAGATGGTGATACCCAAAATAATGAGGCAGACTAAAAGTATAACTAACAAGTCCCCCTCGGAGAGACTGATGCCAACCATCCAAGAAATTGTTCAATTACAGGAGGAGGCTACTGAAAGAGATAAGGAACGATGGAGACAACTTGGGTGTATACTGGATTGTATGACTGGACTATGGGACTACTCCAGCAGGGCGGACTTGCATGACAGATTCATTGGCAGTATGGGATATAGAGTGCATGCACCATGCAACCCATTGTGGTACAAGGGCAGTAGGAGACACTCTATTGGCTACTTGCTGGCATCCAAAACTACAAACTTTAGCTCAGAAGGTAAGCAGTAATTGCTTAGTCTGCCAGAAATACAATCCAGGGAAAGAAATAGGATGTGAAGGAGGAAAAACACCATTGCCTATGGGTCCGTTTGAGACATTGCAGATGGACTATATCGAATACGAAAAGTGCCAGGGGTATAAATACACACTTGTCATAGTCGATGCATTTGACCGGTGGATCAGAATTTATCCGACCCTTGATATTAAAGCGGCTACTTTTATCAAAGAGTTAAAGAAAATTGTCCCAAGATTTAGCATCCCTATCTGATTTAGTTTAAATAATGATCCACAACATATTAAAACAAATTGATGAAAATTATGTAAACAGCTGGGAATTCCGCAGCAATTGAATTGTGAATATCGACCACAAGCTGCTGGATTTGTAAAAGGGGTAAGACAGACCCTGAAACCTAAATTAGTTAAATTAAAGGCTGAGACTGAATTTGGCTGGATTAAAGTATTCCCCATGGTTATTTTAAATAAGAATCACGCCTGTAGGGAAATCTGGACTGAACCCAGCTGAAATTCATATGAGAAACCTTCATTCAAAGTACACTGAAAATGATCACTTTTCATCGTGTGACTGCAGAGATGACTGCCCACATTCTAGCTTTGATCCTAGTGTTGGAAGAATTATATTATAAGCAGTGTACAGAGAGAGGCCTTCTGATGAGAGTAGAAAGGAAGAAGTACATCTCCACCACTGTAGGAGTATCAGTGGAAGTATGGACTGCTAACATACTTTAGCCCAGATTCTTTTAGAAACTTTGTACTCTACTATGGATCAAGCACAGATGAATTAGTAACATGGATGGAGGGGAATCGCGCCCACGAAAACTCGGGAGGTGAAGACTCATCAGACGGGAATCATGAAGCTACGCCCACGAAAACTCGGGAAGGTTGATGATATTCTGGGAAAATACATCATCATCTTGTTGTTAATGTGTTTGTTAGAATGTACACTGCTCCTACTCTATAATACAATTCTTCCAACACTAGGATCATAGAAACATAGACATAGAAAATAGGTGCAGGAGTAGGCCATTCGGCCCTTCGAGCCTGCACCGCCATTCAATATGATCATGGCTGATCATCCAACTCAGTATCCTGTACCTGCCTTCTCTCCATACCCCCTGATCCCTTTAGCCCCAAGGGCCACATCTAACTCCCTCTTAAATGCAGCCAATGAACTGGCCTCAACTACCTTCTGTGGCAGAGAGTTCCAGAGATTCACCACTCGCTGTGTGAAAAATGTATTTCTCATCTCGGTCCTAAAGGATTTCCCCTTAATCCTTAAACTGTGCCCCCTTGTCCTGGACTTCCCCAACATCGGGAACAATCTTCCTGCATCTAGCCTGTCCAACCCCTTAAGAATTTTGTAAGTTTCTATTAGATCCCCCCTCAATCTTCTAAATTCTAGCGATTACAAGCCGAGTCTATCCAGTCTTTCTTCATATGAAAGTCCTGACATCCCAGGAATCAATCTGGTGAACCTTCTCTGTACTCCCTCTATGGCAAGAATGTCTTTCCTCAGATTTGGAGACCAAAACTGTACGCAATACTCCAGGTGTGGTCTTACCAAGACCCTGTACAACTGCAGTAGAACCTCCCTGCTCCTATACTCAAATCCTTTTGCTATGAATGCTAACATACCATTCGCTTTCTTCACTGCCTGCTGCACCTGCATGCCTACTTTCAATGACTGGTGTACCATGACACCCAGGTCTCGTTGCATCTCCCCTTTTCCTAATCGGCCACCATTTAGATAATAGTCTACTTTCCTGTTTTTGCCACCAAAGTGGATAACCTCACATTTATCCACATTATACTGCACCTGCCATGCATTTGCCCACTCACCCAGCCTATCCAAGTCACCTTGCAGCCTCCTAGCATCCTCCTCACAGCTAACACTGCCCCCCAGCTTCGTGTCATCCGCAAACTTGGAGATGTTGCATTCAATTCCCTCATCCAAATCATTAATATATATTGTAAATAGCTGGGGCCCCAGCACTGAGCCTTGCGGTACCCCACTAGTCACTGCCTGCCATTCTGAAAAGGACCCGTTTACTCCTACTCTTTGCTTCCTGTTTGCCAGCCAGTTCAAAGCTAGAATGTGGTCAGTCATCTCTGCAGTCACACAAAAGTAACCATTGTACTTTAGTTATCATTGATGATAGGTTATCATATGATAAGAGGGGGGGAATGTAAATCCTGGCTAAAATGGAGCTAAAATAGAGCCAAAATAAAGCAGAGGATTCATGCATTTACAAGGCCTGTTAGCCATTTCTGTATAAGAAGCCACAGGCTGCTAGCTGGTGCCGAGAAGTCTAGGTCCCAGATCGGTACCTCAAACAAGGAAGGTCCAATTATCTTTGTAATTGTTACTATCTATGAGAATCTTGCAGAGGCACTCCAAGGTATTGTAAGTGCATGAGTTTGATTGGATTACTGCAAAGGGATTGTAAATAATGAAAATAATGTTGCAAGACAGTTACCCTGCTGTTTGTTGATTGGCCAGAGTATTAAGCCCTGGCAGAATTGTGTTTTGTGTTCCAGGGTAAATGTTGCATTATTCAGTTAACCTGACTTCCTTCCAGAAGCTTCTGTAAGAAACATTGTTTAAGACTCTCTGTAATTGGGTTGGGGAACAGTCAATAATGTATTGATGTAATTGATATGTATGATTGGATTGTAAGGGGAACCACCCCTATGTAGTTCGGCCCCTCATGGTTCGTGGACCTATAATAGGTAGCCCCCATTTAGATCAGTGTCGATCTTCTGGAAGGGCGCTTGGGACTGTGTGACCTTTTGGGCAGTGTCTGCTTGCACGAGGTTGAAGGGCTTGGCCAGGCAGAGACAAGGATTGAACCCGCAGTGGTTAGGTATCGTATAGGGGAATTTGTGTTTGTTTTAAAAATAAACATTAGTTGGTCCAATGCTTGAGTCAGTGTTTTTACTGAACTAGACTAGGGGGGTGAGCTTTAGGAGTGTATTTACAGGGTGGGAGAGGCAGATATGTGGAATAGTGACAATGGCTAGACATGAAAAGGAGACAAAAGTGCATCAGATAATGAAAGAAATATGAAACTTAAAGCTGGAGGGATGGATATGGGTGGAAGGGGAAAGAGGGGATAAAAGAAAATCTAGCATGAAGGATTTAGGAAGGAGATGAGGAGAAATTTCTTTAGTCAGAGGGTGGTGAATCTGTGGAAATCTTTGCCACAGGTTGTTTACAAGAAGTATGCGTACTATTAAGGCAAAACTAGGGCATGTTATACAATGTAGTTATAAAGAGAAATTAAAAGTAACTCTGATGAAAGGTCATCAACCTGTAGCATTGTTTCTGTCTCCTTCTGTTAATTGAAAGCTTCTTGGCGGCACAGTGGCTCAGCGGTAGAGTTGCTGCCTCCCAGAGACCCAGTTCGATCCTGACTACGGGTGCTGTCTGTAGTGTATGAGATAGTGTTAGTGTAGGAGGATCGCTGGTCGGCACAGACTCTGTGGGCCGAAGGGCCTGTTTCCACGTTGTATCTCTAAAGTCTAAAGTCTAAAGTTATGCTGTCTGAGAACAAAGGCCTATAATAAATCTTCACTGGCAATCCTCATCTGCTGAGTGCTTTCAGCATTTTCTGTTTTTATTTTAAATTAACGAATTAAAACCAATGGGCGGCACGGAGATGCAGCGGCGGAGTTGCTGCCTTACAGCGCTTACAGCGCCACAGACCCGGGTTCGATCCTGGCTGCAGGTGCTTGTCTGCACGGAGTTTGTACGTTCTCCCGTGACCTGCGTGGGTTTTCTCCGAGATCTTCGGTTTTCCTCCCACACTCCAAAGACGTACAGGTTTATAGGTTAATCGGCTTGGTATAAATGTAAATTGTCCCTCGTGAGTAGGATAATATTAGTATACGAGGATCGCTGGTCGGTACAGACCCGGTGGGCCGAAGGGCCTGTTTCTGCGCTGTATCTCTAATGTATAAAGTCTAAAGTTTGAGGTTCTGCTGTCTAAGAGCAAAGACCTGCAATAAATCTTCCCAGGCAATCCTCGCCTGGTGAGTATTTTCAGCATTTTCTGTTTTTATTTTAAATGAAAGATTTAACCATTGTCAGTAAACAGTGAAGCTGCGGATTGGGAATATTTCAGAATGCAGGAAAGAAGAACAAAGCTGTGATAAGGGAAGAGGAAGTACAAAATATGGATAGGAAAGGTTTAGAGAGATATTGGCCAAACGAAGGCAGGTAGGACTCACATGGATAGACACAAAAAGCTGGAGTAACTCAGTGGGACAGGCAGCATCTCTGGAGATTCAGACTGAAGAAGGGTCTCGACCCGAAACGTCGCCAATTCCTTCTCTCCATAGATGCTGCCTCACCCGTGGAGTTACTCCAGCATTTTGTGTCTACCTTCGATTTACCAGCATCTGCAGTTCTTTCTTAAACATTTTGAGCATGTTTTTTGCGCTCTATGTTCACACGCCAGTTTTGATTAATGAGGAATGAAGTTTTCTCCTGGCATTGATGTGTAACTTTGCTTTGTACGGGAGATTGGAGGGTAATTCAATAGGTTGCCGCTTGTAATTGTCATGTTTTGCAAATTGCTGCCATGGCTCCTTCAGGTCAGGTCGGGGGCGGGGGGGGGGGGGGGATTCCCCCCCGCCACGGGTACCATGTAATCCCGTGCTACCTGCTCCATGGTCGGATAGTCGGCGACTAAACCGTCTCCCCCACCTGGTTTGTCAGGTGAGAAGGGGGCTGTGGACCCCCAGCAGGACCAAAAACAAGACCTGTCAAAGGGCGGATGAGCTTCTATCGAGCCAACGGCCATCCACACTTCAGTAGAAGTTGCGATCGCTGTCGTACACGGCATTGTAAGGAACGATGATAAAGCACACACACACACCAACATCCTGTACTTCCAGCGGCGGAAGTCCGCAGGAACTGGAGGACAGAGATGTGTGGTGCGTCCGTCACCGTTCCCGTCGGAAACCAGCGCCACTGCGTCGCTAATGTTTTCAACGATGATGATGATGATGCCATGCCTCTTGCATCTAATTCATTGTTTATTCCCTTTTCATGATGGGGGTCGATGTTCAGATGAAGACCAGTAGGTGGCAGTGGTATGCAATGCAAAACTTATACCTATGGATCATTTTATATTGTGTAGGAAGGAACTGGAGGAACAGCATCTCATATTTTGCTTGGGCAGCTTATAGCCCAGTGGTATGAAAATTGATTTTTCTCACTTCAGGTAGCGAAGTGATCTAGATGAGTCGGGGCCATTTTCACACAGTGATGTCAAGTCAGTGCTGAAAGAAATGCCAGTGAGCTGCAGAGCTTGTGGTCCAGGGAGGTAGATACAAGGTCAGGACAGAAATGTGTGAAGCAAAGGCCATTTTCTAACAACTTACAATTAACGAGGGACTTGGGAGTGTTGGTGCACGATTCCCAAAAAGTTAATCTGCAAGTTGAATCGAGCACTTATTTCGAGCGGGCTTGTATACAAAAACAGGGATAGAAACATAGAAACATAGAAAATAGGTGCAGGAGGAGGCTATTTGGCCCTTCGAGCCTGCACCGCCATTCATTGTGATCATGGCTGATCATCCACAATCAATAAAGGGGCGTCCCACTGCGGCGACCTGATTGAAGAGTTTAGAAGAGTTTAGGAGAGTTTGAAAAAGTGTCATTTTGAAGACCTATGTTGAAACTGGCTACGACTTGCTTCGACTAGCTTCGGGAAAATTGGACACCGAATAGTGGAGAGTGAAGACGACCTGACCTCCCTTTGACTATGATAAAGACTATCTACGACTACCTTCGACTACCCTCGATTACCTACGAATAACATGCCGACCTACTTCGACTAAACCTACGAGTAAAAAAAATATCGTTTTTTTTTTTTCCATGGCGACCTTTTTTTACTCGCGGGCATTTTTCAGCATGTTGAAAAATACGCCGCAACCTAGCTGAGGCCTCGAATATGCTGGGACTACTCTCGAGCATGAAGGAGAGTTACAAAGACCTCCAAGGACCATGCTGCGGGTATGAGTCGAGGGCAAACTTTTCTAAACTCGCCAATTAGGTCGCCGCAGTGGGACAGCCCCCTAACCCGTGCCTGCCTTCTCCCCATATCCCTAGATTCCGCTAACCCCTAGAGCTCTCTCTAACTCTCTTTGAAATTCATCCAGCGAATTGGCCTCCACTGCCTTCTGTGGCAAAGAATTCCACTAATTCACAACTCTCTTGGTGAAAACGTGTTTTTCTCATCTCATTTAAATGGCCTCCCCTTTATTCTAAGACTGTGGCCCCTGGTTCTGGACTCCCCCATCATTGGGAACATTTTTCCTGCATCTAGCTTGTCCAGTCCTTTTATAATTTTATACGTATCTATAAGATATCCTCTCATCCTTCTAAATTCGGATGTAATGCTGAGGCTCTATAAGGTGCTGGTCAACATTTGGAATACTGTGAGCAATTTTGGGCACCATATCTGAGGAAGGACGTGCTGGCTGTGGAGAGGGTCCAGAGGAGGTTTACACGAATGATTCCAGGAATGAGTCGGTTAACCTATGATGAGCGTTTGACGGCACTGGGCCTATACTTGCTGGAGTTTGGAAGAATGAGGGGGGACATTGAAATGTACAGAATAGTGAAAGGCCTGGATAGAGTGGATGTGGGAGAATCTAGGACTAGAGGCCATAGCCTCAGAATGAAAGGACGTTCTTTTAGGAAGGAGATGAGGGGGAATTTCTTTAGTCACAGGGCGGTGAATCTGTGGAATTCTTTGCCACAGAAGACTGTGGAGGCCAAGTCAGTGGTCTTATTTAAGGCAGAGGGATAGATTATTGATTAGTACGGGCGTCAGGGGTTATGGGGAGAAGGCAGGAGAATGGGGTTAGGAGGGAGAGATAGATCAGCCATGATTGAATGGCGGAGTAGACGATGGGTCGAATGGCCTAATTCTGCTCCTATCACTTAAGATCGTATGATCTTCGACAATCACAAGAAACCTAACAACCTCCAGGGAAGAACAGCCCATTTTATTGGGGTCCGAACAACCAAGCGGAGGCTTGGCGATCGTTTCGCCGAACACCTCCGGTCGGTCCGCAATAACCAACCTGAACTCCCGGTGGCTCAGCACTTCAACTCCCCCTCCCATTCCGTATCTGACCTCTCTGTCCTGGGTCTCCTCCATGGCCACAGCGAGCAACACCGTAAATTGGAGGAAATGCACCTCATATTCCGCTTGGGCAGTCTACATCCTGGTGGCCTGAACGTTGAATTCTCCCAATTCTGCTAGCCCTGGCTGTCCCCTCCCCTTCATCAGCCATCTGGTTGTCTCCTCCCCTCCCCCAGCCCTCGGGCTCCTCCTCCGCCTTTTCCTTTTTTCCTTTCTTCTCCCCACCCCCTATCAGTCTGGACTGTCTTATGCTGAGAGAATGGAGCAGCTGGGCTTGTACACTCTGGAGTTTAGAAGGATGAAAGGGAATCTTATTGAAACATATAAGATTGTTAAGGGTTTGGACACGCTAGAGGCAGGAAACATGTTCCCGATGTTGGGGGAGTCCAGAACCAGGGGCCACAGTTTAAGAATAAGGGGTAAGCCATTTAGAACGGAGACGAGGAAACACTTTTTCTCACAGAGAGTGGTGAGTCTGTGGAATTCTCTGCCTCAGAGGGCTGTGGAGGCAGGTTCTCTGGATGCTTTCAAGAGAGAGCTAGATAGGGCTCTTAAAGATAGTGGAGTCAGGGGATATGGGGAGAAGGCAGGAACGGGGTACTGATTGGGGATGATCAGCCATGATCACATTGAATGGCGGTGCTGGCTCAAAGGGCCGAATGGCCTACTCCTGCACCTATTGTCTATTGTCTTTGAATTGTGGGAGGAAACCGAAGATCTCGGAGAAAACCCACGCAGGTCACGGGGAGAACGTACAAACGCTGAACAAACAGCACCTGTAGTTGTGATCTAACACGGGTCTCTGGCGCTGTAAGGCAGCAACTCTACCACTGCGCCACCATGCCCGCCATGATTGCAATATGCATCATCTACAAAATGCAGGGCAATTATTCGCCTAGGTTACATTGACAGCATCTCCAAAACCCTTAACCTCTCTCACCAGGTGATACACAGACAACATGTGGAAGGAAGATGACCACTTGCAGTTACCCTCCAGGCCACGTATGCTCCTGGTCTGGAAATATAGAAACAAGGATCTGCAGATGCTGGTTTCCAAAAGAAGACATCTAGTGCTGGGGTAACTCAGCGGATTAGGCAACATCTCTGGAACTCGAAACGTCGCCTATTCCTTCTCTCCATAGATGCTGCCTCACCCACTGAGTTCCTCCAGCATTTTTGTCTACCTTCGATTTCTCCAGCATCTGCACTTCTTTCGTAAACCTCTCTGGAGATCATGATTAAGTGATGTTTCGGTTTGGGAACCTTCTTTAGCCTGACCCGAAACGTCACCTATGCATATTCTCCAGAGATGCTGCCTGACCCGCTGAGTTACTCCAGCACTCTGTGAAACGTCACCTATCCATATTCTCCAGAGATGCTGCCTGACCCGCTGAGTTACTCCAGCACTCTGTGAAACGTCACCTATCCATATTCTCCAGAGATGTTGCCTGACCCGCTGAGTTACTCCAGCACTCTGTGAAACGTCACCTATCCATATTCTCCAGAGATGTTGCCTGACCCGCTGAGTTACTCCAGCACTCTGTGAAACGTCACCTATCCATATTCTCCAGAGATGTTGCCTGACCCGCTGAGTTACTCTTGCACTCAGAAACGTCACCTATCCATATTCTCCAGAGATGCTGCCTGTCCCCCTGAGTTACTCCAGCGTTTTGTGTCTATCTTCGGTATAAGCCAGCATCTGCAGTTCCTTCCTACACATGGTTAAAACGATCTTTGAATGAAGTGAGGAAGTGTGATGAGTCTAGATTTCTTTTCTGAAGATGAATGATTCAAAACCTTGCTGTATGAGCCAGATGCCATTTTTATGTAATCTTTGAAAGATGCTGTTTTAAACTGGAATCAACGTAATCATCCTTGCTAGTTAATGTAAACACAGCAGATGCTGCCTAGAGTGACATACTCGGTTTATTGCCTGTTTCGTGTGAAACAATTTCCTTCATTTTGAATGTTATTCTATGTCTGCGGAGGTGTGTAATTCTTATAGAATTAGATTTGTCTTTAATTCAATTATTTCCGGGAAAATTACCTCCAGAAGCAACAGGACTTGTCTCTAAACTGAGTATTCTCTATTGTACCGAGTATATAATATTGTATCGCAGTGATATTGATATTCACAGGGAGGAGAGGTCTAACACTATGAACTGCAATTACCTATCATCTTATTAAGAGACCATCTGACATAATCTTGCTGTAAAAGATTGTGGATATTTCACTTGATGTTAATTGCAACATAGAAATGATTCATAAACTAGTTAAATATATTTATCTGAAATTCCTGTCTTCATCATAATAAAGTTGCTAACTTATTACCTAGATTACAGTTTACATATAAAATAATGGGTTCATAGTTGCAGGAAGGATGTGCAGGCTTTTGGGTGTCAGGGGTTATGGGGAGAAGGCAGGAGAACGGGGTTAGGAGGGAGAGATAGATCAGCCATGATTGAATGGCGGAGTAGACTTGATGGGCCGAATAGCCTGATTCTGTTCCTATCACTTATGAACTTTGGAGAGAGTGCAGAGGAGATTTACTAAGAGATGGACTAACTTAATGAGTCAGGCAGCATCTGTGGAGGGAATGGACTGATGACGTTTTGTATCGAGACCCTTCTTCAGACTCAGAATGCTGCCTGCATTACAGGGCATTGGCTGTGAGAAGAGATTGGGTAGACTTTGGTTGTTTTCTCTAGAGCGCTGGAGGTTGAGCAAAGACTTAATAGTAAGATTCTGAGAGGCAGAGATAAGGTAGATAGTCAGAAGCTTGTTCCCAGGGTGCAAATGTTAAAGGTTAAAGAGCATAGGTTGAAGGTCAGAAGGAAAACATTGAAAGGAGATGAGCGGGGCAAGTATTTTACACAGAAAGTGATGGGGAGTGGAACATGCCAAACAGAGTCAGTCACTCTAAGCTGTGTTTCATCTGCGGTCACTCGAAACGAGTATGACAGTCCTCTCATGGAGGACGCTGTGCGTGACTTTGTTTAACGTGGGGAGACTGGTGCACAGACAGCCACCCCACGGTCCTTGACAGATCTAGGTCAGGATCCAGTGGCATGGAGTCCAAGACGACCGGAGACCCTTTTCTGCTGCAGCCTTCATCCGCCTTCCCAGCCGTCGTGACGCTCCACTAAGGTCAGCCATCGTCCTCCGCCTGTTCCACCGTCGAGGTCTTGGTTGGATCGCTCTTTGTCAGAGACCTCCCCCTCGACCTTACCGCCATGGGTGGCCCTACCAGGAGCATAGCTCCAGACGGCATCGCTCTCAGGATCTCAGGTCCACACAAGCTTCTCCACCACGACAAGGTGACTATCCACGGAGAAGCCGTGTTTACATTGACGAGCAAGGATGATGACGTTAATTCCAGTTTATAACACTATCTTGCAGCATGTTTCAGGTTGGGGTGGTAGAGGCAGATATGATAGTAGAGTTTAAGAGGCTTTTAGATAGGCATGTGATTATGTGGCGAAAGAAGCGATATGGATCACAGATGAAATTAGTTTATCTTGACATCATGTTTGGCACAGACACTGCGGAGAAAGGTGCTTGTTACTATGCTGTAGCATTCTATATTCTGTGGTCTCACAGCAATAGCAAGACACCAAGACTCACTGACCCACCAGCATGGTCACTGGGTCAGTATTATGAACCTATGTCCTTTCTCTCAGAATGCTTGGAATTCCCAAAGAAATGCTCAGCCTTGTCAATTTGTTAGCTACGTTGAACCAGCCAGAATAAAAAAATTAATATTACTGGCATTACAGTATTTGGATTTTTGTCCTGACACACTATGAATTTTGACTTCCTTCCTCAGACATTGCTGAGGGAAGTTTCTTTTTCGATATGCATTTTTAAAATCTCGCCAATTTAGTTTAGTTTGGTTTAGAGATACAGCGCGAAAACAGGCCCTTCGGCCCATCGAGCCCGCGCCAACTAGCTATCCCTGCACATTAACACTATCCGACACACTCTCAGGACAATTTTACATTGATACCAATCCACTTTACCTACATATCTGTACGTCTTTGGAGTGTGGGAGGAAACAGAAGATCTCGGAGAAAACTCACGCAGGTCACGGGGAGAAGGTACAAACTCCGCACAGACAGCACCCGTAGCCGGGATCGAACCCGGGCCTCCGGCGCTGCAAGTGCTGTAAGGCAGCAACTCTACCGCTGCGCCACCGTGCCGCCCTTTTTAAGTCAGCTTTCTATGTCTGTGTCATTTCCGTTTACTCTGTTAATAAGGGAGGATGGTTTACACAAAGTTATAGCAAATATGGCAGAAGATGAGGGCTGAAGATGACAATTATAGTTGGAGTCATCTAAGCATGTCCTCCAGCATCTATGGAGAACATGGGCCCGACCCGAAACGTCACCTATCCATGTTCTCCAGAGATGCTGCCTGACCCGTTGAGTTACTCCAGCACTTTGTGTCTTTTATCTGAAAATGTCTTCCTGCCTCCCGTAAGTAAAATGAAGAAACATGAAAACCTGCAACAGAAATAGAAAGAAAAATACAGTGGAGGCCAAGCCTGCCAAACCAATCTATGTGTGTGGAGAAAACTCTACAAGGAGCAGATGGATGCACACAAAAAATGATTCTTCCAAAGGTCTACCTTCTTCCTTTCTCAACAAAAACTATTTTTTTCAGATGAAGTTCAGTGGATGAAGTTGAATGGAAAAAATGAAAATGAAAAATTAAAGTGAATATTTCAATACAATTGCGCTTCTGGTTTCGTGACTTCTGTTGTCTTTGAGGGTCGGGCATAAAAATCGTAGAAAAGTTCTGCACAGGATCAGGCCCTTTGGCCCACAATGTCAGTGCCAAACATATCGCCAAGTTGGACTCATCTCATCTGTCTGCATGCGAGTCATATCCCTCCATTCCCTGCATATCTAGGTGCCCATTTACAAGCCTCTTATCATATCTGCCTCTTGCACCACCCCATGTTCAAGCCACACTCCAGACCAGTTCACTCATCTCTTTCAAACTTTGTCCCCACTTATGTTAAAGCTGTGCCCTCTGGTTTTTGGAGTATCGTGGGCCCCATTCCTGAGGAGGGATGTGCGTTCTCGTAAACGGAGAATGTTGACGAGAACGATCCCAGGGATGATTGGGTTCAGGTATGATGAGCGTTTGACGGCATTCACTGGAGGTATAGACGGATGAGGAGGGACCTCGTTGAAACTTACTGAACAGTGAAAGGCCTGGATAGAGTGGATGTGGCAGGATGTTTCCAGTAGTGGGAGAGTCTAGGACCAGCGGCCATAGCTGCAGAATAAAAGGACGTTCCTTTAGAAAAGAGATGAAGAGGAATTTTTTTGGACAGTGGGTGGTGAATCTGTGGAATTTATTGCCACAGTCAGCTGTGGTGGCCATGTCATTGGGTATTTTTAAAGAGAAGATTGACAGATAGTTGATTGGTAACGATGTCAAAGTTTATGGGGAGAAGGTTGGAGAATGGGGTTGAGAGGAAAAGAATAGATCAGCCATGATTGAATGGCAGAGTAGGCTCGATGGGCCGAATGGCCTAATTCAGCTCCTATGAACATGAACTTATGCTGAAGGTGTGATCTCAAGCAGTGACCCCCCTGTGTCATTTCTGAGTGGGTTATTAGATATAGTCCATTGCTTAGAATACTTGAATACAAATATATTCAAGAGAGAGTTAGATAGAGCTCTTAGGGCCAACGGAATCAAGGGATATGGGGAGAAAGCAGGAACGGGGACACTGATTTTGGATGATCAGCCATGATCATATTGAATGGCGGTGCTGGCTTGAAGGGCTGAATGGCCTACTCCAGTACCTATTTTCTATGTTTCTATGTTTCGATGATTACACGGCAACATGGAGGACTTACTCGAAGAACTGCTGACTGGCGGAGTCTGTGATGTTGCTGGGCAGTATGACTATCTGTGCAGCTTTCCGGATGGTTCCAGGTGTTGTTACAGCTGTGCCAAGGCAGAGGGTCCTGGAAGGAGTTGATGAGATAATAGAGGGCCCAACTTATGATGAGGTTGTAGTAGGTGCACATTATAAAGGAAATGGCCACTGTGGCCACACCAACACCTGGAAGAGAAGAGATAGAAGATCTAATGCTGTTCTTCAATAAGAGCATATTATTCATAAATTACGCTCTTATAGCATAAAAGAGGCCACCACTGCTGACTGTGGACCTTATAGCATATAAGAACATACATTATGGATCAACGAACGTCATACCACCGAGTCCGGGCCAACCAGCGATCCCCGCACATTAACACAATCCGACACACACTAGGGACAATTTACACATACACCAAGCCAATTAACCTACAAACCCTGTACGTCTTGGAGTGTGGGAGGAAAACTGAAGATCTCGGAGAAAACCCACGCGGTCACGGGGAGAACGTACACAAACTCCGTACAGACAGCACCCGTAGTCGGGATCGAACTCGGGTCTCCGGCGCTGCAAGCGCTGTAAAGCAGCAACTCTACCGCTGCGCCACCGTGCTGCCCGCTAGAACTTGTTACTTGTGAGAATAAAGCATTCATTCATTTATTCATTCATTCATTCATTCATTCATGTGTACAAACAACAGGCACCTCGGATCACACAAGTCCCTTGAAGAGTATAAGGGATGTAGGCGTACACTTGAGAAGCACGGTGGTGGGATACGCAGCGAGTTTCTCGAGGAAGCAGCAAAGACAGGTACAATTACAACTTTCGAAAGAATTTGGAGATGTTAATGGATAAGAACGATTTTAAGAGATGTGGGACAAATGCTGGGAAATGGGATTTGCACAGGAAGGCACCTTAGTCGGTATGGACACGTTGGGCTGAAGGGCCTGTTTCCATGATACATATCTCCATGATTCGACTACTGGCTTACTAAATCAACTTGGTTAGATTCACTATCCTTAGGTTCTGATTTCATTGTCTCAACAGCTGAAGTATTCCTGTTGTTAGGGCGACACGGTGGCGCAGTGGTAGAGTTGCTGCCTTACAGCGCCAGAGACCCGGGTTCAATCCTGACTACGGGTGCTGTCTGTACGGAGTTTGTACAATAGACAATAGGTGCAGGAATAGGCCATACGGCCCTTCGAGCCAGCAACGCCATTCAATGTGTTCAAGGCTGATCATCCCCAAATCAGTACCCCGTTCCTGACTTCTCCCCATATCCCCTGGCTCCGCAATCTTTAAGAGCCCTATCTAGCTCTCTCTTGAAAATATCCAGAGAACCGGCCTCCTCCGCCCTCTGAGGCAGAGAATTCCATGTTCTCCCCGTGATCGTGTGAGGTTTCTCTGGTGCTCCGGTTTCCTCCCACACTCCAAAGACGTGCAGGTTTGTAGGTTAATTGGCTTCCATAAAGTGTGTAGGATAGTGCTAGTGTAAGGGTTGACTTCTGGTTGGAGTGAACTTATAGGGCCGAAGGGCCTGTTTTGCAGCTGTATCTCTAAAGTCTAAAGTTTGTACCCTGTTGCAGTCTGAGATAGTTTTTTTATTTCTCTTTATGTAAGTGTGCCACTTCCAAGGCTGACTGATGGCCAGCAGGTGAATCTATTGCACTGACCTTTGAGGAGCGGGCAGATCATGGCTAAAGCTTTAACTGGCCCAGACCTAAAGTACTGTCCGATTGCGATTTCCATGTAGAGAAGTGGGATTCCCAGCACCACAAGCATCACGAAGAAGGGGATTGAGAAACGCTCCTGAAAGAAAAGAAATATCGTGAGATTAAAATTAATGTAATTGTAACAAATGCCCATGATTTAGTCTAGTTTGGAGATACGGCTCGGAAACAGGCCCTTCGCCCCCCCCCCCCCCCCCCCCCCCCGCCCCCGAGTCCGCGTCGACCAGCAATCCCCATCCACTGGCACTACCCTACATACACTATGGGCAATTTGCAATGATACCAATCCAATTAACCCACAAACCTGTACGTCTTTGGAGTGTGGGAGGAAACCGGAACACCCGGTGAAAACCCACGCAGGTCACGGGGAGAGCGTACAAACTCTGTGCAGACAGCACCCGTAGCCAGGATCGAACCCGGTCTCGGGCGCTGTAAGGTAGCAACTCTACCGCTGCGCCAACGTACCGCCCTTGGTCTACTGAAGTGGATTGAGGTATTGCTGTCCTTGGATTTCTGTCCTGGCACCCTATGCATTTTGACTTCCTTCCACAGACATTTCTGAGGCATGTTTCCTTTTAGATATTCATTAAAAAAAATCTCATCAGCTTTCTAAGTCTGTCGTCATTTCCGTTTAGTCTGTTAATAAGGGGGGGGGGGGATGGTTGACACAAAGTTATAGCAAATATGGTAGTGCGCTGAAGTTGATAGTTGGAGTCTGAAGAAGGATCCCGACGCAAAATGTCATCTAACATGTCCTCCTGCACCTATGGAGAACATGGGTCTGACCCGAAATGGACCCGTCACCTATCCATGTTCTCCAGAGAAGCTGCCTGACCCGTTGAGTTACTCCAGCACTTTGAGTCTTTTTCTGAAAATGTCTCCCATAAGTAAATGAAGAAGACTTTTCTTCACTAGGTTCTAGCCATACACAAGTATAACACGTGTACAACAGGTAATGCAAGAAAAACCCCACCAGAGTGCAGAATATAGTTTCACAGCATTGTAGCATGAAACGCCCAGAGATAAAGTCCAATGTCAGTGATGAGGTATGTTGGAAAAAATTGGGACAACATCCTATCTTTTGGAAGGACCATTCATTCAATAGTAACAGACCCGTTGGCTCACAGTCTACGCCGACTACATTGATCATCCATTCACACTAGTTCTATGCTATCCCACTTTCGCGTCCACTCCAGTCCACCCTGGGGACAATGTACAGAGGCCAATTAACCTACAAACCCGCACGTTATTTGGGATGTGGGAGGAAACTGGAGCACCGGGGAAACCCATGAGATCACAGGAGAGCGTGCAAACTCCACTCAGACAGTCGCCGAGGTCAGGAATTGAACCTGGGTCTCTGGCGTAGTGAGGCAGCAGCTCTGACAGCTGCACCACTGTGTCGCACTTAAACAGCGGGGAAGAAGCTGCTCCTGAACCTGGTGGTACAAATGCTTGATATTATGAAGGGTGATGAACTCAATTCATTAAAGAGCAACATTACTCTATGTGACTGAAGTCAGAGCGGTGGCGTGACTCAAGAGTTCAAGCGTGAACAGACAGAGTAGGAAAAAATGCAAATCCATGCTTAATTTATTAGTGCTTCAGTGAGGACTAGTTAATTTGGATGAAATATTAAATCCTTATCAGAAGTTCACATGTACCATGCTCTGAGAATATTCTGCGTGTCGTGCTGGGGGCTAGTCAATTTTACAATCCTTCCCCGACACTCATTAGTGGGTTACAATATCTCCTCCCATTTATTTCTGCTGGCACTTTCAACACTCGCACCATCCCCTATTTAATCTATCCATGGTCACAGACGATTTAGCTCGGAATTGAAAAGGATTGATGGTTGAGCTAAAGTTTCACTTAAAACTTAAGTGTTGTAGCTATCAGTTGAGGCAATAGCGCGGCACAGGTGAGACAGTTGAAAGCTCATTTTATATCCCTCCCGATTTTCAATCCTTGGAAGCCACGGAAATAAAAATGTAGAAATGATTGATCTATTAACTCCATCAAACAAGGTGAAAATGACCTCCTTACAACTCACCGATGCCTCCATTACTCCTAGGTACTTAAAAGGAAGGATATATGAATGGAAAGGAAGGAACTACTGACGCTGGTTTGCACTGAAGGTAGACACACAATGCTGGAGTAATAGCCCTGTCACACGGTGCGAGTTCATTCCAAGAGCTCTCCCGAGTTTAAAAAAAATCAAACTCGTGGTAAGCACGGAGAATGAACGTAGCCGGTACGTCGGAGCTCGGGGACGTCTCTTAGCGCTAACGGCAGGTACTCGGGAAGACTCGCTAACGGCAGGTAAGCACGGGTAGACTCGTGAAGATTTTTCAACATGATGAAAAATGTCCACGAGAGCCATTACCGTAAATCTCCGAGTTCGAATCAGGGCAAACTCGGGAGAACTCTTGGAATGAACTCGTACCGTGGGGACAGGGGTTTAACTCAGTGGGACAGGCAGCATCTCTGGAGAGAAGGAATGGATGACGTTTCGAGTCGAGACCCTAAACGCCACCCATTCCTTCTATCCTGTCCCGCTGAGTTACTCCAGCATTTGTGTCTATCTTCAATGCATGAATGTATGTGTGAACATATGAACTAGGAGCAGGAGTTTTCTGATCAGCCTATTGAGCTTCCCCACCACGTAATAAGATCATGGTTGACCTGATTGTAACCACTACTCCGCATCCCTATTTATCCAGATTAGCCTTTTGCCCCCTTGCTCATTAACCATCTGCCTATCTCTGCCGTACATACTCAAAGATTCTGCCGCCATCGTCCTTTGAGGAAGAGGGTTCCAAAAGATTACGACTATCTGAAAGAAATAAAACCTTTGCCTCATCTGCGTCTTAAAAGAGCAACCCTTTAAAAAAAAAATAAGTGGAGACCAGTTTGAGATTCTTCTACATGAAGAAACATCTACTTCACACCCCCATAATCGAATGCCTAAATGTAGAAACAAGGAACTGCAGATGTTAGTTTACCAAATAACATGACACAAAGTACTGGAGCAACTCGATGGGTTAGGAAGCATCCATTGGGAACATGGATAGGTGATCTTTCAGGTAAGGGCCCTTCTTCATTCTGACTTCATTCAGTCCTAAAGAAAGGTCACGAACTAAAATATCACCAATCCATGTTCTCCAGGGACATTGCCTAACCTGCTGAGTTAAGCCCCTGTCCCACTTACGTGTCCTTGGCATGCTAATTATGCGACCTGGTGGTCGCTTTGAGGCGCGACGGTCCCGCGAAGGTCGCGGGCGATTTCATGCGCCCCCCACAGCCGTCTGGAGCGCGTGACGTCATTTGAAGATGGACACACAATGCAGGAGTAACTCAGCGGGACCGGCAGCATCTCTGGAGAGAAGGAATGGGTGATGTTTCGGGTCGAGACTCTTCTTCAGTCTGAAAGAAGGGTCTTGACCCGCAACGTCACCCATTCCTTCTCACCAGAGATGCTGCCAGTCCCGCTGAGTTACTCCAGCATTTTGTGTCTATCTTCAATTTTCTTGGCCCCGCTCTGGGAGTAGAAGTGGGGGAGGATCCGGACGCAACGGCCGTGAGCCCCAGGCCGAGTTCGGCGATCGTTTGCCTGCTTCTGCTGCTGTTGGAGGTGAGACGTTGCGTCCCGCCAGGGTCTTGGGCCTGTCCCACTTTGGCCGTCAGTTACGCTTTCGTTCGCTACAAAAAATTTCGGAGACCCGCGCGATGTCGCGCACAACTACATACCCCTCCGCGCTTCTCAGTGGGACCGGCCCCGCGCGGCCATACGATGCCCTTGCGCCTCAACGCGACTACGAGGTCGCGTAATTTGCGTGCCAAGAACACGTAAGTGGGACAGGCCCTTTACTCAGTACTGTGTTACGCTGAGTTACTGTGGAATTCTTTGCCACAGAAGGCTGTGGAGGCCAAGTCAATGGATATTTTTAAGACAGAGATTGATAGATTCTTCGGGATTAGTGCGGGTGTCAGGGGTTATGATGGGGAGAAGGCAGGAGAATGGGATTGAGAGGGAAAAGATAAATCAGCCATGATTGAATGGCGGAGTAGACTTAATGGTCCCAATTCTGCTCCTATAACCTATCAACATATGAACTCCAGCCCTTGCCTCGTGGTGCCTCGTGGTCTTATATGTTTCAATCACTATTCATTCTCTTACTCATCTAAATATTTGTATTGCAACTATGGGCCATTGATGAACAGAAAACCTTGTACTAACAACATTGTTATGATATATCCAATTCCAAATTAATCGTTATAATTATAACCACGTTGACTGGACAACTCATATAATGAAAACTCTTTCACTGTGGGCATGCAATTCCTATTCTCATGTGTTTAATATTGCATGTTCCTGCTTGAGTAAGTGCATATATTTGTTGACAATGAATGCAAGAAAATATGCTTCATATCATCTGGAGCTTTATTTTCTGTGTATAGTCTATAACGCATGTATGAACATTGCAATCATTTTATATTGTAAGAATATTCCATTGAAATATCTCATTGTAATACCTCATTGGAGAGCATCAGACTATCTTTGATTGGACCTTACTGGCTTTATCTTGCACTAGATGTTATTCACAATATTCCCTTCATCGTGTATCTGTACACTGTGGTTGGCTCGTGTGTAATCGTGTAAACACAGAAACATAGGAAATAGGTGCAGGAGTAGGCCATTCGGCCCTTCGAGCCAGCACCACCGTTCAATATGATCATGGCTGATCATCCAAAATCAGTACCCCGTTCCTGCTTTCTCCCCATATCCCTTGATTCCGTTAGCCCTGAGAGCTATATCTAACTCTCTCTTGAAAACATCCAGTGAATCGGCCTCCACTGCCTTCTGTGGCAGAGAATTCCACAGATTCACAACTCTGTGGGTGAAAAGTCACAGAATGTAAGCATGCAGGTGCAGCAGGCAGTGAAGAAAGCCTTCATAGCAAGAGGAGTTGAGTACAGGAGCAAAGAGGTCCTTCTGCAGTTGTGCAGGGCCCTGGTGAGACCACACCTGGAGAATTGTGTGCAGTTTTGGTCTCTAAATTTGACGGCCAAGTGGGACAGGCCCTTAAGTCAGCGGGACAGGCAGCATCTCTGAAAAGTAGGAATGGATGACATTTTGGTTTGAAGCAGTCTGAAGAAGGGTCTCGACCTGAAACGTCACCAATTCCTTCTCTCCAGAGATGCTGCCTGCCCCGCTGAGTTACTCCAGCATTTTGTGCCTACCTCTATCTTTAGCTGTGTTGCACAGTGGGTGTTGCCAGCTGATGGTGCCTTAAAACTCTGGAGAATAACGTGGAGAGTGGTTCCAGTCGGCCACTGGTGTCTGATAAATGTTGTCAGTTTTCCAAATGTGTCAGTGCATGAAATAGCTTTCAATGAGCTATTTGTGATAGCAATGAAGATAATCTATTCCCTCTCATTGTTTTCCTTCAAGCTATTCCCAACCATCGGGGAATAATAATCAAATGCTTGAGAACCCCGTCTATTAAAGCATATAACAGTTACTGATCCCAGACCCACGAATCAATCCAATGAACCGGTGAAAC
This sequence comes from Malacoraja senta, assembly GCA_038087875.1. Taxonomy (NCBI): domain Eukaryota; kingdom Metazoa; phylum Chordata; class Chondrichthyes; order Rajiformes; family Rajidae; genus Malacoraja; species Malacoraja senta. The sequence goes on along the minus strand of CM075982.1, from coordinate 5,826,792 downwards.
CTCCAAGAAATGATTGAATGTATATCTATCCGCAGATTTTTTTTTTGGAGTGGAATAATAATTTTACAGTTCGAAGTGATTGTGCTACTTTCTGGTTGTCAACTGTTCTTTATCATTCAGTTCCCACGCTGTGCTCACATCACAATCATTATTACCTCACCGCAGACGTCGATGGCAATGAAGGGCACGCACTGTTCAGGCTGTCAATATCCACACCAACCTGAACCATTGGCAAATAAACAAAAGCAATACTGTCGCAACAAATTCCCGCAAGCTGTTCAGAAAATCAGCGGATACGAACGAGATGACAGGGGAAAAAAATAATTTGTAAATTGGTTAGACTTTTCTCCAGTTTAGTTTAGGGTGAAGGACACACAATGTTTACCACACCTTCCCAAATTTCACCTGAACGTGTGAAAAGTGGCAGCCAAATCGGTTGTTCCCATCACATCTCTTGTATCTAGATGTAAAGGAGCAGACCCTTGGAGGCTACCAAGCCAAGCTCAGAGTTCAGAGATACAGCGCGGAAACAGGCCCTTTGGCCCACCGGGTCCGCACCGACCCCAGCGATCCCCGCACATTAGTACTATCCAACACACAGTCGGGACAATTTACATCTATACATTTATACCAGGCCAATTAACCTACAAACCTTGTACGTCTTTGGCGTGTGGGAGGAAACTGAAGATCTTGGAGAAAACCCACGCAGGTCACGGGGAGAGCGTACAAATTCCTTAGAGACAAGCACTCATAGTCAGGATCGAACCCGGGTCTCTGGCGCTGTGAGGCAGTAGTTCTACCGCTACGCCACCGTGCCGCCCTTTAAATATATTGCTTTATATTTTATTGCAATCTTTCCTTTATATTTATCATTCCACATGTATTATTTGAACGTTCTACAGTGTGACAACTTTCCACATACTGTTGTGTGATATAATATTTCTCTTTCGATCAATAGCAATTTTCTGCACGCTCTTTCTGGATCTATAAATTGGGAGGGAGTTGTTGACACCGAACATTATTGAGTGATCTGTGGTTTCTAATGATTAGCGAGTTTCAGTTGTAAGTCGGATGTTATATCGATTTGTTTGTCAAGGAAGGTGTTACTCATAGCAGGTCACAGGTTCCATGCACCAGAGGTAGTACGCAAACCATAAGACCACAAGACATAGGAGCAGAATTAGGCCATTCAGCCCATCGAGTCTGCTCCGCCATTCAATCATGGCCGATCTATGTGTAGGGAAGAACTGCAGATGCTGGTTTAAATCGAAGATAGGCACAAAATGTTGGAGGAACTCAGCGGGACAGGCAGCATCTCTGGAGAGAAGGAATGGGTGATGTTTCGGGTCTGAAGAAGGGTCTCGACCCATAACGTCGCCCATTCCTTCTCTCCAGAGATGCTGCCTGTCCCGCTGAGTTACTCCAGCATTTGGTGTCTCTGGCTGATCTATTAGTCCCTCTCAACCACATTCTCCTGCCTTGTCCCCATAAACAGACCCAATGACTTGGCCTCCACAACTGTCTCTGGCAACGAATTCACCACATCCTCCCGTTGGTTCAACTGTCAAGCTTTCCCACCATCTAATGCTTCGAACACTTACTACCCACTTACTTTTCTAACCTCTAATGGACACAGGCCGTATCTCTCGATTTTTCCCTCATTTGCCAATCTGCCCATTCCAGGTATTTGGTGAGTGAACCTTCTCGGAACTTGTTCCAAGTATCAATAATTGGTATGGATTTCCTTAAATCTGGACTCCCTAATCGAGATTGATTTCCTTAAACCCGAACGCCAGTCGTCGCCACTGATGTCGTCCCATGAATCGCTCACAACGAAAGCATAATCTCCCTTCTTTTGCATTCTGTCCACCTAGCCAAAGGCAATAACATTCCGTTAGCGGCACGGTGGCGCAGCGGTAGAGTTGCTGCTTTACAGCGCCAGAGACCCAGGTTCAATCCTGACAACGGATGCTGTTTGCACAGACTTTGTGTATTCTCCCTGTGACCGCGTGGGTTCTCTCCAGGCGCTCCAGTTTCCACCCACACTCCAAAGACGGACAGGTTTGTAGCTAAATTGGCTTTGGTAAGTTGTAAAATTGTCGCTAGTGTGTAGGATAGTGTTAGTGTGCAGGGCGATTGCTGGTCGGCACAGACTCGGTGGGTCGTAGGGCCTGTTTCCACAGCATATCTCTAAAGGGTAAAGGATAATAAAGCTTTCTGAATTACTTACTGCATCCTTCTCTCTCTGACGAGGGTTCAGCACCATCCTCTCTCGCTGCTCCCCCTCTGTGATTCCTCTATTCTTCATTTTCCTAGATCTCCATACCCTTTGCCCTGTTTTCACACCTTCACACTGCCTTACCAATCTATCTATCTCCCTCCCCCCCTGACGTCAGTCCGAAGAAGGGGAGGGGGTCTGGGCTAAGTTACAAAATGTTAAATCCTCATTAACATCACTTTCAGTGGAATGGTTGGAGGTCACGCTGCAGTCATCCATAGAATAACCAAGATAGACACAAAATGCTGGAGTAACTCAGCGGGACAGGCAGCATCTCTGGAGAGAAGGAATGGGTGACGTTTCAGACTCAAAACGTCACCCATTCCTTCTCTCCGGAGATGCTGAGTTCAGCATTTTGTTTCCATCTTCGATTTAAATTAGCATCTGCAGTTCCTTCCCACACAATCCAGAAACGCATGCAGCATATCCTCCCTTTCCCACACCGACCCTCGACGGCAGAGCAAGGAGAGGTTGCAGGCAATTCTCAGCAGGCCAGGTGACATTACCGATTATTGTCAAAACACATACACTGAGAGCACAATGATGGCCATTGTAAATTAGCCCCAGTCTTCCCAAACTCACTCTAAAGAAGGGTCCGAGCTGCACGAGTCTATGACTCTTGCGATCCGGTGTGAACCAAATAGGCCGAAAGGCCTCAGTTTAGTTTATTGTCACGTGCACCGAGGTACATTGAAAAGTTTTTGTTGCGTGCTAACCAGTCAGCGGAAAGACAATACATGATTACAATCGAGCCGTTACAGTATGCAGGTACATGATAAGGGAATACCGTTAGGTCAAGGTAAAGCCAGCTAAGTCCGATCAAGGATAGTCCGAGGGTCACCAAAGAGGTAGATAGTAGTTCAGCGCTGCTCTCTGGTTGCCTCCTTTTGTATTATAATGAAATACATTTTAAAATCCTCGACACAGTCTATTAACACCATGGAGGGCAACATGCAGATTGACTGCTGGTTTAGGTAGAAGCAAAGAACTGCAGATGCTGGATTATACCAAGGATAGACACAAAGTGCTGGAATAACTCAGCGGGTGAGGCAGCATCTCTCAGGAGAAAAAGGATGGGTGATATTTCAGAACGGTACCCTTCTTCAGACTACCGTTCTTTAGATTTCTTCGGACAGCAGTCTGTAAAAGGGATCCAACGTGCTGCCGCCTCACAGTGCCAGAGGCCCAGGTTCGACCCTGACTACAGGTGCTGTTTACATGGAGTTTGTACGTCCTCCCTGTGGGTGTTCTCCGGGTGCTTCGGTTTCCTCCCACGTTCCAAAGATGTGCAGTGTTTGCAGGTTTATTGGCTTCATTAAATTGTCTCCAGTGTGTAAGATGCCAAAATGGGAGAACATAGAACTAGTGTACAGGCGTGGACAAGGGTAGGCCGAAGCAGGGCCTGTTTCCGAGTAGTGTATCTGAACTCCAAACTCAATGCTCCTGTTGATGCCAATTATCTTGATGCTTCAAATCAAGATCACTGCTTCATGCAACAAGACCAAAAATTGGAAGCAGAAATCGCCAGGCTTCTGAGAGAGAAAATAATTGAGCCTGCTAAGTACCCCCACTCAGAGAGCAGCCATCCTGGCAGAGTTAAAGTATAATGGATTACAAAACGACTCTTAATTAACTCATCCCCGGAGCAGTGTTTCAAACCTAGAGAAGAAAATCATGAGAGGAATAGATTGGGTAGATGCACAGAGTCTCTTGGCCAGAGTAGGGGAGCCGAGAACCAGAGGAGATAGGTTTAAGGTGAGGGGGAGGAAAGATATAATAGGAACATGAGGGGCAGCTTTTACGCACAAAGGGAGGTGGGTGTATGGAACGAGCTGTCATAGGAGGTGCTTGACATTTGGACAGGTACATGAATAGGACAGGTTGAGAGGGATATGGGCCAAATGCTGGCAGATGGGACGTGCAGATGCAACATATTAATCGATGTGGGCATGTTGGGCAGAAGGGCCTGTATCGATCTATGGCTCGTCGATTCTATGAGGAATTGTACTTTTGACTGGAGGGCAGGAGTTTGCTAGGTTGGATATGAGTCGGAAGTCGGACCGACCGATAGTGTTGGATGATCACTGCAAGAAGTTTCTGACCGCCACCACACATAAGGGTTTGCTCACATGTAACAGACGGCCCTACACAATCTCTCTGTCGCTAAGGGTGTCAGGGGCTATGGGGAGAAGACAGGAGAATGGGGTTGAGATGGAAAGATAGATCGGCCTTGATTGAATGGTGGAGTAGACTTGATGGACCAAATGGCCTAATTCTGCTCCTAGAATTCATGAACTTATTAGTTGGCGAACTATATGAACCCATTTGAAGAAAGAATGGGGTGAAGGGTGGTGTACTAGGATCCTCATGAACTATGAACTGCTATTATGTAGTGAGTCATGGAAGTTGATACAGGGCATTTCCAGCATTGCTGACCAGGATGTGTTCCTGGTTGTGGCTGCTCGCTCTCCGGCAGAGATGGAAGTAATGGTACTTCCTTATCGGATTAAGTGCTGGGGGCTAGGATGCTCAAGGAAGACAAGGATGCTCAAGGAAGACAAGGATGCTCAAGGAAGACAAGGATGCTCATGGATGCTCAAGGATGCACAAGAGAAGATTGGAGTTTGAGTTTAGTTTATGGTCGCGTGTACCGAGGTACAGTGAAAGTCTTTTGTAACGTGCCAACCGGACAGCGGAAAGACAATACATGATTACAATCGAGCCATCTGCAGTGTATAGATACATGATGAAGGGAATAACGTGAATGATGCATAGTGTAAGGTGGTGCCAGTCTGAAGAAGGGTCTCGACCCAAAACATCACCTGTTCCTTTTCTCCAGGACTTTACTGGCTTTATCTTGCACTAGATGTTATTCACAATATTCCCTTCATCGTGTGTCTGTACACTGTGGATGGCTTGATTGTAATCATGTAAACACAGAAACATAGAAAATAGGTGCAGGAGTGGGCCATTCGGCCCTTCGAGCCAGCACCACCGTTCAATATGTCTGACCAGCTGAGTTACTCCAGCTTTTTGTGTCTATCTACAAAGTCCATTTACAGATAGTCCAAGGGTCCCCAATGAGGTGGCCTTTACCGTTGCACCGTCCCTATTAGTGTTTACAACTGTGTCGAATGTCCATGTATTCCAGCAACTCCTTGGCTAATTCAGCACTTGCTGCAAATGGATCAGTGCTGGACCTCCTGTTAGGAAATGAGACAGGGCAGGTGGCGGAGGTAAGCGTTGGGGAGCACTTCGGGTCCAGTGATCACAATACCATTAGTTTCAATATAATTATGGAGAGGGTCAGAACTGGACCTAGGGTTGAGATTTTTGTTTGGAGAAAGGCTAACTTTGAGGAGATGCGAAAGGATTTAAAAGGAGTGAATTGGGACATGTTGTTTTATGGGAAGGATGTAGAAGAAAAATGGAGGACATTTAAGGGTGAAATTTTAAGAGTACAGAATCTTTATGTCCCTGTTCGGTTGAAAGGAAATAGTAAAAAATGGAAAGAGCCATGGTTTTCAAGGGAAATTGGACACTTGGTTCGGAAAAAGAGAGAGATCTACAATAATTATAGGCAGCATGGAGTAAATGAGGTGCTTGAGGAGTATAAAGAATGTAAAAAGAATATTAAGAAAGAAATTAGAAAAGCTAAAAGAAGATATGAGGTTGCTTTGGCAAGTAAGGTGAAAGTAAATCCAAAGGGTTTCTACAGCTATATTAATAGCAAAAGGATAACAAGGAATAAAATTGGTCCATTAGAGAGTCAGAGTGGACAGCTATCTGCAGAGCCAAAAGAGATGGGGGAGATATTGAACAATTTCTTTTCTTCGGTATTCATGAAGGAGAAGGATATGGAATTATGTGAGGTAAGGGAAACAAGCAGAGTAGCAATGGAAACTGTGAGATTCAAAGAAGAGGAGGTGCGGACACTTTTGAAAAATATGAAAAAGGATAAGTCTCCAGGTCCTGACAGGATATTCCCATGGACATTGAGGGAAGTTAGTGTAGAAATAGCAGGGGCTATGACAGAAATATTCCAAATGTCATTAGAAACGGGAATAGTGCCGGAGGATTGGCGTACTGCGCATGTTGTTCCGTTGTTTAAAAAGGGTTCGAAGAGTAAACCTAGCAATTATAGACCTGTTAGTTTGACGTCAGTGGTGGGCAAATTAATGGAAAGGATACTTAAAGATAATATATATAAGCATCTGGATAAGCAGGGTCTGATTAGGAACAGTCAACATGGATTTGTGCCTGGAAGGTCATGCTTGACTAATCTTCTTGAATTTTTCGAAGAGGTTACTAGGGAAATTGATGAGGGTAAAGCAGTGGATGTTGTCTCTATGGACTTCAGTAAGGCCTTTGACAAGGTTCCTCATGGAAGGTTGGTTAAGAAGATTCAATTGTTGGGTATTAATGGTGGAGTAGCAAGATGGATTCAACAGTGGCTGAATGGGAGATACCAGAGAGTAATGGTGGATGGCTGTTTGTCAGGTTGGAGGCCGGTGACTAGTGGGGTGCCTCAGGGGTCTGTGTTGGGTCCACTGTTGTTTGTCATGTACATCAATGATCTGGATGATGGTGTGGAAAATTGGATTAGTAAGTATGCAGATGATACTAAGATAGGTGGTGTTGTGGATAATGAAGTAGATTTTCAAAGTCTACAGAGAGATTTAGGCCATTTGGAAGAGTGGGCTGAAAGATGGCAGATGGAGTTTAACGCTGACAAATGTGAGGTGCTACATCTCGGCAGGACAAATCAAAATAGGACGTACACGGTAAATGGTAGCGAATTGAGGAATGCAGTTGAACAGAGGGATCTAGGAATAACTGTGCATAGTTCTCTGAAGGTGGAATCTCATGTAGATAGGGTGGTAAAGAAAGCTTTTGGTGTGCTGGCCTTTATAAATCAGAGCATTGAATATAGAAGTTGGGATGTAATGTTAAAATTGTACAAGGCATTGGTGAGGCCAATTCTGGAGTATGGAGTACAATTTTGGTCGCCTAATTATAGGAAGGATGTCAACAAAATAGAGAGAGTACAGAGGAGATTTACTAGAATGTTGCCTGGGTTTCAGCAACTAAGTTACAGAGAAAGGTTGAACAAGTTAGGTCTTTATTCTTTGGAGCGCAGAAGGTTAAGAGGGGACTTGATAGAGGTCTTTAAAATTGTGAGCGGGTTAGACAGAGTGGACGTGGATAATCTTTTCCCATTGAGAGTAGGGAAGATTCAAACAAGGGGACATGACTTGAGAATTAAGGGACAGAAGTTTAGGGGGAACATTAGGGGAAACTTCTTTACTCAGAGAGTGGTAGCTGTGTGGAATGAGCTTCCAGTGGAAGTGGTGGAGGCAGGTTCGATGTTATCCTTTAAAAATAGATTGGATGGGTATATGGACGGGAAAGGAATGGAGGGTTATGGTCTGAGTGCAGGTAGATGGGACTAGGGGGAATTATTTATTTTTAATTAAAAAAAATAAAAAAATAAAAATGTTCGGCACGGACTTGAAGGGCCGAGATGGCCTGTTTCCGTGCTGTTATGGTTATATGGTTATATGGTTATATGATCTGAGGGGGAAACGTGTTTGTACATTCCAACACTTGCTCCCGTGCCTGTCCACTTCTCTGCAGTGTTAATCCTGCCTTGTGATGCCAAACCACATGGATTTACCAGGCAGCTGTGTTGTCCCACAGCCAGGGTATGACAGTATGGAAAATGATCCTTGGCTGTATGTAGAGGGCTTAGCCAGCACGCCTAGAGAGCGACGGCAGCAAGTCTAGAGAGCGACGGCTCCACAAGCACATTTACTGACAGTGTTTTACCATTTATACAGCTCACAAAACCCTTGATTTCAACTGTTCCAAGAAGAAAATCCAGCATCTCATGTGGATTCTGCACAGATTCTAAACGGGTTTTGACCTTTGCAAAGTAGAAAGTGCGATGGCAAAGCAGATGCTCTCTGAATATCTCTCCCTCTCTCTCTCCATCTCTCTCTCTCTCTCTCTCCCTCTCTCTATCTCTCTCCCTCTCTCTCTCCCTCATAGCAATATATATTGGGCGAGTCTAAGACCAGAGGCCACAGCCTCCGAAAAAAATGATGCACCTTTAGAAAGGAGATGAGAAGGAATTTCTTTAGTCAGAGGGTGGTGAATCTGTGGAATTATTTGCCACAGAAGGCTGTGGAGGCAAAGACAGTGGATATTTTTTCGGTAGACATTGACAGATTCTTGATTAGTACGGATGTCAGGGGTTATGGGTTGAAGAAAGGAGAATGGGGTGGAGAGGGAAAGAGATAGATTAGGCATAATTTAATGACGGAGTAGGCTTGATGGGCCGAATGACCTCATTCTGCTTCAAGAACTTATGAACTCCAAAGCATCAGAGGGGCTTATATCTAGTTATACTATTTTGGTTTATCTAATTTAGTTTAGTTTAGTTTAGTTTATTATCGTCACGTGTACTGAGGTACAGTGAAAAGCTTTTTGTTGCGTGCTATCCAGTCAAAGAAAAGACTGTACATGATTATAATCAAGCCGTCCACTGTGAGCAGATAAAGGATAAAAGGAACATAGTTAGTGTAAGAAATGCTGCTGTTGATATAAAGATTTAAAAGAGTGGAGCAATTGTAATGTACAAAAGCAGATCTTCTTGTTGGACCAGCACGCAAAGGGTCATCCAGTGACATTTCTATAAGGAGTTAATTTGTGGACGTACACACAGCAGGCCTCAAATTTAAAAATATATATATATATATACTCCAACCTCTATTTTATTTGAAATGTTCAAAATCATCAAAGCAAAGAAACCAGGAGCAAGGCTGTCGCTTCTGTCCTTCAATCCTGCACGGGCACTTCATGTAATCATGGTTGATCACCAAATTCAATCCCCATTCTAGCTTCCTCCCCACATCCCTTGATCCTTCCCACCCTAAACAGAATGTGAAATGAGGTCTGCAACAAGGTGGATTGGAAGATCAGGAACTCATCCTTACCCCATGAGAGGTGCGTTCGAGGGTCCGGTAACAGTGGGGAAGAAGCTTTTCTTGAATCAGGTGGTGCGTGCTCTCAAACGTTTGTATCTGCTGCCCGACGGCATCGCGGAGAAGAGGGAACGGCAGGGGTATGCGTGGTCCTTGATTATGTTAGCTGGTATTCTGAGGCAGCATCAAGTATTGATGGAATCAATGGGAGGTGAGGGTTAAGTATTGATGGAATCAATGGGAGGTGGGTGGCAGGGGAGGGTAGATTACTTGATGGAGTGGGCTGTGCTCACGAATCTCTGCAATTTCTTGCAGCCTTAGGCGGAGCAGTTGCCTTACCAAGCTGTGATGCATGCAAAATAGACTCAGAGTGCTGGGTTAACTCAGCGGGTCATAGAAACATAGAAAATAGGTGCAGGAGGAGGCCTTTTGGCCCTTCGAGCCAGCACCGCCATTCATTGTGATCATGGCTGATCGTCCCCAATCAATAACCCATGCCTGCCTTCTCCCCACTAGCCCCCAGAGCTCTATCTAACTCTCTCTTAAATTCATCCGTGATTTGGCCTCCACTGCCCTCTGTGGCAGGGAATTCCACAAATTCATCAACTCTCTGGGTGAAAAAGTTTTTTCTCACCTCGGTCTTAAATGGCCTCCCCTTTATTCTAAGACTGTGGCCCCTGGTTCTGGACTCGCCCAACCTTGGGAACATTTTTCCTGCATCTAGCTTGTCCAGTCCTTTTATAATTTTATATGTTTCTATAAGATCCCCCCCCCCATCCTTCTAGACTCCAGTGAATACAAGCCTAGTCTTTTCAATCTTTCCTCATATGACAGTCCCGCCATCCCAGGGATCAATCTCGTGAACCTACGCTGCACTGCCTCAATCGCAAGGATGACGCGAGACTCTTGCCGTCTCCAGCCCCCGGCTCTTTACAGGCAGGCAGCATCTCTGGAGAACATGGTGACCGGTCGGGACCTTTCTCCAGCATTTCATGTTATTGGTCGTAGCAGAATTTGGCTGCATAGTCGTGAGCATACAGTAGTCGTGCGGGGCCGAGAATACAGCTTGTTGAGAAGTATCATGGTGGGTGATTTGTCGTCTATTCTTGCTGATTGTGGGCAACGGGTCAGGAAGTCAGGGATCCAATGTAGAGGGGGGGAGGCTGAATCTTAATAATACAATGATACAATTTATTTGTTGTCATTTGAACCTCATTGAGGTTCAAACGAAATTTGGTTTCTGCAGTCATACAAACAAGTAGAAGAACCAAGACACAACACAATTTACACAAACATCCATCACAGCGAATCTCCTCCTCGCTGTGATGGAAGGCAAAGTCTTATCTCTCCCCTGCACTCCCCATTCTCCTCCCGATGTCAAAGTCAAAGCCCCCGGCGGGCGATGGTAAATAAGTCCCGCGGCCATTAAAGCCGCGCCGGGCGATGTAAGGCCCCGCTCCGGGTCTTGATGTTGGAGCCTCCGGCGGGCGCTAGCAAGTCCCGCGGCCATTAAAGCCGCGCCGGGCGATGTAAGGCCCCGCTCCGGGTCTTGATGTTGGAGCCTCCGGCGGGCGCTAGCAAGTCCCACAGCCATTAAAGCCGCGCCGGGCGATGTAAGGCCCCGCTCCAGGTCATCTTCAACCCCGCAACTCAGGCGGGAGAAGTCGCCGTTGAGGAAACTCCGAAAAGCGGTCTCCCACCAGGGACCTGAGAGCTCCCGATGTTACCATCCACCGGGCCGGCGGCTGAAGCCTCCGAATCTCCGGGGTCGGGCCGCAGCAGCGCGCCACCACAGATCCTCCCGTTCCGAACTCGGCCAGCTCCAGGATGGTGAGTAGTCCGCAGGCTCCGCGACTGGAGCCCCAGGTCGTTCCGGTTGGAGGCCGCTCCACGGTGCTAGGCCCCAACGACAACGGAGACCCGACAGAGAAAAGGTCGGGTCCCCCGTACAGGGAAAAGATTAAAAAAGTTTCCCCCTCCCCCCGCCCCCCACGCACATACCCAGTTAAAAAATACAAAACACTACAACTACACTCAAACGAGACAAAAAATAAAAAAAGACAGACAGACTGCAGAGGCCGCTGCGACGTGAGTCGTGCCGCCTACCCAGAAGATGGTGGTTTGGAGATGAGTTTGGTCAGGATCCGAGTGATGAAGGCAGAGCTATAGTCAATCAATGAGAAGGTAGACACAAAATGCTGGAGAAACTCAGCGGGACAGGTAGCATCTCTGGAGAGAAGGAATGGGTGACGTTTCGGGTCGAGACCATCTTCAGACTGATGTCAATAAATAAGAGTCTGACATAGGTGTCCTTGCCATCCAGGCGTTCCAGAAATGAGTCGGGCTCCCGCCTGTTGCTGCGGTATGCAATGCTGTGGAACTCTTTGCCACAGAAGGCTGTATTCGCCGTCAATGGATACTTTGAAGGCTGAGATAGATAGATTCTTGATTACTATGGGTACCAGGCATTATGGGGAGAAGGCAGGAGAATGGGGTTATGAGGGAAAAATACATCAGCGAGGATTGCATGGCAGTGTAGAAGTGATGGGCCAAATGGCCTAATTCTGCTCCAAGATCTTGCAGACTTATGGAGTCAGGCTGGAATCCTCAATGGGAGAATTAGACAGTTGGAAGGACATCCTCTTGTCTTTGATCCTTGCTTTCTCTAATTTACTGACAAGGTTCTGTATAGACATTCCCAAGAGAAGGTGAAGAAAGGACTTGACCCGAAACGTCACCTATTCCAGAGGTTTCTCCAGGGATGCTGCCTGACCCGCTGATGGGCCGAATGGCCCAATTCTTCACCTATCATTTATTAACTTATGTAGGTGAACTGTGGCGGATCACGTCTGCCTGGGAGGCTGGAGTTCATGTACGCCCTGACCGATCTCTTGAAGCACTCCTTAGATTCTGGAGTAGTTCCTGAGGATTGGAGGGTAGCTAATGTAACCCCCCTTTTTAAAAAGGGAGGGAGAGAGAGAAAACGGGGAATTACAGACCAGTTAGTCTAACATCGGTAGTGGGGAAACTGCTAGAGTCAGTTATTAAAGATGGGATAGCAGCACATTTGGAAAGTGGTGAAATCATTGGACAAAGTCAGCATGGATTTACGAAAGGTAAATCATGTCTGACGAATCTTATAGAATTTTTCGAGGATGTAACTAGTAGCGTGGATAGGGGAGAACCAGTGGATGTGTTGTATCTGGACCTTCAGAAGGCTTTCGACAAGGTCCCACATAAGAGATTAGTATACAAACTTAAAGCACATGGTATTGGGGGTTCAGTATTGAAGTGGATAGAGAACTGGCTGGCAAACAGGAAGCAAAGAGTAGGAGTAAACGGGTCCTTTTCACAATGGCAGGCAGTGACTAGTGGGGTACCGCAAGGCTCAGTGCTGGGACCCCAGCTATTTACAATATATATTAATGATTTGGACGAGGGAATTGAATGCAACATCTCCAAGTTTGCGGATGACACGAAGCTGGGGGGCAGTGTTAGCTGTGAGGAGGATGCTAGGAGGCTGCAAAGTGACTTGGATAGGCTGGGTGAGTGGGCAAATGTTTGGCAGATGCAGTATAAATATGGATAAATGTGAGGTTATCCACTTTGGTGGCAAAAACAGGAAAGTAGACTATTATCTAAATGGTGGCCGATTAGGAAAAGGGGAGATGCAACGAGACCTGGGTGTCATGGTACACCAGTCATTGAAAGTAGGCATGCAGGTGCAGCAGGCAGTGAAGAAAGCGAATGGTATGTTAGCATTCATAGCAAAAGGATTTGAGTATAGGAGCAGGGAGGTTCTACTGCAGTTGTACAGGGTCTTGGTGAGACCACACCTGGAGTATTGCGTACAGTTTTGGTCTCCAAATCTGAGGAAAGACATTCTTGCCATAGAGGGAGTACAGAGAGTGGTGAATCTCTGGAACTCTCTGCCACAGAAGGTAGTTGAGGCCAGTTCATTGGCTATATTTAAGAGGGAGTTAGATGTGGCCCTTGTGGCTAAAGGGATCAGGGGGTATGGAGAGAAAGCAGGTACAGGATACTGAGTTGGATGATCAGCCATGATCATATCGAATGGCGGTGCAGGCTCGAAGGGCCGAATGGCCTTCACCTGCACCTATTTTCTATGTTTCTATGTTTCTATGATGGTGGATGTCAGGGCTAGGGTTGCCAACTGTCCCGTATGAGCCGGGACATCCCGTATATTGGGCTAAATTGGTTTGTCCCATACGGGACCGTCCATGTCCCGCATTTGACTGCTACTACTCGGGTCGAGGGGACTGTCGGGTCGGAGCACCACGTCCGGCCCCGCCTCACCCGTCCCGACGTAGTGCACCCCATGGAGTGCAGCAGCAGCAGCACCTTGCCCGTGGCCCCGTCGGTCGGCAGCCCGGCCAGCTGTCCGACCTTCGGACCTTCGCTTACCGCCGACACCACCACCCCTCCTCATGGCCGATCATCGGTTCACGAGTTGGATGGGGTGCTGGACTTTGCGCGTGACGTCGCGAGGGCCAAAACACCTCAGCTGGCCCGCCGGCTGGGCTTTGTGTGCCTTCCAGCAACCGGGCCAACTCAGGCAGTGAAGAAAGCCAATGGCATGTTGGCGTTTATAACAAGAGGAATCGAATATAGGAGAAAAGAGGTCCTTCTGCAGTTGTACAGAGCCCTAGTGAGACCACACCTGGAGTATTGTGTGCAATTTTGGTCCCCTAATTTGAGGAAGGACATTCTTGCTATTGAGGGAGTGCAGCGCAGGTTTACAAGGGTAATTCTCGGGATGGCGGGACTGTCATATGCTGAGAGAATGGAGCAGCTGGGCTTGTACACTCTGGAGTTTAGAAGGATGAGAGGGAATCTCATTGAAACATATAAGATTGTTAAGGGTTTGGACACGCTAGAGGCAGGAAACATGTTCCCGATGTTGTGGGAGTCCAGAACCAGGGGCCACAGTTTAAGAATAAGGAGTAAGCCATTTAGACTGGAGACGAGGAAACACTTTTTCTCACAGAGAGTGGTGAGTCTGTGGAATTCTCTACCTCAGAGGGCGGTGGAGGCAGGTTCTCTGGATGCTTTCAAGAGAGAGCTAGATAGGGCTCTTAAAAATAGCGGAGTCAGGGGATATGGGGAGAAGGCAGGAACGGGGTACTGATTGGGGATGATCAGCCATGATCATATTGAATGGCGGTGCTGGCTCGAAGTGCCGAATGGCCTACTCCTGCACCTATTGTCTATTGTCTATTGTCTATTGTCTATCATTCACCCAGCCACGGCCAAGTCGGTCAACGAATTGCCGTCGGGAATTTGTCCGGTATTTTCACCTTTTGTTCTTTATGTGGGAGTGAGAAAGTTGGCAACCCGAGTCAGGGCTACTGAATGGAAGCTATAAAGGCACACTACCTTGTTTTTCTTTGGCACAGGGATGATGGATAGTGGTCTTCTTCAAATTTAAGATGGCATCTAGTTGTATCTCTAAAGTCTAAAGTACAGTTCTAATAAACAACAAACACATGAAATGCCTTGGGCTGTTTTTGCAACATTAAAATGTGAGTTATAGATACAAGCTGGAGTGATATTGCTTAATTAATTTTCACCTCACCCAGAAAGGAAAATCATCAAATCCTGTGATTTCCAAATTTGTTCTATTAGGCTAAAGTAGCAATTTCAAGGTAACATGCTGTATTTTATGTCATTTGGTATGCTTGAGGTGATCAGAATGAGTTTCTTTGTTGGCATTATACTCTCCTTCAAGCCACTATGCAGACAGGGACATGTTATAAAGTGCGCACTCTGCTGAGCAAGAATTAAAACGCCTTGGCTAATGGTGGGTGGAGAGATGTCAACAAGGAAACAGGAGATGGTAAATATTTGACTAGGTTAAATAACTTGTATTCTGGTACATTTGTTTCCGTCAGGGTACATCAGAATTTAAGAGGTGCCAAGTAGGGTTCATGAAGTTCCCAGAGGCATGCTCTGCAGTGATGCCAGTGATGTCAGAGTAGAAAGTTGGACAGGGACAAAAGTCCGGAACTGATAAATTCCATGTGTTTTGGGTTAATTTTCAACCTCGTTGGCCTGATACAGAAGAGCACTGTCGTTTTCCAAAGCGCTTGACTCTGATCCACTTTCCCAGGTTGTAAGGTGGAAACAAGGAACTGCAGAACGTTGATTAATACGCAAAAACGACACACAGGTCGGGCAGCATCTCTGGAGAACATGGATAGTTCAGTTTAGTTTAGTTTAGAGAGACAGCACGGAAACAGATCCTTCAGCCCACCGAGACCGCGCCGAACAGCCTGATCACCCCGTACACTAGCACTATCCTACACACACTAGGGACAATTTACAATTGACAGAAGCCAATTAACCAACAAACCTGTACGTCTTTGGAGTGTGGGAGGAAACTGGAGCTCCTGGAGAAAACCCACGCTGTCATGGGGAGAACGTACAAACTCCGTACAGACAGCACCCGTAGGCAGGAACGGTGGCTTTTTGGGCCGGGACCCTTCTTCTGATTCCTTTTTTCTCCTCTCGTGTCCTTCCTAAGTTATATACTATGTGTCATTTTTCCTGTGTCGAGCTCACCGCGTCTCCAAAATTAACCAGGCTGACATGGTGGCGCAGCCATAGAGTTGCTGCCTTGCAGCGCTTTCAGCTCCAGAGACCCGGGTTCGATCCTGACTACGGGCGCTGTCTGTGCGGAGTTTGTACGTTCCACGCATGACTTTTCGCCGGGTGCTCTGGTTTCCTCCCACATCCCAAAGACGTGCAGGTTTGTACGTTAATTGGATTCTGTAGATTGTCCCTAGTGTGTGGGATAGTACTAGTGTACGGGTGATCGCGGGTCGGCACGGACTCGGTGGGCCGAAGGGCCTGTTTGCACGCTGCATCTCTAACAACGAAGACTAAAAACTAACGATAGCACGGGGCATAAGTCACTTAAATAATGGGAAATGTACTGTGGATTTTAACGTTATTTTCTAAATGATCTACCTCGGAATTGCAACTTCTAATGAGTCACATCCTCCAACAATAAACAAAAAAGAAAATGTTATTGTGATAAAGGTTGTTCTCATGTTGCCTTTTGAATTTCCTGAGTTGCTGCATGTTGTAAATCAGCTGAGTTCATTGATGAGTGATGGTGACTCAAGGCTACGACGGGAAGTAAAGAGAAATTGTGCGCCAGGCAGAGAGATAGAAACATAGAAACATAGAAATTAGGTGCAGGAGTAGGCCATTCGGCCCTTCGAGCCTGCACCGCCATTCAATATGATCATGGCTGATCATCCAACTCAGTATCCCGTACCTGCCTTCTCTCCATACCCCCTGACCCCTTTAGCCACAAGGGCCACATCTAACTCCCTCTTAAATATAGCCAATGAACTGGCCTCGACTACCCTCTGTGGCAGAGAGTTCCAGAGATTCACCACTCTCTGTGTGAAAAAAGTTCTTCTCATCTCGGTTTTAAAGGATTTCCCCCTTATCCTTAAGCTGTGACCCCTTGTCCTGGACTTCCCCAACATCGGGAGCAATCTTCCTGCATCTAGCCTGTCCAGCCCCTTAAGAATTTTGTAAGATCCCCTCTCAATCTCCTAAATTCTAGAGAGTATAAACCAAGTCTATCCAGTCTTTCTTCATAAGACAGTCCTGACATCCCAGGAATCAGTCTGGTGAACCTAGTGCAAGTGACATTTCTGTGGCGGCCATTTGCATAGGGGTGCCAGAGACTCGGGTTTGATCCCGCCCGGGTGCTGTCCGTACAGAGTTTGTACCTTCTCCCCGTGACCGTGTGGGTTTTCTCAGAGATCTTCGGTTTCCTCCCACACTCCAAAGACGTACAAGTTCAATGTAAATTGTCCATACTGTGTGTGTAGGATAGTGTTACTGTGTGGGGATTGCTGGTCGGTGCGGACTCGGTGGGCCGAAGGACCTGTTTCTGCGCTGTATCTTTAAACTCTAAACACTCTGCTATAGGAGTTCCTATTGCTCATGGTCTGGCCACAACTTGCTGAAAGTATAATTTAAGTTCATAAATGTATTCCCAGATGAATTGAAGTAATACATAAAGATTGCAAGCGAAGGATGTAAACAACTTGAGTAGACTCCTCATTTATCACTCACTCAAATGTCTCTTCTGTCAAAGGCATTTGGCTGCAACAAATATTTCACTTCCATACCATCTTCCAAACCCATTTACTCCCCAAAAAAGCAGTCATACCACAACACTGTGAAAAATAAAACTCAGAAATCGTGCATGAGGTAGATTGGCCTGCAAAGTACAAACACAGGATTTCCCTGGATCCATTGGGTAGGACAAGTTTGGGAGGGATATGGGCCAAAAGCAGGCAGGTGGGACTAGTGTAGATGGGACGCTGTTGGTCGGTGTGGGCAAGTTGGGCCGAAGGGCCTGTTTCCACGCTGAATGACTCTATGACTCTGACAGTGTGATCTTCTCTGATGTTTCTAAGTTCATAACTTCTAGGAGCAAAAATTAGGCCATTCGGCCCATCAAGTCTACACTGCCATTCAATCATGGCTGATCTATCTTTCCCTCTCAACCCCATTCTCCTGCCTTCTTCGCGTAACCCCTGACATCCTTGCTAATGGAGAAAGTAGCCATTCCTAAACCAACCAATGAGAATTATCGAGTGGAACAAATGTTTTGAAGCAGTTATCTATTCAACAATGTTCTGCGATCTTGCTCCAAACACGCGCATGGCGAGAAAGACAAATACAGGGGAATAGAATAAATCAACAGAGTGCGGCGGCTGCTAAATAAACTGGACCTTTCACCTTTTGTCAGAAAAGGACATTTAGAGGGAACACAAACAACTCCTTCGCACTGAGCGTAAAACATGTTGAACGCCAGCCATCCATTGGAGTGAGAGGGGACAACAAAAGCAAAGTTCACGTGGCAGCTGTTGTGAGAATCGCAAATGTCAGGTGTAAAAGCGGACGTTGGAACGTATCTGGGATGGGTAGGAAGCAACTGCGGATGCTGGTTTACACCGAAGATAGACACAAAAAGCTGGGGTAACTCAGAGGGTCAGGCAGCATCTCTGGAGAAAAGGAATAGGTGACGTTTCGGGTCAAGACCTTTCTTCAGTTGGGAATGTAGATACAGAACCTTGTCAGAAAATAAGAGAAAGCACGGATGAAAGGCAAGAGGATGTCCTTCCAACTTTCTAATTCTCCCATTGAGGATCCCTGCTTGACTTCATAAGTTCACTTTATAGGAGCAGAATTAGGCCATTCGGCCCGTCAGTTCCACTCCGCCATTTAATCATGGCTGATCTATCTTTCCCTCTCAACTCCATTCTCCTGCCTTCTCCCCATAACTCCCTTTGACACCCTTACTAATCAAGAATCTGTCAATCTCCATCTTAAAAATATCCATCGACTTGGCCTCCACTGCCGTCTGTGGCAATGTATTCCACAGATTCGCCACCTTCTGACTGAAGAAATTCCTCTTCATCTCCTTTCTAAAGGTATGTCCTTTTATTCGGAAGTTATGGCCTCTGGTCCTAGACTCACCCACTAGTGGAAACATCCTCTCCACATTGACTCTATCCAGACCTTACGGTATTCGGTACATTTCAATGAGGTGTCCCTTCGTCCTTCTAAATGCTGGCAAGTAGAGTCCAGTGTCGTCAAACACTCATCATATGTTAACCCAGTCACTCCTGGAATCATTATCGTCAACCTCCTCTGGGCCCTCTCCAATGCCAGCACATCCTTCCTCAGATATGAGGCCCCAAAACTGCTCACAATACTCCAAATATGTTCTGACCAGTATTTTGTCTCTATTACCTTTGCCATCTAGTTATGCTGTACCTTTAGCACTCTTTAAGTAAGGAGATAGTTGCTGACATGGATTTAAATATACTATTTGCTGCTAGAAATTTTGATCTGACCTTCCTGGACTCATTTGAAGGAACTTGAACACCTCTGTGGCATTTTGTATTTGGATTCATAGAGTGACACAGCTTGGAAACTGGCTCTTCAGCCCAACTTTCCCACACCGGTCAACATGTCCCAGCTATACTAGTCCCACCTGCCCGCACTTGGTCCAAACCTGTCCTATCCATGTCTAAATGTTTCTTAAACGTCGGGATAGTCCCTGCCTCAACTACCTCCTCTGGCAGCTCATTGCATGTTTCATGAACTTGGGTGAGAATTCCGCTTTCAGGATCGATAGCCCATCATTCCTTTCACTCTTTGGTACTCCTCACATTAAGAGAGTCACCCTTAATATTGCTCAAGTAACAGGCAGAGAACATGGTGGGAAAAGGGGTAGAGAGCCAAGATTGCAATATAACAGGGAGAGGGAACAATGCAGGATCGGTAGACTCACGATGGAAGGGACCTTTGAGAGCCATTCCCAGGAATACTATCGGGCGGTGACTCCAGCAGGGAGTGGTGAAGATAGACAAGGATAGACTACTAAGAGATAACTAAGGGACAGTCGGGTGAAGTCAAGGGTAGTCAAGTCAAAGACTTGGGAATACAGAAGACGGACACAAAAAGCTGGAGTAACTCAGAGGGACAGGAAGCATCTCTGGGGAGAAGGAATGGGTGACGTTTCAGGTGGAGACCCTTCCTCAGTCTATCTTCGGTTTAAACCAGCATCTGCAGTTCCTTCCTACACTTGGGAACGCGGCTTGGTTTGCAAGAAATGTGATGGGAATCAGGATTGAGAACTGTCGATGGTTTGTTTGTGCGGTTGGCAAAGGGGTGGGGGGACAGGGGTGAAAGAGAGAGGCAGAGACAGAAGCAAACACAACCAAAACACGTTTGATTGTAAATGAAAGTGAGCTGCTTTCCTCGTGATATTTCAGTAGTTTATTCATACAATAGATAGGCTCGCAGCAAAATTGAAATGCTGATATTTTTTGTAATGAATTGCTGAATAAATGCCAATTCCTCATTGAAATAATAACACAACACAATCTCGTAAAATTTACCTTGGCACTGCGCTAAGGAAGAGCCAAAGTCATTGACAAAAGCAGGGCAGTGATCCAACTCATCGTGCTGGTGATACAGTTCACAACAATTCCCTGTTGACAGTCACTGCCTCTTGCCCTGCATCAGTCATTGCTTCAGTGCAGACATGTCTGGCACCACAGACAAAGATCAATTAGTTGAAGGCCAATTTCAATAACCATTTGGGCGGAAAGATATCAATGGACATAACCCCCACAACTCTCTCCCAATCATCCCTTACCTTGGACAGTTCCTCTAATTCTGCAGTGATGATATTTGGTCGCTGCCCAGTAATACAGTATAGTTTGGACACAAAATGCTGGAGTAACTCAGCTTTGATGACAGGCATCATCTCCGGATAGAAGGAATGGGTGATGTTTCTGGTCGGGTCTGAAGAAGGGTCTCGACCCGAAACGTCACCCATTCCTTCTATCCAGAGATGCTGCCTTTCCCGCTGAGTTACTCCAGCATGTTGTGTCTATCTTCGGTTTAAACCACCATCTGCAGTTCCTTCCTATACATACAGTTTAGTTTAGTTTAGCTTAGCTTAGTTTGCGTATAGTTTAGTTTAGTTTATTATTGTCACCTAGAGTATAGACGTTAGGAGGTCATGTTGCAGTTATGTAAGATGTCAGTGAGGCCACATTGTGTTCAGTTCTGGGCACCGTGTTAAAGGAAAGATGTTGTCAAGCTGGAAAGGGTACCGAGAAGATTTAGGAGGATGTTGCCATAACCCCTGACACCCGTATTAATCAAGAATCTATCTATCGCTGCCTTAACAATATCCATTGACTTGGCCTCCACAGCCATCTGTGGCAATGAGTTCCACAGATCACCCTCTGACTAAAGAAATTCCTCCTCCTCTCCTTCCTAATTCTGAGGCTGTGACCTCTGGTCCTAGACTCTCCCACTAGTAAATAACTAACTAACTGCTTCATTTCCGAAATCAGCATTGCTTTCAGTGAAACCTGAATATTGTAACATATCTGGCATGTTTACGATACTAATTAATTGGTGATTTCAAAGTGAAATTGGAAATAAACCTGACAAGAAGGCTTGTGGTAATGTGGGGACAGAGTTGAACTATAGCATGGTATAATCAAAATGTAAATATAACTTCCTGCTTTCTTTAAATGGTTAGTAGTTGCAAAAATCCAACAAGAAGCTTTTCAAAGTGTTTCCTTGTTAATATTGTTCTTTTTTTGAACATCAGTAAAAGATTTCAGGTGAATTTTTCGATTACACCTCCGTTAAATTGCAATTATAATCTCCACAATTGATGTAATACTTAATTATTAATAGCAGCAACTGGGATCAAATCTTCAGGTTGGCTTTTGCTCACCTTGATATATTCTGAAATTGTTAATTATAATATTTAATGTACTTGGCACTTTGGATGGCACGGTGGTGCAGCGGTAGAGTTGCTGCCTCACAGCACCAGAGACCCTGGTTCGATCCTGACTACGGGTGCTTGCCTGTACGGAGTTTGCCTGTACGTATTCCCCGTGACCTGCGCGGGTTTCCTCCGGGATTTCCGGATTCCTCCCACACTCCAAAGACGTACAGGTTTGTAAGTTAATTGACTTCTGTAAGATCGTAATTGTCCCCAGTGTGTGTAGGATGGTGTTGGTGTGCAGGGATCGCTGGTCGGTGTGGACTTTGTGCAGCCTGTTCCAGTGCTGTATTTCTAAACTGAACTAAAGTAAACTGATGGGAAACAGGCCAGTAAGCTATGGATGCTTTAAAAACCTACTAGGACATGAAGTTTTGTTCATTTTATTTCAATTGTTACATTGTCCTAATTTCATTTTTCTGTCTGCTATGATCTAACATCACTGTGTTTAGTTTTGTTTAGTTAAGTTTAGTTTATTGTCACGTGTACCGAGGTACAGTGAAAAGCTTTTGTCACATGCTAGCCAGTCAGCTGAAAGACAATACATGATTACAATCGAGCCATGCAGTGTACAGTGTGTTTACAGTGTATTACAGTACATCTACAGTACAGTGCAAGGGAATTACGTTTAGTGCAAGGTAAAGCCAGCAAAGTCCGATCAAAGTTAGTTTAAGGGTCACCAAAGAGATAGATAGTAGTTCAGGACTGCTCTCTGGTTGTGGTAGGATGATTCAGTTGCCTGATAACAGCTGGGAAGAAACTGCCCCCGAATCTGGAGGTGTGCGTTTTCACACTTCTATACCATTGGCCCGATGGGAGAGGGGAGAAGAGGGAGGGACCAGGGTGCGACTTGCCCTTGATTATGCTGCTGGCCTTGCCAAGGCAGCGTGAGGTATAAATGGAATCAATAGAAGGGAGGTTGGCTTGTGTGATGGTCTGGGCTGCGTATATAATTCGCTGCAATTTCTCGCAGTCTTGGATGGAGCTGTCCCCAATAGAATTAAACGTCAGAGGGAAGGCATCGCGACTCAGCTTCTCCAAGTTGAGTTTAGTTTATTGTCACGTGTACCAAGGTATGGTGAAAAGCATTTTGTTGCGTGCTAACCAGACCAGTCAGCGGAAAGACAATACATGATTACAATCGAGCCATTCCCAGTGTACAGATACATGATAAGGGAATAACGTTTAGTGCAAGGTAAAGCCAGCAAAGTCTGATCAAGGATAGTCCGAGGGTCACCAATGAGGTAGATAGTAGTTCAGCACTGCTCTCTGGTTGTGGTAGGGTGAGTCAGTTGCCTGATAACAGCTGGGAACAAGGTCCATGTTAACAAGATGTTAGAGCTCTGATAGTTGTCAGGGTCAGCTGAAACAGCCAGGGAGGAGACAGGGAAAGGATGCGCAGACTTTGTTCAGCAGTTGAGATCGGCTTCACTGGCTGATTTTTTCATTGCCCTTTACACTGCATATAACGGCAATTACTTTATGAGATAAGGCTGCCCAATCTCTTTCCTCATCCAACAAGTGCCATCTTCAGCAAAACACAAAGCGCTGGAGGAACTCAGCGGGTCAGGCAGCATCTTGGGAAGGAATGGACAGGCAACGTTTCTGGTCAGGACCCTTCTTCAAACTGAGTGGCGTAGGGGGAGAAAGCTAGAAAACAGAGGTGGGGGTGGGACAAAACTCGGCAAGTGATGGATGAACGGGTACCGGTGTAGGGGTTAGATTGGCAGATGGGTGGAGGTTCGAGACTAGATCAGGGGTCGGCAACTTACGGCCCGCGGGCCGGGTCCAGCCCGGAACCCGGAATCAACCGGCCCGCAGCCGTAACACAAAACACACACAACACTTATCCGAGAGAGAGAGAGAGAGAGAGAGAGAGAGAGAGAGAGAGAAGAGAGACACACACACACGCACGCACGCACGCATGCACGCACGCACGCGCACACGCACACACGCGCACACGCACACACGCACACACACACACACACACGCACACACACACACGCACACACACAAACACACACACACACACACACACACACACACACACACACAGCCAATTCCATATCACAACACCTGTCGACTCTCTCTCTCTCTCTCCGTCCCTACCCTCCCACCCCCTCTTCCATCCTCCCGACCACCCGGAGTGAAAGCGCCCTCCCCCCTCCCCCCCCCACCCCACCCTGGTGCCGCGGCACGTGCGAGACTGAAGCGGGCTGAGAGGGGCTTCGGCGAGGAGGTGCTGGTGCGGTTTCCTCGGGAGCCCAGTGGCGGGCGGGCTGGAGGAAAGCGAAGCATCTGCGGGGTCGGTGAGGAATTCCGCTCCGGCCACAGTGTCGCACTTCAGTTGTAGTTTGTCGCGGGGGAGGATTGTCTTATTGTTAAGGGGCTGTCCCACTGCGGGGACCTAATTGGCGAGTTTAGAAGAGTTTGCCCTCGACTCATATTCGCAGCAGGGTCGACACGAGGTCCTAGGAGGTCTTTGTAACTCTCCTTCATGCTCGAGAGTAGTCCCCGCGTACTCAAGGCCTCAGTTAGGTCGAGGCGTTTTTTTTAGCAAGCTGAAAAATGCCCGCGAGTAAAAAAAGGTCGCCATGGAAAAAAATCGATATTTTTTTACTCGTGGGTTTAGTTGAGGTAGGAGGTCGTAGTAGGTCGTAATGCTATCGTAGGTAATCGAAGGCAATCGAAGGTAGTTGAAGGTAAAGCTCGTTGAGAAAAAAAAGGTAAGTAAACCGACCGGTAATGTTAAATGCCCGCTAAACTTTATTAAAAGTTGTCTGGCCTCTTAAAAGTGTCTCCCCCCTTCTCCCCCCCTTCTCCCCCTTTCTCTCCCCTTCTCTCCCCTTCTCCTCCTTTCTCTCCCCTTCTCTCCCCTTCTCTCCCCTTCTCTCCCCTCCTCTCCCCTTCTCCCCCTTCTCTCCCCATATAATCATATAACCATATAACAATTACAGCACGGAAACAGGCCATCTCGGCCCTTCTAGTCCGTGCCGAACACTTACTCTCACCTAGTCCCATCTACCTGCACTCAGACCATAACCCTCCATTCCTTTCCCATCCATATACCTATCCAATTTATTTTTAAATGATAAAAACGAACCTGCCTTCACCACTTCCACTGGAAGCTCATTCCACGCAGCTACCACTCTTTGAGTAAAGAAGTTCCCCCTCATGCTGCCCCTAAACATTTTTCCCCTTCTCTCCTCTTCTCTCCCTTTCTCTCCCCCCCCCCCTCTCTCCCGCGGTCTCTAAAGGACTTACTGTAACTGTGCCAGCCGTCTTTTACCTTCCTGTTCATCGCGGGTGTGAATTTCAGACAGCGCTCCCCCGCTTTCCCTGGCCCCTGCCTTTGCTATGTGTTTGTGTGTGTGTGTGTGTGTGCGGTCGGTCTATCCAGCTCGCGGGGTTTCATCGCTGACGGTCGATCCAGCTCGAGGTTTGTCAGGCGAGTGCCCTCGAGCTTGAAGGTCGAAGACAGTCGCTGAAAAGTTGCGTTAGTGGGACAGGCCCTTTACATTTTTGTCGCGATTTAAAAAAACGATCATTAATTATTTATTAACTATGGCAATATATGTGGCCCGCCATCCGCTCACAGGCATGGGTCCTGGCTCCTATGCAGAACAAGGCTGCCGACCCCTGAGCGAGATCTTTGAATTATCTTTAACCAGAATTGACTGGATCTTGCACTAAACGTCTGCCCTTCATCCTGTATCTGTACACTGTGGACGGCTTGATTGTAATCACGTCTTTTCGCTGACCGGTTGGATGAAAACAAACAGCGTTTCACTGTACCTCGGTACAGGCGGCAATAATAAATTAAACTACACTAAAACAGAGACAAAATGGTGACAAAATAAGGGGAGTTAACTTGTAAAGCTGGAGGGAAGGATGAGGATGGGAAGGGACAGGGGGCAGGAAAAAAGGAGTGAAAACAGTCATCTTGTGTTGGGCAGCAGAGTGGCCCAGTGGTAGTGTTGCTGCCTTACAGCGCTTACAGCGCCAGGGACCCGTGTTCGATCCCGGCTACGGGTGCCGTCTATACGGAGGTTGTACGTTCTCCCAGTGACCACAGGCAATATCTCTGGAGAAAAAGGATGGGCGACGTTTCAGGTCGCGAACCCTTCTTTTGGGTTGGTGCTTGTTTGATTGTTCATGTAATGAGGAATTTTGCCAAATGGCCACGGGGAAACCATCCAACAGGATGTCCTTTCTTCAGAGGGCTTCTTTCCAAGTTACATCAGACATGGGTGTTTCCCAGGTCATTGTTACTTCCTGGTCAACTACACTGCCCTCCGTAATGTTTGAGACAAAGACCCATCATTTATTTATTTGCCTCTGTACTCCACAATTTGAGATTTGTAATAGAAAAAAATCACATGTGGTAAAAGTGCACATTGTCAGATTTTATTAAAGGTCGTTTTTATACATTTTGGTTTCACCATGCAGAAATTACAGCTGTGTTTCTACGTAGTCCCCCCCCCCCCCCCCCCCATTTCAGGGCACCATAATGTTTAGGACACATGGCTTCACAGATGTTTGTAATTGCTCAGGTGTGTTTAATTGCCTCTTTAATGCAGGTATAAGAGAGCTCTCAGCACCTAGTCTTTCCTCCAGTCTTTCCATCATGTCTTTGCATGCAAAGGATATGCAACAAAATACTAAACATGACTATTTTTGTTCACATGACATTGCTGTGTCCCAAACATTATGGTGCCCTGAAATGGGGGGACTATGTACAAACACAGCTGTAATTTCTACATGGTGAAACCCAAATGTGTAAAAATGGCCTTTATTAAAATCTGACAATGTGCACTTTTACCACTTTTACCACATGTGATTTTTTCTATTACAAATCTCAAATTGTGGAGTACAGAGGCATATAAATAAATGATGGGTCTTTGTCCCAAACATTATGGAGGGAATTGTGGATTTGAAATTGTTCCACCCCAGTACATCTGTCTTGCAAGCACCACAGGCTAAACTAAGTCCAGCACTCACAATATCAGGGTACTTCCCGATGCAGCCATTAAACATCATGTTCAGAACTGGCTGGGTTCTGAAACCATCGAAGTGAGCAGGGAACTTAAAGGGTCTGTCCCACTGCAGCGACCTAATCTGCGGGTTTAGACGAGTTTGCCCTCGACACAAACTCGCAGCATGGTCGACACGAGGTCCGATGAGGTCCTATGAGGTTACTGGAACTCTCCTTCATGATGAGGGAAGTTCCCGAATACTCGTGGCCTCAGCTAGGTCACGGAAAATGTTTCAGCATGTTTGAGTTAAATTTGGTCGGCATGGTTCTTTTTGACTCATAGCGCAGTGGAGTGGGGTCGCTCTGTAGTTACAGGCAGTCGAGGGCAGCAGTAGGGAATCTCCTTCGCTGACCGGGCATTTTGATTGGCACATTGGCGTTTTCAGGACCAGGGAAAACCGACCAGTAGATAAAATGCCCGCTAAACGTTATTATACTTCTTAGAAGTGTCTCCACTCCTTCTCCCCCCCTTCTCCCCCACTTCTCTCCCCCTCTCTCCCCCTCTCTCCCCCTCTCTCCCCCTCTCTCCCCTTCTCTCCCCTTCTCTCCCCCCCTCCCTCTCTAAAGGACTTACCGTACACTGTGGCAGCCGTTTACCTTCCTCATCATCGTGGGTGTCATCATCGTGGGTGTGAATTTCAGACAGCGCTCCCCCGCTTGCCCTGGTCCCCGCCTTTGCGATGTGTGTGTGCTGTGTGTGTGTGTGTGTGTGTGTGTGTGTGTGTGTGTGTGTGTGTGTGTGTGTGTGTGTGTGTGTGTGTGTGTGCGTGTGTGTGTGTATGTGTGTGTGTGTGTGTGTGCGTGTGTGTGTGTGTGTGTGTGTGTGTGTGTGTGCGCGGTCGGTCGATCCGGCTCGCGGTTTCAGGCGAGTGCCCTCGAGCTTGAAGGTCGAACGCACTATTCTTAACTGGCGGATTAGGTCGCCACAGTGGGACAGACCCTTTAGGCTCTGAGTGTGGGTTAAGTCTGTACTGTCATCCCAATCCTCATTTTCACTGGTTTACTAATTTAACCTCATTTTAATTTGACACCAATTAGATCAAGAATAAAACAAAATGAATTTGCCTTTATTTAGGTATAGGAAGGAACTGCAGATGCTGGTTTACACCAAAGATAGACACAAAATGCTGGGGTAGCTCAGCGGGACAGGCAGCATTTCTGGAGAGAAGGAATGGGTGATGTTTCGGGTCGAGATCCTTCTTCAGACTGATTCAGTCTGCCCCATTCCGTCTTTCCAGAGATGCTGCCTGTCCCACTGAGTTACTCCAGGTGGGTGGGATGGTGTCCATTATTGCCGATTCTCCGCTATAACCGAGTAGGGGTTAACCCCCTCCCATTGATGACACTGATCAGAATTCTGGAGCCCTGTCACTGAGGGCACAGTGGCGCAGCGGTAGAGTTCCTGCATTACAGCGCCAGAGACCTGGGTTCGATCCCGGCTATGGGTACTGTCTGTACGGAGTTTTTATGTTCTTCCCGTGACCAAGTGGGTTTTCTCCGAGATCTTCACTCCAAAGGCGTGCAAGTTTGTAGGTTAAGTGGCTTGGTATAAATGTAAATTGTCCCTGTTTGTGTGTAGGATAGTGTTAGTGTGCGGGGATCGCTGGTCGGCGCGGACTCGGTGGGCGGAAGGGCCTGTTTCCTCGCTGAATCTCCAAACTCAAACTAAACCTCCCTCACCCCAGGGAGTACAGTGGCCCAAGATGGCCGCCCGGCACCACCTTGTCCCACCCAGCCGGGGATTGGCAATAACCACTGCCCCTGCTGCTCTTTCCCGCAATCAGAGATCGAGAGCAAACAAGATTGAGAGATCTGCGTTGAAGGGTCGGCCGGGTGAGGAAACCCTGTCCCGCTCTGAGTGAGAGTCCCATGACCAGTCGCCCAATCGCCCCATTGAAAGCGCATCGACCTTCAACGTTTACTCCATTTCTCTTTCCAAAGACACTCATCTGCCCAACCTGCTGAGTGTACAAAGATTCTACAACAGCTAGAATTTAATTTTTGAAGCCGCAAGCTAAAAATACTAAAGGCCGTTTGTTGCATTGATTAATAGATTTACATTGAATGTCAATGGATAAAATCGCTTGTCAATTTCAATGCCTTGTCAATATGAATGACCTCTGCAGTGTAACCTGCAGCCTGTGTTCTTAAAGAGACAGTCTGCTATAATCAAAAGTGATCCATATTAACGAGGATTTACTGTATTGATTACGGTTAGTTTTAAAATGCAGTATAAAGGATTAATCACCTTATTTAATTAGTTTACTGCATTTTGCATTCAGTGATGGATGTACCATGAACCTCTATGAATAAATGAATACATCTGCATTGTCACATGAGAATAAATGAATCAAAATAATCGTA
Source organism: Malacoraja senta (assembly GCA_038087875.1). Classification (NCBI taxonomy): domain Eukaryota; kingdom Metazoa; phylum Chordata; class Chondrichthyes; order Rajiformes; family Rajidae; genus Malacoraja; species Malacoraja senta. Next base: position 5,797,756 of record CM075982.1, on the reverse strand, counting down.
CATCGTGGAATAATGAACTCCCCTCAAGGAATTTGTCAGAAGCCATTTGCTCTGTTTTGCAAGCCCAATTTAGTTTAGTTTAGTTTAGCTTAGAGATACAGCGTGGAAACAAGCCCTTCGGCCCACCGAGTCCGGACCGACCAGCGATCCCCACACACTAACACTATCCTGCACACACCAGGGACAATTTGCATTTCTACCTGGCCAATTAACCTACAAACCTGTACGTCTTTGGAGTGTGGGAGGAAACCGGAGCACATGGAGAAAATCCATGCAGGTCACGGGGCGGGGAAGTACAAACTCCGTACAGACAAGCTACTGTAGTCAGCATCGAACCGTGTCTCTGGCGCTGTAAGGCAGTAGCTCTACCGTTATGCCACCATGCCGCTGGATGGGCCAAATGGCCTAATTCAGCCCCTACAATTCATGAACTGATGAAAGCTTTCCAGGTTACAATCAGATGGACAGCAACAACTTCACTTCCTCCTATTCAGGCCCAGAATGCGGGTAAAGGCAGCAACTCTACCGCTGCGCCACCCTGCCGCACAAATTATTTTAGCATTTCCTCGTAGACCAATAGTAAAAAATAAAATTACCTCCTCCACTCCTGTAGCACAGGAAGGGGAATCTCCAGACATTGCCCAATCCCACGGAATAACCGATTCCAGCCAACAAGAATTCGATCTGTCGGGACCAAGTCTGTCTGGGTGGAACCTTCGCATGCCCTTTCACTTTGTCAGCACTTGTTCCTGTGGACTCATATGTAGTTTTCGCCTTCCTCGTCTTCATCTGGACGGAGCCGTCGGTATTCTTCATGCTTACTCTAAAATAACTTTAAAAGCGTGTCGATGCGAGGCGAAACGAAAGCCTGTGAGGACATTTCTACATCAACTCCCCGTCAATCATTACCCGATGTGTCAATCGCATGCTGACAGGCGCAGGTTAAGCATTCCTATTTCGCTCTTGAGCAATCGAACGGATTCATGTTTAATCATTGATCGTGACTTTATTGTTTATCACCTCGGGAGCATCTGATCCATTTGAATTTAAGTGTCTTTTAAAAATGTCATTCCCGGTTCATCAGCGTTCAATAGTTAGCAAGGGACACATGCAAGCAGTGTAAGTTGCAATGACTTTCGTGAGTGGCGAGCGGTTCAAAGCTTTGAATTGAAAAAACGTTAGTGGCAGAGTTTGTAATAGCAAACAATTAGCAATAAGTCTGAAGAAGGGTCTTGACCCAAAACGTCACCTCTCCAGAGATGTTGCCTGTCCTGCTGAGTTACTCCAGCATTTTGTGTCTATCTTTTATAATAACAAAAACTGATTATGAAATCAAAAACTCATGGGCTAATTCAGACACGTGGCATCAGTAAGACCACAGTAGTCTCATTGTCTGTAACTCGTATTCACCAAGACCACAGCTAACAATGTCCTGTCTCCTTTATCATCGTTACTTTTTTGCATATCTTTCATTCACTTGTCCTAATCTCTCGATATTACTGTCTATATCTCTCGTTTCCCTTTCCCCTGACTCTCAGTCTGAAGAAGGGTCTCGACCTGTATTTTTAATTTAGTTTATGTGTAGGAAAGAACTGCAGATGCTGGTTTAAATCAAAGGTAGATTCAAAATGCTGGAGTAACTCAGCGGGACAGGCGGCATCTATGGAGAGAAGGAATGGGTGACATGTGGGGGCGAGACCCTTCTTCAGGCTCAGAATCCAGATTCAGAATTTAGTTTAGTTTAGTTTAGAGATACAGCGCGGAAATTGGCACTTCGGCCCATCGAGTCCGTGCCGACCAGCGATCCCTGTACACTAGCACTATCCTACACACACCAGTGACAATTTACAACTTTACCAAGCCAATTAGCCTAAAAAAAACTGTAGGTCTTTGGAGTGTTTTGTTAACTAGGGTTCAACAATGTCTCAGGAGGAAGACAGCACGTGCACAAGCAAGTCTGAAGAAGGTGCACAAAAATGCTGGAGAAACTCAGCGGGTGCAGCAGCATCTATGGAGCGAAGGAAATAGGCAACGTTTCAGGCTGAAACCCTTCTTTAGACTGATAGGGGGTGGGGAGAAGAAAGGAAAAAAGGCAGAGGAGGAGCCCGATGGCTGGGGGAGGGGAGGAGACAACCAGAGGGCTGATGAAGGGGAGGGGACAGCAAGGGCTAGCAGAATTGGGAGAATTCAATGTTCAAGCCCCCAGGATGTAGACTGCCCAAGCGGAATATGAGGTGCATTTCCTCCAATTTCTGGTGTTGCTCGCTGTGGCCATGGAGGAGACCCAGGACAGAGAGGTCAGATACGGAATGGGAGGGGGAGTTGAAGTGCTGAGCCACCGGGAGGTCAGGTTGGTTATTGCGGACCGACCGGAGGTGTTCGGCGAAACGATCGCCAAGCCTCCGCTTGGTCTCACCGATGTAGATCAGCTGGCATCTAGAGCAGCGGATGCAATAGATGAGGTTGGAGGAGATGCAGGTGAACCTCTGTCGCACCTGGAACGACTGCTTAGGTCCTTGAATGGAGTCGAGCCTATTTCCTTCGCTCCATAGATGCTGCTGCACCCGCTGAGTTTCTCCAGCATTTTTGTGTACCTTCGATTTTCCAGCATCTGCAGTTCCTTCTTTAACACTTGCACAAGCAATCTTCAGGGAACTTCAAATGTTGAATAAACAAACATTTTTAAGCTCTGTTTACGCAGTTAATCAATTACCATTGAATTCCTGATGATGTTTAACGAGTCATCTATTTGCCAACAGTTTATAACCTCAGAAATTCAGGATGAATGATAAAAATAACAATGCCCAGCATGGATATAATCAAGGTAATTCAAATACTGAATCTTATCATTAACATTATTTTTAAAAGCCAGGTCTAAATATTAACTTTTATTTGGATCATTGATAGAACTTCAATGTATTTTTTAGCTTTCACTTTAATGTAATTGACATTACATTAAGAACGAAGTTCTTATTTCTTAGTGTTTTGACATGCTTTTCGATTATATTTTAATAGGCTTTGATATGTTATACTTGTTCGTATAGGAAGGAACTGCAGATGCTAGTTGAAACCGAAGGTAGATGCAAAAAGCTGGAGTAACTCAGCGGGACAGGCAGCGTCTCTGGAGAGAAGGAATGGGTGACATTTAGGGTCGTGACCCTTCAGAAGAAGAAGGATCTGAAGAAGGGTCTCGAACCGACACGTCACCCATCCCTTCTCTCCAGAGATGCTGCCTGTCCCGCTGAGTTACTCCAGCATTTTGTATCTATCCTTGCTTTACTTGTTCAATTGTTTTTGGATCAGACCGAAAGTAGAGGTGGGGGGGGGGGGGGGGGAATAAACTGGAGGTGAGAAAAGACCAGAACAAATTGGGGTCGGCAACAGAAGACCTCAGGATGGGTGGAGCCCACAATGGCCCATTGTTGGTTGGGGAAGGTATGACCTGGATCTGGATGTAGTACGCTGAAAAACTCTAGGTAGAGCATCACTCAGCACTGAACAAGTTTATACTGGACACATTTTTTAAAAACATTTTATCAAGCCAATTAATCAAGCCAATTAACCTACAAACCTGTACGTCTTTGGAGTGCGGCAGGAAACCAAAGAACTTGGAGAAAACCCACGCAGGTCACGGGGAGAACGTACAAACTCCATACAGACAGCACCCGCAGTCGGGATCAAACCCGGGTCTCTGGCGCTGCATTTTGCTGTAGGGCAGCAACTGTACCGCTGTGCCACCAATGACTGCCCTCTGATAACAAGAGGGATGTATAGATGTTCGAGAAGGAACTGCAGATGCTGGAGAATCGAAGGTAGACAAAATTGCTGGAGAAACTCAGCGGGTGCGGCAGCATCCGTGGAGCGAAGGAAATAGGCAACGTTTTGGGCCGAAACCCTTCTTCAGACTGATATATAGATGCGAACAGTGGAACTGGTAGGACGACTAGGGTGGGGGAAGGGGGGGAGAGTAGGGAGGGGAGGGGACACAGGAGTTACTTGAAATGAGAGAAATCAACGTTCATACAACTGGGTTGCAAGCTGCCCAAATGACATATCTCTTTATGACGTGCCTGCAGTGCAGCAGAAATTTGGATACAATAGTAATGAACCACGAGCAGAGTCCCTTTTACTCTTGGTTTCTCCATCTCAATTAAACAGCTTACATTGTCTCCAGAGACACGACCTGACCTGCAGAGATATTCTTTGTGTCCTTTTTGAGCACTTTGTGTCCTTTTTCTTTGCTTACATGCTCTCTTCACCCGACGTTCCAATGAACTCAGGAACTTGTTGGTTGTTCATCTGGGAAGTCATGAGGCGGCTCATCAGTCTTTTTCTAAATCACATCGACCATTCAGCAACATCAATCTCTCTGACATCTGTGACACTAATAGTCTATTCTCACACTCCATTACCTTTTTCTTAACACTTCCTTCCCCGATAGGATGCTTTCCCATATTGTGAATTAAATGGTTTTGGTCTGCAGATGTTTCCACTAGTGGGAGTGTCTAGGACTAGAGGTCGTAGCCTCAGAATTAAAGGACGTTCTTTTCGGAAGGAGATGAGGAGAACTTTATTTAGTCGGAGGGTGGTGAATGTGTGGAATTCTTTGCCACAGAAGGCTGTGGAGGCCTAGTCAGTGGATATTTATAAGGCAGAGATAGATAGATTCTTGATTAGTACAGGTGTCGGGGGGTTATGGGGAGAAGGCAGGAGAATGGGGATTGGAGGGAGAGATAGATGAGCCATGATTGAATGGCAGAGTAGACTTGATGGGCCGAATGGTCTAATTCTATTCATATTCCTAATGACCTTATGGCATATGGGGCAAAGTTTAAAGAAGACGTGGGGGGCAATTTTTTGTACACAGAGGGTGGTGAGTGCCTGGAATGTGCTGCCAGGGGTGGTGGTTCAGGCAGATAAGAAGCTTTTTGATAGGCACATGGATATGCAGGGAAGGGGGGATATGGATTATGAGCTAGTAGATTAGAGATGGTCTTGGCATCATGTTCAGCACAGACAATCTGGGCTGAATGCCTGTTCTCGTGCTGTACTGTTTTATGTTCTATATTAGATATACCTGGTGATATATTAAAGTTTAGAAGGATGAGGGGGAACTTTATTGAAACTTACCGAATAGTGAAAGGCCTGGATAAGGTGAATGTAGAGAGGATGTTTCCACTAGTGAGAGAGTCTCGGACCAGAGGCCATAGCCTCAGAAGAAAAAGATGTACCTTTAGAAAGGAGATGAGAAAGAACTTCTTTAGTCAGAGAGTGGTGACTCTTTGCAATTCATTGCCACAGACGGCTGTGGAGGCCAAGTCACTGGATATTTTTAAGGTGGAGATTGATAGATTTCATGATTAGTATGGGTGTCAGGGGTAATGGGGAGAAGGCCAGAGAATGGCGTTGAGAGGGAAAGGTTGATCAGCCATGATGGGCCCAATGCACAAACTCTGCTCCTAGAACTGATGAACCTACGAAATATTTTTCCCTCATCGTACTGCATCTGACGATCTGTGCTGGCCAGCCTAATCTGTTTACTCCTTCCATTGTATGAAAGTGGCATCTGTTCTGCTCCCGAATGCCCCATTGGCTTCCGCTGCTGTGCAAATATCAACTGCTTTCTGTAGGTGCAGGATTCCTTTCTCCTGCATATTTTGGCACGACAACAACTCTGTGTTTAAATGAGGCTGGCTCACCAGCCCTGCTTTTTTATTCCCCTTTGTAAATCTAATTAATCTCCTCTCTTTGAAAGTGGAGCCTGGTATTAAACGATGTCGCCCACATGTAATATTCATGAAGTGTGCAATATTTTTCAAACTGGTCAAAAATTTGACACGTTCTCCATTCATTTCTTCATTCCTTCATTGCACATGAATGCATCATCCCCATCAATCACTTCCCCATCTATTCCAAAATGTCTTGGCGTGAACTTTATTTTGACCCTCAGGTGAAATCCTCTTGCTTTCTAGTCAGAACGCCATTTCCATTTTTTAAAAACTCGATTCCATCTCCTTTTATTATTAAACAGTTACGAAGATACGAACTCTTTACATCAATCCCCCCTTTAACTCCACATACTCCATTTGAACAACTTCAATAGCATCTCTCAAAAGGCCAAGTTGGCCTCTTTGGTGTGCAGGCACAAAGCGCATTGGTACCATTCCTTTGACCGCTGGATAGCTTTATTTATCTTTGTTCAAATCACTGCACAATTGTCCCCAGTGGGGGGAAAAAGGCCCACGCCAAATATAAGTGAGGAACGAAGGCGAATAAATAAACTTGAATGGTGGAAACATGTCCGGCACATCATGCTTCAGTCTGCAGGAGGACCACGACCCGGAATGCCACCTATCCATTCCACCCACAGATGTTGGTTTAAATTGAAGATAGACACAAAAGTTTGAAACATTACACCTGGAAGAGATAAGACTCCTCCTGGCAGGCAAATCAGATCACTTCCATAGGACGTGGTCTTCATTTATAGAACTACTACAAGTATAAGGTGCAAAAGTACTTTAAAAAGTTACCGATGTCAGGACTTGGTAAAGAGGGATGAAAGGCGGCGAGTTGGTATATCCCATTTGCACGATGTTCATAATAGAGTATCTGGTTTCTTCTCTCTCTTTTTTCTTCCCTAGGGTCTATCTCTTCATCTCTTTTATCTAATTTCTTTTCTACAGGGTCTTTATTCTTTTCTTTTGACACGCTTTTACACTAACACTATTTTCTTTCACTTTCTCTTTCTTCTTAATCTCAACCTTTTCTTTTTATTAGCTTTAAAAAATGAAGGAGTACATTAATTGTAATAAGATATATGTGATGTGTACTAATGTAATTGTTTGTAATTTAATGTACTTCTAATAAATAAAATTTTTAAAAAAATTAAAAAAGACACAAAAAGCTGGAGTATCTCAGCGGGTCTAGACAGCATGTCTAGAGAAAAGGAATAGGTGACCTGTTCCTTCCTACACATTTCGTCTGCTCCACTGCGAAATCTTCTCAAGGTATGTCCACTTTGATGAAGTTCTCCTCCTCTCTAGGACGAGAGTTCTGAAACATCCTCTATCACTGCACCACCTCTGTGCTATATCTCTCGTTTCCCTTTCCCCGACTCGAAACGTCACCTATTCCTTTTCTTCAGAAATGATGCCTGGCCCGCTGAGATACTGCAGCTTTTTGTGTCTATCTTCCCTCCACAGATGTGGGCTGACTCGCTGAATTCCTCCAGCTCCCAGAGCTTTGCTCAATGATCAATGATCCTTTCTATCTAGAGATCATCTTTGACTCTTAAATTATTCAGTTACTCATTCGATATCTGATTCCTGATAAAGATAATTATGCATCCAATATTTTGGAACAATTCTATATAAGCTTTCGGGAAATGCTAGCTCTTGGGAATTAAAGAGGATCAAGACTGTGGAATTGAATATTTCAACCAATCCTATTATTGAATTACTTTGAAAAATTATTTTCTTGGATACTTACTTCTAATACATAAATAACTTACTTTTCATCCTGGGGTGGGGGTGGGCTACCAATAACCAAGAGGGACTCGGAATGGGTGGGGGGGGGGGGCTGCCGAGAATGAAGAGGGACCATTGCGACTATAATACCTTTGTAACTTAACCGGCGCCCTTTACATGGCGCTTTGTCGCCATGAAGGGGGAAATGGGGAGGGGGTGCCGTTGGGGGGGGGGGGCGGAGAACAAAGGAAGAGTGCGGGGGGTCAGTTGGGAGGGAGGGGGAGGGGCAGATGGGGGTCCTGGCATGGGATACATTGTAACTTTGTCAGTGCCCTTTATATAGCGGTTATTTGAATACCTTGTGTATGCAAGCAGAGAACTTCACTGTGGCAATATAGTATTCATTCATGCATTCATTCATACTTTGTGTATTTTGTGTAAAACAAAGAATTTCACTGTACATGTGACAACAAAGTATCATTCATTCACTCATTTCAGTCCCAACAAAGATTTATGAAATCAGGTTATGTATTTTCATCCCCACAGAATGATCTGGAAACAATAAGCAAAGTTCCAAAGCACATCCATGTGCCTCTGAAAAAAGTCACAAGTTAACATGAACGATTTGTTTCTTTTTTTTTGCATTTAATTGAGAAAATATTCACACAAGGAAGACCATTAAATAAAATTAAATAGATTACATGCTAAAATATATCATTCTTCTGAAATCCTAGCAAAGTTTAAAATTAATGGGAAAAAAAATGGTCACAATCCCCAGCATTTAAAATATTTCTTCCACATACAAAGCCAGTTCTGCAATGAAGTGAGTATTTCACTTGATGCCAATTGATTACATTATGCTTTCATTGTCATAAATAACACCAAAAACCACAAGGAAAAATCACAAGACGACAATTCGTTCAAATATCACAGTTTAAATTTTTATAGGTAGGCTGAGATACAAAAGTCATGTTATTGTAAGAAGCAATAAAAGATACACTCAAATTTTATGCTGCATTCTCCACGTTGTGATGAAAGATGAACGGTATCAAACAGCCAATACAAAAATGATTCACCATGTTTTTCTGCATGCAATACACACAGTAATATGAGAACCTGGTACACTTGTCAGAGCAAAACAGAAAAATGAAATAAATTAACAATTTTTTCATCTACTGAACAATTTCTTGTCAGAGATTTTACCATGTATGGAACACAGGACCACATTTTGACCATATGCATTGTGTTGTTTTATATGTGTCGGAAGGAACTGCAGACGCTGGTTTAAACCGTAGACACAAAATGCTGGAGTAACTCAGCAGGACAGGCAGCATGTCTGGAGAGAAGGAATGATGGGTGACGTTTTGGGTCGAGACCCTTCTTCAGACTTATATTATAACATATCGTGGCTTATGTGATGCAAGTAAATCCATGTCTGGTGATTTTAATCGAGGCCAACTGGATCTGAAGATAATTATTGTGGATCTTCGTCAGTTTTCGTATAATCCGTCGCCCATTATTCAAAAGGTTTGTTGACATTTAAAAGAAAATTAATAATCGGTAAGGATGACACAATGAACAAAGAACAGATAATATTAAAGGATCTATGAAGGCAGAGGTGGACAAAGGAATATTTCATATGTTGTAGGAGTAGAATTAGGCCCATCAAGTCTACTCCGCCATTCAACCATGCTTGATCTATCTTTCCCTCTCAACCCCATTCTCCTGCCTTCTCCCCATAAGCCTTGTCACCCTTACTAATCAAGAACCTATCAATCTCCACTTCAAAAATATCCATTGATTTGGCCTCCACAGCCGTCTGTGGCAATGGATTCCACAGATTCAGCACCCTCTGACTAAAGAAATTCCTCCTCATCTCCTTTCTAAAGGTACATCCTTTTATTCTGAGGCTACGGATCTGGACCTAGACTCCCCACCAGTGGAAACATCCTCACCACATCCACTCTCTCCAGGCGTTTCAGTATTCGGTAAGTTTCAATGAGGTACCCCCTCATCCTTCTAAACTCCATCGAGTACAGGCCCAACGCTCAATTTTGTCCTTCCGATGATGCAACTTCATGAGAGTGTTTTCCAAACTGTTGAAGCAGCGCGTACAAGGAAACCACTAAAAACAACAGAAGTAGTGCATCCCCACCAAAATTCCAATCTCTCTCTGCAGATGACTGCTGGAGGGTCACATTGCGTGCCAAACATATTCCCAGAGATAACCAGTGCAAAGAGGCACCAAGAGATTGATTTGTTTACTTATTTACTTGCCGACTCTGGAGAGGGTCCAGAGGAGGTTTACAAGAATGATCCCAGGAATGGGAAGGTTAACCTAGGATGAGCGTATGTCGGCACTGGGCCTGTACTCGCTGGAGTTTAGAAGAATGGGGGGGGGGGGGGGACCTCAATGACACATACAGAATAGTGAAAGGCTTGGACAGAGTGGATGTGGAGAGTGGATGTTTCCACCAGTGGGAGAGTCTAGGACTAGAGGTCATAGCCTCAGAATTTAAGGACGTTCTTTTAGGAAGGAGATGAGGAGAAATTTCTTTAGTCAGATGGTGGTGAATCTGTGGAATTCTTTGGGTGTGGAGGGTGTCAGTGGATACTTTTAAGGCAGAGATAGATAGATTCTTGATTAGTACAGGAATTATGGTACATAATTCTTGATTAGTACAGACGTTATGGGGAGAAGGCAGGAGAATGGGGTTAGGAGAGATAGACCAGCCATGATTGAATGGTGTAGACTTGATGGGCCGAATGGCCTAATTCTACTCCTACCACTTATGACCTTAGTGTGGAGTGAAGGCTATAGGGGCCAAGTCAATAGATGTTTTTAAGGCAGAGATTAATAGATTCTTGATTAGTTCGGGTCGCAGGGGTAATGGGGAGAAGGCAGGAGGATGGGGTTGTGATGGATAGGAACATCAGCCATGACTGAATGGCGGAGTAGACCTGCTCCTATAACGTATGAACCTTTGAATCTGCTCCCTCACTAGTTTCATGTCATCTCGCTTGACTCTCACTGATACCTGTAAGTGGGAGACATGTCTGTCCTGCACTCTGGCTGACACCCTTCCTCTGTGGCAACCCCACACCTTTCCACAACCAAGTGAGAGGGAAGACCTGTTGGGCCACTTGCCAAGCTCAATGAAGACATGGCATCTCTGGATAGAATTAGTGCCCCATTGGCATGACCACCCAAATCCAGCTATCGTCGGAGTGCAGACTGAGGGAAGTAAAGACATTGAGAAAGCATTTTGATTCAAGTCAAGCCACACCTGAGATCGGGGATCAGAGATCGCTAGATCTTTCAGATATTAAAACAAATCTATGGGCGTGGGATCAGTGCAGAAAAGTGGGACAGTCGTAAAAGATCAACCATGTGTGTAAGCCAGAGTATTGAGTATAGAAGTTGGGAGGTCATGTTGCTGTTGTATAAGACGTTGGTGAGGCTGCAGTTAGAGCATTGTGTTCAGTTCTGGGCACCATGTTATAGGAAAGATGTTGTCAAGCTGGAAAGGGCACTAAGAACATTTACGAGGATGTCGCCAGGACTAGAGGGTCTGAGCTTTAGGGAGAGGTTGAGTAGGCTGGGATTCTATTTCTTGGAGCGCAGGAGGATGAGGGGTGATCTTATAGGGGTGTATAACATCATGGGAGGAATAGGTGGGGTAGATGCACAGAGTCTCTTGCCCAGAGCAGGTGAATCGAGGACCAGAGGACATACGTTTAAGGTGAAGGGGAAAAGATTTAATAGGAATCTGAGGGGTAACATTTTCACACAAAGGGTGGTGGGTGTATGGAACAAGCTGCCAGAGGAGGTAGTTGAGGCTGGGACTATCCCACCATTTAAGAAACAATTAGACAGGTACATGGATAGGACAGGTTAGGAGGGATATGGACCAAACGCAGGCAGGTGTGGCTGGGACATGTTGACCAGTATTGGCAAGTGGGGCCAAATGGCCTACCTCTACTACTACTTCCTACATTCTTCTAAGAAGGTGGGATATATTATCTGTATTTTTACTACTCCATTCAATCAAAACCCAAGATTAAATCCCTTAAACCAGAAATGTACTTGAACCTGTAGCCTTAACATGTACCGAGACAAATAAGATTACTTAATACCATTGTAATACAAATACAATTATAATTTCACAGCACATGTATGGGAATGCCGGAAATGGCTGTTCATTCTATAAAAAATATAAGTGAGCCCCTCTGGTATCACAGAGATTTATAGCACATCGTTAGACCACGTAACCTAGACAGTCCTGGCCCACCAAAACATCTCTGCACATTACTGCAATTTATCTGCTACTCCTGTAGGCTACAACTCATGTGCTCATCCACATACCTCTCTGCCTCCTCTCAGGTAGTGAGTTCCCAGTTGACTCCACCTTAATGGAGGAATAGCTTGGTCATCTCGGCCCAACCCGTCCATGCTGACCAAGGTGACCCATCTAAGCGAGTCCCATTTGTCCGCATTTGGCCCACATCCCTGTGAAACCTTTCCTCATTCATTTGTTCATATCCGTGTACCTGTCTAATTGCCATTTGAGCTTTCAGGAATTTGTACAACGGAGTTAAATTTCCTCTCAGTCTTCTTCACTCCAAAAACAACCTCAGACTAGGCGGTTTCAACCTCATAGTTGTAATTCTGCATCATGGCAATATCCCAGCAAATCCCCTCTGCATCATCCTGTGATCTGATGACCCAAACTGTACACACTGTTCTAGACATGACCTGACTCATGTTTTTAGACAGTCCTAGCATGACCTTCCTGCTCTTGTTCCAGTCAGGAATACAAAGTATCAAGCTGTGCATTGTTAACCATCTTCTCTGCTATTTGGGCGATCTGTGAACATGCACTGCAAGGTCCTCTCACCCACAACTTCATGGCATCTGACCAGTAGTCCTGCAGTTCTTTTGTGTAGGAAGGAACTGCAGATGCTGGTTTTAACTGAAGAGAGACACAAAAAAGCTGGAGTCACTCAGCGGGTCAGGCAGCATCTCTGGAGAGAAGGAATGGGTGACGTTTCGGGTCGGGTCTGAAGAAGGGCCTCGACCTGAAACATCACCCATTCCTTCTCTCCAGAGATGCTGCCTGTCCCGTTGAGTTACGCCAGCATTTTTGTGTCTATCTGCTGTTCTCTGGCCTTGTTTGCTGAACCCAAATTCAGTTGCTGAATCAAAATAACTCAGCGGGTCAGGCAGCATCTCTGGAGATCAGAAGAAGGATTGCAGCCCGAAATGTCACCTATCCATGTTCTCCAGGGATGCTGCCTGATCTGCTGAGTTACTCCAGCACTTTGTGACTTTATTTGTAAGCCGGCATCTGCAGTTCTTTGTGTCTCCATTTTACTACCATCACAATTCTCCAACTCAAATGCTATTTGCCATTTTGTTGCCCACCAGATCTAATCAATAAAAAGACTTCACTTCAGACAACAATTTTCTTTTTTCATTACTAACCAACTAGCTATTTTAAGAAATCATTTACAAAGGTATCAAATTGCAGAATGATCTGCGTTGGAATGGTCAGACTCATCATGCAACGGTGAAAGCAACAGGTGTCCTAAACTTTCTGAGGCGCAACTTTCATCATTGTTCAACTTCTGTCAAGGAGAAGCTACACTTCACCCTCGTTAGACCTCATTTGGACTACGCAGTTGCAGCATGGGACCCGCACACAAACAAAAACATTTCTTCCATCGAACGTGTCCAAAGACAGGCAGCTCGATTTGTTACTAACACCTATGAGAGTGTTACCAAACTTCTGAATTGTCTGGGGTGGAACCCTCTCCAAGACAGACGTGAGGCTCACCGTTTGACTTGTTTTTACAAAATGTTAAATGGTCAGCTCGACATAGATTACAAGACCTACACCAAACCCAAACCAATTAGGAGCGGACGAGGGCATTCGATCCAATTTGTGATTCCAGCTACCAAGACAGACGTGTACAGCAATTCATTCTTCCCCCGCACAATTAAAGCATGGAATAATCTTCACCCTACTATAGTTACCCAACCAGATGCAACTAAATTTAAGGTAGCTCTTTCTTCCCAAAAAACCCTTTCTGGCTTAAGTCCTCCCTCCACCACCTCCCAGTTTAAATTCCATTTGGAATATTTTGGAGGACCAAGAAACCAAGATCCAAGAATCTTAAGTGTACATTGAAAGTTAAATCATTAATAAATGCCGAGTGGAGTAGGGAACCCAGCACTGAGCAATTTGCAAACCTCGTGTAAACACTTTGCTTTCTGCCACTGCAATAAGCATGGGCTTACCATTCTAAGGTAGACAAAAATTGCTGGAGAAACTCAGCGGGTGCAGCAGCATCGATGGAGCGAAGGAAATAGGTCACGTTTCGGGGCCGAAACCCGGAAGGGTTTCGGCCCGAAACGTTGCCTATTTCCAGAAGGGATTCGGGCCCGAAACGTTGCCTATTTCCTTCGCTCCATAGATGCTGCCGCACCCGCTGAGTTTCTCCAGCAATTTTGTCTACCTTCGATTTTCCAGCATCTGCAGTTCCTTCTTGAACGGTCTACCATTCTACTTAGTTTAGTTTAGAGATACAGCGCGGTAACAGGCCCTTCGGCCCATCGGGTCCAGACCGACCAGCGGTCCCCGCACATTACCACTACCCTACACACACTAGGGACAATTTTTACATTTACCAAGCCAATTAACCTACAAACCTGTACGTCTTTGGAGTGTGGGAGGAAACCGAAAATCTCGGAGAAAACCCACGCAGGTCACGGGGAGAACGTACAAACTCCGTACAGACAAGCACCCGTAGTCAGGATCGAACCCGGGTCTCCGGCGCTGCATTCGCTGTAAGGCAGAAACTCTACCGCTGCGCCACCGTGACCGCCCGCCACACTGAATTTCTTGGGTTATTGGTCTGATCAATCTGCCTTGCGAGAATGTTCAAAAACTTTGCAGAAATCCACTTGGAATGCATCGGGGCACCCCTTGATTTTGCCACTGTCTGTTTATAATAGACAATTGTTCATCTCTTCCCTATTGCAGAGAGTTGTAGATGTAACCCAGCCTATCGCACAGACAACACCACCTCACTCCGCCCACTCCATCTACCACTCATGCAGTCTTGGAACAGCGGGCAATATCATCAGAGATAGACACAAAAGGCTGGAGTCACGCAGCGGGACAGGCAGCATCTCTGGACAAAAGGAATAGGTGACCTTTCGGGTCAAGACCCGTCTTCAAGACCCGAAACGTCACCTATTCCTTCTCTCCAGAGATGCTGCCTGACCCGCTGAGTTACTCCAGCTTTTTGTGTCTATCTTCGGTTTAAACCAGCACCTGCAGTTCCTTCCTAAACATAATCAAAGACTTGTCCCACACAGACCATTACATTTCTCCCTGCTCCCGTCTGGCAGAAGGTACAGAAGCTTGAAAGCGCTCACCACCAGGCTGAGAAACACCTTCCTCCCCTCTGTTATCATGCTTCCACAAGCTAAGGTACCGAATGACTCACTTCTACTCCATTGTGGACATTGGACTTTGTCTACAGAACTGTTGTGCTACAATGCCGAGAACTATATCCTGCCGCTTTGTATCTCCCCCTTTGCTCTGTCTATTGTACTTGAGTTTGACTTGATTGCATTTATTTGTGGCACATCTGATCTGTTTGGATAGCATGCAAAACAATGTTCCGCTTCGGTACATATGACAGCAAAACACTCTTGACTCCTGATCTCAGTACACGTGACAATAATAAATCTAAACCTGAATTATGCACTCCACATTTGAGATGGCATAGGCAAAATGTCCATTGAAAATCAAACCCGGCACAAACTGCTTGAACCATGGGTTGGTTACTGAGTTCTTTTCCAACCCCTGTGCCCTACCCCTGTCTTTGTTATCCTTGCTGTCTGCATATTTATCAAGCTTCAAGTCGTCCTCGATTTTACACCATTATTTGCTGTTGCACCTCTTTTGCCTTCTTAAGGTCCTGTCCCACTTGGCCGTCATTTGCGCATCACGTAGATGGCGCGCGAAGATTTTGTACATCACAAATTCCTGCGACGCCGCGCGCAGCCGCGCGTCACTGCCTATGTCATCGCGCATAATGCGCGCATCACGTGCGTGTAACGACGCGCGCGTCGTGCGTCGTGACACGTAAATGATGTCGCGTAAATTACGCGCAAATGACGGCCAAGTGGGACAGGCCCTTTGGTTTCCTTTCTGAGTTTCATCCTTGCAATTTCAGTGGCATACAGCGCTCACTTTCACCTTCCTGCCTCATCGTATCCCACAGGCTCCTCAACATCCAGGTTTAGGATTTCTCCACCTTTTCTCTATCAATAATCATATAAGCCTGAATCCTCATTTCTCCTCTTTGAATCTCGCCTGTAGCTCCTGCACTGAGTTATCTGCAGGTTATTTTTTTTCTCTTCCCCCGTTATGTACTACGTTTACATATTCACATATTCTGTTGTGCTGCAGCAAGTAAGAATTTCATTGTCCCATCCGGGACATATGACAATAAAACACTCTTGACTCTTGACTAATAAAAGATCACCAAACTGAAACATGAACTCTCTGTGTTTCTCTCTATAGATGCTGCCTGACCTGATGAGTATTTGAAGCATGTTCATGTATTGTCCTTCTGCTGGCTGGTTAGCACCCAACAAAAGCTTTTCACTGTCCTTCGGTACACGTGACAATAAACTAAACTCAACTGGAAAAAAAAAAGAATTCTGTTCTTATTCACGTAGAAAAAAGCTAAACTTAATTGAAAACAAAATAAAGCCTTTAGTTGTACTCTTTGGTCTTTATTATTGTGTTTTGTGTTCTGATATGAAACATTTCTGTCAAGAAATTCTGGAAATACACATTCAGTTGATATTAACCATTCATGGTACAGTTTTCTTTTATAATCTTTTATAAAGTTACTTGTTGACCTTTACTCTCTGGGCTACATTCTTCCTGGATGCATGTTGCAACACAGATAACACAAAGTGCAATTATCACTGTTCCAAATACCGTTATCTTATCGCCCTTTACCATTATAATCAATATAGAAAGCAAAGAGCAAATTTACCTGCATTTGGTATGAATTAGACAATGTAAATAATATCAATGTTGAGAAATGATGAACACTTTCAGGTCATATAAATAAAATTGTGCAGTAGTTTCTGAGAGAAGATTTATTGTTGTATCACATGGTCACTTGTTCCATACAAGGGTCAATTGGGATGTAAAACTGAGGTCAGTTTAGGAACCATGTAGACAGTAAGAAGACAGAGTTAAAAAGGACCTTTGGTATAACATTTATCCCTTCCTCTTGAAGTAAGGTGGATGGTTATGAACCATGCAAAATAATACAGTAGATAATGTTTATTATATAACAATAACATGTAGTGCAAGGCTCATTTACAGAAAATAAATGATTAACTGCCAAATATCTTAAAGGCATAAGGAAGTTAACACTTCATGCAGAGTGTAATCTTGCTAGCAATACTCGAAACATCTTGTTGGCTATCGTACCCACAATATCGTTTCAAACTGGAATGTTTGTTGCTTGTTGCTTTGCAAGTTAATATAATAATAGCAGCCAAATAAGCTCCATGCACATTAATTGAAATCCATACAAAATTCAGATTCATATAAAGCGTACAAGAGTTTATTGTCAAACTGAGTTCTGCACATTCAACGTAGTTTTATCATTAAGTAGATACTTTTAAAAAGTCCAAATATTTGGAATTATTGGGAGTGATGTTTTTTATACATGTCAGTTCAGAAATTAATATGTCGAGCCTGATGCTAGATTTACTGCTACCCTGTGAAATTGGGCTGGCGTGTCCACCGTGACTTTTATTTTCTCTCTATAAACGTTAGTGACATCTTGGGTGGAAATTAGTTTGGGTTTGGAAGGCAGAACGGAGCAAGGGCCAAAGTAGCAGAAATAAGGTCTCAAAAGCGAAGATTTTCTGGAGGTGCCCCAGGGTTCAATTTGAAAAGAAATGCCATGTCTTCAAAGGGTCTGCGCAAAAAGCAGGTCATTTGTTGCAAAGTGTTTTTCGAGAGGGCCTGAGGATGTGAAAAGATAAAATATGAATGTTATTTCCATATATATGGCATAGTTTGTGTGGGCCTTTTTGAGATTAAAGCAGCTTTTGGGATGTTGTGGTCAGCCAGCTTTTCCAGGTAGTCTTCATGGGGATGTAACTGTATAAGTACTGTTGGATAACTTTAGCAATATTGCACGAGCGAATATTTAATAAAAAATACACGAGGACTGGTTAATTTAAGCTGCTCGAGATATTCTGTGCTCTGTACCAAATATGGAGGAGGTTCGTGCAGGAAGGAACTGCAGATGCTGGTTTAAACCAAAGATTGACACAAAAAGCTGGAGTAACTCAGCGGGTCAGTCGGCATCTCTGGAGAAAAGGAACAGGTGACATTTCGGGTTGAGACCCTTCTTCAGTGGTTCTCCTGGCTTGGGTATGGTATTGATCGGTAATTATATGAAGAACATTTTAGAAGGTGATTATTGCCTTTGCATTTCTGTACTGCCTTTTCAAATGTGATGGTTAATTAGCCCCACATCTTCTACCAGGTCCTACAGATATGGAACCTGGTTATTTTTCAGATGGTTAACAACTTTGCTAACACTTCTCATCTCTTCTCATTTGACTCTGGGTTTGCAGTACAGCACAGTTAACTGGGAACTGTCTTGTTTCTTCGATTTCTACCGGATGCGAGATTCATTGAGGTGACTTCTGAATAGTGAAACGCTTCATTCGGACTACAATGAATAATTCACCTCCTGTGCTCCATTTAAACCTATGCCTCCACTGCCGAAGGGTGACATCTACACACCATGCGTTTTCCAATTCCATCGAAGGAAAGAAGACAATTGACATGAGAAGCGTGTTACATTTATTTTACGTACGCCATCTTAAAGCTCGGTTTTAGTCTTATGAATGTTCTTCTGGATAATGAAAAGCTATGTGTACTTTCACTACTTTAATTGAAAGTTATGGAAAATTGGCCACTATCAAGGCCACCATTCTCCAGTACTGTATCAAAAGTACTATATTACTCCAAAATATGACTAGGTTTAAGACAAGATCAGTTCCTTTGTGCAACTTTTTCTCGAACTGGTTCGTATGTCTGTAGTAGAGAGGAAATCTATATTTAAGTACTCGCGACACGTTTCGCTTGCCCTAATAACATTTAAATACTTCAAAAACATAAAAATAATTTGCTTGGTCTGGGTCGCTAAAAGTATCAGCCATCAAAAGCGGATAATTCCTGGTGCTAAATTAATTATAAAAAAATTATCCAAAGGGACTCCTCTGAAATTTATCCCGTGCTCAGATACACAAATGCATGTAAACATGTACGTAAGCCAATATGTAAGCCACAAGATTACCAGGCAAAGTTGGGTATCCGTGAAGAGGCCTAGAGAGACTTGTTTCTGAAAAGAAAAGTGCAAAAGGCCCGACCTTTCTGTGGCACTCACTCTTAGACAGAACCTCACTTGTCCTATGCCACGATGCAGGGGCAAGATCTCCACCGGGCAGCTGGCATCAATCACTGAGGATAGACCCCGGGAGTTCATTTGTCAATGTGTGCCAGCGTTCTATTTTCTTGTCCTTGCTCTTCAAACAGTCAAACCAATGCTTTAAACGTTCGCCTTTTGCATTGATTCCAAGTGTCACCCCACCTAAACAGAACATTTAGAGGAGTGAGGATCTACTTTTGAAACATGCAGGAACGAACTGAAGATAGACTGAAAATGCTGGAGTAACTCAGCGAGGCAGGCGGTATCTCTGGAGAAAAGGAATATTGATTTCTCTCACTGGCGTGAATATTGGTCTCTCCAACTTTGAGTAACCCTTCCATTTCCTCTCCCTCCGTCCCTACCCCAACTTTTCGCCGTTTGTATTCCTCCGTTTTCACCTCGTCCCCAGCCAACAATGGACCATTGTGGGCTCCACCTTTCCTGAGTCATCGATGCAGGCTCTGCTTTGTTCTGTACCTTCCCATAGCTCTCATGTCCCCCTTCCTGACTCAATCTGATGAAGGATCTCGACCTGAAACGTCACCCAGTCCTCTTTTCCAGAGATGCTGCCCGACCTGCTGAGTTACTCCAGCAATGTTGTGTCTATCCACTTTTGATATACTGGAAGATGAACAGCTTAAATATAATACAAATTGTAATAACAAGAAACTGCAGATGCTGGTTTTAATAAAGGTCCAGGTAAGCAAAATAAATAAGATTATAATAATTATTTAATTATTTAAAAACAATTCATATCTAATCAACAGGGAAGGTAGAAGTTTAAAAAATCTACGTCCCAAACAACATTTTATAATTACAATAAACTAAATAATTTTACTTCCCATTTGTAATTTGGAGAAATCAACATTGCAATTCATATAGATTATCAGGTTAAGTAATGCCCTTTTATTCAACATTTCTTGAAAAAGTGACACAAATTGCTGAAGTAACAGCAGGTCAGGTAGCTTCTCTGGAGAACATGGAGAGGTGATGTTTCAGGTCAGGATCCATTTTCACATCCATTGCCATGGGTCCCTTTCAGAACGGCAGGCAGTGACTAGTGGGGTACTCCAAGGCTCGATGCTGGGACCGCAGCTATTTACAATACACATTAATGATTTAGATGAAGGGATTAAAAGTAACATTAGCAAATTTGCAGATGACACAAAGCTGGGTCTGTGAACTGTGAGGAAGATGCTATGAGGATACAGGGTGACTTGGACAGATTGGGAGAGTGGGCAGATGTATGGCAGATGCGGCTTAATGTGGATAAAAGTGAGTTTATCCGCTTTGGTGGCAAGAGCAGGAAGGCAGGTTATTATCTGAATGGTGTCAAGTTAGGAAAAGGGGAAGTACAACGAGAGCTCGGTGTCCTTGTATATCAGTCACTGAAAGTAAGCATGCAGGTACAGCAGGCAGTGAAGAAAGATAATGGCATGTTGGCCTTCATAACAAGAGGAGTTGAGTACAGGTGCAAAGAGGTCCTTCTGCAGTTGTACAGGGGCCTGGTGAGACCACACCTGGAGTATTGTGCGCAGTTTTGTTCTCCAAATTTGAGGAAGACCATTCTTGCTATTGAGGGAGTGCAGCGTAGGTTCACGATGTTGGGGAAGTGCAGAACCAGGGGCCACAGTTCACCCAGAGAGTTGTGAATCTGTGGAATTATCTGCCTGGAGAACGCAGTGGAGGCCGATTATCTGGATGCTTTCAAGAGAGAGTTAGATCGGGCTCTTAAAGATAGCGGAGTCAAGGAATATGGGGAGAAGGCAGGAACGGGGTACTGATTGTGGATGACCAGCCATGATCAAAGTGAATGGCGGTGCCGGCTCGAAGGGCCGAATGGCCTACTCCTGCACCTATTGTCCATTGTCTATTGTCTTTAATTAGGCCATATAGCCCATCAAGTCTACTCTGCCATTCAATCATGGCTGATCTATCTCTCTCTCTCTCAACCTCGTTCTCCTGCCTTCTCCCCATAACCCCTCCACACCTATTTATCGGCTTGAAGCCATCTTTGGTGGATCTTTCCTGATGGTGGGACAAGACAAGCCCGAGGAAGTGGTGAGGAAATAAAAAGAGAACATTCCAGAAATTCCCAGCAGATCAAACACTGTTCTGCCGAGAGATAAACAGAGTTTAGCTATCAGGTCAATGACACCCCAAATGCTCATTGACCTGAAGTAGATAGATAGATAGATAGATAGATAGATAGATAGATAGATAGACATTTATTGTCACATACACCAATTGGTGCAGTGAAATTTGACTTGCCATGCAGCACACAAATAAAGATAACATTAAAGAATTTAACAATAACATAAAAACATCCCCCCACAATGGTTCCCACTGTGGGGGGAGGCAGCAAAGTCCAGTCCCATCCCCAGTTCACCCATAGCCGGGGCCTATTGAGGCCTCTGCAGTCGCCGATGCGGCAGCCCGATGCCTCAGGCCCTCTAGTATTAGCATTGTTTCCCAATCCATAGGCTCTGCCTGACCTGCTGAGTATTTTACGCAATTTTTATTTTTATGCCTGATTTCAAGCATGTGTGGTTGTTTATTTTTTGTCAGTGATGATGAAGCTTGGTGTGATTCTGAGAAGTTGATTGTTTAAACTGTTAATGGGGCAGCTCTGTCGAATTTACTACCAAGTACCCAGATGTTAGATGTGGTGCGTGTCCATGGATGGTGATTGTGCTTGGTGCATCTTTTTCATTGCTGTGGTCCATTAGTAATCCCACCTTATGCAATACATGGTTCTCCTGGCTATACAAGAGAGCACCTCGCTGAGGATCTGGAGTTCGTACGATCATAAGATCGTGGCATAGGAGCAGAACTGGGCCATTCAGTCCATCGAGTCTGCTCCACCATTCGATTACGACTGATCTATTTTCCCAATTAGAGTCA
This sequence comes from Malacoraja senta, assembly GCA_038087875.1. Classification (NCBI taxonomy): domain Eukaryota; kingdom Metazoa; phylum Chordata; class Chondrichthyes; order Rajiformes; family Rajidae; genus Malacoraja; species Malacoraja senta. The sequence goes on along the minus strand of CM075982.1, from coordinate 5,775,833 downwards.
TAGTCATGGAGTGATACAGTGTGGAAACAGGCCCTTCGGCCCAACTTGTCCATACTGGCCAACAATGTCCCAGCTACACTAGTCCCACCTGCCTGCGTTTAGTCCATATCCCTCCAAACTTGTCCTATCCATGTACCTGTCTGTTTCTTAAACGTTGCGATAGTCCCAGCTTCAACTACCTCCTCTGGCAGCTTGTTCCATTCACCCACCATCCTTTGTGTGAAAAAGTTACCCCTCAGATTCCTATTAAATCTTTTCCCCTTCACCTTGAACCGATGTCCTCTGGTCCTCGATTCCCCCACTCTGGGCAAGAGACTCTCCTGCCTTCTCCCCACAACCTTTTCCTGCCTTTACTAATCAAGAACCTAGCAATCTCCACTTTCAAAATACCCAATGACTTGGTGTCCACCACCATCTGTGGTAATGAATTCTAATTGGCAGATGCAGTATAATGTGGATAAATGTGAGATCCACTTTGGTGGCAAAAACAGGAAAGTAGACTATTATCTGAATGGTGGCCGATTGGGAAAAGGGGAGATGCAACGAGACCTGGGTGTCATGGTACACCAGTCATTGAAAGTAGGCATGCAGGTGCAGCAGGCAGTGAAGAAAGCGAATGGTATGTTAGCATTCATAGCAAAAGTATTTGAGTATAGGAGCAGGGAGGTTCTACTGCAGTTGTACAGGGTCTTGGTGAGACCACACCTGGAGTATTGCGTGCAGTTTTGGTCTCCAAATCTGAGGAAAGACATTCTTGCCATAGAGGGAGTACAGAGAAGGTTCACCAGACTGATTCCTGGGATGTCAGGACTTTCATATGCAGAAAGATTGGATAGACTCGGCTTGTACTCGCTGGAATTTAGAAGATTGAGGGGGGATCTTATAGAGACTTACAAAATTCTTAAGGGGTTGGACAGGCTAGATGCAGGAAGATTGTTCCCAATGTTGGGGAAGTCCAGGACAAGGGGTCACAGTTTAAGGATAAAGGGGAAATCTTTTAGGACCGAGATGAGAAAAACATTTTTCACACAGAGAGTGGTGAATCTCTGGAATTCTCTGCCACAGAAGGTAGTTGAGGCCAGTTCATTGGCTATATTTAAGAGGGAGTTAGATGTGGCCCTTGTGGCTAAAGGGATCAGGGGGATTGGAGAGAAGGCAGGTACAGGATACTGAGTTGGATGATCAGCCATGATCATATTGAATGGCGGTGCAGGCTCGAAGGGCCGAATGGCCTACTCCTGCACCTATTTTCTATGTTTCAATGTTTCTATGTAACAGATTTACCACCCTCGGGCTAAAGAAATTCCTGCTCATTACCATTCTAAAGGTTCGTCCTTTTATTCTGAGGTTGCGCTCACTGGTCCTAGACTCGCCCACAAGTGGGATCATCCTCGCCACATCTGGTCTATCTAGGACTTTTATTTTTTCGGTAGGTTTCAATGAGAGGCACATGAAGGCCACACGTGCACTGGGCAAAGACTGTCTATCCTTGATCTTCAACTGCATTGCTTTACTGGGTTATTCCACCATCAACGTTCATCAAAAAAGTTAAAATGACCAGAGAGCAAGTCAGCGGCCACAAATGATTCACTGCCTGACCCACCGAAGTCTTTCAACCATCCAATCCAGAACCATCATGATAAATAAATAAAGGAACTGAATGAGGTTTTATATCTCATTGAATGAGTCTTAAATCCAACAGGTAGACAAAAATGCTGGAGAAACTCAGCAGGTGAGGCAGCATCTATGTAGTGAAGGAATAGGTGACGTTTTGGGTCGCTCCATAGATGCTGCCTCACCCGCTGAGTTTCAATGAGTTTCAATGAGACTCTTAGGGTCTCGACCCGAAACATCACCAATTCCTTCGCTCCATAGATGCTGCCTCGCACGCTGAGTTTCAATGAGTTTCTTAGGGTCTCGACCCGAAACATCACCAATTCCTTCGCTCCATAAATGCTGCCTCACCCGCTGAGTTTCAATGAGTTTCGATGAGTCACTTAGGGTTTTGACCCGAAACATCACCTATTCCTTCGCTCCATAGATGTTGCCTCACCCGCTGAGTTTCAATGAGTTTCAATGAGTCTCTTCGGGTCTCGAGCCGAAACGTCACCTATTCCTTCGCTCCATCGATGCTGCCTCACCCGCTGAGTTTCTCCAGAATTTTTGTCTACCTTCGATTTTTCCAGCATCTGCAGTTCTTTCTTTAACTTAAATCCAACATTGCCATTATGAATTTTACAGGCTGTAGTAATAATTTAAATCCACTTACCGATGAAATCATTTGATTTTCCAATGTCGTAATCCCAAACAGTTATTTCCAGAGTTTTCTTAGACAAATCCGCTTGCTTGATCTCGTAGAAAAATTCCTAATTGAAAGAAAAACACCAAGATCTGCAACGGAGGTTTCTCGTCTTTGCAATTCGACCTGACTAAAAGTGGGGCGTGTAGCAAGGAACTGCAGATGCTGGTTTACACTGAAGATAGACACAAAAAGCTGGAGGAACTCAATGAGGCAGGCAGCATCTCTGGATAGAAGGAATGGGTGACGTTTCAGGGCGAGACCCTTCTTCAGACCGAGAGTCAGCGAGACACAGATATGGAAGGTTAAGGCGTGAAAACAAGACATCAAAGGGGACAACGCTCTGGGGACAGTCTGACTGTCTTCCTGATTACATTTTATCTTTGTTGTAACCTTCCCCTAGCTAACAATGATCTAGTCTACATTTACCTTGAACTTCACCCCCTTTGATGTCTTGTTTTCACACCTTACCCTTCCGTATCTCTGTCCCCTCTCCCTTGACTCTGAGTCTGAAGAAGGGTCGAAACGTCACCCATTCACTCTATCCAGAGATGATGTCTGTCCCGCTGAGTTACTCCAGCATTTTGTGTCTATCTTAAAAGTGTATATTTTATCTTTAATTATCACTGAACAGGTGACTATCCAAGGCCACAACTTGCCCAGAACCATCATAGAGTCATAGAGTGATACAGCAAAGAAATAGGCCCTTCGGCCGAACTTGCCCACACCGGCTAACATGTCCCACTCCCAGCTACACTAGCCCCACCTGCCCACGTTTGGTCAATATCCCTCCAAACCTGTCCTATCCATGTACTTATCTGACTGCATCTTAAACGTTGGGATAGTCCCAGCCTCAACTACCTCCTCTGGCAGCTCGATCCATACACCCACCACCCTTTGTGTGAATAAGTTACCTCTCAGATTCCTATTAAATCTTTTCCCCCTTCACCTTGAACCTATGTCCTCTGGTCCTCGATTCGCCGAATCTGGGCAAGAGACTCTGTGCATCTACCCGATCTATTCCTCTCATGATTTCATCAATGTTCATTCAAATAGGATCATTGGATTGGAATCAGGGAGGTGCAATAAAAGGTCGGAGATCTAGGTTGACTATCCAAGAGGAGAATTTTAACTTATCACTCCTACTGTACCTCCTGTTAAAATGATTAAATTACATAACTATTTAAATAGTCCTTTCGTTTAAGCCTCCATAAAACACAAGTATTTGTTCTCATTGAATTCTTGCAAAATGGAAACATTTTAATGCTGATTATCACTTCTGTGAGTTAATTCTGGGTTCCTTTATTTGTAGTTTGCTAACTGTAAGATCCCAAACCACCCCCTCCCCAGGTACCTTCCCCTGCAACCGCAGAAGATGCAACACCTGTCGCTATACCTCCTCCCTCGACTCTGTCCAGGGACCCGGACAGTCCTTTCAGGTTAGGCAGAGGTTCACTTAAACCTCCTCCAACCTCATCTACTGTATCCATTGTTCAAGATGTGGACTCTAATACATCGGTGAGACCAAACGCAGACTGGGCGATCGTTTCGCGGAACACCTTCGCTCAGCCCGCATGAACCAACCTGATCTCCCGGTTGCCGGACACTTTAATTCTCCTTCCCATTCCTACACAGACCTTTCTGTCCTCGGTCTCCTCCATTGTCAGAGTGAGGCTAAACGCAAATTGGAGGAACAGCATCTCATATTTCACTTGGGCAGCTTACAGCCCAGTGGTATAAATATTGATATCTCTCACTTCAGGTAGCCCCGGCATTCCTTCTCTCTCTATCCCTCCCCCACCCAAGTCGCACCAGTTTCTCATTTTCACCCAACAAACAGCTTACAATGGCCTGTTTCCTTTATCATCGTAACTTCTTTGCATATCTTTCATTCATTGTTCTTTATCTCTTCACATCACCGTCTATATCTCTCGTTTCCCTTGTCCCTAACCAGTGTGAAGAAGGGTCTCGACCCGAAACGTCACCCATTCCTTCTCTCCAGCGATGCTGCCTGTCCCGCTGAGTTAATCCATCTTTTTGTGTCTATCTTTGGTTTAAACCAGCATCTGCAGTTCCTTCTTACACAATCAATCATAAAAACTTGAGATAAAAGGGCGCACTGGGATTTGGGCTTCGTAGCTTCCAAAAGTGAATTACTGATTTACAAATGCATTTTCTTTTCTTTGTAACACATTTAAATTATGCCAGATTGATGCATTTAATTTTTTCCTGATACAAATCGGGATTATCTGTAAATTTTACAAGGTGGCGCAACAGTAGGAGTTGCTGCCGCACAGCGTTAGAGACCTGGGTTCTATCCTGACTACGGGGGCTGCCTGCTCGGAGATTGTATGTTCTCCCTGTGACCAAGTGGGTTTTCTCCGGGTGCTCCGGTTTCCTCCCACACTCCAAAGAACTAAAGGGTTGTAGCTTAATTGGCTTTGGTAAGTTGTAAAATTGTCCCTTGTGTGTGTGTGTGGGTTAGTGTATCGGGTAGTCGCTGGTCGGCCCAGACTCAGTGGGCTGAAGGGCCTGTTTCCATGCTGTGTCTCTGAAGGCTAAAATAAAATCTAAACTACAGTCGGGATTAGGAGATACTCAGGCAGATGTAACCCGCCAACACTTACAAAATTTCACTTCGCTCTCCCGTAAATTAATTTAATAACAAATAAAAGCTAAGTTACATTTTGCGGGGTTGATAGGGAGACACAAGGAACTGCAGATGCTGGAATCATGAGGAAAACACAAGGCGCTGGAAGAACTCAATGGGTCAGGCAGCATCTGTGGAGGGAATGGACAGGAGTCTGAAGAAGGGTCCAGACCTGAAGCATCGATTATCCATATCCTCCACAGATGCTGCCTGTCCCACCGAGTCACTCCAGCACTTAGCGTTTTGTATTAGAAGGAGAGGGGTCAGTTGACACTAGTACTGAACAAAATTGCATTGTCCTAATTCTACAGTTTGATTATGGATATTATATAACCATTACAGCACGGAAACAGGCCATCTCGGCCCTTCAAGTCCGTGCCGAACACTTTTTTAAATTAAAAAATTTTTTTTTTTATAAAGTATGAAAATTGACAGCATTTCTGAAGCACAGATTGGAAGGTTTACCACCGCATGAAAAGCATGCGTTCAAGTTTCGAAACTTGGTGCGATTTGTAGGGAGAAACGCTGCTAATATTGGAAGTTAATATTTAACTCATCGAACCATACAATGTTCATCATCATCATCGTTGAAAACATCAACGGGCACGGTGCCTTACAATGCCGTGTACGACAGTGATCGCAACTTCTCCTGAAGTGTGGATGGCCTTTGGCTCGCTAGGAGCTCATCCGCCCTTTGACAGGTCTTGTTTTTGGTCCTCAGCCCGCTCCTCACCTGGCAAACCAGGTGGGGGAGACGGTTTAGTCGCCGACTATCTGACCATGGAGCAGGTAGCACGGGATTACATGGTACCCGCGGCCAGGGGGGTGGGGGGGGAGCTCCCCCCGACCTATCCTGTCAATGCTGCTTACAGTATATCTCAACTTTATCCAATTTTAGTCCGTCTTTCTCTCTTTCCTTCTTGCGCATTATCATTCACACAAGGTCTGCATTCCCTCTCTACCATGTCCACGTGGCCCTTTTTCATGTACAACTCTGAGCTTTTATACTATTCAGCCGTCACCATGAAGATGGTGGCACCAGACTCCGATTGAGGCAGTTCGTCAAAGAGAAACAAGAAACTGAAATCAACTTTCTTCCTTGCCCACTCTTTCTGTATACACAGTTTTCTAAGAGAATGGAGACACGAGGAACTGCAGATGCTGGGGTCTTGAGCACAGCACAAATGCTGGAAGGTTAGGCCGCATCTGTGTACGGAAATGGAGAGACAACATCTGAAGAAGGATCCTGACCTGAAACGGCGTCTGTCCATTTCCTCCACGGATGCTGCCTGACCCCTGAATTCCCCCAGCACTGTGTTTTTTTCCCCTAAAGAGATTAAGTAGACAGACACAAAAAGCTGGAGTAACTCAGCGGGTCAGGCTGCATCTCTGGAGAAAATGAATAGGTGATGTTTCAAAGCATCACCCATTCCTCCTCTCCAGAGATGCTGCTTGACCCGCTGAGTTACTCCACCTTTTTGTGTCTACCTTCGGTGTGAACCAGTATCTGCAGTTTCTTCCTACATATTAGGTAGTTAATTTGCTGTTCAGCTTCTGTGCTGAGGGGACTATACCACCCTTTCATTCTATATTTCTCCAGCAGTGGGTAATACCACTCAGTTCCTCTTTGCACCAGGGGGCCAGTACATAAGAAACCACGCAACGCCAAGAACAGTCCTCAGTCGAGCAACGAAATCCAGTCAACAATGTATTGCTGATTTGTTACGCTGCAATCTTAACAAATGAAGAAGATGTTCCCTATTGTGTTTTTGGAAGGAATTCTGTCCCTGATTTGTGTATTGGCCTTTATAACTTATTTTTTTATTCTGATTATTCTGATTATATGTTAACCATAAATCTCTGTAAGGTGTCCTTGAGACCTCGGTATAAGGCGCCCATAAATAAAATTCATTATTATTATTATTATATGCTATCATGAGCTCCGCATTTAAAATATGATGCATTAATACCTCATTAAATTCTGGATTAAGGGTTTTCTTTTTGACAGCTGTCTTATGCTTTGATTTCTTGTCAGCGTCTGGCTTCAAATATCTGAAAGAAAAACATTTTGAAAAATTAAGTGGCAGGCGAGATCTTGACAAGTCCCACGGTATTTCTTCGGAGAAGAACAAGGAGATTCAATCATTGTGATACAACATTCATCCCTCAGCTGTTCCCACCAAATGCAGTCTGATCGGCCAGTCTCTCTTTCTGATGTGTATCCTTTAAGGGCCTGTCCCATTTGGGCGTCATTTGGGCGTCACGCAGGTGGCGCGCGAAGATTTTGTGAATCCCAACATCCTGGGGCGCCGCGCACGACCGCGCGTCACTGCCTACGTCACCACGCACCATGCGCGCGTAATGCACGGCATGCGCACGTAATGCACGCCATGCACGCGTAATGCACGCCATGTGTGCGTCACGACGCGGGCATTGTGCGTCGTGACGCGTAAATGATGTCGCGTAAATGACGAGCAAATGACGCCCAAGTGGGACATGCCCTTTAGTTCCAGCGATCCCCGCACGTTAACACAAGCCTACACACACTAGGGACAATTTACACTTTTACCAAGTATATAAACCCAAGCCAATCCGCCAATGTACGTCTTTGGAGTGAGGGAGGAAACCGAAGATCTCGGAGAAAACCCACTCAGGTCCCGGGGAGAACGTACAAACTCCGTACAGACAGCACCCGGGTCTCTGGCGCAGTAAGGCAGCAACTCTACCGCTCTGTCGCTTTGTCTCGCTCCTTTTTTCTGATTGGCATTTATCTTTTCCCATTTGCTCAGCTTCAAAGGCTAATTTGGAGAGACATTATCATCGGAACTCACTTGTCAAAAAACCTGGATCTCACCATGCCATGTCTCTAGACGACGTGCCATTCAACTTTGATGGCATTCATTTGCAAAAAGGGAATCTGTGATCTAACTGGAAAGGCTGTGAAGCCCAAGATTTGTGTTCCAAGTCCTCCAGCCTTATGACGTACCAATACACAGAGAACTTGTACAGTGGTGTTGAATGACATATAATGCTTGCCAAAGCAGCATGTCTGACATTTTGGAAGATATATAAATATATACACACGCACACATATACACACACACACACTCATATATACACGCACACATATATACACACGTACATGCAACATATATACACACATGCACACACATACACACGCACACATATACACACACGCGCGCACACACACGCACACATATACACACTCATATATGCACACACGCACACATATATACACACACATGCACACTTATATGTACACACACACACATATATATATTTTTTGTTATATGTAGCTCACAGATGGCACAGGCTTTCACACTGGTGAAGCTTGCTTTGCTCCGACTGACGGGGTCCTCTATGAGTAGGTCAGGGACAATGAATTCCTTTGCTAGGAACATCTCTCTTCGACAGTGGCGTACCGTCCCGTCCCAACCCTTCCAGCTCTCTTTCCTCAACCCATCCCTTCACCAGACTTTGTTATATTGTCTGACATTACACCCCCTTCCAATCCATCATCTTATCCCAGTCCCAACCCTCTCTGACCCACTTCATTGAGGTCCAAATCAGACCATCCCAGTCAGGCAACTCACTATCTTCTCACTACCATCCACCCAGGTAGCTGGAGCTGGTGGTCTGCACAATGTCTACTTTGTCAATAACATATCTCAGAAGACCAGCTAATATTATGCATCCTGCTATTGAGTATCTTCATATGTTCCTCATTGTCTCTGGTTCGCTGAGGAGCCATTGTCCACCTTTCACTTCCTATTCCTCTTTATCTTTTTCCAGCTTCCATCATCCACCCTTTCTATTCCCATTATATTTCCTTCACAGTCACAGTCATAGTGTCTTAGGGCATAGAAACAGGCCCTTTGGCCCAACTTGCCCACGCCGGCCAACATGTCCCAGCTACACTAGTCCCACCTGCCTGCGTTTAGCCCATATCCCTCCAAACCTGTCCTATTCATGTACCTGTCTAAATGTTTCTTAAACGTTGCCTCAACTACCTCCTCCGGCAGCTCGTTCCATACACCCGCCACCCTTTGTGTGAAAAAGGTACCCTTTAGGTTCCTATTTAATCTTTCCCCCCTCACCTTAAACCTACAGGTATGTCCTCTGGTTCTCGATTCCCCTACTCTGGGCAAGAGACTCTCTGCGTCTACCCAATCTCTTCCTCTCATGGATCTTCCTCTTCAAGGAATAGAGTCCTAGCCTGTTCAACCTCTCCCTATAACTCAGGCCCTCGAGTCCTGGTGACATCCCCGTAAATCTTCTTTGCACCTTTTCCAGCTTGACAACATCAAGCTTCCAACTTCCTTCAGCTACATTTCTGATGGTGAGTCAGCAAGTCAGGGCTGGCCAGGAAATGTTGGGACCACTTATCAAGAAGAAAGGGGCAAGAGAAGGGCAGGATTTGGCCACGGTTACCTCTGCAGCATGGAGTCCAGGTCAATGGATATTTTGAAGGCAGAGATAGATAGATTCTTGATAGTCTGGGTGTCAGGGGTTATGTGGAGAAGGCCGGAGGATGGAGTTAGGAGGGAGAGATAGATCAGCCATGATTGAAAGGCGGAGTAGACTTAATGGGCCGAATGACCTAATTCTGCTCCTATCACTTATGACCTAATGGAAAGAATCACAGATTCATGGTCTGTGCCAAAGGGAACGACTTGCTCCGGCAAAGAAACACAGGCAGTTTAGTTTAGTTTAGAGATACAGGCCCTTCGGTCCACCGAGTCCACACCGACCAGCGATCACTGCACATTAACACTATTCTACACACACGAGGGACAATGTATCTCTGGACAAAGCAAACAGAGATAAAATGTAGTCGGAGACCGTGAGACTGGTGGGTGAACTGGGAAGGGGAGGGGATGGAGAGAGAGGGAAAGCAAGGGTTACTTGAAGTTAGAGAAGTCAATGTTCATACCGCTGGGGTGTAAGCTGCCCAAGCGAAATATGAGGTGTTGTTCCTCCAATTTGCTCTGGGCCTCACTCTGACAATGGAGGAGGCCCAGGACAGAAAGGTCAGTGTGGGAATGGGAGGGGGAGTTAAAGTGTTGAGCAACTGGGAGATCAGGTAGGTTTAGGCGGACTGGACTGTCCTATGTCTATGTCTTATAGAACAGTAGAACAATGTTTGAAAATGACACAATTCCTTTTCCTGACCCCGTTTGAATAGGATCAATGACCCTGAGCAAAGCAAGGGTCTCTTTTCATTAATTTATTCATGTTGTTAATTTTTTGTACTTCAAAAATGTTTTAATAATTTGTGTTAAAGGGATTTTTTAAAATGTAAATTAATCAAGTTAATTTGAGCAGACGTGTAAAATAATTCACAGGGTTTTGATGCTGGTGAGCTGTCAAAAGGCATCTAGGATTTTGTGGAAACTGGCCTTAGGATATGCCGGGGAGGCAGAGCTTGTTCTGTCAATTAATTGTTCTACATTCCATCATTTGCAACGGGATGTGATGGAACAGCGGAGCTTTGATCAGATCTGTGGGCTGTGGAAGCAGAGAACTCTCCTCCAGAAGAGACACAAAATGCCGGAATAACCCAGCGGGTCAGGCGGCATCTCTGGAGATAAAGGTCAGGTGACGTTTTGGGTTCGGGACCCTTCTTCAGACTGATTGCCTTGTTGGGAGAAAAATAAAGAAATAAAGACACAGAGTGCTGGAGTAACTCAGTGGGTCAGGCAGCATCTCTGGAGAACGTGGATAGGTGACTGAAGAAGGGTCCTGACCCGAAACGTCACCCATCCTTTTTCTCCAGAGATGCTGCCTGACCTGCTGAGTTACTCCAGCATTGTGTGTCTTTATCTCCGGTGTATACCAGCATCTGCAGTTCTTTCCTACACATGGATAGGTGATGTTTTGGGCAGAGACACTTCTTCAGAATGGAGGACGCAAAGTGCTGGAGCAGGACAAAGCATGACAGGTCATCGTCTTAAGAATATTTCTGTTATTAAGCCATAGCGTTTCCCCTTCTCCCCACTTGTTGGTGCCTCATTTGCAGATACACCGCTAGGTGCGTAAAACATAGAAGATAGAACAACATGGCAACAGGCCCTTCGGCCCACAATGTCCATGCCAAACATGATGCCAAATTAAACTAATCCCCTCTGCCTGCACATGATCCATATCTCTCTATTCCCCACATATCCAAGAGGAGTTAAATGCCACTATCATATCTGCTTCCACCACAGCCTCTGGCAATGCGTTCCAGGCACCCACCATTCTCTGTTTCCCCTCACACATATTTAAACCATGCCCCTCTCACCTTAAAGCAATGGCCCTCTAGTCCTTGACCTTTTCACCCTGGGGACAAAGGTTCTGATTGTCTACCCTCTCTATGCCCCTCATAATTGTTGTACTTCTATCTGGCCTCCCCTCAACTTTCATCGAACACTTTGCTCTTGAGTCATAGCTTTAGTTTAGTTTAGTTTTTAGTTTAGAGATACAGCGCGGAAACAGGCCATTCGGCCCACCGCGACCGCACCGACTAGCAATCCCCACTCACTAACACTATCCTACACACTTGGGGCAATTTAGACATACACAAAGCCAATCAACCTACAAACCTGTACGTCTTTGGAGTGTGGGAGGAAACAGAAGCTCTCGGAGAACGCACAAACACCGTACAGACAGCACCCGTAGACAGGATCGAACCTGGGTCTCCGGCGCTGCCAACGCTGTACGGCAGCAAGTCTACCCCAGCGCCACCGTGCCGCCCTCAGAGTTTATCTTGACCCTCAGAGTTTATCGAACTGATTTCTAAAGAAGGAACACTCAGCATGCATGTTGACAATTCAGATTTCAGATACTGAAGGACACAGCTTTAAGGTCAGAGGGGGAAAGGTTAAATGGAATGTGCAGGACACGCTTTCTTCCCCACAGAGACTGGTAGGAGCCTGGAACACACTGCTGGGATGATGGTGGAAGCTCATACAAAAGTGTCATTTAAGAGGTTTTTAGATAGGGACGCGAAAAGACCAGGAATGGAGGGATATGGATCACATGCAGGGCGAAGAGATTAGTTTAATCTGACACCATGTTTAGCACAGACACCTGGGCTGTAAAGCCTCTTCCTGTTGTGCACTCTTCCACATTCTGCAATTTCAAATGTTTTAATTCGCCAAAGGAAAGGTGAAGCTCAGTTCACATTACTGACAGTAGTTATACCCTGCACAAAAGAAGATGGCAGTCGTTGTTGGAGATAAACCTCAGCCTTAGAGTGTCACTGGGTGAGTTCTGAAGCGCAGTATCTCACGCCCAGCTATCTTTAGTCTCTTCAACAATGACCTTCCTTCCTTCCATTGTTTTGGAGATGGAGTCACACAGTCATGCAGCGTGAAAATAGGCCCTTCCGCACAACTTGCCCATACTGACCAAAATGCCCCATCTACACTAGTCCCACCTGCCTGTTTTTGCCCCACATCCCTCTAAACCTACGCTATCCATGTATTTGTCTAAAGCAGAGAGTGGTGAGTCTGTGGAATTCTCTGCCTCAGAGGGCGGTGGAGGCAGGTTCTCTGGATGCTTTCAAGAGAGAGCTAGGTAGGGCTCTTAAAAATTGTGGAGTTGGGGGATATGGGGAGAAGGCAGGAACGGGGTACTGATTGGGGATGATCAGCCATGATCACATTGAATGGTGGTGCTGGCTCGAAGGGCCAAATGGCCTACTCCTGCACCTATTGTCTATTGTCTAAATGTTTCTTAAACATTGGAATAGTACGTGCTTCAACTACCTCCTCCAGCAGCCTGTTCCATACACCCACCACCCTTTGTGTAAAAAAGATATTCCTCAGGTTCCCATTAAATTATATTACATGGAGGTGCTTGTGCATGTTTGTGCATTGTTCAATTTCAATTCTACTTATATCTCAATGGAAAATGAAGCATGTGTGTCGGCATACATCAATACTGCACTCAGACATGGGTAGAGGAGAGACACCCATGTCACACAATCCTCAGGTAATGACTAACTCCAGTTAAAGAGTCAAACAAATTTAAGAATAAAGGGTAGGCCATTTAGGACTGAGATGAGGAAAAACGTTTTCACCCAGAGAGTTGTGAATCTGTGGAATTCTCTGCCACAGAAGGCAGTGGAGGCCAATTCACTGGATGTATTCAAGAGCGAGTTAGATTTAGCTCGTAGGGCGAAAAGGAATCAATGGATATGGGGAGAAAGCAGGAACGGGGTACTGATTTTGGATGATCAGCCATGATCATATTGAATGGCGGTGCTGGCTCGAAGGGCCTACTCCTGCACCTATTTCCTATGTTTCTATGTTTCTAACCATTTATCATAGACATTCAGCCACATCATCACCAGCACCTGGGTGATCGCTGGTCAACGCCAACTCAGTGGGTTGAAGGGCCTGTTTCCACTCCGTTTCTCTAAAGTCCAAAGTCTAAAAGAGTCCTCCTCCATCAACATAAAGAGGAGTTGGTCACCATTAACCAGAAAATTAGATGGAGCTGTTGCATACATGCCATGCATCTTAGAGCAAATTGGAAGCTGTTATAAGTATGGCGGCACAGTGGTGCAGAGGTAGAACTGCTGCCTCACAGTGCCAGAGACCCGGGTTCGATCCTGATGGCGGGTGCTGTCTGTACGGAGATTGTACATTCTTCCTATGACCGCGTGGGTTTTCTCCGGGTGCTCCGGCTTCCTCGCGCATGCAGAGACGTGCAGGTTTGGAGGTTAATTGGCTTCTGTAAATCCTCCCTGGTGTATGGGATGTGAAAGTGGGATTAACATAGAACTAGCGTATGGGTGATCGCTGGTCGGTGTGGACTCGGGTGGGCCGAAGGGCCGGTTTCCACGCTGTATCACTGAACTAAAGTAACCCTCCTCCACCATGGACATGACACACATCAGAAGCGCAGTGAAATGATGACAGGATGAGTGTTTTTCCAGCAAGTAACTGACTTGGCCCAAATCTTTCATTCCAAAAATATACCACCAGTACATTGTGGCTGCAGTGTAGCTCGTTGCCTAGGCTACTCTGACAACAGCTCCCAAACCAGTGACCTCATTGGCAAGGTTGGGCTGGGGCAGCATTCATGAACGAGCATTAACATTTCGCGAGTAAAATACAAAGTGCTGGAATAACCCAGTGGGCCAGGCAGCATCTGCGGAAGGAGCGGCTAGGTGGCGATTCGGGTCAGATGCATTTCCTCACTCATTTCCAGGTTCCCCGTCAAATCGCACAAAATTCTGGAAGTAGTTTAGTTTAGTTTAGAGATACAGCGCGGAAACAGGCCCTTCGGCCCACCGAGTCCGCACCGACCAGCGATAACACTACCCTACACACGCTGGGGACAATTTAACATTTATACCAAGCCAATTAACCTAGAAACCTGTTAAAGAAGGAACTGCAGATGCTGGAAAATCGAAGGTACACAAAAATGCTGGAGAAACTCAGCGGGTGCAGCAGCATCTATGCACAAAAATGCTGGAGAAACTCAGCGGGTGCTGCTGCACCCGCTGAGTTTCTCCAGCATTTTTGTGAACCTACAAACCTGCATGGCTTTGGAGCGTGGGAGGGAACCGAAGATCTCGGAGAAAACCCAGGAAGGTCACGGGGATAACGTACAAACTCCGTACAGACAAGCACCCATAGTCAGGATCAAAACCGGGTCTCTGGCGCCATAAGGCAGAAGGCCTACTGCTACGCCATCGTTCCGCCCATCACCATCCCTTCGTCCTTGCTGAGTTGTTGGGACGGGAATTATGGGTCTTTCTACCCAATAAATAACTCACCAGCAAACGGTGATGGGCAGTGAATGGTGGCGCTGCCAATGTAACCCACATCTTGTAGAACATGCAGCTGGTGAGATTAACACTTCATTAAGGGCAACAACAGAAATCTGAATGAAACCACAACGATCCTCGAGTGGTTCACAGTGTCATCGCAAAAACCCCATAATTCAGCGTTAAATAATGTGCGGTTATTGAAGAAAGTATCTGAACACTAAGTGGGATGAGTCAATTTAGTAAACCCATTTCCATAGTAAGCAGGAGGCCTTGAAATAACATTCTTCACTTGAAAGCACACCAAGATAAAGCAAGGACATTACCAGCAGTAGCAGCAAAGGTCGTTTGGTGATTGCCAGTGAAAATAGTTGTTAATGATTCATACAGAAGAAAACTCCTGGCAGAATGTAACATTAGCAAAGCTATAGCATGTATATGAAATATATTTTATATATCTTTTGTGTAAGTGTACTAATGCTATACACTTGTACTGTATCTGAGCTGCTTGTCCAATGTGTATCTAACTGCTTATGTATAGTGATACTTGAACTGAACTGTATACAAAAAAATAATGTCACTGTACATGTGACATATAACGTGCCCCACCATACCAACGTGATCATGTTGCACTGGGAATTTCGATGGGTTAAATCACGGAACATAGAACATAGAACTATGCAGCACAGGCACAGGCCCTTCTGCCCACAATGTCCGTGCCAAACATGAAGTTGGGCAGCACAGCGGAAAAGCTGCTGCCTTACAGCGCCAGAGACCCGGGTTTGATCCTGACTACGGGTGATATCTGTACGGAGTTTGTACGTTCTCCCTGTGTCCTGCGTGGGTTTTCTCCAGGAGATCTGGTTTCCTCCCACTCTCCAAAGACGCACAGGTTTGTACGCTAATTGGCTTTGGTACAAATTGTAAATTGTCCCTAATGTGTGTAGGATAGTGTTAGTGTGCGGGGATGGCTGGTCAGCGCGGACTCGTAGGCTGAAGGGTCTGTATCCCTAAACTAAACGTGTTACCCTCACAATCAATGTGCTTGAGAACCAAATGGAGGTTCCTGAAGAGGACCCATTGCAAATGATTCTCCATCTGTAACCGGAGAGATAACAATGCAACTCGCTGCAGAGGAGGCAATGCAGAATAACAATGCGGTCAATTATACCAAGGATTGCCACTCCTAAAGGAACTTACACCAGCACAGATACAAAGTGCGCAGGATAAGAAAGAATACAGCTAATCAATGAGTCCTGTATTAAATTGATTTTTTTCTCTCACCTTTCACTTGCTATTTAAAAAAAAAATCATTTTTGGAGAGGTAAAACATCTTCCACGTCACCAAACCAACACAAATCATTTGTGAAGATTTTCTCACAAAATTCCACAGCTGGAATTTTTAATATATAGCACTTGTTCAATCAAATAACATCAATAGTTCTAAGCCTCTTGTTATTTGTGATTCACAATTTCAAGTCCCTTGGGCCATCTGTTTGAAGTTTCATATTTTATCCAATACATGGAAGCCTTGGGTAATCTCTTCAGCTCGCAGTTTGCACTGCTAATAAAACACAGGGCCCACACTGTTGCTATAGAAACCAATGCCTGCCTCTCCATAGTGCTTCTTCACTCTCTTTTGGTACGAGAATCTCTGAGGCAAAATAACGCCAATATTTCTTTAAAAGTAATTAATGTGGATGAAATATCTTGATGTGATATGCCACGATGAAATGCTGATTTTGTTCAACATAACTCAGCCAAGACTTTGCTACGTACAATTCAAAGAAGACGAAACAGAATGGCACAATGTGCAGGCAGGGTTTATACACCAAACTACTTTGAATTGAGAAGTCGGCAATGTGTCGGAAGGAACTGCAGATGCTGGTTTAAACCGAAGATAGACACACAATGCTGGAGTAACTCAGCGGGGCAGGCAACATCTCTGGAGAGAAGGAATGGGTGACATTTCATGTCGAGACCCTTCTTCAGGCTGAGAATTGAGAAGCCAGCAACCTGCAAATGGTTAGCCGCGGTAAAAGTAATCTCAATTTTGACCCTGAAGAAGAATGAGAGAGGTTGAATACCAATGGGTTAATTGTTCTCCTAAATCTATTAAAGGATGCAATTTAATTGTGAATCTCTTTGGTTTTAGCTTTACTGCATCCGCCTCTCTCCGTCGCTTTTATTGTCCTTACCTCGACCGAATGCTTCATTTCAATGAGCAGTGCACCGGATTAACTCGGCAAATGCCTCGCAGTGACAAACGGCCGTTGCCTGCTTTACGGTTCCTAATCCAGAAATACCTGGCAAGCAGCGATAACCCCCCCCCCCTCGTACCTGAAGTTCAACTCACCTTATCAAACGGGCAATTGGGTTGCGTTTGAGAGCAAACAACAAATAAACAAACGCTGATATCAGGCGAAATGATTTTTCAGCGGCACACTCTGTACGTTTGAAGATAGGCTCTGGTGTTTACCTGGGCTCCATTACAGATACTTGGTGGAATGTGGCCAACTCCTGTATTCCATGTAGCACGCTGACACCACAGGTTCCGGTAGCAACTTTTTGGGAGATTAAACTATGAGATTTTGCCCCAACTGGATAGAGAGCATGGTCCAAATGGGTGAAATAATGTTCTGCTTTCTCATTAGTGCACCTTACAACATGGTGTATGGTGTAAAACAAACTATTAAAAGGAAAGCGGACAGACAATGCATGTTGTCTTGATCTTATAGAGGTGTATAAAATCATGAGAGGAATAGATCGGGAGGATGCACAGAGTCTCTTGCCCAGAGTAGGTGAATCGAGGACCAGAGGACATAGGTTCAAGGTGAATGGGAATAGATTTAATAGGAATATGAGGGGTAACTTTTTCACACAGAGGGTGGTGGGTGTGTGGAACAAGCTGCCAGAGGAGGTAGTTGAGGCTGGGTCTATCCCAACATTTAAGGAACAGTTGGACAGGTACACGGATTAGGGCGGCGCGACTTTTCGTTGCAGCGGCCTCTGCAGTCCGTCTGTCTTTTTATTATTTTTGTCTCGTTTTTGTGTAGTTTTTATTATTTTTTTTTGTCGGGGTATGTGTGTGGGGGGGTGGGGGTGGGGGTGGGGGGGGGAAACTTTGAAATCTTTCCGCTGCACGGGAGACCCGACCTTTTCTTTGTCGGGTCTCCGTTGTCGTTGGGGCTGGGCAACGTGGAGCGGCCTCCAGCAGGAACGACCTGGGGCTCCAGTTGCGGAGCTGCGGACTACTCACCGTCGCGGGGCTGGCCGAGTCCGGAGCGGGTGGAGCTGTGGTGGAGCGCTGCTGCGGCAGGAACCCCGGAGATTCGGAGGCTACAACCGCGGGTCTGGCGGACGGCAACATCGGAATCCCGCGGGTCCCCTGGTGGGAGACCGCTTTTCGGGGCTTCCGCAGCGGCGACTTCTCCCGCCCGAGTTGCGGGGTTGAAGCGCACCTGGAGCGGGGCTTTATCCCCCCGCGCGGCTTGGAATGGCCACCGGACTTTGCGGGCGCGTGCGCCGGGGCTCTAACACCAAGACCCGGTGCGCGACCTTGCATCACCCGGCGTGGCTTTAATGGCTGCGGGACAATCACCATCGCCCGCCGGGGGCTTTGACTTTGACTCTGACATCGGGGGGGGGGGGGAGTGCAGTGGAGAGATACGTTATTTTTGCCTTCCATCACAGCGTTGTGATGGATGTATGTGTAAATTGTGTTGTGTCTCGGGTCTTCTTTGTTTTGTATTGTATGGCTGCAGAAACGACATTTCGTTTGGACCTCAAGGGGTCCAAATGACAAATTTGTCCCTCAAAAGACAAATAAATTGAATTGGAATTGGAATTGGATAGCACAGGTTTGGTGGGATATGGGCCAGGCGCAGGCAGGTGGGATTAGTGTAGCTGGGACATGTTGGCCGGTGTGGGCAAGTTGGGCCGAAGGGCCTGTTTCCACACTGTATCACTCTATGACTCTATAGATTTGAATATGGTTAACCACTCAAAACTTGGTGTCCATGAGACACTGCATGAAGATGGCAGCAGCTAAATTGTATCCCAGAACAATCTATAACCTCTCCCGCAGGGTTTAAGGTACAAGCTGCCAGAGGCAGACACTATACAATGTTTAAAAGACATTCAGACAGGTATATGGATAGGAAAAGTTTAGAGGGATATGGGCCAAATGCAGGCAGGTGGGACTAGTTTAGTTTAGTTTATTGTCACGTGCAATGTTTTTGTTGCGTGCTAACCAGCCAGCGGAAAGACAGTACATGTTATCTTGTGTACAGTGATGATGGCGCGTATTGGTTGGCGAGGGCAAGTTGGGCCAAAGGGCCTGTATCCCTGCTGTACGACTCCATGACTCTGACTCATTACACATCCTTCGTTCTCTTATTGGGCCAGGAGCTATGACTCGAGAGCAAGATTTGAAGCGTAGGTTGAGGGGAGACCAGATAGAAGTACAACAATTATGAGGGGCATAGAGAGGGTAGACAATCAGAACCTTTATCCCCAGGGTGAAAAGGCCAAGGACTAGAGGGCCATTGCTTTAAGGTGAGAGGGGCATGGTTTAAATATGTGTGAGGGAAACAGAGAATGGTGGGTGCCTGGAACGCATTGCCAGGGGCTGTGGTGGAAGCAGATACGATAGTGGCATTTAACACCTCATGGATATGTGGGGAATAGAGAGATATGGATCATGTGCAGGCAGAGGGGATTAGTTTAATTTGGCATCATGTTTGGTATGGACATTGTGGGCCGAAGGGCCTGTTGCCATGTTGTTCTATCTTCTATGTTTTATGCATCTAGTGATGTATCTGCAAATGAGGCACCAACAAGCGGGGAGAAGGGGAAACGCTATGTCTTAATAACAGAAATATTCTTAAGACGATGACCTGTCATGCTTTGTCCTGCTCCAGCACTTTGCGTCCTCCATTCTGAAGAAGAGTCCCGGCACAAAACGTCACCTATCCATGTGTAGGAAGGAACTGCAGATGCTGGTATACACCGGAGATAAAGACACACAATGCTGGAGTAACTCAGCAGGTCAGGCAGCATCTCTGGAGAAAAAGGATGGGTGACGTTTCGGGTCGGGACCCTTCTTCAGTCACCTATCCATGTTCTCCAGAGATGCTGCCTGACCCGCTGAGTTACTCCAGCACTCTGTGTCTTTATTTATTCGTTTTTCTCCCAACAAGGCAATCAGTCTGAAGAAGGGTCCCGACCCGAAACGTCACCTGACCTTTATCTCCAGCGATGCCCCCTGACCCGCTGGGTTACTCCGGCACTTTGTGTCTCTTCTGGAGGAGAGTTCTCTGCTTCCACAGCCCACAGATCTGATCAAAGCTCCGCTGTTCCATCACATCCCGTTGCAAATGATGGAATGTAGAAACAATTAATTGACAGAAGAAGCTCTGCCTCCCCGGCATATCCTGAGGCCAGTTTACACAAAATCCTACATGCCTTTTGACAGCTCACCAGCATCAAAACCCTGTGAATTATTTTACACGTCTGCTCAAATTAACTTGATTAATTCTCTTTAAAAAATCCCTTTAACACAAATTATTAAAACATTTTTGAAGTACAAAAAATTAACAACATGAATAAATTAATGAAAAGAGACCCTTGCTTTGCTCAGGGTCATTGATCCTATTCAAACGGGGTCAGGAAAAGGAATTGTGTCATTTTCAAACATTGTTCTACTGTTTTATAAGACATAGACATAGGACGGTACAGTCCGCCTAAACCTACCTGATCTCCCGGTTGCTCAACACTTTAACTCCCCTCCCATTCCCACACTGACCTTTCTGTCCTGGGCCTCCTCCATTGTCAGAGTGAGGCCCAGCGCAAATTGGAGGAACAGCACCTCATATTTCACTTGGGCAGCTTACACCCCAGCGGTATGAACATTGACTTCTCTAACTTCAAGTAACCCTTGCTTTCCCTCTCTCTCCATCCCCTCCCCTTCCCAGTTCTCCGACCAGTCTCACTGTCTCCGGCTACATTTTATCTCTGTTGGCTTTGTTTTTACCTTGCACTTCCTTATCTATGTACTGCCTGCTTCCCTGACATCTTTCTGAAGAAGGGTCTCGACCCAAAACGTCACCTATTCCTTCTCTCCAGTGATGCTGCCTGTCGCGTTGAGTTACTCCAGCATTCTGTGTCTATACACAGACACAGGCGTGTTGAAGGGCAAATGGCTGATAGCCAGCAGTTCTCTGCGAAGCCGCACGGTAAAGATGGAGCACGATCTACTCTGACGAAGGGTCTCAACCCAAAACATCACCTATTCCTTCTATCCGGACATGCTGCCTGACCCGCTGAATATGGTTAATGTGCAGGCAGGGGAGATTAGTTTAACTTGGCATCATGTTCAGCATGAACATAGTGGGCTGAAGGGCCTATTTCAGAGCTGTACTGTTCTATGTCCTTATAGAACAGTAGAACAATGTGTGAAAGCAGCACAATTCCTTTAAGACGGGGTGGGCAACCTTGTTGTGCATAGGGGCGCGGGACGCATGTCTGTGAGCGGATGGTGGGCCACATCTACCACGTGTACACATGGATCCTGCCCCTTCGAGGACGCCACCCGGAGCACTGGCCCCTAGTTACGGGCGCTCACCAACATGGCGCACCTATGGACCATTGCCTTGGCTCTGTCCTGAAGGCGGTGGCTCAAATACTCACACTCACTCGTCCCCGGCCTATTGACAACCCCGATCCCGACAGTGAAGCCCAGACACAGAAGGTGCGTGGCCATGCCGGCGACTTTGCGCAGGATGAGGTTCAGCCAGAGCTCGGCGCTTGCCGCTGCTCGGCGGCTCCGCCATTGCGGCCGCCAGCGCAGGCCTCCTTGCGTCCTTGCGTCACCGCGCCTGGGCGCCACGACCTCGGACCCGGGAGGTATCGGAGATGACGGAAGTCTGCGGGCCGGATGATTACTGGAAAGAAAATACGCCTGCGGGCCGGATGATTTCGGGTTGCGGGCCGCATTCGGCCCGGGGGCCGTAGGTTGCTGACCCCTGCTTTAAGAAATATTCATCTCTTTAATGCAAATGTTGGCAAAGGAAGGAACAACTGGGTCTTGGAAATGGTCGGAGACATAAAACTACAATGAAGAATATTAGTTAGTAGTGACCATTACTTTAGTTTAGAGATACAGCGTGGAGACAGGCCGTTCGGCCCACCGAGTCCGTGACGCCCAGCGATCCCCACACACCAACTCTATCCTACACACACTATGGACGATTTACAATTATACCAAAGCCAATTAACCTACAAACCTGTACATCTTTGGGATGTGGGTGGAAACCGGAGCACCCGGAGAAATCCCACGAAGGTCACGGGGAAAACATGCAAACTCCGTACAGACAGCACCCGTAGCAAAAAATATGTTGGCAGAATTTCAGCCTAGCTTTCTGTACCAGTTCCAGCTCAACAGGTCATGGCAAGTTTACATCAGCCCAACTACCCACTAAGCTGTCTTAATATCACCTGCAAACATAATATTGTCCCCATTGCTGC
The DNA here is from genome assembly GCA_038087875.1 of Malacoraja senta. Taxonomy (NCBI): domain Eukaryota; kingdom Metazoa; phylum Chordata; class Chondrichthyes; order Rajiformes; family Rajidae; genus Malacoraja; species Malacoraja senta. Next base: position 5,753,573 of record CM075982.1, on the reverse strand, counting down.
TTCAGTTTCCAGTGAGTCAGCTAAGAGAAAGTTCCTGCCGATCTCAGAGCAGCAGGCAAATGCCAGTCAAACGACACCAGTTGCAATAATCAGAGCTAATTCACAATATTCATAAGCTATGAATCAGGATGATGAATTGTACATAATATCTCCAAGTAGGCATTGTTTTCCTGCTGACATTTAGGTTACTTCGGAGCCAAATAACAGTTGACGTCAGCACGGATCTCATTTCTGTGAGGAGGAAAAGATTAAGGACTAATAATTGCAGCAAAGGTCAATGAATATGAGGCTGAGTATGCAAATGGCCGCCACGGAAATGTCACTTGCACTAGGATCTCTCTGCCTGGCGCACAATTTCTCTTTACTTCCCGTCGTAGCCTTGAGTCACCATCACTCATCAATGAACTCAGCTGATTTACAATGTACACCAGCTCAGCTGGGAAATTCAAAAGGCAACATGAGAACAACCTTTATCACAATAACATTTTCCTTTGTTTATTGTTGGAGGATGTGACTCATTAGAAGTTGCAATTCCGAGGTAGATCATTTAGAAAATAATGTTAAAATCCACAGTACTTTTTCTATTATTTACGTGACTAATGCCCCGCACTATCATTAGTTTTTAGTTTTAGTTTTTAGAGATGCAGCGTGCAAACAGGCCCTTCGGCCCACCGAGTCCGTGCCGACCCGCGATCACCCGTGCACTAGTGCTATCCCACACACTGGGGACAATTTACAGAAGCCAATTAGCAGAAGGGTCTCGACCCGAAACGTCGCCAATTCCTTCTCTCCATAGATGCTGCCTCACCGGCTGAGTTTCTCCAGCATTTTGTGTCTACCTTCGATTTTACCAGCATCTTCAGTCCTTTCTTAAACGTACAAACCTGCATGTCTTTGGGATGTGGGAGGTAACCAGAGCACCCGGAGAAAACCCACGGGGAGAACATACAAACTCCGCACAGACAGCACCCGTAGTCAGGATCGAACCTGGGTCCCCGGCACGGTAAGGCAGTAACTCTAATGCTGCGCCACCTTGCCGCCCGTATTCACCATGGCACATTTTGTAGGGCAGAGAAAGAATAAGACGTTACTGAGAGTTTAGAAAACGACGTACAGTAACCCCTCGCAATAGCGGAGCACAAAGGGAGGGGGTGGGGTGTCTGTTATTGCCGATTGTCCGCTATAACAGAGTGAGGGGAGGTAAAGTTTAACCCAAGGAAAGAAACGCGGTGTTGGATTTTGTATCAAAACTAATGTATTTAATTACTGTCACGATACAAAACCAAACCGTGGTGACGCACCCACCACCATAGTACAAAATCACCAAATTATTCAGACACTAAATTTCCAAAGAACTATGTTATAATCCTTACAATAGACTAAATAACTGCTATACAACGATGTCCCTCCCTAACACCACCCAGGCGCGGACGTAACGGGGCAAGCATCTGGCGTGGACGTAAAGGGGGCAAGCATCTAGCTCGGGCAAAGCACTCTTCCGCCTGGCACCGTGCCTCGCGGATGGCCAGCTTGGCCAGGAGAAACGCGGTGCTAGGGGGGATTAAACATGCGGAGATTCACGGGCCGGGGAGCTGCGGAGCACTCGGCCACACACGCAGTGGGCCAGGGTAATCACGCCGCCTTCATGGTGCTCCGCTCCTGTGACCTGGTGCCAGCTCATCGGGTAACTGCCGTAAGTGGGCAGTGGGGAGAGGTGGAGCAACGGCGTATCGGTCGGCTGTGACGGAAACCCGCTGCGTAGAATGTGTAGGGAAGGGACTGCAGATGCTGGTTTACATCGAAGATAGGCGCAAAAAGCTGGAGTAATTCAACGGGACGGGCAGCATTTCTGGAGAGAAGCAACGGGGGACGTTTTGGGTCGAGACCCTTCTTCAGGCTGAGCTAGAAACATCCCCCATTCCTTCTCTCCAGAGATGCGGCCCGTCCCGCTGAGTTACTGCAGCATCTCATGTCTATCTGCTACGTTGAGGTCCATTATTGGGAGGGTGTTTACTGTATCTCATTTCTGAGCCTTCTGCTGTCTTAAATCTCGAGTGAAAAGGGAAGAAAAAGTTGCAAAAGGATCAAGTGCGTCGACACGAGAACTTACACAAAAGCCGATCATCGTGAAGTATAATCTGTGCTGTATCCGTTTGGTGTGCCTGTTGCCAGACTGCGCGGAGCAGGTAAAAAATGCGAAATATCAGGCTACAGTTCAGATAACAAATCCCAGGACAGGGGCTGACCTTGTGCAGCTTGCCACCCGGCAGGCAGATACAGTGTTGGCACGACTTACGTTGAAACAAAAACTTCACAGATCATCCCTTAAATACTGAACCGCAGTTACATACAAGGCTTCAGTACATAGGTCTCAACATATTCAGATGTTCGTATTAAAATTCATACTTGTGTTTTCCAGCTCTCGGCTAGATATGTATCTCCGCTGATGACTGGCATGCAGTGAACGTCCTGGACTTCCCCTGAAGCAAGTCTGTCAGAGCTAAGCTCGGTCATCTTTTAAACCAGTTTTGTTACGTACGTCATCCAATATGTATCTAAAAGCCTTGTAACATAGAAACATAGAAATTAGGTGCAGGAGTAGGCCATTCGGCCCTTCGAGCCTGCACCGCCATTCAATATGATCATGGCTGATCATCCAACTCAGTATCCCGTACCTGCCTTCTCTCCATACCCTCTGATCCCTTTAGGCACAAGGGCCACATCTAACTCCCTCTTAAATATAGCCAATGAACTGGCCTCGACTACCCTCTGTGGCAGAGAGTTCCAGAGATTCACCACTCTCTGTGTGAAAAAAGTTCTTCTCATCTCGGTTTTAAAGGATTTCCCCCTTATCCTTAAGCTGTGACCCCCTTGTCCTGGACTTCCCCAACATCGGGAGCAATCTTCCTGCATCTAGCCTGTCCAACCCCTTAAGAATTTTGTAAGTTTCTATAAGCCCTCTCAATCTCCTAAATTCTAGAGAGTATAAACCAAGTCTATCCAGTCTTTCTTCATAAGACAGTCCTGACATCCCAGGAATCAGTCTGGTGAACCTTCTCTGCACTCCCTCTATGGCAATAATGTCCTTCCTCAGATTTGGAGACCAAAACTGTACGCAATACTCCAGGTGTGGTCTCACCAAGACCCTGTACAACTGCAGTAGAACCTCCCTGCTCCTATACTCAAATCCTTTTGCTATGAAAGCTAACATACCATTCGCTTTCTTCACTGCCTGCTGCACCTGCATGCCTACTTTCAATGACTGGTGTACCATGACACCCTGGTCTCGCTGCATCTCCCCTTTTCCTAGTCGGCCACCATTTAGATAATAGTCTGCTTTCCTGTTTTTGCCACCAAAATGGATAACCTCACATTTATCCACATTATACTGCATCTGCCAAACATTTGCCCACTCACCCAGCCTATCCAAGTCACCTTGCAGTCTCCTAGCATCCTCCTCACAGCTAACACTGCCCCCCAGCTTAGTGTCATCCGCAAACTTGGAGATATTGCCTTCAATTCCCTCATCCAGATCGTTAATATATATTGTAAATAGCTGGGGTCCCAGCACTGAGCCTTGCGGTACCCCACTAGTCACTGCCTGCCATTGTGAAAAGGATCCGTTTACTCCTACTCTTTGCTTCCTGTTTGCCAGCCAGTTCTCTATCCACATCAATACTGAACCCCCAATGTGGGAGACTATCGGAACAGATGCGCTACAATGCAGAGAACTATATTCTACACTCTGTATCTTTCCTGTTGTGCTTGAGTTTGAACTGATTGTATCCATGTAGGATATATCTGATCTGTTTGGACAGCACGCAATATCAAAGCTTTACACTGTACCTCATGGTACACGTGACAATAATAAACCTGAACCTAATGGGGCCATTTCATGCAAACCTTGCATAGAATCTGAGGTAGACAAAAATGCTGGAGAAATTCAGCGGGTGAGGCAGCATCTATGGAGCAAAGGAAATAGGCAACGTTTCGGGCCGAAACCCTTCTTCAGAATCTGCTCTTGTTTATTGGAGACTATTGGGATATTAACCCGAGTCTGTCCAAGTGCGAAGACAGACACTTTGTCAGGCGGCACGGTGGTGCAGCGGTAGAGTACAGCGCCGGAGACCCGGGTTCAATCCCAGCTACAGGTGCTGCCTGTACGGAGTTTGTACCTTCTCCCCGTGACCTGTGTGGGTTTTCTCCAAGATCTTCGGTTTCCTCCCACGCTCCAAAGACCTACAGGTTTGCAGGTTAATTGGCTTGGTATAAGTGTAAATTGTCCCTTGCTCATGTAGGATAGTGTTAATGCACGGGGATCGCTGGTTGCTTCCGACTCGGTGGGCCGTAGAGCCTGTTTCTACGCTAGTATCACGAAACTAAACTAAACTAAAAGACAGAAAAGGCTGGAGTAAATCAGCGGGCCAGGCAGCATCTCTGGAGAAAAGGAATAGGTGACGTTTCAGGTCGAGACCCTTCCTTGGTCACACGTCCTTTGAGTAGCAAATCATAATTCAAGAGATGGAGAAACAATGAACTGCAGGTGCTGGTTTACAAAAGAAGGCATGGGGTGCTGGAGTAGCTCAGAGGGTCAGGCAGCATCTCAGGAGAACATGGATAGACGACGTTTTGGGTGGGAGCCCGTGGACCTGAAACGTCACCTATCCACGTTCTCCTGAGATGGTGCCTGACCCGCGGAGTTACTCCAGCCCTTCTAAAGGGCCGGACAGCAAGTTAATCAGGTGAAAACCACCAACAAGAAAGCTCTGACGAATTATGGACACAATAATGTTGGTAACTATCTTTAGTGGATTTCAGTGATTATTGAAATCCCTGAGTCATCCAGCAATATAGCATCTTCCACAATGGTGTAATGCATTGGGATAGATGGGATAAGTGCTGACTTATTTAAAAGGGGGAAAAGAGGGGATATCATTGAAACCTGCTGAATAATGAAAAGCCTAGATAGAGTGGACGTGTAAAGGACATTAATAATAATAATAATAATAGATTTTATTTATATAGCGCTTTTCAAGGACTCAAAGTCGCTTTACATGGAGAGTCAAGAACAAAACAAAATAGAGCAGTAAGACAGAGATGCAAAGGGGAGGGGGACATGGGACTAAGGGTATGCAGAGGTGAAGAGATGGGTCTTGAGGCGGGACTGGAAGATGGTGAGGGACTCAGAATTTCGGATCAATTGTGGGAGGGAGTTCCAGAGCCTGGGAGCTGCCCTGGAGAAGGCTCTGTTTCCAAAAGTGCAGAGGTAGGATTTCGGAATGGAGAGGAGACCAGCTGATGTGGATCTGAGGGACCGTGAGGGTTGGTAGGGGGAGAGGAGGTCAGTGAGATAAGGGGGGGCCAAGTGGTTGAGGGCTTTGTAGGTGAGGACCAGGATTTTGTAGATGATCCGGTGGGAAATGGGAAGCCAGTGAAGTTCTTTGAGAACTGGGGTGATGTGGTGCCAGGATTTGGTGTGGGTGATGAGTCGGGCGGCTGCATTCTGGACCAGTTGGAGTCGGTTGATGTTGCTGGAATTAATGCCAAAGAGAAGAGAGTTACAGTAGTCCAGTCGGGAGGAGATGAAGGCATGGATGAGTCTTTCAGCAGCGGGGGGTGTGAGAGAGGGTCTGATTTTGGCAATGTTGCGGAGGTGAAAAAATGATGTTTTGACAACATGGCGGATGTGAGGCTCAAGGGAGAGGGTCGAGTCAAAGATCACGCCAAGGTTGCGGGCCTGAGGAGATGGGGAGACAGTGGTGCCGTCAATAGTGAGAGTGGGGTTGTTAATTTTGGTAAGTGTTGATTTGGAGCCAATGAGAAATGAGCCAGTAATGGGAGAGTCCAGAAACAGAGGGCACGGCCTCAGAATAAAAGGACGTACATTCAAAATCGAGATGAGGAGGAACTTCTTTAGCCAGAGAGTGGCAAGCCTGTGCAATTCATTGCCACAGACGGCTGTGGAAGCCATGACATTGGGTATTTGTAGGGCAGCGATGGATAGGTTGTTGATTAGAGAGGGCATCAAAGGATACAAGGAGAAGGCAGAGGAATGGAGCAGAATGCCTCCTCCCATCGGGCAGCGCGGCAGAAGGCCGATTGAAGAGGGGCATCGGATCGCAGGATGTGCGGGATGGAGGTGACGGCTGCAATGTGCCTGTGTGGCTACAGCTAGGACTGTAAAATGGCAGCAATATAGCGCCTCTTGCATATGGACTGCTGTGGGCTGCTGTGTGCTGACTGCACTAACCGGGGTGATTGTGCTTATGTACGGGGATAGTCTTGCTGAGCTGTACGCAAAAAATGTATTTCACTGTTACCTGGTACACATGATCATAGATTGACTATTGAGAGGGAAAAATAGATCAGCCATGATTGAATGGTGGAGTAGACTTGATGGGCTGAATGGCCTAAGTCTGTTCCTATGTTTTATGGACTATTTGTAATCTGGTACATGGTTGATAGTGAGTTGGCATCGCGGTTTGCATGTCTACTTGTTTTCAAACCAAATCTTGATAATTGGGCGGCACGGTGGCGCAGCGGTAGAGTTGCTGCCTTACAGCGCTTGCAGCGCCGGAGACCCGGGTTCGATCCCGACCGCAGGTGCTGTCTGTACGGAGTTTGAACGTTCTCCCCGTGACCTGCGTGGGTTTTCTCCGAGATCTTCGCTGTCATCCCACACTCCAAAGACATACAGGTTTGGTATGAATGTAAAAAGAAAATTGTCCCTAGTGTGTGTAGGATAGTATTAAAGTGTGGGGGTCAGACTCGGTGGGCCGAAGGGCCTGTTCCCGCGCCGTATCTCTAAACTAAACAAAACTTACAGCTTACAACCCAATGGTATGATTCTTGATTTCTCTCACTTCAAATATCCCCTGCGTTCCCTCCCTCTCCATCCCTCCCCCACCCAAGTGGCACCAGCTTCTCATTCTTACCTAGCAGACAGCTCACAATGGCCTGTTTCCTTTATCATCGTTACTTTTTTTGCATATTTTTCATTCATTTGTTCTATATCTCAATACATCACCGTTCCCTTTCCCCCTAACTCTCAGTCTCGACCCGAAACGTCACCCATTCCTTCTCTCCAGAGATGCTGCCTGACCCGCTTTGTTACTCCAACATTTTGTGTCTATCTAAACTAAATTTGTATCTACTGTAAATCCATGAAATCTAATTCCCTTTGCCAGGGGTTCTACAATAGCTTGGTACACTGGGAAATTCTGCCCATTTCAAGCTGACCTTTCAATTCTAAGGAGAAGATTTAACCGAGCGGGCCAGCACGTATCCGGTACAGTGTGCGTGATCGTGCCTCTGTGGCCGAGTGCAAAATCTGCTCTCCATATCTCTCTTCTGAAAATAAGCAGCGATACAAATAATAATTGCATTATGGAACTGAGGAGGAATTCCCAGTGAACATGGCAAAGATAAGAGTCAGAGGACCATCTGAAGAAGAAGGATAAGAACCCATTATTAAAGCTGAGCGCCACGGAACATCTTTCTCGCACATCAACATTTTTGGAATGGCTCTGGGAATTTTTATTCTGCCTTGCATCTTTCGATTGAGTGGAAATGCAAGTGCACTTCAAACATGTGCAGATATGGGCGGCACGGTGGCGCAGCGGTAGAGTTGCTGCCTGACAGCGCCACGGACCTGACTGCGGGTGCTTGTCTGGGTGGAGTTTGTACGTTCTCCCCGCGACCACGTGGGTTTTCACCGGGCGCTCCGGTTTCCTCCCACACTCCAAAAGGCATACAGGTTTGTAGGTTGTTAAAGAAGGAACTGCAGATGCTGGAAAATCGAAGGTACACAAAAATGCTGGTGAAACTCAGCGGGTGCTCAACACACCCGCTGAGTTTCTCCAGCATTTTTGTGTACCCAGGTTTGTAGGTTAATTGGCTAATCGTTAAAATTTAAAATTGTCCCGAGTGTGTGTGGGATCGTGTTAATGTGCGGGGAATCGCTGGTCGGCACGGGCTCGGTGGGGACGAAGGGCCTGTTTCCACGCTGTAATTCTAAACAAAACGAAAAAAATATATAGCTCTTCGCGGGTTTTTTTTTGCCGTTTAAAAAAATGTACCAATCTGCATAGATAGCATTGCATTTGGGCCCAGAAGGGCTTAACATCCAGCGTCGCTGACTCTGCTGGCAAAACAGAATCAACAATAAAACTCTCTCCTAGCAGGAGTGGAACTCAGACTGCAAAACGCCCATGGGTACATTTTTGAAAGTGTTCTTGATCATAAATAATTTAGTAGCTGTTAATCCTGGAGAATTATCCGCATCTGTCACTTCAAATAAACTAGCCCAATTTACGTCCAATGGGGTTCATTTTCCCTTTGTCGACTGCCGTGGAATACAAATCAGTATTGGCATAAGTATCGGGCCTGGGGAGAAAGTCATAAACAAACTATCAAGTGCTTGCAAACTCAGAAGAAATAAAAGAACATTTTGTAGTGCCGCGGTTTTCATGATGATGTGTCCATTTTACAGCAATGTTTGTCAGTACAAAGGAGGCACGAGTTGAGTTGAGTTTAATTTCAGGGCGGCACGGTGGCGCAGCGGTAGAGTCGCTGCCTTACAGCGCGTGCAGAGCCCGGAGACCAGGGTTCGATCCCGACCATAGGTGCTTGTCTGTACGGAGTTTTGTACGTTCTCCCCCTGACCTCGTGGGTTTTCTCCGAGATCATCGGTGGTTTCCTCCCGCACTCCAAAGACATACAGGTATGCAGGTGAATTGGCTTGGTGTAGTATGTGTAAATTGGCCCTAGTGTGTGTAGGGTAGTGTTAATGTGCGGGGATTGTTGGTCAGTGCGGACTCGGTGGGCCGAAGTGCCTGTTTCCACGCTGTATCTCTAAACTAAACTAAACCAAAGATACAGCACGGAAACTGGCCCTTCGGCCCACCGAGTCCGCGCCGACCAGCGATCCCCGCACACTAACACGATCCCTGCACACACTAGGGGCAATTCACATTTATACCGGAGCCAATTAGCCTGCAAACCTGTACTTCTTTGGAGCGTGGGAGGAAAGCAGAGCTCCCGGAGAAAACCCACGCGGTCACGGGGAGAACGTAGTAACTCCGCACAGGCAGCACCCGTAGTCAGGATCGAACACGGGTCTCTGGCGCCGTAAGGCAGCAACTCTACCGCTGCGCCAGATAGACCATGAGATATTGGCTCTTTTAATCTGTGAAGAAACGGATAAAATATGACAACTATGTGCTTCTGCAATCAGTCGTTTCTTTCACATACGTCAACATTCCAGAAAGTTCTTTGATTTAAAAACTCTTCCAAAAGTTTCACCAACATCTTCCCCACCCACGATATTATTTCTGATCAATTTGATCTCGGGTCAAAGTCAGATATAAGAAATGTTACCATTTGCTGTAAATGAGATAATAATGTTAAAATCGCCAGAAAACAAGCAGATCGCTAGCAGTCTCGGCCTGGCCATGGAATTTTACACATTTTATTTCTTCTTTACACACATTCAGGCTAGCAAAGCCCATTGATACAGATTATCTTACTATGGGTCTGATCATAAAGGTTTTCATGGTCAAAATACTGTCATGTAATTTCTGCACAATTTTCAACTGGAATAAAATTTAATTCTCACATAAATCGGAGAAACCAATTGATGATCCGCTTGGTGTAGGAAGGAACTGCAGATGCTGGTTTAAATCAAAGGGAGACACAAAATGCTGGAGTAACTCAGTGGGACAGGCAGCATCTCTGGAGAGAAGGAATCTGCTTTGGTTTCTTTGCCCTTTCCTGTAACTGTTTAGTATTGCTAAATAATTTGGCATCATCCTCACAGATGATGTATGAAGAGAAAGGGCAGCACGGTGGCGCAGCGGTGGAGTTGCTACCTTACATCGCAAGAGACCCCGGTTCGATTCTGACTACGGGTGCTTTCTGTACGGAGTTTGCACGTTCACCCAATGACCGCGTGGGTTTTCCCCGGGTGCTCCGGTTTCCTCCCACATTCCAAAGATGTGCAGGTTTGTAGGTTAATTGCCTCCTGTAAATTGTCCTTGGAGTGTAGGATAGAACTAGTGTACGGGGTGATTGTTGGTCGGCATGGACTCGGTGGGCTGAAGGGCCTGTTTCCACGCTGTGTCTCTAAAACTAAAAACTAAAACTAAATCCTGAATAATCATTATGTTGCTTCTTAAGATGCAGCTTTTTGATCCTGCGTTCTGCATTTAGTGGCTTTTAATGGATGGAAACTTGCCAAGACGAGCCAGATTGCTGGTCCTATCAGGATTCCACCCACACTCACTGCTGCCTCTGGCATTCCCGCCTGAGTGAGACTGTGTGGAACAGTTGGGTCGACAGTAAATGCTGGTGTAACTCAGCGGGTCAGGCTGCGTCTCTGGAGATAAAGGATGGGTGACGCTTTGGGTCGAGACCCTTCTTCAGACTGAGAGTCAGGGGGAGAGGGAGACTAGAGGTGTGAAAAGGGTAAGAACCAAATCAGAGCCGGCACCGATGACCAAGGAAAGGCGGAGCCCACAATGGTCCATTGTTGGCTGTGGAAAAGGTTATAACGAAGGGATGTAGAGATATATATGGGCCGAAGGGCCTGTTCCACACTCCATCTCTAAACTAAACTTAACTAAAAAGAAAAAATTCACATATTGCTGAATGCCAAACAAATTAATCTTACACTGAACAAATGTCTCTTTAGAGTCACAGAGCGATACAACGTGGAAACAGGCCCTTCGGCCCAACTTGCCCACACCGGCCAACATGTCCAAGCTACACTAGTCCCACCTGCCTGCGCTTGGTCCATATCCCTCCAAACCTGTCCTATCCATGTACCTGTCCAACTGTTGGGATAGACCCAGCTTCAATTACCTCCTCTGGCAGCTTGTTCCATACAGCCACCACCCTTTGTGTGAAAAAGTTCCCCCTCCACTTCCTATTAAATCCTTTCCTCTTCACCTTAACCCTATGTCATCTGGTCTTCGATTCACCTACTCTGGGCAAGAGATTCTGTGCATCTACCCGATCTATTCCTCTTATGATTTTATACACCTCATCCTCCTGCGCTACAAGGAATACAGTCCCAGCCAGTTGAACCCGTGCCCATAGATCAGATCCTCAGGTCCAAGCAACATCCTTGTAAATCTTTTCTGTACCCTTACCAGCTTGACGACATCTTTCCTATAACACGGTGCCTAGAACTGAACACAATACTTGAAATGCGGCCTCACCAATGTCTTATACAACTGCAACACGACCTCCCAATGTCTATACTAGTGTCGTCTCAAGTTAAAAATTGATTCAGATTTTTGGGGATTCCCTCTGTCCATCGAACAATGGAACACAACCAACCTCAAAGTGCTGGAAAAATAAATAGCGGCAATTTAAATCGTGAAATTTCACAGCATCAAAATGTCCACGATAATCACACTTAAGAGGCCGAAATTATAGGTTGTGATGACAATAGTGTTAAGATTACAAATCAGTCTTCAAAATTCTGAAACGTATTTTGACTTTTGTCACTGAGTCATTTTGTCTCTTAATGTCATGGCCGAGTGGAGACCTCCAGTCTCTCCTTTGTGATATAAATCACCTTAATTGTTTGTGTATTCTATACCCCAGAGTCTCCATTAGTTAGAAACATAGAAACATAGAAAAATAGGTGCAGGAGTGGGCCATTCGGCCCTTCGAGCCAGCACCATCATCATCCAAAATCAGTACCTCGTTCCTGCTTTTTCCCCATATCCCTTGATTCCTTTAGCCCATCTAAGATGGTAAATCTAACTCTCTCTTGAAAACATCCAGCGAATTGGCCTCCACTGCCTTCTGTGGCAGAGAATCCCACAGATTCACAACTCTCTGGGTGAAAATGCTTTTCCTCATCTCAGTACTAAATGGCCTACCCCTTATTCTTAAACTGTGTGACCCATGGTTCTGGACTCCCCCAACATCGGGAACAGTTAGTTGACAAAGGTGATTGAATAACATGCTTATATTTCTGAGTGAGCAACTGAGCCTGCCCTGGAGGGGATGACTCATGAACAATGGTGATGATCAGAAATCCCAGTGCTCCTTTCAAATGACCGACCTATTTTCTGATCTTCCACCAGTCTTCAAATTAGTGGGCCAAGGAAAACCTCCTCTATTAACTCCCGCCTGCCAATTTCCCGGAGATAGACACCAAGTGCTGGGCGGCATGGTGGTGCAGCGGTAGAGTTGCTGCCAAACAGCGGCAGAGACCCGGGTTTGATCCTGACTACGGGCGCTGTCTGTACGGAGTTTGTACTTTCTCCCCCGTGACCACGTGGGTTTTCTCCGAGATCTCCGGTTTCCTCCCACACTCCAAAGGCGTGCAGGTTTGTAGGTTAATTTGCTCGGTATAAATGTAAAATTGTCCCTAGTGTGTGTGGGATAGTGTTAATGTGCGGGGATCGCTGGTCGGTGTGGACTCGGTGGGCTGAAGGGCCTGTTTCCACACTGTATCTCTGAACTAAACTAAACAAAATGCTGGAGTAACTCAGTGGGTCAGGCAGCATCTCTGGAGTAAAGGTCTGTAGGTTAATTGGGTTCTGTAAATGGCCCAGAGTGTATAAGATGTGAAACTGGGCTAACATAGAACTAGTGTATGGGTGATCGATGGTTATTTCCTAAGAAGGCTTAGGAAGTTTGGCATGTCCCCTACAACTCTCACCAACTTCGACAGATGCGCCATAGAAATCATTTAATCATTTTATATGTGTCACAGCTTGGTTTGGGAACAGCGCCATCCAAGACCATAACAAATTGTAGCGAATTGTGGACGCAGCCCAGACCATCACACAAACCAACCTCCCTTCTATTGACTCCATTTATAACTCACGCTGCCTCGGCAAGGCCAGCAGCGTAATCAAGGACGAGTCGCACCCTGGCCACGCCCTCTTCTCCCCTCTCTCCCATCAGGCAAAAATGGTATAGAAGTGTGAAAACGCACACCACCAGATTCAGGGACAGTTTCTTCCCAGCTGTTATCATGCAACTGAATCATCCCACCACAACCAGAGACCAGTGCTGAACAACTATCTATCTTTTTGATGTCCCTCAGACTATCCGTGACCAGACTTTACTGGCTTTACCTTGCACTAAACGCTATTCCCTTATCACATATCTGTACACTGTAAATGGCTCGATTGTAATCATGTATTGTCTTTCCGCTGACTGGTTAGCACGCAACAAAAAGCTTTTCACTGTACCTCGGTACACCTGACAATAAACTAAACTGAAACTGAATGGATTGATTGATTGATACATTATTATCACACGTGATATGTCACAGTGAAGTTCTTGATCTGGCACAACATACACAAAGTATGCAAAAGGTCGCTATGTATAGGGCGTCGACAAGGTTACAAATTTGACACAGTGGGCCAAAGAGCCTGCTATATGATGCATCTCTAACACTAAAACTAAAACGATCACTCTGTATCATTTCACCCTATTCCTTCAAAGGATGTGAGCACTCATATGAAACTATTCCAGTAAAGCTGCCATTGACGTGGCATTCGAACAGTAATCCTAAATTGCAATTAAAACACAAAGTACTTGTGCTATAACTCCAGGATCAGCACTCAACTGGGAAAACCAAGCCCAAAGCCAAAGTATTATTTAACTATCTAACTGAATATACCAACTAATGCTAAGGACAATAAATAAACCCATTATGCAAAAAAAACAACAACAGCGTCAAGTATCTGTTGAGCGATTGCCAGCAAATTACAATGATGGCAGCTGACAACATGGACAAAGAGTATGTGGAAACACAGGCTTTCAAACAGGCAGAACATATCACCACGGTAGACACACAATGCTGGAGTAACTCAGCGGGACAGGCAGTATCTCTGGAGAGAAGGAACGGGTTACGTTTCGGGTCGAGACCCTTCCTCAGACTGACCCGAAATGTCACCCATTCCTTCTCTCCAGAGATGCTGCCTGAGCCGCTGAGTTAAGGGCCTGTCCCACGGGCGACTTTTTAGGCGAGTGCAGGAGACTCTGCGCTCGCCTCATGATGGCCACGTGGTCGCCACATGTTCGCTGATGGTCTCCGGTGAGTCTCCTTCATGGTCGCGAGGAGTTCCCGCATTCTGGGAACTAGTCGCGGCCTCAGTATGGTCGCCGCGAATTGGTCGCCATGGAGAAAATCGATGATCCTGTAGTCGTAGGTGCAGTTGTAGTGAGGTCGCCATGTAGTTATGGGTAGTCGAGGTAGTTGTAGATAGTTTTAGTTAAGCGCCTTTGCTGACCGGTCATTTTCATTGGGGGAAAAAACGTAAGCACGAGTTTTCAGAACCAAGGATAACCAACAAACTTTTTGTGTGTGTGTGCGTGTGTGTGTGTGTGTGTGTGTGTGTGTGTGTGTGTGTGTGTGTGTGTGTGTGTGTGTGTGTGTATGTGTGTGTGTGTGTGCGTGCATGCGTGCGTGCGTGCGTGCGTGCGTGCGTGCGTGCATGCGTGTGTTCCACTCTTGACACTCTCCGGCAGTCCCCTGAAAAACCGTCTAAGCAGGACAGGCCCTTTACTCCAGCATTTTGTGTCTACCTTCCATTTAAACCAGCATCTGCACATCTTTCCTACACATATCACCACGGTATCTGGTGCCTGATCTCACCATTTCACTCAAATAAATTGCCTCACTTAATTAAGTGCCATGTATTTCAGGAGAAAGTTGACTAATTACTGTACTTTCCAGTAATCAATCAACACACTTTATTACTTCTAGGGAAATTCCTTGCTTTTCCTTCTGACTTCTCTCAGTGGAGATGATCACGCCATAAATAATTCAACGTTACTTGTGGTCCCCTTTTGCCTGTAACTTTGATATGCTGTCCGTTTGCAGTTGCACAAGTGTTTACTCTCTCTCTGTAAAACGGTGTAAAATATATCAGACAATAGACAATAGACAATAGGTGCAGGAGTTGGCCATTCGGCCCTTCGAGCCAGCACCGCCATTCACTGTGATCATGGCTGATCATCCACAATCAGTACCCCGTTCCTGCATTCTCCCCAGATCCCTAGACTCCGCTATCTTTAAGAGCTCTATCTAACTCTCTCTTGAAAGCATCCAGATAATCGGCCACCACTGCCTTCTGTGGCAGAGAATCCCACAGATTCACAACTCTCTGGGTGAAAACGTTTCTCCTCATCTCAGTCCTAAATGGCTTACCCCTTATTCTTAAACTGTGACCCCTGGTTCTGGACTCCCCCAACATCAGGAACATGTTTCCTGCATCTAGCTCTATGTTTCTACAAGATCCTGTCAAACACGTTCACAAACGTGTTCACATCAAACATATCTTGCGTGGCGTGTTCCACAGCCCAGTTCGGATCATGGCAAATTTGATTTGGTATTAAAAGCCTCAAAGTAAATTAACTTAAGAGTGTATAATACAGGTCACATGTGGTCAGTCTAATGCAGAAAACATTTTGGAACGCTTATCAGATTTCCCTGCAAACATCTTGGTTTAACTGAATCATCTGTGTATGTGCCATGAGGCAGATATTGCTAATGAATACAGGCCCCTGAACACGTGAAAGTGAAACAAATTGTGTGTCAGGGGCAGCCAAGTCCTCTTTCTGAAAGTAGAGACAAAAAGCATGGAGTAACTCAGCGGGACAGGCAGCATCTCTGGAGAGAAGGAATGGGTGACGTTTCGGGTCGAGACTAGTCGGGGGTAAGGGAAACGAGAGATATAGACGATGATGTAGAGAGATAAAGACACGATGAATGAAAGTTATGCAAAAAAAGTAACGATGATAAAGGAAACAGGCCGTTGTTAGCTGTTTGTTGGGTGAAAACGAGAAGCTAGTGCGACTTGGGTGGGGGAGGGATGGAGAGAGAGGGGGAATGGACTTGGGTGGGGGAGGGATGGAGAGAGAGGGGGAATGGACTTGGGTGGGGGAGGGATAGAGAGAGAGGGGGAATGGACTTGGGTGGGGGAGGGATAGAGAGAGAGGGGGAAAGGACTTGGGTGGGGGAGGGATAGAGAGAGAGGGGGAAAGGACTTGGGTGGGGGACTGTAGTTCCTTCCTACACAAGCCCTCTTATCATGTAACTCCATTTGAGAATGTCAGATATAGGGAGCTTCAACATGCTGCTAGCAAAACTAGCAAGGTTAGCCAGTTAAAAATTTGACAGCATGCTGGGATCAAACGATGGAGGTAATTAAATTTAAATGCCTGTCTAACCCTCATTACCATTATCAATGGATGCAACAATGGCTTTATAGTCTAGAAATGCCACCATGCAGTCCTATACTTGGCTGCTTGTCTCTACGGAGTTTGTACATTCTCCCCGTGACCTACATGGGTTTTCTCCGAGATCTTCAGTTTCCTCCCACACTCTAACGAGGTACAGGTAGGTTGGTAGGTTAATTGGCTTGGTATAAATATAGAATTGTCCCTAGTGTGTGTCGGGTAGTGTTAATGTGCGGGGATCGCTGGTCGGTGCGGACTCGGTGGGCCGAAGGTCCTGTTTCTGCGCCGCGATCTCCAAACTAAACTAAATTAAAGGAAGATTTTCTGTTCAAGAAATATTCATAATGTTCCATAATTGTCAATTAATTTTAAGAAAAACACCTCTCTGGTAAAGAAGGAATTATTATCAAAGACTAAATCCAAAGTCAAGGATTGGCTGGAGTCTCAAGAATAAACAACAGGCCTTCAAAGTATTTCACTTCTGCATTCAAATATAGTCATAGTCATAGAGCACGGAAACAGGCCCTTCGGCCCAGGTTGCCCATGCCGGCCACGATGCCCCACCTACACTAGTCCCACCCGCCCACCCGCCCGCATATGGCCATATCCCTGTAAACCTTTCCTCTCCATGTAACAGTCCAAATGTGTTTAAAAGTTGTTATAGTTGCTGCCTCAACTTTCTCCTCTGACAGCTCGTCACATATAACCACCACTCTTTGTGTGAAAACTTTGCCCCCCTCAGATACCTATTAAATCTTTCCCCCTCCTCCCCCACCACTTTAATCCCCTCTACATTCCATCATTCCCTTCTCTAATTGCCCATTTAATTTCAGTCCTACGATTGTATTTTACTCAGTCTTGATATGGTCACTTGAATGAATGCTTGCTGTCATGTCTGCTGTGGGTTTAGAGGGGTTGAGAGAGCTGTGGGCCAAACGCAGGCAATAAAACATAATAAAACACAATCATATTTAGACTTTAGAGACACAGCGCGGTAACAGGCCCTTTGACCCACCGAGTCCGCTTCTCGACCAGCGATCACCCCGTAGACTAGCACTATCCTGCACACTATCCAATGACTATTTGCCGTTTTATCGAAGTCATAAGATCACGAGCTCATAAGCGACAGGAGTAGAATTAGGCCATTCGGCCCATCAAGTCTATTCTGCCATTCATTCACGGTTGATCTATTCCTCCCTCCTAACCCCATTCTCCTGCCTTATCCCCATAACCCCTGACACCCGTACCAATTAACCTCCACTTCTTTGGAGTGCGGGAGGAAACCGGAGCATCCGGAGAAAACCCACACGGTCATGGGGAGGATGTCAAAACTCCACACAGGCAGCACCCGTGGTCGGGATGGAACCCGGGTCTCTGCCGCTGTAAGGCAGCAACTTTACCGCTGCGCCACCGTGCCGCCCATTTTTTTTGCCTTTGTTTATCTTCAATGAAAAAATATGCCTAATAATAGAATAACATTGGTGTCATATAAATTTGTTGCTGTATTATCTATACTCACCGATCTAATTAAAAATGTTGCCCTTTACCTTAGTCAGTGCTCTCCGCAGTTCGGAATATATAACTGAGCAGATCATGCAGTGCTTTAGCAGATGTGCATGCAGGGCACATACACACTGTTGTAATCTTATCTCTAATACTTGTGTCTTGTGCAGTTCCAAGTGGAGGATTGCAGTTTTAGACCTTACATTACAACCATACGTATATAGCTGTGTTAATATAAATGCAGCTTTTATAAACAGGCTGGTATTTGGTTTTGTGTCAATTCCAGCAGGTTGTAAAGAAACTGGTTTTTTTTTTTCTAAGTGAATAACAGAGCTTGTGGAGTTATTGCAGTTTCCCTTGCGGGTTCAGCTGGCCGCGATAGTGGGTTTGTTCTGTGACTGTTAATTCGCCCTGACAGTGGCTGGGGCACAGCACCATCACAACCGTTACATTAGAGCTGTGAAACTAAAGGTCAAAAGCTTCCTCTTTTAACGTGGAAGAATGGTCCTATTTTCAAAAAGCTGAGAGGATTCAGTCGACCTCATATCCTGAAGTGAAAAACAACTCTCAAATCTTTGGAACGGTGGCGCAGCGGTAGAGTTGCTGCCTTACAGCGCCAGAGACCCGGGATCGATCCCGACCACGGATACTGCCTCTACGGAGTTTGTACGTTTTCCCCGTGACCTGCGTGGGTTTCCTCCGGGTGCTCCGGTTTCCTCCTACATTCCGAAGACGTGCACGTTGGCAGGTTAATTGTCTTCGGTAACAATTGTCAATTGTCCCTAGTGTGTGCAGGATAGGATTAGTGGGCGGGCATCGCTGGTCGGCGCGGACTCGGTGGGACGAAGTGCCTGTTTCCACGCTGTTTCTCTAATCTAAAACTATATGTAATGGGCTTTATGTCTTTCTCTAAACTGAACTAAAACTACAGGTGTTCTCATAGAGGAGATACATCACCGACAGGTAGAGCTCTCATTGTCAAGATCTTCATCAACAAATTAGTTTAATGTGCATCCCACATGTGTAGGCTGATAAGGTCATAATTGATAGGAGCAGAATTAGGCCATTCGGCCCATCGTCTACTCTGCCATTCAATCATGGGTGATCTATCTCTCCCTCCTAACCCCATTCTCCTGCTTTCTCCCCATAACCCCTGACAAGAATCTATCCATCTCTACCTTAAAAATATCCACTGACTTGGCCTCCACAGCCTTCTGTGGCAAAGAATTCCACAGATTTCCACCACCCTCTGACTAGAGAAATTCCTCATCTCTTTCATGATAAGAAGTTAAGTGGTGACATCTGTCATAGCATGTTGGTGACAGACAAGGAGGAAGTTTCTGCATGTGTAGGAAGGAACTGCCGATGATGGGTTACACCGAAGATAGACCCAAAATGCTGGAGTAACTCAGCGGGACAGGCAGCATCTCTGGAGAGAAGGAAAGGGTGACGTTTTGAGTCTCGACCCGAAACATCACCCATTCCTTCTCTCCAGAGATGCTGGCTGTCGCGCTGAGTTACTCCAGCATTTTGTGTCTATCTAGGAGGTTACTGAATTTGAGAATATCTATACTTAAGCAAGAAATGCCAGAGGGACAGATGCATGGAAGATAATATGAGAATTCGATTAAGATCGTGAACAATTGGTTGAAATGTACAGCTAGGAAAAGGCCCTTCGGCCCACTGAGTTTATGCCGACCTTTACCCATTTACACTAATACTATGTTATCCCAGTTTTGCATTCTCTCCCTATACACCTGGGGCAATTTTACAGAGGCCAATTAACCTACAAACCTGCACATTTTGGGGAAGTGGGAGGAAACCGGAGCACCCGGGGGAAATCCACCCAGTAACAGGGAGAACATGAAAACTCCACATAGACAGCTCCCGAGTTAGGATTAACTCTGGTGCTGTGAGGCAGCAGAACCACAAGCGGTGCCACTGTGCCACCCAGATACAGACTCTCAGACATATTATACTATGGAAGAAAACAATGGAAAATGCACTATGCTTATCTCGTCTATAATCTCTCGAAATGCTTTTCAAAAATAGATGTTCTTTTAAAAGTGTGCAGATAATTTTTGAATTAAGTATTCATTAAATACCAGAAATTAGATTAGAATAAAAGAATTGTGCTTAATTTTAGTTGCGAATTGCTTATACAAAACATTTTGCACGTTTCAAAGAGTTCCTGTCCTGGATTCTCTTTATAGAAACATCGAAAATAGGTGCAGGAGTAGGCCATTCGGCCCTTCGAGCCATTCAATATGATCATGGCTAATCATCCAGAATCAATACCGGTTCTTGCGTTCTCCCCATTTCCCCTGATTCCATTAGCCCCACGAGCTATATCTAACTCTCTCTAGAAGATCACCAGTGAATTGGCCTCCACTGTCTGTGTGGAGTTTTCATGTTCTCCCTGTTACTGGGTGGATTTCCCCCGGGTGCTCCGGTTTCCTCCCACTTCCCCAAAATTGGCCTCCACTGCCTTCTGTGGCAGAGAATTCCACCCATAGTCAGGATCGAACTCGTGTCTCTGGCGCTGTAAGGCCACTGCGCCACCGTGCTGCTCTTTTGCAGCTCCACAACAAACAACATGGACAGCAGATGCATATAACATTATTTGCCGCTAGGAGGCGCTGCACTATTTTCCAAGGATATATATCTGCTTGTAAAATATTCCTTTATGCACAAGCTGAATATACAAAATATTCTCAATTGCATAATCACTCAATAAGTTTGAAGCACAATATGTCTCCCAATTGACTGTAATAAGCTTTTAATTGAGAGAATTTCATTTCTGATTTGAGGGATAGGATCTCCAGTACCAATCAAAGAACGATACATTGGAAAAAAATGTCATCTATTGTTTAAACTTGTGGGGGCCCAGTGGTAGAATTGCTGCCTTACAGTGCCAGATACCCGAGTTCGATCCTGTCTATGGGTGCTGCCTGTACGGAGTTTGTACATTCTCCCCTTGACCTGCGCGGGTTTTCTCCGGGCGCTCCGGTTTCCTCCCACACTCCAAAGACATGCAGATTTGGAGCTTAATTAGCTTCGGTATATTGTAAAATCCTCCCTCCCGTGTAGGATAGTGCTGGTGGATGTGGAGATCGATAATTGGCTGCGGTTGGACTCAGTGAGCCGAAGTGCCTGTTTCCGCGCTGTATCTCGAAAGTTAAATTTGCACCAAGTCTCGCTCTCAAACAAATCCAGTCAGGGGGGAAAATAAGAGCTTTTACCTTACGATTCCCTTAGGATTTCTAACTAGATATTCCATCAGTGGTTGTGTCACAGTGCATTACTGAAGTTACTTCACACGTACAGTGGCTGGTAGTGGTTGCAATGGCTTTCCATACACCTGAAGGAATGTCAGTA
The DNA here is from genome assembly GCA_038087875.1 of Malacoraja senta. NCBI lineage: Eukaryota > Metazoa > Chordata > Chondrichthyes > Rajiformes > Rajidae > Malacoraja > Malacoraja senta. The sequence continues at coordinate 5,732,477 of CM075982.1, read as the reverse complement.
ATGCATCATTGATTGTGCTACATGCTGTGGGCGAGACAATTTTCAGGTTTAAACATGGTCTGAAATTGCACAGCGGCAAGCACCTCTATGGAATAAGAATGGTTTTAAGATGCTGTAGCAGTTTCAACAACTTTACACCACCCTTTCGCAAGTCTGCGCAGAGTCCAGGCATAACTTATAAACGAGCTGTGCTTTTTAAATTTTTAATTTCGCCAGCTGTAGGAACTCCAGAGATGTACGTCCTCTCACGTGCCAAGATGCAGTTTGTTACTTACATTTTCACGTAAGGGTCTGAGTAGCCATTTGCATCCATCGCTGCTAAATGTGCACATCGCGCTATGCCGACAACAAGCCCGGACCTCTGTGAGCTATACTTCAAAGAAATGAGAATCCGGCCACGCTCCTCCAGTGACTTGTCTTCTGTTTTATCTATCTGCGAAGAAGGACAGTGTTAAATGGATCATTTAATCAGTGATAGTAATGGAAAGAATTCTATGCATCTACGAATGCAGAACAATAGGTTGCTGCAGCTGCATAGTTTTATTCCGCTGTTCAAATAACAAAATAAGATGTCCACACCATAGCTTCTCAGGAATACTGCCTTACATGCTGAAACAGTAATTAAAAGCCACTCGCCTCTCTTCTCATGCATGCTTTGTATCTATATTATAACGTTTTGCCTGCGTTGTTGTGGAAAATGTAAAATTGTAGATCTTAGGTTTTTTTTGTGCAAGTTTTGGGAAATAAGTACCGTGACAATATTTTTCTTTGTTTAATGGGGAAACCTCGTTTAAAGAGGTTTTACAGAGAGGCGGCATGGTGGCGCAGCGGTAGAGTTTCAGCTCTTACAGTGCCAGAGATCGGGGCTCAATCCCGACTACGGGTTCGATCCCGACTACGGGTGCTTGTCTGTACGGAGTTTGTACGTTCTCCCCGTGACCTGCATGGGTTTTCCTCCGAGATCTTCGGATTCCTCCCACACTCCAAAGACGTACGGGTTTGTAGGTTAATTGGCTGGGTATAATTGCAAATTGTCCCTAGTGTGTGTAGGATAGTGTTAATGTGCGGGGATCGCTGGTCGGTGAGCCCAAGGGCCTGTGTATCTAAACTAAAGCATGTAGCCAAACTACCTGATTGCTGAGACATGAAGTTGGTGGAAGTACTGCAGTAAAGATTTACAAGTGCAGGATAGTTGATGGGGAAATATCCACAAAATTGTGTGCTCTATTGCTTGACAAGTCAATACCAATTTTGTTTATTTTCGCACTCATTGGAAAATTACTGTTCCAGCAACTTGAGTTGCTTCATTATTGTTTTTTACCTCAGTAGATCAAAGCTGTGTGCCGTTAGAGTGGCCACAAGCAGGCATACCAAACGTTGTGATGATGGAAAATCACCCAATTCTGTTGCAATCTTAAGAGGGCTTATATAAAAAGATGAATTAAGCTAATGGCACTTAACAGTATGCAGCAGATTGTGATAGCAATCTTCACCTGACAAGTGGTGGAATCAAATATATTAATGGAGCCAGTGCGACTTGTCTCACTGGTTCAGTGTTTAGGAGAAAAAAGGCAGGAGACTATAAATAATCGAGTTTGCATTGTTGATGCAGTTTCTTACGAGGGAAAAGTGGATTAGTCCTACACCCAATACAAAGTTCCTGCATAACGCAGGCAAAACCTTTTAAAATAAACCCTTTTTCTAGCCCTTATTCTTGTAAAGAAAATCAGTATCATTGAATTAGTTTCATTTATTTTAGTTTGGAGATGCAGCGCGGAAACAGGCCCTTCGGCCCACCGAGTCCGCACCGACCAGCGATCCCCGCACATTAACACTACCCTACACACACTAGGGACAATTTACAATTTACAATGATACCAGCCAATTATCCTACAAACCTGTGTGTCTTTAGAGTGTGGGGGGAAACCGAAGATCTCTGAGAAAACCCACGCAGGTCACGGGGAGAACGTACAAGCTCGTACAGACAACACCCGCAATCGGGATCGAACCCGAGTCTCGGGCGCTGCCAGTGCTGTTAGGCAGCAACTCTACCGCTGCGCCACCGTGCAATTTAATCAAGAGAGAAAATTAATGTATGTGGGCAATGTAATATAATATATATTTTTTTTAAAGCAATGAAGGAAATATATTTTATCATTTATAGAGGCGTTATTTTTGAAGCCATAGAAAAAATGAGAACTACCGGGGTATGTGTGTCCTGTTGAATCAGGTTTTTTGGCAAATTGGTCAGTGAGGAAAGAATGGAACGGGAATAATAGATTGCCATTCTATCTTAAACCGTATTGGTTGTCCTTTCTATTGAAGTTAGCTGGTAAAGGGCAGGCTGCAAATTCAATTACAGTTCCCTTTCATAGATATGTCAAAGGCTATTTTCACTCCATGTCTTTAAACACTACACTGAAATTCTTCTATGAAGGAATACATCGCAACATTGGTACACGTACTATAAACAATACCGGATCCTGTCCAATTTGCCCCTGTTAGAGTTAACATTACTCTAAAGTAATGCTAATTGCTAAAATTACATGGCCATAGCAGTACCTTTCATTGGTTGGGCTTTAGACTTTAGAGATACAGCGCAGGAACAGACCCTTCGGCCCATCGAGTCCAAGCTGACCAGCGGTCACCCCGAAACCCACGCGGTCACGGGGAGAACATACAAACTCCATGCAGACAGCACCAGCAATCAGGATCGAACCCGGGTCTCTGGCGCTGCAAGGCAGCAACACTACCACTGCGTCAATGTGCCACGCTAAATATCTGGCATTTGTGTCTTTAATTTGAACATAATTAGATCGTGTTTAGCTTTGCATCTAAAAAAAATATGGCTAATGTGTAGGAAGGAACTGCAGATGCTGGTTTACTCTGAAGACAGACCAAAATGCTGGAGTAACTCAGCCAGACAGGCAGCATCTCTCGATAGAACGAATGGGTGACGTTTCGGGTCGAGACCCTTCTTCAGAATGAGAGTCGGGGAGAGGGAGACACAGAGATACGGAAGGGTAAGGTGTGAAAAAGAGACATCAAAGGGGGACAAAGTTCAAGGAAAATGTAGAATAGATCATTGTTAGCTAGGGGAAGGTGACAACGAAACATACAAAGTTAAGATTTCATCAGAAGGACAGTCAGACTGGTCGGAGAACTAGGATGTGGGAGGGGATGGAGAGAGAGGGAAAGCAAGGGCTACTTGAAGTTAGAGAAGTCAATGTTCATACCGCTGGGTTGTAAGCTGCCCAAGAGAAATTTGAGTTTCTGTTCCTCCAATTTGAGTTGGGCCTCACTCTGACGGTGGAGGAGGCCCAGGACAGAAATGTCAGTGTGGGAATGGGAGGGGGAGTTAAAGTGTTTACCAACCGTGACATCAGGTGGGTTTTGGCAGACTGAACTTGGTTCACAAGTTCACAAGTTATCGGAGTAGAATTAGGCCATTCGGCCCATCGAGTCTACACCGCCATTCAATCATGGCTGATCTCTGCTTCCTAATCCCATTTTCCTGCCTTCTCCCCATAACCCTTGGCACCCGTTCTAATCAAGAATTTGCTTTAAAAATATCCACTGACTTGGCCTCCACAACCCTCCTTGGCAATGAGTTCCACAGATGAACTACCCTCTGACTAAAGAAGTACCTCCTCACCTCCTTTCTAAAAAAGTGCCCTTTAAATCTGAGGCTATGACCTCTGGTCCTGGACTCTCCCACCAGTGGAAACATCCTTTCCACAACCACTCCATCTATGCCTTTCATTATTCTGTAAGTCTCAATGAGGTTCAGCTTCCTAAGAAGATATGTTGGTGTAAGAAGTCATGTTGCAGTTGTACAAGACGTTGGTGAGACCGCATCTAGAGTATTGTGTTCAGTTCTGGGCACCATCTTAAAGGAAAGATATTGTCAAGCTTGAAAGGGTTCAGAGAAGATTTACGAGGATGTTGCCTGGACTAGAAAGTCTGAGCTATAGGGAAGAGGTTGAGTCGGCTGGGTCTCTATTCTTTGGAGCGCTGCAGAATGAGGGGTGATCTTATAGAGGTGTATAAAATCATGAGAGGAATAGATCGGGTAGATGCACAGAATCTCTTGCCCAGAGTAGGGAAATCGAGGACCAGAGGACATAGGTTCAAGGTGAAGGGGAAAATATTTAATAGGAATCTGAGGGGTAACTTTTTCACACAAAGGGTGGTGGGTGTATGGAACAAGTTGCTAGAGTAGGTAGTTGAGGCAGGGACTATCCCAACGTTTAAGAAATAGTTAGACAGGTACATGGATAGGACAGGTTTGGAGGGCTATGGACCAAACGCAGGCATGTGGGACTAGTGTAGCTGGGACATGTTGGCCGGTGTGGGCAAGTTGGGCCGAAGGGCCTGTTTCCACGCTGTATCACTATGACTCTATACGTCCCTTCCAATGTGGCCTGCAAGGGAATAATCAATACAAACGGCATTATCACTCACTGGTAGTTGCTTCTCCAGGCAAATGTTGAAATTCTTCGTTTGATTTGGCTTTAGCTTTTTCAGCGGAATTCTGGTCTCGCCAATAAACTCGTTATGACGGAATTTATCTTCATCACAAACTGAAACTCTGCAACAATAAGATTGCAGGCGTTACTGGCAATTACTCCATGCACCGTGACATGGTTGAATCAGCAAACGTGGAAAAGGTAACGAAAAAATGCTCCTGATATTGATCAACAGGACTCGGAAGAACAAACTCTGAAAAGGGTTTGCAGTTAATAAACCAATTCAATCCATTAAAGTCATCAGTGTACAGGAAATAGGAACACGAGTAGATATAAGGTCATATGGTCAGAAGTGATAGGAGCAGAATTAGGCCATTCGGCCCATCAAGTCTACTCCGCCATTCAATCATGGCTGATCTATCTCTCCCTCATAACCCCATTCTCCTGCCTTCTCCCTATAAAACCCTGACACCCGTACTAATCAAGAATCTATCTATCTCTGCCTTAAAAATATCCATTGACGGCCTCCACAGCCTTCTGTGGCAAAGAATTCAACAGGTTCACCACCCTCTGACTAAATAAATTCCTCCTCACCTTCTTCTTAAATGCATGTCCTTTAATTCTGAAGCGATGACCTCTAGTCCTAGACTCTCCCACTAGTGGAATCCCCCTCTCCACATCCACTCTATCCAAGCCCTTCACTATTCTTGTTCATCTATATCTTGCCTTTGGTGCCTGCTTCACTGGTCAATAAGACAACGGCTGACCTTTGAACTCATGGTTCCTTCCCCACATCCCTTGACTCTCGTAATCTCCCAAATTAATCGATTTTTCAATTGGATCAGAGGCTGTGCCTCCACAACCCACCCGGGCAGAGAACTCTAAAGATTCACTCGCTTCTGGGTGAATCCCTCTCGTGACCAGTTCGATCGCCTCACTCACTAGCTAGGTTGGTTGTTGGGTCATCATTGTAAGGCTGGATTAGGCAAAGTTGTTAATGGAATGGATTTTTTTTTTCCCACACAGGAAAGCAGTAACCATTGGAATTTTAGGATGACAGATGACAAACATATACACTAACGGAAAAATGGAGAGTGAGGCAGCTTAGTTAGAGATACAGATTGGAAACAGTCCCTTCGGCCCACCGAGTCCGTGCCGACCGCGATTCCCGCACACTAACACAATTTTTACAATTGTTCCGAAGCCAATGAACCTACAAATCTGTATGTCTTTGGAGTGTGGGGGGGAAACCCGGAGAAAACCCATGCGGTACAGGGGAGAATGTGCAAACTCCACACAGACAGCACTCTTGGTTAGGATTGAACCCAGGTCTCTGGTGCTGAAATGCAGCAACTACCGTTGTACCACCATACTGCCCCGGATTGGTGAAGGATGTGTAGGGGCACAAAGGATACTCTATCCATTGTACCCCCTCTCTTTGCAGAAAGGATATAAAATACTTCAGGCTGAAAACCGGTATTAATTTTTGGTAGTATAAGGCATAAAATAAAAATCAGCTCAAAAGCGGGAGCCACTTGAAATTTATTATTGCCTTGTCCTCAAATATAGATTTGCTTGAGTACAACATTGATATTTAGATGCTGTATCTTTTTTTATTAGCATTTATGTAAAAGCCAAGCCTAAATATTAAATGTATATGAATGTTAAATGGCTACCATTACAGCAAGCTACAATGAATTAGTCTATGTTTAGGAAGGAACTCCTAATGCTGGTTTAAACTGAAGACAGACAGGATATGCTGGAGTAACTCAGCGGGTTAGACAGCATTACTGGAGAAAAGGAATAGGTAATGTTTTTCAAGTTAAGACTCTTCTTCACTGAGATTCAGGGGAAAGAGGAACGAGAGATATTGATGGTACTTAGGACAAATGAATGGAAGATATGTAGAAGGCATATGCAGGATGAACTATGTAAGAAAGAACTGCAGATGCAGGTTTAAACCGAAGATAGACACAAGAAGCTGGAGTAACTCAGCGGGGCAGGCAGCATCTCTGGAGAGAAGGAATGGGTGACGTTTCGGGTCAAGATGAGTCTGAAGAAGGGTCTCGACCCGAAATATCACCCATTCCTTCTCTCCAGAGATGCTGCCTGTCCCGCTGAGTTACTCCAGCTTTTTGGTCTGTCTTCAGAGTAAACCAGCGTCTGCAGTTCCTTCCTGCACATTAGCCATATTTTTGTTAGATACAAAGCTAAACACGATCTAATTATGTTCAAATTAAAGACGCAAATGCCAGATATTTAGGGTGGCACATTGTTGCAGCTGTAATGTTGCTGCCTTACAGCACCAGAGACCCAGGTTCTTTTAACCAACTAGGCATTCATTTTCCTTCAGGGTTCAACAGATCCTCCTCTGATATAAAGTATAACATTGATTTCTCTGCCCTGATAGAGGTCACTGATAAACACTCCATTGGAAGATATTACACTTTCTCGGCATCAATATTTTCCACTGTAATATTATAATTAAAAAAGTCCGTTCCTTTTTACCAGTGGTTTAATCACCTGCCTGTTGATTATATCTCTCGATTCCATTATCCCTAACCAGCCTGAAGAAGGGTCTCGACCCGAAATGCCACCCATTCTTTCAATCCAGAGATGCTGCCTGTCCTGCTGAGTTACTCCAGCTTTTTGTGTCTATCTGCAGAATGAACCAGTTTAGCTGCTGAGGTTTCCAAATCAATGCCAGCGATTTTGGCACAGAATCGAGTTGAGGTACGTGAATAATATCCTTTACTTCCTGTCATACGGCGAGCTCTTACAACAGAAAAATGTAGTGATTGATTCGGATTTTGGAAGGGGATTAAGAATGAACAGTGTGTTAACTTCGTCCAAACCCAGTCACCAGCACAGCAACTTTCCATTATAATTTATGGGGAATTTAAGGGAGATTAGCGTTGTTGACCTTCTCCCCTGAATTACGACAATTCATACAAATTATTGGAATTCTAATTTTCCGACTAGATCCGAAGGACACGAGAATAATAGCAAAAATCAATTTTGCACCTTTAAGGGCCTGTCCCACGGGCAGGCGATTCCAGGCGGCAAGCGCGACTTCACCGGAAGCGGGGGCCGCACGGCTGCCGTGCGGGTGCCACCGTACGGCCTGTCCCACGGGCATGCAGCAAGCGCAACCTAACCGGAAGCGGTTGGTTAAAAGAACCTGGGTCTCTGGTGCTGTAAGGCAGCAACATTACAGCTGCAACAATGTGCCACCCTTAATATCTGGCATTTGCGTCTTTAATTTGAACATAGATCCGAAGGACACGAGAATAATAGCAAAAATCAATTTTACACCTTTAAGGACCTGTCCCACGGGCAGGCGATTCCAGGCGGCAAGCGCGACTTCCCCAGAAGCGGAGGCCGCACGGCCTGTCCCACGAGCATGCGGCATGCGCAACCTAACCGGAAGCGGTTGCCGCGCGGAGGCCGAGTGATTACCGTACGGCCTGTCCCACGAGCATGCGGCGAGTGCGGCGTCGGGTGATGACGTCATTGCGCAACGCGCCAGCCTACTCCGTCGAGACGGTGCGCGGCGTCCAGGCGGTGCTCGCGGCGTTGAGACGGTTCACGCGGTGTCGAGGCGGCAGCGGGGCGGCAGGCCATTGTCGCACGGGATTTTTGGACAGTGTCAGTTTTTCTGAGCCCCGCGCGGTGTCGGGACCAACTACATACGGCTCCGGCAATCTACGTGGGACCAGCCCTGCGACCTCCGCGCGGCCTCCGCTTCCTGCTAGGTCGCGCTTGCCGCCTGGAATCGCCTGCCCGTGGGACAGGCCCTTTAGTGTCATCAAATGTCATAGAATACGACTCTGGTGAATATGACCAGAATGGAGAAAAGCTGGTAGAAAAATTGGGGTTTGCAATTTCTATCAAAGAAGTTGATCTTAAGTTCATGTGATTGGAGCAGAATTAGGTCATTTGGCCCATCAAGTCTACTCTCCTATGACCCTCTAGTCCTAGACTCTCCCACTAGTGGAAACTTCCTCTCCACATCCATAAAAGAGGAGACCATAAGACATAGGAGCTGAACTCGGCCATTCGGCCCATCGAGTCTACCCCACCATTCAATCATGGCAGATCTATCTCTCCCTCCTAACCCCATTCTCCTGCCTTCCCCCATAACTCCTGACACCTCTACAGATCAAAGATGAAACTTTTGGAGGTGACAGGAGAAGGAGAATGGGTTTAGATTAAATGTTTAAGAATGCAGGACCAAAGTTGCTGCATTTTTTAAACTGAGGAAAGGGGATAAAGAAAATGAAAGAGCGAGTTAGTAGATTTCATTGACAGTGGTAAGATTAGGAAAGAATAAAGAACTGTGAATTGTAAATAAGGTAACTTATGCCATTTGTGAGAAAGATTCCACTACCACACCTATCCCTCCTTGATTAGTAAGAGCGTCAAAGGTTACAGGTGGAAGGCAGGAGAATGGGGTTGAGAGGAAAAATAGATCTGCCATGATTGAATGGTGGGGTAGACGCGATGGGCTGAATGGCCTAGTTCAGCTCCTATGTCTTATGGTCTCCTCTTTTATGGATGTGAAGAGGACGTTTCCATTAGTGGGAGAGTCTAGGACTAGAGGACATAGCCTCAGAATTAAAGGACCTTCTTTTAGGAAGATGGGGAGGAACGTCTTTAGTCAGAGGGTGGTGAATCTGTGGAATTCTTTGCCACTGAAGGCTGTGGAGGTCAAGTCAGTGGATATATTTAAGGCAGAGATAGATAGATTCTTGATTAGTACGGGTGTCAGAGGTTATGGGGAGAAGGCAGGAGAATGGGGTTAGGAGGGAGAGATAGATCAGCCATGATTGAATGGCGGAGTAGACTTAATGGGCCGAATGGCCTAATTCTACTCCGATCACTTATGATCTTATCATTCCAAACTGACCATTCCCTCTGTGATTCCCTGATCCACTTTTCCATCCCCACTAATAATTTCCTTTCTCACGACAAATATCCATACAACCAAGGATGATACAAAACCACACTCAAATGGGAGGAGCAGGACCTCACATTTCGCTTGGGCAGCTTACAACCCAGCGGCATGAATTCTGATTTCTCTCATTTCAAGCAACCTCTCTCTCTCCGTCATTCCCCCATCCTAGTTGCCTTAGATATAAAGATCGTAAGTGACAGGAGCAGAATTAAGCCATTCGGCCCGTCAAGTCTACTCCACCATTCAATCTTGGCTGTTCTATCTCTTCCCATTCTCCTCATTTGCTAGTTTCACTGTTCGTATCCCTTCGTTATCTCCTCTTCACCAGCCAACAATGGACCATTGTGGGCTCCACCTTTCCCACACTGTCAGTGCCGGCTCTGATTTGTTCTGTACTTTTCCATACCTCTAGTTTCTTTCTCCCCTGACTCTCAGTCTGAAGAAGGGTCTCAACCCAAAAAGTCACCCATTTGCTTTCTCCAGAGATGCTGCCTGACCCTAGTTTCACAATTCCAGCATTTTACGTCTATCTTCGATGTAAACCAGCATCTGCAGTTCCTTCCTACACATTAACTGAGTGACTTTCTGTAGAGGGCAGGGGACAGCTGATAAGGGGTAATATTTTGCCAGAGGCTGAACAAGACAACATTATTCTGGAGGATCTAGGATTTTGTTCAGAGAAATGGCTGAATATTGTCAGCATACAAATAACTCATGTTCATGTCATAAAAGCAGAATTAGGCCATTCGCCCCATTGAGTCTACTCTGCTGTTCAATCACGGCTGATCTATCTTTCCCTCTCAACCCCATTGTCCTGCCTTCTCCCCATAACCCTTGACACCCTTAAGGGCCTGTCCCACTTGGGCGTCATTTGCACGTCATTTACGCGACATCATTTATGCGTCACGATGCACGACGCGCGCGACGTGATGCGCATGTGATGCGCGCATGGCGCGTGGTAGCTTACGCAGTGACGCGCGGTGATTTTGGGATTCACAAAATCTTCACGCGCCATCGCTATGACGCGCAAATGACGCCCAAGTGGGACAGGCCCTTTACTAATCAAGAATCTGTCAATATCCGCCCATAAAAATACCCAAAGACTTGGCCTCCACAGCCGTCTGTGGCAATGAATTCAACAAATAGAAACTGATTTGGAGACAATGTGTGTTGTTAGCAGATGGTAACCGGACCATCTTCTATCTTCGCTGCAAATTAATCTCGTTTAAAAATACATCAATGCGCCATAAACAAATCACCAAGTTGGGACTTCACAATGCAACAAAGTTATGTTCACAGTTTTAGTTTAGCTTAGAGATACAGCGTGGAAACAGGCCCTTCGACCAACCGAGTCCGTGCCGACCATTGACCACCGGTTCACACTAGTTATCCCTGCTTCTCATTCACTCCCTACACACTAGGGCCAATTTTTATGGAGGCCAATTAACCAACAAACCCACACGTCTTTGGGTTGTGGGAGAAAACCGGAGCACCCGGAGGAATCCGAGCCGCCACAGGGAGAACGTGCAAACTCCACACGGGCAGTTTAGAGATACCGCATGGAAACTGGCCCTTCGACCCATGAGGTCCACACCGCACCATTGTTCACCCGCTTGGCACCAGTTCTATGTGACCCCTCTTTCTCATCCACTCCTTACACAGGAGGGACGGTTTTAATGGAAGCCAATTAACCCACAAACCTGCACGTCTTCGGGATGTGGACGGAAACCGGAGCACCAGGGAGGAAACCGACGGGGTCACGGGGAGAACGTGCAAACACCACACGGGCAACAGCCGAGGTCAGGATCGAACCCGGGTCTCTGACGTTGCGAGGCGGAGTCTTGGTGCCGCCCTGTGTTATGGGGAATGGAGGGCTGGAAAGATGTGTTGATATTACTACATCCTTCATACAGGCTGTAACAGTCACGGAGTTGCAGCGGATGTTAAAGGACGGACATAGATGCGTCTGCTGACTGCTACACAACGCAGTAATGACGGAGAAGGTGGACAAAGGTGTTTCATGGACACAGCTACAATGCCATTCGTGTTGTTAACGACAATAGTCTCCTTGTAGTGTTGTAAGTGGAATCACTGATTCACAAGAGTGATGGAGGTCAGAGGAGAATATAAAAGTATGTTTACGCACTTTTGCAAAAACGTTCGCGGAACTTCAAAGATGCATTTTTGAATACGTTTACAAGTGAGGTTTTCTTACAGACACAAAAAGCTGGAGTAACTCAGCGGGACGGGCAGCTTCTCTGGAGAGAAGGAATGGGTGACGTTTCGGGTCGAGACCCTTCTTCCCGACCCTCGACCCGAAACGTCACCCATTCCTTCTCTCCAGCCACGCTGCCTGTCCCGCTGAGTTACTCCAGCTTTTTTTGTGTGTCTATCTTCGGTTTAAACCAGCATCTGCAGTTCCTTCCCATACAAGGTTTTCTGTTCGTTCTGCAAAACTTAAATGATCAAAAGTCCTGCAACGCTTCTGACATTCACGACCCAACGTCATGCATGGCCATTTCCCAGGAAGTTTTGCCCACATCAACAACTCAGAACAGTGCCATTGACAGAGTGCATCACTTGCTACCATACTTGCTGAAATTACTGCTCATAAATGAGGATACAGATAGATTTAAAAAGATAAGAAAAACTACGATGCTATCAAAAGAATTGATTTTGGGACCTGCTTAAACTCTTGGCACAATTCACTGCATCAAAATTTGCTAAAATAAATATCTACAATTGTCTGTTGGGATGTGGAGGGAAACCAGAGCACCCAGAGGAAACCCATGCAGTCACATGGGTCTGTTCAAATATTTGATTGGATAATCTATTTTCATAATTACTTTGGGCGGCAGAGTGGTGCAGCGGGTAGAGCTGCTGCCTCACAGTGCCAGAGATCCAGGGTTCGATCCTGACTGCGGGTGCCGCCTGTGTGACTTGTGCACGTCCCCCATGTGACTGCATGGGTTTCCTCTGGGTGCTCTGGTTTCCCTCCACATCCCAAAGACATGCGGGTGTGTCGGTCAATTGGCCTCCGTAAAAAAATGTCACGAATGCGTAGGGAGTGGACGAGAAAGTGGGATAACATAGAACTGGTGTGAACGGGTGACGGACGGACGGTCAGCATGGTGTCGATGGGCCGAAGGGCCTGTTTCCATGCTGTATCTCAACACTAAACTAAACTGAATATGACGACAGATGGCGCAATGGGCTAAGTGTTCGGCTGGCAACCGGAAGGTAGCCGGTTCGAATCCCGCTTGGAGTGCATACTGTCGTTGTGTCCTTGGGCAAGACACTTCACCCACCTTTGCCTGCGTGTGAATGTTGATATGTTGATATCAACATATGGATATGGATAATTCTCTGTAAAGCACTTTGGTTTCAAGTGATTTGATTGAAAAGTGCTATATAAATACAAATTTATTATTTATTATTTATACCTTACTGTCACTTGTACCTAGCTAGGTGCGGTGAAATTATTTGCTCTCGCGTACAAAGTACACGAAAGAGTCACCACAAAGGCAATGACAAAGTCAACAAATAAATAAAATTGCCTGCAAGTTTCCGTTACACACCAGTTCACATAGAAACATAGAAATATAGAACTAGGTGCAGGAGTAGGCCGTTTGGCCCTTCGAGCCAGCACCGCCAATCAATATGATCATGGCTGATCATCCAGAATCAGTAGCCTGTTCCTGCGTTCACACTTTACACTTCTTATTTAGTACGGGTGTCAGAGGTTATGGGGAGAAGGCAGGAGAATGGGGTTAGGAGGGAGAGATAGATCAGCCTTGATTGAAGGGTGTAGACATGATGGGCTGAATAGCCTAATTCTACTCCTATCACTTATGATCTTATGATCAGCCCTTTTTAAATAAATAGGCAATCGAGTATTTTGTTGGGGAATAACAATTAAAGGTACAACAGTTCAATAGTATTTTATTTGTCACAGACGCAACTGCACAGGAAAATTCTTTTTGCATATACTACACATGCGGGAGCCGCCATTTTTAGCACCATTATTCAAAGTCCAAAGAGTAGTCGGCCCGCGAGCTCGATGTACTGGAGCAGTTCCCACGGTCCTCTTGGATGTGGGGATTGAAGGTTTTGTGGCCACGTTTTCAGATGATACAAAGATAGGCGGAGGGGCAGGTGGTGTGGAGAAAGCAGGTACCCTGCAGAAGGACTTGGGCAGGTTGGGAGAGTGGGCAGAGAAGAGGCAGATGGAATACAGCGTGGCAAGGTGTGCAATTTGGTAGTAGGAATAAAGGCGTGGACTATTTTCTAAATGGGGGGAGAATTCAGAAATGGGAGGGGCAAAGGGACTTGGGAGTGCTGGTGCAGGATTCCCAAAGAGTTAATTTGCAAGTCGAATGGGTAATAAGGAAGGCAAACACAATGCTAGCATTTATTTCGAAAGGACTAGAATACTTTCTTGTACAATCAGGAGCAGAATCAGTGCAAATGCCAAGACCGATTGCTACATCAAGCTGAGCAAGGTTCATTCATTAGAAAGGTAATTGACAGAAAATGGGCTTTCTTATATTTGATAAAATCCAGTAAGTTCCAGGCACGTCAGCTGGATCTGATAAAGGTATTAACTGGACTAGCATTTGTCTCAGCTCAGGAAACGGATATTAAATTTGCAGCTGTCAGAAACAGAATGAGATTCATCTGAACCTGTAACATTTTAACCCTTCAAAAGTTTCAAACAGCTTGCAAAGTAAGTTTGGAGCGTTTAGTTTTGTTTATTTAAGTTTAGTTGAGAGATACAGCGCGGGAACAGTACCTTTGGCCCACCGAGTCCATGCCGACCAGCGATCCCAGCACACTGACACTACCCTACTACACACACTAGGAACACTAGGGCAGTCACGGTGGCGCAGCGGTAGAGTTGCTGCCTTACAGCGCTTGCAGCGCCGGAGACCTGGGTTCGATCCCGACTACGGGTGCTGTCCGTACGGAGTTTGTACGTTCTCCCCGTGACCTGCGTGGGTTTTCTCCGAGATCCTCGGTTTCCTCCCACACTCCAAAGACGTACAGGTTTGTAGGTTAATTGGTTTGGTAAATGCGAAAATTGTCCCTAGTGGGTGTATGATGGTGTTAATGTGCGGGGATCGCTGGTCGGCGCGGGCAGGGTGGGCCAAAGGGCCTGTTTCCGCGCTGTATCTCTAAACTAAACTAAACTAATTTGACCTTTATACCAATCCAATTGACCTACAAACTTGTTCGTCTTTGGATTGTGGGAGGAAACCGAAGTTCTCAGAGAAAACCCACGCAGGTCGCGGGGAGAACGTACAAACTCCGTACCGACAGCACCCGTAGTCAGGATCGAACCTGAGTCTCTGGCGCTGTAAGGCAGTAGCTCAACCACCACATCACTTTAGCTTCATTTATTTGACAAATATCAAATTCAGCCAATGCACGGTGCTCTGCCACGTAACTGAGGGTTAACAATTAAATGAGTTTGATAAATTTCATTGATGCCCAATTGAATAAACGTACCATGTAGGAAGGGACTGCAGATGCTGGTTTACACCTCGCCAAGTCTGTCTGTCCTTTCTTCTTTTTGTTATTTTTAATATGTGTTAAAAGTATGTTTTAGTGTCCCTTGGTTTGTTTTTTGTGGGGTGTTGGGGGGGAGCGGGCGGGTGGTGGGGGAAACTTTGTTTCAATCTCTTACCTCGACGGAGATGCGATTTTTAATTCCGTATCGTATCCCCATCCCCACTGCGGCCTAACATTGAGGAGTTTGGCCCGGCCTTTCCTGGAGACCGACGGGTGCTCCAAGCCGCGAGAGTCTGCGGGACTTTAACATCGCGGAGCTTGCGATCCCTTAGCCGGGGATCGAAGGTCCAACCGTGGACTTTAACATGGTGACTCCCGCGGTCCCTGGTAAGAAGAGGCCGACTCGGGAGCTCCATGCCGCGGAGAGAGTTTCAACCGCCCCGACGCGGGAGTTTCGATCACCCCGACGGGGGCTTCGATCGTTGGCTGCGGGGGCTTTGAACGCCCCGACTGCGGATGGTTTGACTGCCCCGTCCGGGGGAGAACAAAGCGGAAGAAGATTGAACTTTATTGCCTTCCATCACAGTGAGGAATGTGGAATCCACTGTGGTGGATGTTTATGTTAACTTTTATGTGGTGTGTGTCTTGTTGCTTTTCACTTAGCATGGCTGTATAGTGACTCAAATTTCACTGTACCTTAATTGGTACATGTGACAATAAACTGACCTTGAAACATTGAAACCTTGAGATAGACACAACATTCTGGAGTAACTTGGGACAGGCAGCATCTCTGGAGAAAAGGAATGGGTGACGTTTCAGGTCGAGACTTTTCTTAAAGGCTCAAAACCTCTTCAGATGCTAGCACCATGGCATTAGGAAAATATCGCTTTGATATAAAGTTGTCTATCCCTACAATCTTTACCAATGGTGCTGTTTTGAAGCCGAGGAAGTAGTCAATCTGTTACCCTAATGATGATTCTGGGTAATTCTTTAGGCTTTAGCGATACAGCACAGAAACAGGCCCTTCAGCCCACTGAGTCCACGCCGACCAGCAATCACCCTCCACACTAGTACTATCCCTCACACTGGGGACAATTTCCAATTTTACCGAGGCCAATTAACCTACAAACCTGTACGTCTTTGGAGAGTGGTAGAAAACCGGACCACCCGGAGAAATCCCACGTGGTCACGGGGAGATCGTACAAACTGGGTGCAGACAGTACCCATAGTCAGGATCGAACCCGGGGTCTCTGGCGCTGTGAGGCAGCAACTCTACCGCTGTGTCCCCGTGACGCCCCGTTCAGTAGAATCCAACCCAGGAAGCTGGATGTCCTTTCGATGACCTCCAGTGGGAAAGACATTCGGGATGACAGAAGTTGTCGAATCATTTTGGTTCAGCTCTTAGCTGGCTTTGGGGCAAAATTGAGTTTTAATGTGCATAATTATTGAAGGAACTGCATTTTAAAAAGCTGCCCAGAAGTTTCTCGGAAGCTCAGCTGCCTGCTTCTGATTCGCATCAACAGCCACGGCAATGGGGTTTAGAAATGAGTAGAATCAGGAAACTCACCCACATCTTCCATTGGAAGGGGTGAAAACCTCAGGAGATGCATTGAAGGAATTTAGTTTAGTTTAGTTCAGCTTAGAGGTCCAGTGTTGGAACAGGCCCCTCGGGCCACCGAGTCCGCGCCGACCAGCGATCACCCCTACGCTAGTTCCACCCTACACGCGAGTGACAATTTAAAGAAGCCAAATAGCCGACAAACTCAAACGTCTTTGGAATGTGGGAGGAAACCAGTGCACCTGGAGAGAACCCACGCAGTCACAGGGTGAGCGAAAAAAACTCCGCACAGATGGCACCCGTGGTCAGGATCGAACCTGGGTCTCTGGCGCTGTGAGGCAGCAACTCCACCGCTGCGCCACCGTGACGCCCCTTTCAGTTATCCTTCATATTCTGTGCGTGATCTCTCTGAAGTTCTTCTGCTGAAAAGTATTTAGTGTATTTTTTTCCCATTCGCTGTTCTTGTGTGTTTAATCCAACGGCCAACAATCGAATGAATGACAAAGCAAGAAATGCAACCAAACTACATCTCTAACTCAATTGGCTCGATCGTAATCATGTATTGTCTTTCCGCTGACTGGTTAGCACACAACGAAAGCTTTTCACTGTACCTCGGTACACGTGACAATAAACTCAACTCAACTAAACCCACAACTCAGTAAAATCCACGTCCTCCCTGTTAATTCTTCACCCACCAGTTCATTTACCGTGAAGAATAGAATCAAGCTAGTGTGATGATAATGGCCAACAGATACAGAGTCCTGGCAAGCATCCATGTTATCGGATATACATTTAACAAGGTTTATTTTAAATGTCAGATGTTAAGATGATTGCGTAAGTGTTCAGAGATGACTCACGGCACCTCCTTTATCTGATTCCATCAAAAATCCCTTGAAATTATTTCCCTGAAATATTTTATTTGGAAGTGAATCTGTGGCCAAGCTGCTCGCTCTGAACAGGAAACCACGTGGGTTTTCTCCAGGAGCTCCGGTTTCCTCCCACATCCATAAGGTGTGCAGGCTTGTTGGGCAGCTCGGTGGTGCTGCTGTAGTGCTGCTGCCTTACAACCCCCAGAGACCTGGGTTTGATCCTGACTACTGGTGCTGCCTGTACGTTCTCCCTGTGACCACGTGGGTTTTCTCCGGGTGCTCAGGTTTCCTCCCACACTCCAAAGACGTGCAAGTTTGTAGGTTAATTGGCTTCAGTAAAAATTGTAAATTGTCTGTAGTGTGTAGGATTGTGCTAGTGTATCACTGGTCGGCGCGGACTCAGTGGGCTGAAGGGCCTGTTTCCGTGCTGTATCTCTAAACTAAACTAAACTGAACTACAATTGAGGATAAACATTGCTCAGGAAATTTATTTTAAAAATGACCAATTATCAGTTTGAATAGATGATATTTCAATGATATTTTAACTAATGATCAAGTATGCTGGTGCTTTGTTATTGAATATTATTAAATATATTATTGAATATTGCTGGTTTTCTATTATTGCAAGTGAAACCTATTTCACATCAATGATTTAAGTTTGTGTAGAGTTCGCTGGCAGAATGCGCTAGGTGTGTGAGTAAGCTTCTCTAATTTTCTTTCAATCAGTGTTCTTTCAAAACAATGTTTATCCTCAGTCGCAGTTTAGTTTAGTTTAAAGATACAACAAGGAAACAGGCCCTTCAGCCCACTGGGTCCGGGCCGACCAGCGATGGAGCAGCGGTAGAGTTGCTGCCTTACAGCGCTAGAGACCCAGGTTCAATCCCGACTACGGTTGCTGTCTGTACGGAGTTTGTATGTTCTCCCCGAGACCTGCGTGGATTCTCGCCAGGTGCACTGGCTTCCTCCCACATTCCAAAGACATTCAAGTTTGTAGGTTATTTGGCTTCTTTAAATTGTCGTTCTTGTGTAGGAGGGTGATCGCTGGTCAACGTGGACTCGCTAGACCGACGGGCCTGTTCCAATGCTGGAGTCCCTGGTTCGATCCTGACTACGGGTGCTGTCCGTACGGAGTCTGTACGTTCTCCCTGTGACCTGTGTGGGTTTTCGCCGGGTGCTCCGGTTTCCTCCCACACTCCAAGGTGTTACAGGTTTGTAGGTTAATTGGCTTCAGTAAAAATTGTAAAATGTCTGTAGTGTGTAGGATTGTGCTAGTGTAAGGGATGATCGCTAGTTGGCGCGGATTCGGTGGGCTGAAGGGACTGTTTCCATGTTGTATCTCTAAACTAAACTAAACTAAACTAAACTACAACTACAACTGAGGATAAACATTGCTCAGGAAAATTATTTTACAAATGACCAATTATCAGAGTGAATGAATGATATTTCAATGATATTTTAACTAATGATCAAGTAGGCTGGTGCTTTGTTTACCAGTATTTATCACATTTACTTTTCCTGACACAATCTTGAATATGATAAACTTTTCTATCGAATATTGCTGGTTTTCTATTACTGCAAGTGAAACCTATTTCACATCATTGATTTAAGATTGTGTAGAGTTTGGTGGCAGAATGCACTAGGCGTGTAATTAGGCTTCGCTAATTTTCTTTCAATCAGTGGGGCGGCACGGTGGCGCAGCGGTAGAGCTACTGCCTTACAGCGCTGGAGACCCGGGTTCAATCCTGACTACGGGCGCTGTCTGTAAGGAGTTTGTACGTTCTCCCCCGTGACATGCGTGGGTTTTTTTCCGGGATCTCCAGTTTCCTCCCACCCTCCAAAGAGGTACAGGTTTGTAGGCTATTGGTGTTGGTATAAATGTAAATTGTCCCTAATGTGTGTCGGATGGTGTTAGTGTGCGGGGATCGCTGGCCGACGCGGACTCGGTGGGCCTGTTTCGGCGTGCTGAACCTCTAAAACTAAAAATAACTAAACCAAAACAAAAAAGTGGAAGAGCAGGCCCTCTGCTGACAGATCATGTTGACCAGATACCCAACCAGCTCAGAATTATCACGGAAGAGCAAAGAATTTGCTACTGCAGTTGTACAGGGTCTTGGTGAGACCACACCTGGAGTATTGCGTACAGTTTTGGTCTCCAAATCTGAGGAAGGACATTATAGCCATAGAGGGTGTGCAGAGAAGGTTCACCAGACTGATTCCTGGGATGTCAGGACTTTCATATGAAGAAAGACTGGATAGACTTGGCTTATACTCGCTAGAATTTAGGAGATTGAGGGGGGATCTTATAGAAACGTACAAAATTCTTATGGGGTTGGACAGGCTAGATGCAGGAAGATTGTTCCCGATGTTGGGGAAGTCCAGGACAAGGGGTCACAGCTTAAGGATAAGGGGGAAATCCTTTAAGACCGAGATGAGGAAAAACTTTTTCACACAGAGAGTGGTGAATCTCTGGAACTCTCTGCCACAGAGGGTAGTTGAGGCCAGTTCATTGGCTATATTTAAGAGGGAGTTAGATGTGGCCCTTGTGGCTAAGGGGATCAGGGGGTATGGAGAGAAGGCAGGTACGGGATACTGAGTTGGATGATCAGCCATGATCATATTGAATGGCGGTGCAGGCTCGAAGGGCCGAATGGCCTACTCCTGCACCTATTTTCTATGTATCTATGTATCTATGTAATTAATAACCCAGTCATCCTTAATATTGAAGGAACCTGCTGAGATGAATGGCTATAATAAGAGCATAATGGAATGATCACATAACTAGGGAGGACAATCCAAACACAAGTAGTCTTCATATCAGACCATAATTTGGTATCTTGTATGACAATAGAACGTAGAACAGTGCAGCACAGGATCGGACCCTTCAGCCTGAACGAGGGTCTCGACCCGAAACGTCACCCATTCCTTCTCTCCAGAGATGCTCCCTGTCCCGCTGAGTTACTCCAGCAATTTGAGTCTACCTTCAGCCCACAATGTCTGTGCTGTACACGATGCCAAGATAAACTAATCTTCTCTGCATGTGGCCTTATTCCTCCTTTCCCCACATGCCCATGTGCTAACCGTAAGCCTCTTAAACACCACCATTGTATCTGCTTCCACCACCAGCCCTGACGCACTGTGTAAAAATCTCGCCTCACACATCTCCTTTAAACTTGCGACAGACACAAAATGCTGGAGTGACTCAGCAGATCAGGCGACATCTCTGGAGCACATGGATAGGTGACGTTTCGGGTCGGAACCCTTCTTCTGACTCTCTTGTTTAAACTTTCCACCTCTAACCTTAAAGCTATACTTGCGATCTTTTGAATCGCAAATTGAAGATTCTATACCCTTAATTGAGAAGGAGCTTGGAAGTCAAAGTATCGTTAATTACATCTTCAAATAAGACATGTCATCACAATCACAATCACAATAATACTTTATTAGCCAAGTATGTTTTGCAACATACGAGGAATTTCATTTGCCAAGTCAGTCATACAAATAAAAAGCAACAGAACACACAAAACACATTTTAATATAAACATCCACCACAGTGACTCCTCCACATTCCTCACTGTGATGGAAGGCAAAAAAAAGTTCAATCTCTTCCCTTTGCTCTCCCGCGGTCGGGGTCCTCGAGCCCTCCGTTGACGGGACGATCTTGACTCATGTTAGCCGGCGGCGTTTGGGCCCTCCGCGTCGGGGCGATCAGCTCCCGCATCGGGGGGGGATGTCAGCTCCACCCCCGCGGGACGATCGGACCCCGCATCGGGCTGGTCGAACCTTCCGCGACGTTGGAGCTCCCGACATCCACGGCCTTACTCGAGACTGCGAGCTTCCGATGTAAAGTCCGCAGGCCGCGGGTGGAGCGATTCCAGGCAAGGGATCGACTCCGAATGTACATCCACGCCCCGCGGTGGGGCCCAAGGTCAGTCTGAGGGAGGCCTCCAGCTCCATCAATGGCAGGCCGCAGAGCGACCGGAGAATGCGATCCGAAAATTAATCGCATCTCCGGCAAGGTAAGAAACTGAAAAAAAAGTTTCCCCCGACCCCCCCCCTCCCCCTCCCCCCACATAATACAAACCAGAGAACATTTACACAGACTTTTATTTAACACACACTAAAAATAAAAAAGTAGTACCACACCCTAGGGGTAATTTACAGAGGCCCAATTAACCTAAGAACCTGCATATCTTTGGGATGTGGGAGGAAACTCAGAGGAAACCCGCATGGTCACAGTGAGAACGTGCAAACTCCACATTGACAGCACCTAAAGATTCAGATTCAGATTCAGATTCAACTTTATTGTCATTGTGCAGTGTACAGTACAGAGACAACGAAATGCAGTTAGCATCTCCCTAGAAGAGCGACATAAATATGAGCAGTAAATAAATAAAATCTAATAAATCCTGGTGGGAGGAGTGTCCGGGGGGGGGGGGGGGTGTGATTGGCAGTCACCGAGGTACAGTGTTGAGTAGTGTAACCGCCGCAGGGAAGAAGCTGTTCCTGGACCTGCTGGTCCGGCAACGGAGAGACCTGTAGCGCCTCCCGGATGGTAGGAGGGTAAACAGTCTGTGGTTGGGGTGAGAGCAGTCCTTGGCGATGCTGAGCGCCCTTCGCAGACAACGCTTGCTTTGGACAGACTCAATGGTGGGGAGTGAGGAACGGTGATGCGTTGGGCAATTTTCACCACCCTCTGCAGTGCTTTCCGGTCGGAGACAAAGCAGTTGCCATACCATACTGTGTTGCAGTGGTAAGGATGCTCTCGATGGTGCAGCGGTAGAAGTTCACCAGAATTCCGAGGAGACAGATGGACCTTCTTTAGTCTCCTCAGGAAGAAGAGACGCTGGTGAGCCTTTGACCAGAGTGAGGTAATTGTTGGTCCAAGAGAGGTCATCGGAGATGTTGACCCCAGGAACACCTGAAGCTGGAAACACGTTCCACCTCCCTCCCGTTAATGTGGATGGGGGTGTGCGTGCCGCCCCTAGACTTCCTGAAGTCTACATGAGCTCCTTGGTCTTCTTGGAGTTAAGGGCCAGGTTGTTGTCAGCGCACCATGCTGCTAGGAGCTGGACCTCCTCCCTATAGGCCGACTCATCGTTGTTGCTGATGAGGCCAATCACCGTTGTATCATCTGCGTACTTGATGATGGTGTTAGTACCATGTACAGGTGTGCAGTCGTAGGTGAAGAGGGAGTAGAGGAGGGGGCTCAGCACACAGCCCTGTGGAACGCCGGTGTTCAGGGTGAGGGTTGAAGAGGTGTGCTTGTCTAACCTAACAGACTGGGGTCTGTTGGTTAGAAAGTCCAGTATCCAGTTGCAGAGGGAGGGGTCGATGCCCAGGTCACCGAGTTTGGTGATCAGTTTAGAGGGTATGATGGTGTTGAATGCTGAGCTGTAATCGATGAACAGCATTCTTACGTAAGTGTCTCTGTTGTCGAGGTGGGAGAGGGCGGAGTGAAGTGCCGTTGAGATGGCATCCTCCGTTACTCCTGTTCTTGCGGTAGGCAAACTGATAGGGATCCAACGTGGGGGGTAGGCAGCCTTTGAGGTGTGCCAGGACCAGCCTCTCGAAGCACTTGGCGATGATGGGAGTAAGTGCAACTGGATGGAAGTCGTTGAGGCTTGCCGCAGTGGAGTGTTTTGGCACCGGCACGATGGAGGTGGATTTAAGGCACGTGGGCACAACTGCTTGGGCAAGTGACAGGTTGAAGATGTCAGTCCAGACGTCTGTCAGCTGCGCAGCACAGGCCCTGAGGACGCGCCCGGGGATGCCGTCGGGGCCAACAGCCTTACGTGCATTAGTCCTACTCAGTGCCACGTACACGTCGAAGGGGGTGAGTGAGAGGGGCTGGTGATCGGCAGGGAGCACCGCTGATGGCCAACTGCCGATTGTCCCTATCGAAGCGGCCATAGAAGTGGGTGAGCTCCTCAAGGAAGGAGGCGTTGCTGGATGTGGGGGTGGTGTTGGTGGGTCTAAAGTCCGTGATGGCCTGGATGCCTTGCCACATGCGTCGGGGGTCGGAGTTGTTGTTGAAGTGCTCCTCAATCCTGAGCTTATGGCAGTGCTTGGCCTTCTTTATGCCCCTCTTCAGGTTAGCCCTGGATGAACTATAGGCTCGGGCATCGCCTGACCTGAAAGCGGTGTCCCGTGCTTTCAGCAGTAGCCTGACCTCGCTGTTCATCCATGGCTTCTGATTCGGGAATATGGTCACCTGTTTGAGGGAGGTGACACTGTTGATGGTGGAGTTTATAAAGTCCAGAACAGATGATGTATAGGAGTCAATGTCCGTGTGGGAGTCAAGGGTGGCCTGGGCTGCAAACGCCTTCCAGTCAGTGTTTCCAAAACACTGCTGAAGTGTGGATTCCGCATCCTCTGACCAGACTTTAACTGTCCTCACAGTGGGTTTAACCCGTCTGATGAGTGGGGAGTACTTTGGGAGCAGGAACAATGAGAGGTGATCAGACTGTCCAAGGTGGGGGAGGGGGACGGCTTTGTAAGCTTCAGCCATGTTGGTGTAGACTTTGTCCAGTGTCTTGCCTTCTCTAGTGGCGAAGGAGACATGTTGGTGGAATTTGGGGAGTACAGTCTTCAGGTTGGAGTGATTGAAGTCACCCGCAACAATGAAGGCTGCCTCGGGGTTGTGAGTCTGTTGTTTGCTAATGGCAGAATGCAGATCTTTCATTGCAAGCTTGGCATTAGCATCAGGAGGAATATAGGCTGCAGTCACAACAGTGGAGGTAAACTCTCTGGGCAGATAGAACGGTCTGCATCTAACCAAGAGGAACTCTAGGTTAGCTGAGCAGTGACTCTCGATGATGGTGGTGTCCGTGCACCATGCTTTGTTTACATAAATGCACAGACCTCCACCTCTGGTCTTACCGGAGTCAATTGTCCTGTCCGCTCGGAGTAAATGCCACCCCGTTAGCTGGATGGCGCTGTCAGGAACGTCGGTGTTGAGCCAAGTTTCAGTGAGGATCAAGATGCTGCAGTCTTTGATCCAGTTGTGGGAGGTGATCCTTAGCCGGAGTTCGTCCATTTTGTTAACCAGTGAGCGCACGTTGGCGAGGAAAAGGCTAGGAATCGCCAGCCTGTGTGGGACTAGCTCTAACCTGGCCTTTAACCCACCTCTGCGTCCCCGGCGGTGCTTCCGTTCACATCGCCGTCTGTTGGTGCTTCTGGTCGGCCGAGCTGGCTTGGTGCGCGCTGGTGTTCTGCCGCCCCGCAGCATCGCGGCTCCGCTGGTGTTCTGCCGCCCCGCGCCCCCGCGGCTCCGCTGGCGTTCTACCGCCCCGCGGCTCCGCTGCCGTTGTTCCGCCCCGCGGCTCCGCTGCCGTTCTGCCGCCCCGCGGTTTCGCTGCCGTTCTACCGCCCCGCGGCTCCGCTGCTCCACTGCTCCACTGCTCTGACTAGCTCAGGAGCGAGACGGAGATCGAGCAGAAAGTTGTTGCAGCCGCAGGAACCGAAGTCCAGAAGTTCCTGTCGGCTGTACGAAAGGGATGCAAGACTGCTCCGTGTGAGCAGCCTTGAGACAGGTAGGGGAATTGTCGCTATTTTCCCAATTTCTTGGGTTCTTGGGAGACACGGGGCGTCGCGATGTGCCCGCGCCGCCGCCATCTTGTAGCAAGAAGTCAGGATTATATCCAGGCCTCTGGCGCTGTGAGGCCGCAGCTCTACCAACTGCACCACTGTGCCACCAAATTGGAAAATCCTGGGTTAATCTATCACTGCCTGTGGCTTGAGTGAAACAGTGCGGTAACAGGCCCTTCGGCCCACAGAGTCCACGCCAGCCAGTGATCACCCTGTACTCTAGCATTATCCTACCCACCAGGGACAATTCACATTTTTTTTTACCAAAGCCAATTAACCTACAAACCCGCACGTCTTAGGAGTGTGCGAGGAAACCGGAACGCCCAGAGGAAACCCACGCGGTCATAGGCAGAACATACAAACTCCATACAGACAGCGCCCATGGTTAGGATCGAACCCAGGTCTCTGACGCCGCGAGGCAGCAACTCTACCGATGTACTGCCGCGCGACACCCTCTGTTGCAGAATTCCTCCACACTTGTTAAAACTCACAAGTTATTCTCCACTTCCCTTCAAAACTTTAAATGTAAACGGAGGATTGAAATGTTGGATGTGAGGAACGACAGTAAATCCGCACCTTATATACGGGGCCGGTCTGTACTTTGAAATGCTTTGATAAGTTTCGCCAAGGGAGGATTTACTGCCCGCAGCCCCAACATAGGGCCATTGTCAACATTTACAAGGAAGAATAATCGGTGCGAAATGAAATATGGAACATATCATTCCGATCAGCGGTCATGAATTCTGAAATACTCCTCGTCGGAGAATGCAATAACCAGCAGTAGATGCTCATGACTTACTCCCTAGGCAGCAGGAAAGCTGAGCTTGTCTGTTGCAACAATAAGATGTGAGATTCCTCCTCGCCGGAGACACTTCCATCAGATAGTTTTGAAAACATTGAACTACGAAGAGGAAAGGTTATTTGAATCAACATTAAATCTGCTTTTATTAAATTGTGTGCGCCTTCACCAACCAGGCTCCGTTATATTAGTTTTTATCAACGCTGCCACAAGCGACACTGGGCTTTGTTATTTTATTAAAAATAGCCATCACTTGTAGCCCCGGGGTTGCCGTTAGAATTCCCCACTGAACTGTGTCTGAGGACATAAATCAATAAAATGCAGATAATATGCATCTTGAAATCAGCTCAGCGATCCTGCACCAATCACCCCAGCAAACCAGTCACGGTGGCGCAGCGGTAGAGTTGCTGCCTTGCAGCGAATGCAGCGCCGGAGACCTGGGTTTGATCCCGATTACGGGTGCTGTCTGTACGGAGTTTGTACGTTCTCCCCGTGAGCTGCGTGGGTTTTCTCCGAGATCTTCGGTTTCCTCCCACATTCCAAAGACGTACAGGTTTGTAGGTTAATTGGTTTGGTAAATGTAAAAATTGTCCTTATGGGTGTAGGATAGTGTTGATGTGCGGGGATCGCAGGGTGGGCCGAAGGGCCCGTTTCCGCGCTGTATCTCTAAACTAAGCTAAACTAAACCGTGACATAGTAGGGCAGTGGTAGAGCTGCTGCCTTACAGCGATAGAGACTCAGGTTCGATCCTGATTACGGGTGCTGTCTGTACCCAGCTTGTACGTTCTCCCCGTGATCTGCGTGGGTTTTCTCCGAGATGTTCGGTTTCCACCCACACTCCAAAAGACATACACATTTGCAGGCTAATTGGCTTGTGTGTGTAGGATAGTGTCTGTGTGCGGGGATCGCTGGTCGGCGCGGACTCGGTGGGCCGAAGGGCCTGTTTCCGTGCTGTATCTCAAACTAAACGAAACTAAACTAAAACCCAAAGTATGTCAGTGGTGTTGGCAATGATTATAAATCCCTGGCTGAATCCTTCTCGCATGCTGTCATTAGACTTAGAAACCATTGATCTGCAAAGGAGTCTCCTCTGAGCGACAGGAATATTTGCAGTTCCCATGGTAACGTATTTCCTTTATTTCAAATGTGGTCACCTTCACATCTGGACCCAATGGAGTTTTAACTCCCCCAAAACTGGCCTTCAACTGAGCCTGTTTGATTCTCTGCAGCTAAAACCATAGACACAGGATTAGGCCATTCGGCCCATCGAATCGACTCCACCGTTTGTTAATTTTTCCCCCTGAACCACATTCTCCTGCCTTTCCCCCATAACCTTTGACACCCTTACTAATCAAGAACCCAACATTCTCGCCTTCTGGCTAAAAAAATAAAGCTCCCTCTGGCTAAAGAAATTCCTCCTCATCTCCATTCCAAAGATACGTCCTTTCATTCTGAGGCTATGCCCTCTGGTTCTAGACTCTCCCATTACTAAAAACATCCTTTCCACATCCACGATGGAGAATTACAGCGGTATGCCTTACAGCGGTAGAGTTACTGCCTCAAGGCCCTGTCCCACGATGTGAGTTTACCCAAGAGCTCTCCCGAGTATTAAAAATAAATCAAACTCGTGGTAAGTACGTAGAATGTACGTAGCGGGTATGTCGGAGCTCGTGGATGTCTCGTAGCGGCTCGTAATGCTAACGGCAGGTACTCGGGAAACACGGAAACTCGTGACGTTTTTTTCAACAGAGTGAAAAATTTCCAAGAGTAAAAAAATACTCGCGATGAAAGTACCACGAGTTTGATTTTTTTTTTTTAACTCGGGAGAGCTCTTGGGTAAACTCGCATCGTGGGACAGGGTTTTACAATGCCAGAG
Source organism: Malacoraja senta (assembly GCA_038087875.1). Taxonomy (NCBI): domain Eukaryota; kingdom Metazoa; phylum Chordata; class Chondrichthyes; order Rajiformes; family Rajidae; genus Malacoraja; species Malacoraja senta. Next base: position 5,704,851 of record CM075982.1, on the reverse strand, counting down.
ACCCGGGTTCGACCCCTGACTACGGGTGATGTCTGTACGGAGTTTACACGTTTTCCCCATGACCTTGCCTGGGTTTTCTCTGGCTTCTCCAGTTTCCTCCTACACTCCATAGATGGTACAGGTTTGTAGGTTAATTGGCTTGGTAGAATTGTAAAATTGTCCCTAGTGTGTGCAGGGCAGTGTTAGTGCGCAGGGATCACTGGTCAGCGTGGACTCGGTGGGCGGAAGGGCCTGTTTCCGCGCTGCATCTCTAAACTAAACTAAACTAAAGTTGACTGGTAAGTGGCACACATGAAGCATGGAAGAAACTCAAGGTTTCTGTCACAATGAATGATCAGACACTTGTTCTTTCTATATACATGGTTGTGGCAACAACTAATTTCAGTGCTGAGAGGACAAACACAGATCAAATGTTTCCTATAATTAAAGAAGAAGGTGCCTACACTACAGTAAACTTTACAGCAGTGTCTGATCTTGGCTTCCATTTTGAAGATAGCAGTAAAGGAACGATGCTCACTATTTCTGGAGCCACTTAAGGAAGTAGCTCCAGAAATAGTGGATGCATTAGTGATAATTACGGATACTGAGTTGGATGATCAGCCATGATCATATTGAATGGCGGTGCAGGCTCGAAGGGACGAATGGCCTACTCCTGCACCTATTTTCTATGTATCTATGCACCTTGATGACTGGTGTGCAAAAGAAGGCAAGAGATAAGAAGAATCCCAGCCTGTCCATCCTTTCCATAGATGCTGCCTGACCCACTGAGTTACTCCAGCACTTAAGTGCAAAGGCAAAAGATAATGTGCTTGTGCCAGGGCTTGGGTCATGAGAGCACACACAAAGACAGTGGCCAGAATAGGTTGTGCTGTGATACATCAGAGTTCATCGCCACAGACGGCTGCGGAGGCCAAGTCATTGGGTATTTTTTAAGGCAGAGATAGATAGAATCTTGATTAGTATGGGTGTCAGGGGTTATATATGGGGAGAAGGCAGGAGAATGGGATTGAGAGGGAAAGATACATGGGTTGTGATTGAATTCCAGAGTTTGACTCAGTTCAGTTCGGTTTAGTTTATTGTCAGGTGTACCAAGGTACAGTGAAAAGCCTTGAGCGATGGGACTAATGGCCTACTTCTGTTCCCATGACATCATGATTGAATCGTCCATTTGCACTTTATTCCCAGCGGTGTAAGAAACTGTCTCCATCCACTCCACCTACATCCAAGGATAAGGCACAAACCTTTTACATTGAAACGAGAAAAGTAGTCTGTGCACTATAAATGCCTGCCGGGAATCATGTGTTGTCTCACACAGAATGCTATAAATATGTCACAATAGTGAATAGTTTTGTTAATTCATATGCAATCTAAAAGTTAATAATTTTCCTGTTGCCATATATATATATCGACGCCAACGAGTTACATACATCACTTTATTTCTCCAGTGATGAGGTTTTAATGGTGCATTGATTTTGGAGTATTTTTCTACAACTAATAGAATGGTAAATAAAAAAAGAGCCTTTTTTTTAAATGAGAGTGATTCATGATCCAGCCTTGAGTTTTCCTCTCCCTGAGGCTATAGACTCATGGTAACAAAGCCTTCCCAACATCTCACTACTATCATGAAACAAAATCGAACTGTTGGTGCACAGACTATTACTTGAAGGGTCTCGACCCAAAAACGTCGCCCATTCCTTCTCTCCTGAAATGCTGCCAGACCCGCTGAGTTACTCCAGCATTTTGTGTCTACCTTTGATTAAGGGCCTGTCCCACTGTACGAGGTAATTCAAGAGTTCTCCCGAGCTTCCCTGATTCGAACTCGGAGAATTACGGTAATAGCCGTTCGTAGGTACTCGGGGCTCTCGTGGACATTTTTCACAGTGCTGAAAAAATGTCACGAGTTACCGCGTTTCCCGAGTACCTGCCGTTAGCATTACGAGCGGCTACGAGACATCCACGAGCTCCGACGTAGCCGCTACGTACATTCTACGTACTTACCACGAGTTTGATTTTTTTTAAACTCGGGAGAGCTCTTGAATTACCTCGTACAGTGGGGACAGGCCCTTCACTTGGCTTGCTTGTTCAAACTGCAGTCAGAGAATTCTTTATGAGAACACTCTACTTTTTTAAAGTCAAGAAAGCAATGTCTTGAAATATTAAAACTTATTTGACTTAAATTGTTCAATTTTGACTGAATTTTACCACAACTTATGCATACAGGAATTAAGAACAAAATGGTTGCTAATCGCCATGGATTCTTCTGTGTCACGTTTCCCAGTTTAAGATGGGTTAGTGCAGGAAGGAACTGCAGATGCTGGTTTACACTGAAGGCAGACACAAATTGCTGGAGTAACTCAGCGGGACAGGCAGCATCTCTGATTGAAGGAATGGGTGACGTTTTCGGATCGAGACTGAGAGTTAGGGGAGAGGGAGACACAGAGATATGGGAGGGTAAGGTGTGAAAGCAAGACATCAAAGGGGACATCGAAGGCACAGGTTAGGTGGGTTATAATGTTAATTCATAAGTAATCTAAAAGTTAATAATTTTCCTGTTGCCATATATATATCGACACCAAGGAGCTACATACATCACTTTATTTCTCCAGTGATGAGGTTTTAATGGAGCATTGATTTTGGAGTATTTTCCTGTAGATGCTCACGAGGTCGGAATTAGAGGAGCACAGGAACCTTGGTGGGTTTTTACGAGTGACGGAGATGAAAGAGTTAAGTAAGTGAGAGGCCGTGGAGGAATTTGATAACAAGGATGAGATTTTCAAATCTAAGTGCTGCCTCAGGAACTTGGTGGGTCAGGCAGCATCTGTGGAGGCAACTGACAGGTGACATTTCAGGTTGGGACCCGGGAGTCTGAATAAGGATCCAACCCGAAACGTCGCCTGTCCATTCTCTCCACAACTGCTGCTTGACCCTGTTGAGTTCCTTCAGACATTTGTGTCTTGCGTGGTTCCTGGTGCCTCCTTAAATGCTGTAATAGTCAGGTTTTTATTGGCTCGGTTTTAACACCATATATTCCATCTTTAGTTTAGTTTACAGTGCGGAAAACAGGCCCTTGGGCCCACCGGGTCCGCGCCGACCAGCGACCCCCACACATTAACATTATCCTACACCCGTTGGATTGCAACCTTGGTGTGGTCGGGGAGCTTGTGTGTCTCAGTGACCCCTGAGCTATGCCAGCGGGAGATTCGTCCCCTGTTAGGGTCTCCCATGCTGGACAGGTCGAAGGTAGAAAGCGAGACGAAGAGGGATCCACTGGTCCTCCAGGTTGAGGTTGAGCACAGGGCTAACAACCCTGTCTCGTAAAACAAATATGTTACGGAAACAGCAACTGAAGGAATCAATAAGGAGTGGAGGACCTTCGTTGCTGCCCTACATGCCAGAAGGCATATAGACAGTAAGTAAGTAAGTAACACCCACTAGGGACAATTTTTACATTTACCAAGCCAATTAACCTACAAACCTGTACATCTTTGGAGAGTGGAGGAAACCGAAGATCTCGGAAAACCCGCGCCGGTCACGGGGAGAACGTACAAACTCTGTACAGACCGCACACATAGTCAGGATCGAACCCGGGTCTCCGGCGCTGCATTCGCTGTAAGGCAGCACACTCTACCGCTGCGCCACCGTGACCATCTAATGTCTGTCTTACACATTTTAAGAACTCCTGATTCAGGAAAATGGTCAGTCTTGGTGTGGTCCAAATACCTGCTTTACAGGAACCCCTGCCCAAAGAAGAGAATCCATATTTCTACTTCTATTTAGTTTAGTTTAGTTTAGTTTAATTTAGAGATCCGCATGGAAACAGGCCTTCGAGTCCATGCCAACCAGTGGCCCCCCATACACTAACACTATCCTGCACATACTGGGGACAATTTACAATTTGATAAGGCCAATTAACCTACAACCTGTACGTCTTGGAAGTGTGGGAGGAAACCAGAGCTCCCGGGGAAAACCCATGCAGGTCACAGGGAGAACGTACAAACTCCGTACAGACAAGCGCCCGTAGTCAGGATTGAACCCGGGTCTCGGTTGCTGTAAGGCAGCAACTCTGCCACTTTTTGTATACATATACTTCAATTTTCTTCATCGTCTCAGGATTTTAACTCAAGGAAAGAGCGTTCACGTCGCGGCCCTGTTTCCACCAATCTTTCCACCACCACACACAAGAAGCACAAGACAGACACCATTGTGTGCAGATGCCGAGAAGTGTGTCCAGCTCTGGCTGAACAACTTCTAATCTTGTGTGTGGACTCGATTAGAAGAAGATCTCAAGTTACTCTGCTAAGGACCTTTCAACTGAAGCAACACTGATTTTTCAATACATACCTTGTAACTGTGAAATACGATATCTGTGAGCCACAATAACATGGGTTCGTTATTTGCTCGTGTCAGGTAGATGGAGAATTGCCTCCAAACCCAGTGCAATCTGGGTAGATGCACAGGGTCTCTTGTCTAGAGTAGGGGAATCAAGGACCAGAGGACATAGGTTCAAGGTGAAGGGGAAAAGATTTAAAAGGAATGTGAGGGGTAACTTTTTCACACAAAGGGTGGTGGGTGCATGGAACGAGCTGCCAGAGGAGGTAGTTGAGGCTGGACTATCCCAACATTTAAGAAGCAGTTAGTTAGACAGGTACATGGATAGAACAGGTTTGGAGGGATATGGGGCCGGCAGGTGGGACTAGTGTAGCTGGAACATGTTGTCCAGTGTGGGCAAGTTGGGCCGAAGGGCCTGTTTCCATGCTGTATCACTCTATGACATTGCTTACCTTATGCCATTCAGGGCTGACTTCCCCAACTTCTACTACTTGAGCTAGTTATAAAAGACAGGGCGGCACGGTGGCGCAGCGGTAGAGTTGCTGCCTTACAGCACTTGGCAGCGCCAGAGACCCAGGTTCGATCCCGACTAAGGGTGCTGTCTGTGACGGAATTTGAACGTTCTCCCGATGACCTGCGTGGGTTTTCTCAGAGACCTCCGGTTCCTCCCACACTCCAAAGACGTCCAGGTTTGTTGGTTAATTGGCTTGATATTAATGTAAATTGTCCCCAGAGTGTGTAAGACAATGTTAATATGCGGGGATCACTGGTCGGTGCAGCTCCAATGGGCCGAAGGGCCATCTCTGTATCTCTAACTAAACTAAACAAGACTTGGATAGAGTTACACACAAGAATCTTATTGCTTCACTGATCTTCTCAATCCTACTCTTCAACAGCCGGCTGATGCATGAAGCCACTTCCAAGCAGTGCACTGAGAAATAGATGTGAATTGTTTTGGATGAAAAAACATTTTGCATTTGGAAATCACAAGAGGATGAAAATCTTTTCAAATGACAGGTTCCCCCCAGGATCAGGGGACGACTTCCGTGGCACTTGCCTGGTGTTTTGGAAAGTCTGGGGCTGCCGCAACTGATGGGGTTAATTCTATAAAACTCGGAAAAGGGAGGATTTGGGGAGAAAAGTCTCTCCCGGTTGCTAAACGACACTTAACTTCCCCCCTCCCATTCTCATACTGACCTTTCTGTCCTGGGCCGACTCCACTGTCAGAGTGAGGCCCAGTGCTAATTGGAGGAACAGCACCTCATATTTCGCTTGGGCAGCTTACACCCCAGCGGTATCAGCGGTATGAATATTGACTTCTCTAACTTCAAGTAGCCCTTGCTTTCCCTCTCTCTCCGTCAATAGACAATAGACAATAGACAATAGGTGCAGGAGTAGGCCATTCAGCCCTTCGAGCCAGCACCGCCATTCAATGTGATCATGGCTGATCATCCCCAATCAGTACCCCGTTCCTGCCTTCTCCCCATATCCCCTGACTCCGCTATCTTTAAGAGCCCTATCTAGCTCTCTCTTGAAAGCATCCAAAGAACCTGCCTCCACCGCCCTCTGAGGCAGAGAATTCCACAGACTCACCACTCTCTGTGAGAAAAAGTGTTTCCTCATCTCCGTTCTAAATGGCTTACTCCTTATTCTTAAACTGTGGCCCCTGGTTCTGGACTCCCCCAACATCGGGAACATGTTTCCTGCCTCTAGCGTGTCCAAACCCTTGACAATCTTATATGTTTAAATAAGATGCCCTCTCATCCTTCTAAACTCCGTCCCTCCCCCATCCTAGTTCTCCGACCAGCCTGACTGTCCTGATTAGATTTCACTGATTGTATGCCTCGCTGTCAACTCCCCCCCAGCTGACAATGATCCATTCTACATTTTCCTTGACCCTCGTCCCCCTTTGATGTCTCGTTTTCCCACCTTACCTTCCGTGTCTCTATATCTCCCTCTCCCCTGACGCTCTGTCTGAAGAAGGGTCTCGACCCGAAAGGTCACCCATTCCTTCTCCCCAGAGAAGCTGCCTGCCCCGCCGAGTTGCTCCAGCGCTTTGTGTCTGTCTTCAGCACTCGTAGCTGTCAAAGCTGGCATCACCCCGTAAGCCATTAAAGATAATGACTTCTGAAATGCTCTCAGTTTAGCGACGGATCCTAATTTGAATTCCACGCACCCCTGGTTTGCGAGTGTTGATGTCGATTGTCCTGCCAAATGCCGTGTTGACACCAACTGCCACTTTATTGTTGTGGCACCAAATGAAGTCTATCACAATCAGTGGGTAAGCTGGCTTTGTGGAGCACACTTGGCAGCCGAGCTCCCAGAATCACATTAAGCATGAAACTGTTGCCATTGCAGGTCTTCATTTGATTTTGTGTAAAAATTGTCAGAGTCTGTAAACAGAGAATGGAGCTCGCAAAGCTGATAGAACTGGAGGTGATTCTGAATTGCTGGTGGTGAGTCTCACCCAATGTCGTTGGGGCTGGGCAACGTGGAGCGGCCTCCAGCAGGAACGACCTGGGGCTCCAGTTGCGGAGCTGCGGACTACTCACCGTCGCGGGGCTGGCCGAGTCCAGAGCGGGTGGAGCTGTGGTGGAGACAAACGCTGCTGCTACCCGACCCCCGGAGATTCGGAGGCTACAATCGCGGGTCTGGCGGACGGCAACACCGGAAGCCCGCGGGTCCCTGGGGGAGACCGCTTTTCGGGGCTTCCGCAGCGGCGACTTCTCCCGCCCGAGTTGCGAGGTTGAAGAGCACCTGGAGCGGGGCATTACATCGTCGCCCCGCGCGGCTTGGAGTGGCCGCGGTCCTTTGCGAGCGCGGCCGGGGCTCTAACACCAAGACCCGGTGCGCGACCTTGCATTAACCGGCGTGGCTTTAATGGCCGCGGGATAATCACCATCGCCCGCCGGGGGCTTTGACTTTGACTCTGACATTGGGGGGGGGGGGGGGGAGAGTGCAGTGGAGAGATACGTTTTTTTTGCCTTCCATCACAGCGCTGTGATGGATGTATGTGTAAATTGTGTTGTGTCTCGGGTCTTCTTCGTTTTGTAATGTATGGCTGCAGAAATGACATTTCGTTTGGACCTCAACGGGGTCCAAATGACAAATTTGTCCAAATGACAAATAAATAATAATAATAATAATAATAATAATATTAGAAGAGTCGAGAGTGTTTTATTGTCATAGAACAATGAGATTCTTTAACTTGCAGCAACAAGTAAGAAAGAGAGACACCAAGTGCTGGAGTAACTCAGTGGTGACATTTCGGGTCTTCAGACTGAAAAGTCACCCATTCCTTTTTCTCCAAAGTCGCTGCCTGACCCGCTGAGTTACTCCAGCACTTTGGCATAACCCAGCATCTGCAGTTCTTAGTTTCTGCATATCTTAGAAAGTCCAAGACAAACGACAAAGGATATTCAGGCTGCCACATGAGATGAAAAAAAGGCATAAAGTGCTGGAGTCAGGAAGCATCTCTGGAGAACATGGACAAGTGACGTTTCGGGTCGGGACCTTGCTTTAGACTGATTGTAAGGGAAGTGGGAGTTGGGGGGGGGGGGGAAGCTGGAAGAGAGGGAGGGCAGGAAAATAGACAATAGACAATAGACAATAGGTGCAGGAGTAGGCCATTCGGCCCTTTGAGCCAGCACCGCCATTCAATGTGATCATGGCTGATCATCCCCAATCAGTACCCCGTTCCTGCCTTCTCCCCATATCCCCTGACTCCGCTATTTTATTAAGAGCCCTATCTCTCTCTTGAAAGCATCCAGAGACCCACCTCCACCGCCCTCTGAGGCAGAGAAATTCCACAGGCTCAC
>CM075982.1:5641907-5696504 GCA_038087875.1 Malacoraja senta | reverse complement strand
GTTCCACTGCAAAATCTCCTCAAGGAATGCCTACTTTGTAGAAGTTCTCCTCCTCTCCTCTTCTCCAGAGATGCTGCCCGACCTGCTGTGTTACCCAGCTTTTTGTGTCTATCTTCATTATAAGTACAAGCTTATCTTCACTATCTTGTGGACAGCACACAGGTACAGCTGCTACCTCACAGCAAAAGAGACCTGGCCTCCATCCTGACCTCAGGTGCGTCTATGTGGAGTTTGCAAGTTCTCCCTGTGACTGCATGGGTTTCCTCCTGGTGCTCCAGTTTCCTCCCACATCCCAAAGATGTGGGGTGCGTCGGTTAATTGGCCCTCTGTAAATTGTCCCTAACATAACGGGAGTGGATGAGAAAGTGGGATAACTGGTGTAAACGGGTGATCAGCAGTCCGTGTGGACTCGGTGGGCTGAAAGTACTCTTCCCGTGCTGTAACTCTATCTTACGTAAAAGTCAGAAAGATACGCTGCCACGGGCAATTGAAACGGAAACTGTAAGAACACATGTTTTACTTGATTAAGGGAGACAAAGGACTTCTCTTTCTCCCATCTTAGTTACATGTGTAAACAAGATGTAGTTAATGGATCATGCATTATTGATTAACACTGATCAATGAGAAAGAAGATCTGGATGGAGTTTGGTTCGCTGTGCCAGTGCATGGATAGCCTGCAAACACATTGATTCCAATTCCTAAATCACAAGTGTTTTTTCGAAGGGAACACATAAAAATGTCTTTGACCATTTTGTAGCATAGATGAGGATCTGAATACCTGTTAAAAGTTCCTATCGACAAACTGAACAACGATGAGCAAGGCTAAACCTTGGAGCCATTTAATTCAAGGTTAAAGGTTGACACACACACAGCAACATCAGGCATGTTACGTTCTTGTAAACTAGAGCCAGGAGGAACAAGAGAACTGATCCAAACAACTACTTTTCTTTCTCATTCTCTCTCTTATTTTTGGTAAAAATGTTTACGAGGGCTAGAATCCAAATACAGGGATGTAGTGCTGAGGCTCGACAAGGCGCTGATCAGGCCGCATTTGAAATACTGTGAGCAATTTTGGGCACCATATCTGAGGAAGGATGCGCTGGCTCTGGAGAGGGTCCAGAAGAGGTTTACAAGAATGATCCCAGGAATGAGTAGGTTAACCTATGATGAGTGTTTGACGACACTGGGCCTGTACTCGCTGGAGTTTAGAAGAATGAGTGGGGACCTCATTGAAACTTACAGAATAGTGATAGGCTTGGATAGAGTGGATATGGAGAAGATGTTTCCACCAGTGGGAGAGTCTAGGACTGGAGGTCATAACCTCAGAATTAAAGGACGTTCTTTTAGGGAGATGAGGAGGAATTTCCTTGGTCAGAGGGTGGTGAATCTGTGGAATTCTTTGCCACAGAAGGCTGTGGAGGCCGTCAGTGGATATATTTAAGGCAGAGATAGATAGATTCTTGATTAGTACAGGTGTCAGGGGTAATGGGGAGAAGACAGGAGAATGGGGTTAGGAGGGAGAGATAGATCAGGCATGATGGAATGGCAGACTAGACTTGATGGGCCGAATGGCCCAATTCTGCTCCTATAGCTTATGACCTTAGCATCTTATGAAGATCAATCATGACCTGCCATTTGTAAAATGTTTCTGAGCTGCCAGGTTAAGCTCCCTTCCTTCTCCACCTGCTCAGACATAGATTTCCTTAAATTTCAGCAGATGCTCAAAAATAATTAAAGGGCCTCAAGAATATCAAGAGGTTAACGTTTGACGTTACCTTAATGTCTTTCGTACCATGTCCTCATCAGTGATTCCATAGTAAGTGAGAGTCTCGTTCCAGACCGGATTCAACGTATTGCGCAAAGTCTTTGTCTTCAGTTTGTTCGCCTGGAACCAAGAGTGCAAATGGCGTAATGTAAGAGAGGTTCAGTGTATCTCAAAGCGTGACGTCGACACAAATGCTTACAACATCATTTCACATTTAACTTAACCAATACTGGTTTTAACCGTTCCGTTGTTTTGAACTGATAATAACATGATTCTAAATTTTTAGTCTGAAGAAGGGTCTCGACCTGAAACGTCAAGTTAGATATAGCTCTTAGGGCTAATGGAATCAAGGGATATGGGGAGAAAGCAGGAACTGATTCTGGATGATCAGCCATGATCATATTGAATGGCGGTGCTGGCTTGAAGGGCCAAATGGCCTACTCCTGCACCTATTTTCTATGTTTCTATAACAATTGTCCATATCTTTAAACATAAAAATACTCTAAAATATAGAAATTATAGTGGAGTACCATGTTTCTATCCAAATTTGCTCAGCGCTGCTAGTTTATTTATTGGCTACCTCCACACACACTGTAAATGGAAATAATTTATGTCACAGTATAACACTCAGTTTTTGCAACATTTTCATCAAGATCAATAAAATAATTTGGATTTAATCCACATGTGGTCCTTGAATCAAATGTTTTTAATTATAGATGAGTAGTCCATCAGTTATCTCCAATAGAATTCCCCACCTCAAGGTGTGCCAACTCAATTCTAATGCTGCAGGAATTAAAAATCCCGATTATAAGCAATACGGTTCAAACATGAAATTGGATTTTGTAGGTAAACAATTTTCTACGTTTCTATGTCACCTATTCCTTTTCTCCAGATATGCTGCCTGACCCCCTGAGTTACTCCAGTATTTTGCGTCTATCCTCCATGATTAAAATGCACTTCTTGGATATACAGGTTGGGTTGCTGGTTCGATACACGCTCTGACCGACATTTTACAGTTCACCTTGTGGTCCACTGGCCTTCCCTGGGCATGTACATACCTCTCCACAATCTCGACTTCTCACAGTCATCCCTTATGGGCCTGTCCCACTTACGCGATTTTTTTTCGACTACTTGCCGGCACCCGTCATAGTCGCAGCAGGTCACCGAAAATTTTCAACATGTTGAAAATCCAGTGGCGACCAGAAAGACACTACGACTCTTTGGGCGACTGAGGAGACTGCTCACGACCATACAGGCGACACCCTGGCGACATGTCGTGGGGTGAAGCCTGATTGGAGTGAGTAGTTGCCCAAAGAATCGTACCTTGTTCAGGTCACCACTGGATTTTTCAACATGTTGAAAATTTTCGGTGACCTGCTGCGACTATGACGGGTGCCGGCAAGTAGTCGAAAATAATCACGTAAGTGGGACATGCCCATTAGGCTCATCATTCTCGATCTACGTCAATGCACAGGTCATGAAAACATCATCACTCACTTTCCTGATCCTTTCCCAACCCATTGGAGAAACGGTTCCATTTTTTAACAACTGACTCGTTCACTTTTTTCATTTTTCTCTGCCTGTGTCACTTCCCGCGCCAGAATGTGAAGCCCCTGCGCTCACCGGATCCTCCAGTTGCTAATTTAACTCAATTGTCCCTCCAATCCACCCTTCACCTTTGCTTTCACACGTACAGGTATAGGAGCATCTGGTGCAAGTGGCAAAATATCCCAACTCCAGAGGCGGAACCAGAGCTCCCGGAGTAAACCCACGCAGGTCACGGGGAGAACGTACAAACTCCATACAGGCAGCACCCGTAGTCAGGATCGAACCCGGGTCTCTGGCGCAGTAAGGCAGCAACTCTACCGCTGCGCCACCGTGCCGCCCTGCCACCGTACTCCATCAACCTCTGTCGTGTGCTGCGGTATCAGGGCCTTGATCGGAAATATTAACTCCCCTTCTCTTCCCACAGATAGTGCTAACCTGCTCAGTGCTTCTGCTTTTTATTTCTGATTTGCAGCTTCTGCAGATTTTTAATTTTCACTTTCTAACAATGAGTTGTATTTTTGCAATCAGTTAAAACCCATCCGCTCACCTGGAGACAGTATTCTATTAAACACTCCTGTTTATAACCATTAGAAAAATGATTGATGAGAAATTTCCCCACCTCTCTGTAATAATTCATTATAAGTTTATCAGTGATAGGAGAAGAATTAGGCCATTTGGCCCATCATGTCTTACTGTGCCTTTATTCATGGCTGATCCATCTCTCCCTCCTAACCCCATTCTCCTGCCTTCTCCCCATAACTCCTGACACCCATACTAATCAAAAATTTATCGATCTCTGCCTTAAAAATATCCATTGACTTGGTCTCCACAGCCTTCTGTGGCAAAGAATTCCACAGATTCACCACCCTCTGATGTAAGAATATGATTCGTAGCCTTGTGTTATGCTGATTTACTTTGAGCAAGCCTGTACTGAATTCATTCACCTTAATGATAACGGCACTAAAAACCTGAAGAGATCACTGTAGATTTGGTACCTGACATAAATGATATAAAGTGCTACATATTCGGAGCAAAGTGTCTTTTCCAGTGCTATGGAAGAAATAGACAATATGTTTGATAAGGTTCAGAAACTGGTTTTCCTCCAAAAATTATTCCCATTGGGAACCAAATGATATTTTCGTTCTGCCCTGTATTATCTGTTTTATGAACAATCAAATGGTCTATTAAATCACCAACTCTTTGTCGCACTTGTCATTTCCTCAGTAGTCGGTATCTTTGTCCTTCTACAGGTGCACGGTAGAGAGCGTACTGACTGGTTGCATCGTGGCCTGGTTCGGCAACTTGAACTTCCAGGAGCGGAAAAGACTGCAAAAAGTTGTGACCACTGTCCAGTCCATCACCGGCTCTGACCTCCCCACCATCGAAGGGATTTATCGAAGTCACTGCCTCAAAAAGGCAGCCAACATCATCAGAGACCCACACCATCCTGGCCACACACTCATTTCACCATTGCCATCGGGAGCCTGAAAACTGTAATGTCCAGGTTCAGGAACAGCTTCTTCCCTTCAGCCATCAGGCTATTAAACACAACAACAAATAAGCTCTGAACTACAATATTATTATTATTATTGCACTATAATAGTTTGTTTATTGAGTATATGAGTATGTGTATATATACACTCTGAACTTTTTTTTTCTCCCGTTATGTACTATGCTTATATATTCTGTTGTGCTGCAGCAAGTAAGCATTTCATCTGGGACATATGACAATAAAACACTCTTGACTTGACATTACCACAGGACCAATGCTTTGCAAATAAATGTGAATTATTAGTAATGCGTTTAACTCATTTTTCATGGTTTTGCTTCAAACAATTTAATTCCATGGGCACTTTGTAGTCCGCGCTATTAAATGCAATGACCACAACTTGCACAATTCCAGAATGTCTAAAGCAAGATTAATAGAAAAAGTGACTGGTAGATTCAGTTTCCTTCAAATCTGAAAATGGTGGAACCACTCAGCGGGTTAAGTTGCATTAATGTGAAGAGAAGCAGTTAATGTTGCAGGCCTGATCCTTTGTCAGAACTGGGAAAGAGAGAAAGCAACGTTGTTTTCAGCAGCAGAGAAGGAAGGGGGAGGTAAAGTGGAACAAATGGAATATATCTGACAAGAGAGACCAAGCGAACAAGTTTAGTTTGGTTTTGATTAGACTTAGAGATACAGTGCGGAAACAGGCCCTTGCGGTCATCGGCGGTGAAGCGCGGCGTCGCCGGTAGCGAGGACCGCGCGGCAACGGCGAGAGCGTCGAGCCTATCCACCGGAGCGCCGCACGGATGTTGCGCAGGGGCCGAGTTAATTCAAACACGGCGGGTCCCACGTGCTTGCGGTAAGTAAAAAAAGGGCGGGCCGACTGCGATGACGTCGGCCCCCCGCACGTGACTCACCAGCGGCGGCTGTGGCGGCGGCTATCCTGATCGCGGCGCTGTAGCGGTGGCTGTGACTACGGCCGCGCAGCACACGTGCCTCACTGGCGGCGGCACGTGCGTCACTGGCGGAGGCTGTGGCAGAGGAGGTTTGACGCACGGCGCTCGACCCACACTGGCGGCGGCCCGTGCGAGCGGCCGTGCGCACTCGTGCATCACTGGTGGAGGTTGTGCGGTGAGTATAGTGTTTTCGACATTGTCGATTTTATTTTTGCACCGCGCGGTGTTGGGAACACCGTCGCACGACCCGGGAATTGTTCTTTCTCACGAGTGCGCGGTCTATGGCGGCAGATTCTTCCCGTTTCGCCGCCAATGACCGCAGATTCGTGAGACAGGCCTTTAACTGACCAGCGACCTCCATACACTAACACTACGCTACACACTAGGGACAATTTGCAATTTTCACTGAAGCCAATTAACCTACGAACCTGTACTCCTATGGAGTGTGGGAGGAAACTGGAGCACCCGGAGAAAACCTACCCAGGTCACGGGGAGAAAGTACAAACTCCGTACAGACAGCAACTGTAGTCAGGATCAAACCCGGGTCTCTGGCGCTGGAAGGCATGAACTCTACCTTCTTCTCCAGAGCGGCACGGTGGCGCAGCGGTAGAGTTGCTGCTCTGCAGCCCAAGATATCCGGGTTGGATCCTGACTACGGGTGCGGTCTGTACGGAGTTTGCACGTTCTCCCTGTTTCTTCTCCGGTTTTCTCCTGCACTCCAAAGACATATGGGTTTGTAGGTTATTTGGCCTCGGTAAAAATTGTAAATTGTCCCCCGTGTGGGATAACGCTCTTGTAAGGCGTGATCACTGGTCGGTGCAGGCTTGGTGGGCCGAAGGGCCTGTTTCCGTGCTGTATCTCTACAGTCTAAAGTCTTAGCTGTGTCTTGATGTCACGTTGGCTGAAAACTGGTTTCCATGATGCTGGGTGTCGCAGGAAGATGTTGAGGTGGATGGTCCATTGGGAATTTCTGGTTGAACATGGATGCAATTGCTTCAGTGTCGTAATTCCTGCTCACAGCTGAGCCCTGCCGTTGTTGAGAGCTGCAACGTTTTTGAAGACTCTTGCTCTGCTTATCTGTTTATTTCTTCACCACCATTCACAACTGATGAAATTTTATCTTTGTATGCTTCGTTGTCAATTCACTGGATGTTTTCAAGAGAGAGTTAGATTTAGTTCTTAGGGCTAAGGGAATCAAGAGATATGGGGAAAAAGCAGGAACGGGGTAGTGATTTTGGATAATCAGCCTTGACAATATTGAATGGGGTCAAGGAAAGAGCGTTCACGTCGCGGCCCTGTTTCCACCAATCTTTCCACCGCCACGCACAAGAAGCGACAAGAGAGACACCATTGTACGCAGATGCCGAGAAGTCTGTCCACCTCTCGGGACGCCACATGATGGCAGCCTCTGCCTACAGCCTGTTGTCTTTCTACCTTTTTCAAATTTTTAGTTTGTTCAAAGTATGTTGAGGAGGATCTTTTTTTTTAGTATTTTATGTGGGGAAGGGGGGGGAACCGTTTCCCAGTCACTTCCTGGCGAGGATGCGACTATTCTCCGAGTCGCGTCCTCGCCCCCCTCCTCGCGGCCTACCAACTGGATTGGTGCGGCCCTTCCTGCTGGGGACCGGACCAGAGCTTCAGCAGCGGTGGAGCAGCGCTGGATACATCGCGGAGCGGGCGATGCCTTACCTGGGATCGCCGTTTGAAGCTCCGGAGTGTTGGGCCTGCTGCTTCAACATCGGGGAGCTGTGGTTTGCAGAGCTCCCAGCGCGGGCTGCGCTGACGAACATCGCGGAGTCCTGGGACCCTTTGCCGAGGGCCCCCAGCGTTGAATCTCCGCCCAGCTCGGCCTGTGGACTTCGGGAGCCGCGGACTCCGGTAGGAAGTGGCCGATTCGGAGGTCTAAGCCGCTGAGGATGTTCTTCCGTTCCGACGTCGGAGTTCCATCATCCCGGCGAGAGGGATGGGAAATTGGGCTGCCCGTAGCGGCGACTGTGGGGGGCACGGGAGGCCCCGACCATGGGTGAACATCAAAGAACATCAAAGAACATCAAAGAGGAGGTTGACTGAACTTTGGTGCCTTCCCTCACAGTGGGAAACTTTGATACCGCTGTGTGGGGATGTTTGTGTTATAGACAATCGTGTTCTGTGTTCTTATTTTTTAAATTCGTATGGCTGTATGGTGAAAAAAGCGTTTCGCTGTCTCTGTACTTGTACTCTGCACAATGACAGTAAAGATGAATCAAATCAAATCAAATCAAGTGTGTTCAGCTCTGGCTGAAGAACTTCTAATCTCGTGTGTGGATTCGATAAGAAGAAGATCATATTGAATGGCGGTACTGGCTCGAAGGACCGGATGTCCTATGTTTCTATCTTCGATGTAAGCCAGCATCTGCAGTTCCTTCCTACACATTTCGTCCTTTAATCTGATCTGCCTTTCAATACAATAATACTTGAAAACTGTATTGACTTCTCTTTCCTAGCTGTCCACTGTCATTCCACAGATTCCTTGTAGAGAAAATTATAGGGCTCAGCAGAGTTTTCAACAGTCTTAGACATTGGGATATCCACTAGTCTATTTGAATCATAGTCACACAGTTTTGAAAGCAGGATATTTGCTTTCCTGTAATCGACAAATTCAAATGGAGAACACTTCAAGTTGGCTTGAATGTACCTGCCTAGTGGCGGCAGGGAATGATAAATAGCTCTGTATTTATACTTCATATTGGAAATTTCAGTTGTTTATACAGGCATAACACAGGAATTAAAAAAAATTCTCTTTGCTTTTTGCAACAATCTCAAATACCACTTGCAGCTAATTGAGTGGAACAAGATTTCAGGACAACCTATTCATTACAATTCACTGTGTACGAAGGAACTGCAAATGCTGGTTTAAACCGAAGATAGACACAAAATGCTGGAGTAATTCAGCGGGACAGGCAGCACCTCTGGAGAGAATGAATGAGTTTTAAAAGTCATTACAAATCATGTAAAAGTCATTACAATTTACTGTTCCCACTCATATACAACCTAAGCAGTTTGCTTGCTAACAAGCCGAATATATTTTCAAATTCATGTCAATAGACAATAGACATTAGACAATAGGTGCAGGAGTAGGCCATTTGGCTCTTCGAGCCGGCACCGCCATTCAATGTGATCATGGCTGATCATCCCCAATCAGTACCCCGTTCCTGCCTTCTCCCCATATCCCCTGACTCTGCTATTTTTAAGAATCCTATCTAGCTCTCTCTTGAAAGCATCCAGAGAACCGGCCTCCACCGCCCTCTGAGGCAGAGATGTCCTTTATAACATTCGTGATCATTTAGTTGTTTCTAACTATCAATTTTAGGTTACACGTGGAATTTAAGCTTCATTCTCCAAACTCACGTATGAAAATGTGGGAAACAGGCCATTCAGCCTATAGTGTCCATACTGGCTCCCAAGAGAGATACAGTTCAATTCAGTTCAAGCTTTTGTTGCGTGCTATCCACCCCGTGGAAAAACAATACATGATTATAATCGAGCCATTCGCAGTGTACAGATACATGATACAGGGAATAACGTTTAGGTAAAGTCTGAAGAAGGGTCTCGACCCGAAACGTCACCTATTCTTTCTCTCCAGAGATGCTGACTGTCCCACTGAGTTACTCCAGCTTTTTGTGTCTAAAGCCCGATCAGAGATAGTCCGAGGGTCCCCGATAAGGTAGATAGTAGTTCAGGACCGCTCTCTCGTTATGGTAGAATGGTTCAGTTGCCTGATAACAGCTGGGCAGAAATTGTCTCTGATATCCATACCTGTATCCTTTCTATATTACCTTGCAGCCTCCTACACGTCCTTGACGAGTTTGGTTTTAGCTGTGTATGTTGGTGTAAAATTACAGCGTTGAGCGGTAAAAGACTAGGTTCTGTTGCCGCTGTGATACGAAGTTAGTCACTCATTTTGAGGAACCTGATGGTAGACAAAAGTGCTGGGGAAACTCAGCGGGTGCAGCAGCATCTATGGAGCGAAGGAAATAGGCAACGTTTCGGGCCGAAACCCTTCTTCAGACTTGAGGAACCTGATCACTGGTGATAATGAGATCATGCGTTTGCAAGTCACTTGTCTTGAGGAACCTTTTAAAAAAAAAATTATTATTTTTTTTTTTAAATTAGAAGTAAGTACAAGAATATGTCACCAAGGTGCCTAATATATATTGACCTGTTACATTTTATGTACAGCTTCTTATTTTTTTTAATTTTTTTTTAATAATGAAAAAGAAAAAGAAAGAATAGATTATAAAAGATAGAAAAACGTGTGATATATAGTGTGTGAAAAGGAGAAACGGGTGAAAGAAGAAAAATGAAGAAAAGAAGATAGAAAGAGAAAGAGTAGAAAGTAAGAGATTAAGGAGATCGTTGTCTATATTCTTGACCATCCCTCACCCAATCCTGGAACAGTTAGTTTCTACGACTCTGTTGCACCCTATGCTTCCAAAAAATCGACAAATGGAGACCAACTCGTTAAGAATTGGTCTGATTTATCTATTAGGAGGAATCGCATTTCCTCAAGATGTGCGGTGTCCAACATGTTTGAAATCCACATTTTAAGCGTTGGTATGGGTGTATTTTTCCAAAATTTAAGTATAGTTTTTTTTGCCATTATTAACCCATAATTAAAAAATAAATTTTGAGATGAGTTCAATTTATTCCCATCTTCCATTACTCCAAATATAATCATTTCAGTATTAGGTTCCATATTTATCTTGAATAATTTTGTAAATATTTCAAAAATATCAATCCAGAATTTATAAAGTTTTATGCAGGAAACAAAAGAGTGTGTTATAGTTGCATTTTGGGATAGACATTTATCACAAATGGGGGAGGTATTTGGATAGAATTTATTCAATCTAGTTTTTGAATAATATAATCTATGTAAACTTTTAAATTGAATTAAATTATGTCTTACATTAATCGAACATTTGTGTATATATATCAAATACTTTTCCCATGTTTCCTTCGTGATTTTTATCATTAGTTCTCGTTCCCAATCTTCTCTAAGTGCCTCTGTCGATGGTAGGTCTATATTTAAAATACTATTATATAAATATGATATTAATTGCTGTGAGTCAGCCTTAATATTCATTGCTTCTTCCAGTGGATCTAAAGTTATGTTTTGATATCTTTGTATGTATTTCTTCATGAAGTCGCAAATCTGAAGATATTTAAAATATTGGTTATTTTTCAGTTTAAATTTTAATTGTAATTGTTGGAATGATAACAGATTTCCCATTTCATACATATCACCGATCCTCTTAATTCCCATTCTTTCCCATTGATTATATGTTTTATCAATAAGAGATGGTTTAAATAAAGGATTATTCACTATTGGCATTAACAATGATAGGTTTCATAATTTTAAAGATAATTTTATTTGGTTCCAAATTCTTATTGTATCATGTATAATTGGGTTATTCTTATATATTGTGTTGTTCAGTTTTATCGGGGAGAAGAGGATCGCTCCTATGTTACAAGGAGAACAATCCTCTTTCTCCATTCTTATCCATTCTGTCTGTTGGGTAGAACTGTCCAACCAGTAAATTATATTCTTAATATGCACTGCCCAATAGTAATACAAAAAGTTCGGAAGTGAAAGTCCCCCAACGTCTTTTGGTTTACACAAGTGTTTTCTTTGAATTCTGTGTGATCTATAGTCCCAAATAAAATTGGTAATATTAGAGTCTAGTTTAAAAAAAAAGTTTTTTGGTATATATAATGGTATAGATTGAAATAGGTATAATAATTGTGGTAAAAAAATCATTTTAATAGCGTTTATTCTGCCTATTAATGATAATGGAAGTGTTTTCCAGAATTTAATCAACGCGTTGAGTTTATTTAATAAAGGCATAAAATTAGCATTAAATAATGCTTTATATTTTCTAGTAATTTGAATAACCAAATACTTAAATTTTTCTGTTGCGATTTTAAAAGGGAATTTTAATAGGTGTGTAGATTCTTGAGGTTTTAACGTCATGATTTCACTTTTATTCCAATTTATTCTATATCCAGAAAAAGAACCGAATTCCTCTATTAAATTTAATAAGTTTGGTATGCTCGTTTGTGAATTTGTAATGTATAAAAGTATATCGTCTGCATATAATGAAATTTTATTATTTGAGTCCCTAGTATTACATCCATGAATATTCGGTTGAATTCTTATACTTTCAGCCAGGGGCTCTATCATAAGGGCAAATAGCAGAGGTGATAAAGCACATCCCTGCCTATTGCCCCTTGATAATTGAAATTTTGGAGATAACATATTATCGGTTAATATTCTTGCTGTCGGTTTATTATATAATAATTTTACCCATACAATAAAATTCTCTCCCATATTAAATTTTTGCAGTACTTTTTATAAATATCAAAGTACTCCGTGGCCTTTGATACCCAGTAAGATGTCGACTTTATTTATTTACTTTATTTATTTGATTTAATTTCTTTTTTGATTGCTTTTATTGCGTGGCTATTATTTCTATTCATGTTTTATATCTTTTAATTTATCGTTGTATTTCATATGTAATTTTTGCGTCTCATGTGAGCTGTTATCTTATGTTCTGTTATGTTGTCTGTTTATGATGTCTTGTTTAGTCTTCTGTACAGCACTTTGGTCAACATTGTATTGTATTGTATTGTATATCTTTATTGTCATTTCCTGAGTATTCGCATACCCAGAGGAAACAAAAAAACGTTCCTCAACCAGTGTCCATTTCAGTGTGTGCAGTAAAAAATAAATAGAAGTAAAAATACATATATCATGAACAAATTAACACTCTACTCTAGTAAACATCAACAGGCGTTCCGATCGGCAGCGGCACGACAGTGGCTCTGCTGCAGTGTGTCCAGGTTGGTGGTTGGTGCACGATACTTTGGCAGGGGACAAAGTCCGTTTATCAGTCTTATAACCTGCGGGAAGAAGCTGAGGAGCATCCTGCTGGTTTTGCACCTAATGCTCCGGTACCTCTTCCCAGATGGCAGGATGGAGAATATATGATGGAATGGGTGGTAGGGGTCTTTGATGATGGAGATGGCTCTGCTGATACATCTCTTCCTGTATATGTCCAGCAGGAAAGGGAGTGGAGCACCAATAATCCTGCTGGCGGTCTTCACAATCCTGTCTAGTTGGTGCCGTTCGTACGCCTTGCAGCTCCCGAACCAGGAAGTGATGCCGTAGGTTAATGTGCTCTCGATTGTCCCCCTATAAAAAGTTCGTAGGTGTGTAGTGGGGAGACCTGCTTTACGTAGTCTTCGGAGAGGGTGTAATCGCTGTTGGGCTCTCTTGACCAGTGCTGTGGTGTTGGTCGTGGACGTCAGGTCATCTGACAGGTGGAGTCCTAGGAACTTCACGCTGTTGACCCTTTCCACATCAGCTCCATCGATGTGCAGAGGTGTATGGTGTTGTTTTCCCGCCCTCCTGAAGTCAACCACCATCTCCTTAGTTTTTCCCACGTTGAGAATGAGGTTGTGGGATTTGCACCATCCTGTGAGCAGCTCCACCTCCATCCTGTACGCCGACTCATCATTGTCACTGATGAGACCCACCACTGTTGTGTCATCAGCGAACTTGTTGATGAAGTTGTTGTTGATTCTAGCAGTACAGTCGTGTGTTAGCAGACTAAACAGCAGGGGGCTTAGGACACAGCCTTGGGGCGAGCCAGTGCTCACGGTTGTTTTGTTTGAAGTTGGATTGGATTGGATAAATACTGCCACTCTACCTGATCAAATGCTTTCTCTGCGCCCAGAGAAACAATTGATATATCTTCTTCCTCCGTTTTATGTGAGTACATTATATTAAACAGGCGTCTCAAATTATTAAATGAATGTCTTTTGGGTATAAACCCCGTTTGATCTGGATTTATCAATTTACTAATGTATTTACTCAATCTTCTTGCTGAAGTCTTTGCTATAATTTTATGATCTGTATTTAAAAGTGATATAGCTCTATATGAACACGGTTCTTCTAAATCTTTATCTTTTTTTGGTATAAGCGTAATAGTTGATTCAGCTAATGTTTCTGGTAGTTTATTTTCTTTAAAGGCGTGAGTATATAAATTAAGTAAACGTGGAGCCGTTATCTCGTGAAATGTTTTATAAAATTCATTACTAAAACCATCTGGTCCAGGCGTCTTATCATTTTTCAACGATTTTATTGTTTTTCCTATTTCTTCAAATGTAATCTGAGCTCCTAATTCCTCTTGTTCCAAAAGTTCAAGTTTTGGAAGATTACAGTTATCTAAAAAATTTATAATTTTACTATCTTCTATTTTAGTTTTAGATGAATATAGATTTTGATAATATTGAGCAAATCTATTGTTAATATCCTTTGGTAATGTTAGTAATTCACCTTTCTCTGATTTAATTTTAGTGATAGTATTTTCCTTTTCTTGTTTTTTCAATTGACGAGCTAAGAGTTTATGTGGCTTGTCACCAAATTCGAAATGTTCCTGTTTTGTAATTTGGAATAATCTTATTACTCTTGCCGATAAAATTCGATTAAGTTTAAATTTCAATAATATTATCTTATTATGTTTATCTGTAGTTGGATCTTTGGCATTATCTAACTCTAATTGTCTAATTAGGAACCTGACCTTTGTCTTTACACACATACCGTGTCATGGTCTGTAGAAGGGTCTCGACCCGAAACGTTGCCTATTTCTTTCGCTCCATAGATGCTGCCTCACCCGCTGAGTTTCTCCAGCACTTTTGTCTACCTCCGTGTCATTGTATGATTGGAGGACCAAGAAAGCGCGCCAAATTGCTCCTGCTTGCTACTGCTTATATACTTGTGCTACGCTGATTGTAAATCACTTGCTCTGGGGAACACTTGGAACTCCTTTGGGAGTGACAGGTCTTGGACCAGAGTAAGTCCCTCAAGGGTGACGAATAAACTTTTTGAAGCAAGAACGGTGTGTTTGTTCAGTCTATTTACTGAGGAACGATCGAGGGGATAAAGAATCCAGTTTAACATCCTCACAGGTCGATCAACTCTTTTTTCATTCTTTTTGCCATTTACCTACGCTAGCTAGTTATATTTTTACAATGGCCAGTTAACCTAACATGTGGGAATTGGGAAATTTAACCTGTGCACCCACTGTGCACCCACTCTTGAAGAGAACGTGTAATCTCCACACAGAAAGCACCAGAGGTCAGGGTCCCTTTATGCAGCCGCACTAACCGCTGCGCTACCATGCCACCCCAGGGTACTGCCCGCAGGTGTCTCAAAAAGCACTGACATAACTTCAGATAGCCCTTGCTTTCTCTCTCCATCCCCTTCCCCTTCCCAGTTCTCATACATAGATACATAGATACATAGAAAATAGGTGCAGGAGTAGGCCATTCGGCCCTTCGAGCCTGCACCGCCATTCAATATGATCATGGCTGATCATCCAACTCAGTATCCCGTACCTGCCTTCTCTCCATACCCCCTGATCCCTTTAGCCACAAGGGCCACATCTAACTCCCTCTTAAATATAGCCAATGAACTGGCCTCAACTACCCTCTGTGGCAGAGAGTTCCAGAGCGATGCTTCTCCCACTAGTCTGACTGTCTCCATCTACATTCAATCTTTGTCCCGCCCCCCCCCCCTGACATCAGTCTGAAGAAGGGTCTCACCCGAAACGTCGCCCATTCCTCTCCAGAGATGCTGCCTCACCCGCTGAGTTACTCCAGCATTTTGTGTCTTTAGAAGCACTGACATAAGACTTCTTATAAAAATATGAACTGTTGAAAACATAAAATTCAACTCCAGCCACATTATTTCAAGGTGTGGCGAAGAAAACAAATGGCCTCAAGTTGGTACTGGACTGGTAGCGTAGCTGTGAAGCTGCAAGATTAGCCACCCACAGGCTACAAGATGACCTGGAGTTGTACGTTTAACTCGCTCAGTGGCAGTTAATTAAATAATCTGCAATTGAGTCAGGCCATGAATCTACCAGACTGCCACGAGGAACCATCTGATTCACTAATGCTCCTCGGGGAAGGACATCTGTTGTCCTTTCCCAGTGTGGCCCTTGGCAACGTTGTTGATACTTAAATACTTCCTGCAGTCGGCTAATAAGCTGTGGGGCCATCAACTGGTTATGCTTAAACACCATAAAGAACACACACATTATGCATCAGATTCAAGAGATAAACACGTCAGACATTGTTGTAGATCATAGAGAATTGAACAGTATCGCACAGTAACGGGCCCTTAGGCCCACAATATCTGTGCTGAAAATAATTTAGTTTGAGTTTTAAGAGATACAGCGTGAAAACAGGCCCTTCAGCCCACCGAGTCCGCGCCGGGCAGCGATCCCCGCACACTAACACTACCCTAGGGACAATCGTTTTATACTAAATTTATACCAAGCCAATTAACCTACAGACCTGTACATCTTTGGAGTTTGGGAGGAAACAGGAAATTCTGGAGAGAACCCACGCAGGTCACGGGGAGAACGTACAAACTCCGTACAGGCAGCACCCATAATCGGGATCGAACCCGGGTCTCTGGCGCTGTAAGGCAGCAACCTTACCGCTGCACCACCGTGCTGCCCTGAATAATGCCAAGATAAACTAATTACCTCTGCACATGATCCATATCTCTCCATTCCCGAATGTCCATGTGCCCATCCAAAAGCCACTTAAATGCCACTATTGTACCTGCCTCCACCACCTCCAGTTCCAGGCAGCGAGTTCCAGGCACCCATCACCCCCTTTGTTAAAACGATAACCTCTGCACACCTCCTTTAAACTTTGTCCCCCTCACATAAAAGCTACGCCCTCTTGTCTTTTGTTTAAGAAAGAACTGCAGATGCTGGAAAAATCAAAGGTAGACAAAATGCTGGAGGAACTCAGCGGGTGAGGCAGCATCTATGGAGAGAAGAAATAGGCAACCTTTCGGGTCTTAAGAAAGAACTGCAGATGCTGGAAAAATCGAAGGCATTAATCTTCTCTCCATAGATGCTGCCTCACCCACTGAGTTCCTCCAGCATTTGTGTCTACCCTCTTGTCTTTGATATTTTCACCCTGGAAAAACGATTCTGACTGCGTACCGTATCAATGACTCTCATACTTTTATACACTTCTACCAAGGTCTCAACGTCTGGCGTTCCAAAGAAAACAATCCAAGGAAATTGGAGGAACAGCACCTCATATTCCGCTTGGGGAGTCTGCATCCTGGGGGCATGAACATTGAATTCTCCCAATTCTGTTAGCCCTTGCTGTCTCCTCCCTTCCTCAGCCCTCGGGCTGTCTCCTCCCATCCCTCAGCCCTCGGGCTCCTCCTCCGCCTTTTTCCTTTCTTCTCCCCACCCCCCCATCAGTCTGAAGAAGGGTTTCGGCCCGAAACATTGCCTATTTCCTTCGCTCCATAGATGCTGCTGCACCCGCTGAGTTTGCTCCAGCATTTTTTTTTGTGTACCATCGTTCTGGCAAACCTGCACCCTCTCCAAAGCATGCATTGAATATGCCAAAACGCAACCTAACCAAATTCCTGTATTATAACTTTGTGACCTTTATGCTCCAAGCCCCAACCAATGACGGTGAGCATACTGTACACCACAGAGTTATTACTTTTAATCCGACATCACAGAGTTATGTTTGGACACACAAGAAGAATAAACTCAAAAGATATAGCTGCACTGCAGTATTTAGTTGCATCAGAAAAATAGGAGCAAGAGACAATAAGAGGAATTGGTCGGGTAGACGGACAGAGTCTCTTGTCCAGAGTAGGGGAATCAAGGAGCAGAGGGCATAGGTTTAAGGTGAAGGGGGAAAGAGTTTATAGGAAACTGAGCCGTAACTTTTTCACACAAAGGGTGGTGGGTGTATGGAACAAGTTGCTGGAGGAGGAAACTTGAAGCAGGGACTATCGCAACGTTTAAGAAGCAATTAGAAAGGTGCATGGATAAGACAGATGGGACTTGTGTAGATGGGACATTTTGGTCGGTGTGGGCAAGTTGGGCTGCAGGGCCTGTTCCCCAAACTAAGAGAAGGCCATTCAGCCTTACAGGCATGCTCCGCCATTCAGCAAGATCTAACACATCTTCCACCTCAATACCATTTTCCTTCCCAATACTTTTTTCCATAAATTCCTTTAATAGTCAAACATCTATTGACATCTGATGGTAAAGTTGTCAATGGCCGAACCTCCATAGTCTTTAGACGTTAGAGATACAGTGCGGAAGGAAGCAGACCTTTCGGCCCACCTAGTCCGCACCAACCAGCGATCCCCCCCATACACCAGCACCATCCATACACACTAAAAACAATTTACAATGTTACTGAAGCCAATCAACCAACAAACCTGTACGTCTGTGGGAGGAAACCAGTGCAGTCGGAGGAAAAAACCCCTCGGTCATAGGGAGAATGTGTAGACACCGTACAGGCAGCATCCATAGTCAGGATCGAACCAAGGTCTCTAGTGTTGTAAGTCAGCAACTCTCCCTCTGCACCACTGTGCTGCCCCTTTCCAGTCTCTGGTACAGGTATTCCAAACACTCACCACTCTCCATGTAAAGACATTTCTCTTTCAGTTCAGTATAAATAGCCTACCATTTGTTTTTTGATCTCCAACTGTAGACTCCTCACCCAGGGAGAGGCCCTCTGTGCACCAACCCTTTCAAGAGAGAGTTAGATTTAGCTCTTAGGGCTAACGGAATCAAGGGATATGGGGAGAAAGCAAGAACGGGGTACTGATTTTGGATGATCAGCCATGATCATATTGAATGGCGGTGCTGGCTCGAAGGGCCGAATGGCCTACTCCTGCACCCGTTTTCTATGTTTCCATGTAAGTCCTTTTGAGTATTTTACACATCGCAAATCCCATCCTGCAAAATGTTGGATGATCGAGGTCAAGTCTAATCAATCACTCTTCACATGACAGATCTGTTATCCCAGGCACCAGTCTGATGGAACCTCACTGCTTTTTCTCAAAAGCAGAATCTAAAGAGACCTAAATTGTGCACGATATTTCAGGCATGGAGCTATCATAACCGGAACACGGCAATATTATTTTTTAGTATTAGTTTAGAGATACAGCGT
The DNA here is from genome assembly GCA_038087875.1 of Malacoraja senta. Lineage (NCBI taxonomy): Eukaryota > Metazoa > Chordata > Chondrichthyes > Rajiformes > Rajidae > Malacoraja > Malacoraja senta. Next base: position 5,677,690 of record CM075982.1, on the reverse strand, counting down.
GGAAAATAGTCCCTTTGGCCCACTGAGTCCGCACCGACCAGTGATCCCCGCACATTAACACTATCCAACACACACTGGGGACAATTTTTACATTTTTATACCAAGCCAATTAACCTACAAACCTGTAGGTCTTTGGAGTGTGGGAGGAAACCAGAGATTCCAGAGGAAACCCCGCAGGTCACAGGGAGAACGTACAAATTCCGTACAGACAAGCACCCGTAGTCAGGATCTAAACCAGGTCTCTGGCATTGTAAGCGCTGTTAGGCAGCAACTCTACCGCTACGCCATCGTGCAACCTTTGTTCTTGCAATAGAAGCCAATGTACCATTTGACTTCCGAACGATTGTTGCATTTGCATGTCAGTTTTTGGTCTGCAAGGACATCTAGCTCAGTTAACATCTTTATTTTCCATTATTTAACAAATGCCATTCTTTACACTGGTGAATAACTTGAATCTTGAACCTGTGCGGGGGTGGGAGATTGCAACCTTCATGTGGTCCACCCTGTTTCGACGAATGCAATCAATCCGGTGTGCACAATCAAATAAGCTCAAATAGAACAAGTTGTCCTAAGCATCTCTAAAGTAAAAGTCTGGAGTTTTCATCTACCATGTTGCTGCCCTCTCTGTTAATATGGAATAAATGGTAAGTAAATGGTTTGCATCAACCTTTAGCCAGAGATGTTGAATAATTGATCCAATCTTTACCACATCCCAGAACACAATGTTAGGTTGCCTATATCCTGCAGTATCCTCATCTCCATCCACATCCCAACTTAGTTTCAAGTACCTCAGAAATACAATGTGTAGGAAGGAACTGCAGATAGACAATAGACAATAGACAATAGGTGCAGGAGTAGGCCATTTGGCCCTTCGAGCCAGCACCGCCATTCAATGTGATCGTGGCTGATCATCCCCAATCAGTACCCCCTTTCCTGCCTTCTCCCCATATCCCCTGACTCCGCAACCTTTAAGAGCCCTATCTAGCTCTCTCTTGAAAGTTTACACCGAAGTTTACACCGAAGACACAAAATACTGGAGTAACTCAGCGGGACAGGCAGCATCTCTGGACAGAAGGAATGGGTGACGTTTCGGGTCGAGACCCTTCTTCAGACTGAGAGTCAGGGGAGAGGGAGATACAGAGATAAGGAAGTGTAAGGTGTGAGAATGAGACATCAAAGTAGATGATCAAGGAAATGTAGAATGGTACATTGTTAGCTGAGTGGAACGTGGCATACTATTTAATCAGGAGGACAATGAAACCAGTTGGACAACTCGGATGGGGGAGAGACGGAAAGAGAGGGAAATCAGAGATTACTTGAAGTTAGAGAAATCAATATTCATACTGCTGCGTTGTAAGCTGTCCAAACAAAATATGAGGAGCTGTTCCTCCAAATATGTTTGCCAACCAGGAGATTGGGTAGGTCTAGTCAATGGTGTTCCTTAACTTCATCCTGCATTGTTTCCACCGATCATCTCCATTGAAACCCCTCCTTACCGCTGCTGCAATTGTCATATTTCAGCACAAATGCAAGGCAGCAAAGCACTTAATGTCTGAAGAACCCTTATTGACCTTGCCAATCATACATAAAAATTATAAAAAATGAAATCTGGGATCCGACTCAGAGCCTGAATGGGAGTTAAACTCTCATTAAAAGACCCAGTGTTTACTTAAATGGAATTAGATTTTGAGGTCTCAACGAAATGCAGCTTTATCTTGGCTGCAGAATACATAACATAATGCTCCTGTCATTCAGTCATTCAATGGTACTTTATTTGACACAGTGAAACCACACAGTGAAATTCGTTTTTGCGTGTATTACACATGCCGGCGCCGCCATATTTAGCGCCACTCCCAAATTCCAAGGTCCGGTCGGCCCACGCGCTCGATGTCCTGGAGCAGTTCCCGCGAACCGACGTCCCTCTCCTCTCCTCGCCCGGCCATCTTTGTGTCCCGGGGGCGCCTCCTGCAGCCGACCTTGAAGGCGCTAATAGATTCTCGATTAGTGCACGTGTCAGAGGTTATGGGGAGAAGGCAGGAAAATGGCGTTAGGAGGGAGAGATAGATCAGCCATGATCGAGTGGCAGAGTAGTCTTGATGGGGGGCGAATGGCCTAATTCTGCTCCTATCACTTATGACCTTATTTCCCCGGTTCAACCCCCTACCGGCCCTTGCTCTTCACGTCTGATGTCTCCACCTCCCTCCCGGTCCCGCTGTCAAAACGGGCCATCGACCGGGTTCCCGATCCCATCGACCGACAAGCCTTCGGGCGGGTGTCCGCGGTCCGACAAGCCTTCGGATGGGCCCCGCTGACCGACGACCCCTTCGCGTCTATCACGCAGGCAAGGAACTACAGATGCTGGTTTATACCGAAGATAGACACAAAGTGCTGGAGTAACTCAGCGGGTCAAGCAGCATCTCTGGAGAAATGGAACGGGTGATGTTTCAGGTGTGAACCCTTCGTCAGATGTTCTGCCCTGAAACATCACCTGTTCCTTTTCTCCAGAGATGCTGCCTGACCGGCTGAGTTACTCCAGCGTTTTGTGTCTATCCTCAAAGAGTCATGCCTGGTTAAGAGTGATCCTGAGGTAACCACACTGGATGTAATGAATTAGTCATGGACCTCTGCGTTCAAACCCAGCTCAGACTGATGATACGAAAGTAGTCTCCAAAAGCCAGCTATAAAGCTACCATCTGAAATTCATTTAGTTCCAGTCCAAATCCTAATGGACGAGGAGCTGAAGCATAATTCTGATATCATAAAAATGATTTAAAAATGGACAAAATATTTCCCCTTCAAACATACATTTTTTGAAGTTAAAAAAATCTAATTTTTTAAAGCATTTTTAACCTTCCTAGGTCATCTGGGATTGACCAAGAAAAAAAACCCATCCAACAAAATCCATGATTTTTGAGGCATTAAAACGTACATTAAATATTTATAGGCTAAAAATTGAATCCTGGAATTGAATTACTCCATATACAATTCTATTCATACAATTCATCCTTTACTCATCTCAGGGACTGTGCAAAAATCAAGATCTACATCAATAGGATTGTTTGTAGTCTGATTAACATTTCATTTGGTAAATAATGCCAATAAAAGTCATTGCAAACAGTGCCATCTGTTGGGAGCTGTGCCAGCAGGAGAGCTGTTAACTAATGGGATGTGGCAATGTGTCTGTCTATTGGCAGCATTCTCACACTTGAATAGGACAACCCTCTGCTGCTTGTGTAGGAAGGAACTGCAGATGCTGGCTTACACCGAAGGTAGACACAAAATGCTGGAGTAACTCAGCGGGACAGGCAGCATCTATGGATAGAAGGAATGGGTGACGTTTCAGGTCGAGACCCTTCTGCAGACTGATAGTCAGGGGAGAGGGAGACACAGAGATAAGGAAGGTTAAGGTGTGAAGACAAGACATCAAAGGAGATATGGATCAAGGAAAATGTGGAATAGATCATTGTTCGCTAGGAGAAGGTGACAACGAAACATACAGAGATAAATATTGAATCAGGGGGACAGTTAATAATAATAATAATTAATTTTATTTACGGGCGCCTTATACCGAGGTCTCAAGGACACCTTACAGAGATTTATAGCAAACATATAATCAGAATTAAAAAAAATAAGTTATAAAGACCAATACACAAATCAGGGACAGAATTCCTTCCAAAAACACAAAAAAGAAAATCAGAAGCACAATTTGAGGAGAGAGCAGCGGCAACGAAACCGCGCCAGCGTCCACTCTCCCCTCCGACCGCCATCTTGAACACAGACTAACAAATACAATTGTTAGACTGGTCGGAGAACTGGGAAGGGGGAGGGATGGAGAGAGAGGGAAAGCAAGGGTTACTTGAAGTTAGAGAAGTCAATGTTCATACCACTGGGGTGTAAGCTGCCCAAGCGAAATATGAGGTGCCGTTCCTCCAATTTGCATTAGGGCCTCACTCTGACAGTGGATGGAGAGAGGGATGGAGAGAGAGGGAAAGCAAGGGTTACTTGAAGTTACACCCCAGCAGTATGAATATTGATTTCTCTAACTTCATGTCATGTTGTCACTTGAGGGCAGAGCACCAAGGCAAATTCCTTGTATGTGAATATTTGGCCAATAAACTTATTCATTCATTCATTCATTCGCTCAATTAACTCTCTCTGTCCATCCGTCTCCCATCCTGGTTCTCCGACCACGTTTTATGTTATCCCTTTAATGGAAGATGGCAGCAAAACACAAATGACTGAAGGAAATGGACAGATGGTCAATGAGTTCAGCAATGTCTCCTTGGACATATTGATCTACGATGTAGTTACCTGGTAAAATCACATATGTCCCATGAATACAGAGTTAAACAATCGACTTGCACCTTCCAAAATCACTGACAATATCACAAAGACACATGATGGCATCTTTAAAACTATCTATCCACCTGACGAAGTTCTGAAGGAATGTCGCTCATCCTTTTCCTCCAGTGGTGCAGCCTGACCTGCTGAGTTACTCCAGATTTTTGTGTCTATGTTCGGTGTAAACCAGCATCTGCAGTGTCTTCGGAGAGAAGGACTGGGTGACATTTCGGGGTCGAGACCCTCCTTCAGACTAAAGAGGTCTGGAGAAGAGTCTCGACCCGAAATGTCACCCATTCCTTCTCTCCAGAGATGCTGCCTGTCCCGCTGAGTTACTCCAGCTTTTTGCATCTACCTTCGGTGTAAACCAGCATCTGCAGTTCCTTCCCACACATGCCTATCCACCTTGTACACTGTCATCCTCCATTTTTGTTCTTCTTCCGCTTTACCAAGCAACGTAGTCGCCTCTATTCCAACATTTGTTATTGTCACGTGCCCCTCAGCCAACCGAGCCCACTCCGACCATCGATCACCCGTTGATACTGATTCTATGTTGTCCCACTTTCACATCCACCCCCTACACACTCAGGGCAGTTTACAGAGGGCAATTAGACTACAACCCCCCACGCCGATTGGGATGTGGGAGGAAACTGGAGCACTCTGAGGAAACCCACGCGATCACAAGGAGGCAACAGCAGTGACAGGAAACCAAGCGGAGGCCAGCATCACCAACAAGTGGCCACTCTGGCAGTGGAGTCATCTTCTCCCCAGAATGGTGTCCTCCTGATAATAGAGAACTCTGAAGAAGGATCTCGACCCGAAACGTCACCCATTCCTTCTCTCCACAGATGCTGCCTGTCCCGCTGAGTTACTCCCGCATTTTGTGCCCATCTCCGTTTTTAAACCAGCATCTGCAGTTCCTTCCCACAACTCACAAAGCAATGCGGGTGCGGTGCGTTGGGTGCCGTCACGATCATATTGATCAGTGAAAGCCTGCAATACATGCAGACCTTCCCGCTGGCTTGCATTGTACTTCCCTGTGTAAATATTCTCCTGGGGATGGAGATGCTCCAGCTACAACCGAGAAAGCAAACGCATGTATCCTCAGAAAGACGACAGTGTTTCACCCTGTGGGTGCTGCAGGTTTAGACTCCTGCATTTGTTCTCTTCCCTGGCTCGCCAGCTCCAACAGCAACATAACAAGCAACATAAGGCAGAGATAGATAGTCAGGCTTATTGCCCGCAAGACAGTGGAAGTGGTCTAGGGTTGCCAACTGTCCCGTATTAGCCGGGACATCCCGTATATTGGGCTAAATTGGTTTGTCCCGTACGGGACCGCCCTTGTCCCGTATTTGACTGCTGCAACTCGGGTCGAGGGGACTGTCGGGTTGGAGCACCGCGTCCAGCCCCGCCTCGCCCGTCCCGACGTAGTGCAGCCCATGGAGTGCAGCAGCAGCAGCAGCGCCTCGCCCGTGGCCCCGTCGGTCGGCAGCCCGGCCAGCTGTCCGACCCTCGGACCTTCACTTACCGCCAACACCACCACCCCTCCTTCTCATGGCCGATCATCGGTTCGTGAGTTGGATGGGGCGCTGGACTTTGCGAGCTACATCGACTGGGCTTTGTGTGCAGTCCAGCTCCCGGGCCAATTCATCATTCACCCAGCCACGGCCGAATTGCCATCGGGAATTTGTCCCGTCTTTTGACCTTTTGTCCCTTATTTGGGAGTGAGAAAGTTGGCAACTCTACGCGGGTCGAGAAACAGGATGAAGGATTAGAGAGGGATGTTCCAGTAGATGGAACCAGGAACGTTAGCTAGAAACAAACAAATTAAAAACAAATGACAATTGTAGGTGAAATGCCCATGGTGTGGCTGAGGTGGACAAAGTATAGGGGAGGCCAAGTTGACTCAGATAGTTGCCACAATTGATTGACGGGTGTCAGGGGTTACGGGGCAAAGGCAGGAGAATGGGGTTAGGAGAGAGAGACACATTGAATGGTGGAGTAGACTTGATGGGCCAAATGGTTCGATCCTGATTGTGAGTGCTGTCTGTACGGAGTTTGTACGTTCTCCCCGTGACCTGCGTGGGTTTTCTCCGAGATCTTCGGTTTCCTCCCACATACCCAAGACGTACAGGTATGTAGGTTAATTGGCTTGGTAAATGTAAATATTGTCCCTAGTGTGTGTAGGATGATGTTAATGTGCGGGGATCGCTGGTCGGCGCGGGCCCGGTGGGCCGAATGGCCTGTTTCCGTGCTGTATCTCTAAATTAAACTAAACTAAATAATCCAATCACCTCTGGACAATTATATACCTCTGAACAACCTGCTGTGGTCTACACTGCTCCACTAAACATAGAAACATAGAAAATAGGTACAGGAGTAGGCCATTTGTCTCTTCGAGCCTGCACCGCCATTCAATATGATCATGGCTGATCATCCAACTCAGTATCCTGTACCTGCTTTCTCCCCATACACCCTGATCCCTTTAGCCACAAGGGCCACATCTAACTCCCTCTTAAATATAGCCAATGAACTGGCCTCAACTACCTTCTGTGGCAGAGAATTCCACAGATTCACCACTCACTCTCTGTGTAAAAAATATTTTTCTCATCTCAGTCCTAAAAGATTTCCCCTTTATCCTTAAACTGTGACCCCCTTGTTCTGGACTTCCCCAACATCGGGAACAATCTTCCTGCATCTAGCCTGTCCAACCCCTTAAGAATTTTGTAAGTTTCTATAAGATTCCCCCTCAATCTTCTAAATTCTAGCGAGTACAAGCCGAGTCTATCCAGTCTTTCCTCATATGAAAGTCCTGACATCCCAGGAATCAGTCCGGTGAACCTTCTCTGTACTCCCTCGATGGCAAGAATGTCCTTCCTCAGATTAGGAAACTAGCAACAGACAAGGTGTGTGGATTGTAAAGAGGTTCTGCAGTGCCTTACTGCATGAATGCATTAAGTTTGTGCAATTTAGTACCTCCACTGTAAATTATTTGAAAGTCTTTTAATCCACATTTACAAAATGGAACGGAAGCCGCTTTGGAGCGGATTATTAAAGGTTTACTTTTTAACCTTACTCACACCAGTGGAAAGCATGGCCAGACTAGGTAAAAGTTAATTTTCAGTATAGGTAAAGGAGCAAGGACATCGCGCTATGTTTGTATTAAATAAACTTTTTTAAAAAAAACACAATTCACAATGCAAGGAATAAAAATAGTTGTTTGAATTGTATTGCAAGGTTGCAATTCAATTGAGATATTTGAGTACGGCATTAGCCCTGCGCATGACGCATAAGCCAGTCAAGCTGTCACTGCAATCTTAAGAGCCTTAGAAGCACCTGAGACTTTGATAATACTACTTGATCTCACCAGTATTAGACATGTGCAGTCAACACCAAGGACGATTTAGAGTATTGTGCTCAGTTCTGGGCACCATGTCGTAGGAAAGATGTTGCCAAGCTGGAAAGGGTGCAGAGAAGATTTACGAGGGTGTTGCCAGGACCAGAGGGTCTGAGCTATAGGGAGTGGTTGAGCAGGCTGGGACTCTATTCCCTGGAGCGCAGGAGGATGAGGGGTGATCTTACAGAGATGTATAAAATCATGAGAGGAATAGATCGGGTAGATGCACAGAGTCTCTTGCCCAGAGTAGGTGAATCGAGGACCAGAGGACATAGGTTTAAGGTGAAGGGGGAAGGATTTAACAAGAATCTGAGGGGTAACTTTTTCACACAAAGGGTGGTGGGTGTATGGAACGAGCTTCCAGAGGAGGTAGTTGACACTGGGATGATCGCATTGTTTAAGAAGCAGTTAGATAGGTACATGGATAGGACAGGTTTGGAGGGATATGGACCAAACGCAAGCAGGTGGGAGTAGTGTAGCTGGGGCTTCTTGGCCGGTGTGGGCAAGTTGGGCCGAAGGGCCTGTTACCACGCTGTATCACTCTATGTCGATGTTCCAATTAACCAGAGTTGGCAAGCAAGAAGAGCAGCCTACAGCTTCATTGACAAACTATAGGAAAAACACACAGGGCATCAATTGAGTGGAGCGGTCTTATGTGGGTTGGAAGGGGATCCATGCATCTACTTGACCTTTTGGGTGGAGAAACACCAATGTAGCACCTGTCCATTGGAGACAAAAATGTTGGGCTAATTATAATATTCAATCTCAAAACCAGATGTTATTGGGCAATTGTTATTGTTATTAATAATAATAATAGTGTGACAGTCAGAACAAGGTGTGAATTGGTTTGGTAAAATTGTAAATTGCCCCTCATGTAGGATAATGTGCGGGGATCGCTGGTCAGTGTGGACTCTGTGGGCCCAAGGGCCTGTTTCTGCGCTGTATCTCTGAAATAAACTAAACTAAATATGGAAAAGAAGGGCAGAGGAAGGTATACGCCAGGTGGCCCCTCATGCCCATAATAGTCTATTGTTTCAGTGCAACTTTCCTACACTACCCCTGTGTCCCTTGACTCCTTTCATACCTATGAATCTATCCATCTCTGTCTTAACACACTCAGACACGGAGTCTCCACAGTCTTCTTTGGCAGAGAGTTCAAATGATTCATTACTCACTGGGTGAAGAACTGTCATCTCTTCAATGGCCAACTATATTTTGATACTGTGTCACCTGATTCTGGACATCCCACCTGGTGGAAATATTCCAGTATCTACCCAGTCAAGTCCTGTGGAAATGGAATCACTTCTCATTCTTCTAGAGTCATAAGTTCATAAATGACAGGAGCAGAATTAGGACATTCGGCCCATCAAGTCTACTCCGCCATTCAATCATGACTGATCTATCTCTCCCTCCTAACCCCATTCTCCTACCTTTTCCCCATAACGCCTGATGCCCGTACTAATCAAGAATCTATCTACCTCTGCCTGAAAAATATCCATTGACTTGGCCTTCACAGAATTCCACAGATTCACCACCCTCTGACTAAAGAAATTCCTCCTCATCTCCTTCCTAAAGGTACATCCTTTAATTCTGGAGCTATGGGTGTCAGAGGTTATGGGGAGAAGGCAGGAGAATGGGGTTAGGAGGGAGAGATAGATCAGCCATGATTGAATGGCGGAGTAGACTTAATGGGCCGAATGGCCTAATTCTACTCCGATCACTTATGATCTTATCATTCCAAACTGACCATTCCCTCTGTGATTCCCTGATCCACTTTTCCATCCCCACTAATAATTTCCTTTCTCACGACAAATATCCATACAACCAAGGATGATACAAAACCACACTCAAATGGGAGGAGCAGGACCTCACATAGATAGATTCTTGATTAGTGCGGGTGTCAGAGGTTGTGGGGAGAAGGCAGGAAAATTTGGTTTGGAGGGAGAGATAGATCAGCCATGATTGAATGGCGGAGTAGACTTGATGGGCCGAATGGTTTAATTCTACTCCTATTCCTTAAGACCCTATGATTCCTCATGTCTGATCTGATTTTGTTCCTCAAAGCCACTTAGTACTCTGGTTAAAGATTCAAGCAAACTAGATGTCAGGACACAATGAGCTGAATGCTCTCTGTGTGAATGAACTACTGATGCTGGCTTACACCCATGACAGACACAAAATGCTGGCTACTGAAGAAATCATCAAGGGCGAATGATCTTTAAGTAAGGGTGGTAGTGGGGGCGGATATGATCGTGGAATTTCAGAGGCATTTAGATACTCACATGGAAATGCAGGGAATGGATGGATAAGGATAAAGTGCATGCAGTGGAGATTAGTTTAACTTGGCATCATGTTTGGCGTGGACATTGTGGGCCAAAAAGCGATGCCGTTCTATATCTGAAATTTGTAATACTGCCTTTGGTAATTTTAAGGGGGAATATTTCCTTTACCAGAGTGTGGGCAGGTACACAGTTCCTCTCAGTCACTGCCCTCCACTGATTCCAGCCACTGGGCAGGCACGGTAGCGCAGCGGTAGAGTTGCTGCCTTACCACGCTTGCAGCGCCAGAGAGCAGGGTTAGATCCTGACTACGGGTGCTGTCTCCCCGTGACCTGCGTGGATTTTCTCAGAGATCTTTGGTTTCCTTCCACACTCCAAAGCGGTACAGGTATGTAGGTTAATTGGCTTGGTGTATGTATAAGTCCCTAGTGTGTGTAGGATAGTGTTGAAATGCGGGGATTGCTGGTCGGTGCGGACTCAGTGGGCAGAAGGGCCTGTTTCTGCGCTGTATCTCTAAACTAAATTAAACACTGGCTCCAGCCCATCTAATCCTTTCACTTCACTACAAGCTCCACCAAGCACGCCTTTGGCTTATCCACCATTATTATTCTTTATGCACTTATAAATAACCTTGTCTCTATTTAGTTAATAGGCTACATGAAATGGTCTGAAGAAGGGTCTCGACCTGAAACGTCACCCATTCCTTCTCTCCAGAGATGCTGCCTGTCCCACTGAGTTACTCCAGCTTTTTGTGTCTATCTTCAGTTTAAACCAGCATTTGTAGTTCCTTCATCCATATAAAATGATAGTTGTCATTGATATCGCTGCTGGCATGAATTTAACAATCTTCCCACTGCAGGTGTGGTGTCCTTGAGATAAACTGCTTGGAAACCCATCTGAGACATCTAGATTAATATCTTCCTGTCTGGTGAATAAGAAAACAATTCTTCATTCTTGCTCAATCTTAAAAGAGGAAATATACGTTGAACCTTTAAAGGCTCAACAAATCTCCCATGATTCAGCTTCAAGGTCGGCTGCAGGGGGCACCCGCTGGTCAGGGAGGGGGTCGGTGGAGGAGGGGGATGTCGGTTGGAGGGTCTGCAGCAGCCTGGGGCTTATCTGGGCGGCACGATGGCACAGCAGTAGTCTCGCTGCCTTACAGCGCCACAGACCTGGGTTCGATTCTGACTACGGGTGTACATGGTTTGTGCGTTCTCCCCGTGACCGCGTGGATTTTCTCCGATATCTTCGGATTCCCCCCACGCTCCAAAGACGTACAGGTTTGTAGGTCAATTGGCTTGATGTGAATGTAAAATTGTCCCTAGTGTGTGTAGGATAGTGTTAGTGTGCAATATAGAACACAATTGAGCACATCATACACTGGTCCTTTGACTCACAACCAGCCCATTATAAACTATTGGCTGGGAGCACGGGCAACGTTCAATCTTTGATATTTTGGTGCTCCCTCCAAATTAACTTTTCTTGCTGTATCACAAAATAATAGGTAGCAATTCCCAGAGGTGACCTGCCTTGAAGATGAATTAGATTGGGGTTACACCAGAAATCAGGGCGGCACAGTTGCTGCCTTATAGTGCTCGCTGCACTGTAGACCCGGGTTCGATCCCGACTACAGATGCGCTCTTTACGGAATTTGAACGTTCTTCCCGTGACCTGCGTGGGTTTTCTCCGGGAAGCTCCGGATTCCTCGCACACTCCAAAAGACGTGCAGGTTTGTAGGTTATTTGGGGTTGGCGTGGGCTTGGTGGGCCGAAGGGCCTGTTTCTGCGCTGTAACTCTCAATTAAACTAATCCTGGATCTGCGACACTCCAGTACTTCCAACATGACTTTGGACAGGGTTTTGTTTCCAACTTGTAAATGGCACCGAAATATGGCGAGCGTGCATTTGTGATCGTGCAAAAGAATTTCACCGCGCTGCGCATACGTGACAATAATGAGAACCATTGAACCATGATTGATAATTTACTGTTGGACTTGCGGACCATGGATTTCAGGTGCAATAGAGGGGTTCTGAAATTCCAAACACTTCTCAATCGTCACAAAGGGGACGTTTCAATTTTAATCATCCCTTTCACTGACAACCCATCGTAAACAAAAACCCAGCAGGGTGTTTTCTGTAGACTACACATTAAACATATAAATACAACACTACATTTTAGATCTAATCTTCATGAAGATAAATCATATTGAAGTCCTCACTGAAAAATTGAGTAAATGTTTGACCTTTACTCCTATATTACAGAATAAGTCATCATTCGTGCAGCTATAATTCTGAAGGGTCTCGACACAAAACGTCACCCATTCCTTCTCTCCGGAGATGCTGCCTGCCCCGCTGAGTTACTCCAGCTTCTTGCGTCCATCTTCGGTGTAAACCAGCATCTGCAGTTCCTTCCAAGTCACTTTGTTCGCAGTTTTGAGTTTTGATCAGCAGATTTTAGAAGTTACTTTAGAAATAATAGATTACAGGCAAGATGGCGCTCAAAGCCAGGCGACTCTCTGCGCGCTGGTCCCAGAAACGGATCTGCAATCACTCTTTACAATCGCTCCACTCTTTTAAACCTCTAATTCCCGCTATCCTGTATCTGTACACTGTGGACCACTCGAGTGTAATCAAGTATAGTCTTTCCGCTGACTGGACAGCACGGTACAAAAAAAAAGCTTTTCACTGTATCTCGGTACACATGACAAGACACCAAACTAAATCTAGGGGGGACGAAAACACTTTGATGATTGAACGACTTACATGCGGCTGAAGATAATAGAAACATAGAAAATAGGTGCAGGAGGAGGCCATTCGGCCCTTCGAGCCAGCACCGCCATTCATTGTGATCATGGCTGATCGTCCCCAATCAATAACCCGTGCCTGCCTTCTCCCCATATCCCTTGATTCCACCAGCCCCTAGAGCTCTATCTAACTCTCTCTTAAATCCATCCAGTGATTTGGTCTTCACTGCCCTCTGTGGCAGGGAATTCCACAAATTCACAACTCTCTGGGTGCAAAATTTGTTCATAAGAACAATCCCATTGAGGTTTGTGAACAACAAATATCTGAATGAGATCCAGATACCATGTTGAGAATAATCAAAGGACTGAAAAAGTAGTGAGGATTCTTCTGTCCTTTGGGATAATTAATGTTCTTACTTAGACACACAAACTTTTCTTTACATACCTTATTCATTACTTCAGTGCAAAACCTTTTGAACGGTATTTAACCTTTTAACCTTTTAGAAGGTATAGAAGGGTGAAAACACACATCTCCAGATTCAGGAACAGTTTCTTCCCTGCTGCTCTCAGGCAACTGAATACCACAGGTACCACAACCAGAGAGCAGTGATGTACTACTATCTACCTCTTTGGTGACCCTCGGACTATCCTTGATCGGGCTTTGCTGGCTTTACCTTGCACTAAACATTATTCCCTTATCATGTATCTGTACCCTGTAAATAGCTCAATTATAATCATGTATTGTCTTTCTGCTAACTGGTTAGCATTTAACAAAAGCTTTTCACTGTACCTCAGTACACGTGACAAAAAACTAAACTGAACTGAACATTATTGCCTGCAATGGGTGAAATTAGCCAATTAAGCCATGAACCGGCAGATATTGAATTGACAATGAGCCCAAACAGTTGAATAAAGAATGAGGCAGAATGTTGTGATCAGATTTATTTTCCACCAACTTCAATATAGAACAAAATTGAGCACATCACACACTGGTCCTTTGACTCACCGCCAGCCCATTATAAACTATTGGCTGGGAGCATAGGCAACATGTTCAATCTTTGATATCGAAACATAGAAACATAGAAAGATAGAAAAACAGGTGCAGTAGGCCATTCGGCCCTTCGAGCCAGCACCGCCATCCAATATGATCATGGCTGATCATCTAAAATCAATACCCTGCTCCTGCTTTTTCCCCATATCCCTTGATTCCTTTCGCCCTAAGAGCTAAATCTAATTCTCTCTTGAAAACATCGTGAATTGGCCTCCACTGCCTCTGTGGCAAAGAATTCCACAGATTCACAACTCTCTGGGTGAAGACGTTTTTCCTCATCTCAGTCCTAAATGGCCCACCCCTTATTCTTAAACTGTGAACCCTGGTTCCGGACTCTCTCAACATCGGGAACATTTTTCCTGCACCTAGCCTGTTCAATCCTTTTATGAATTTTACATGTTTATATAAGATCCTATATTTTGGTGCTCCTTCCAAAGTAACTTTTCTTGTTGCATCACAAAATAATAGGTAGCAATTCTCAGAGGTGACCTGCCTTGAATATGAATTGGATGGGGGTTACACCAGAAATCAGGGTGGCATGGTGGTGCAGCGGTAGAGTTGCTGTCTTACAGCGCCGGAGACCCGGGTTTGATCCTGACTACGGGTGCTGTCTGTACGGAGTTTGTACGTTCTCCCCGTGACCATTGTGAGTTTTCCCCGAGATCTTCAGTTTCCCCCCACACTCCAAAGACGCACTGGTTTGTAGGTTAATTGACTTGGTACAAGTGTAAATTGTGCCTAGTGTGTGAAGGATAGTGTTAGTGTGCGGGGATTGCTGGTCGGTGCGGACTCGGTGGGCCAAAGGGCCTGTTTCCGCGCTGTATCTCTAAACTAAAATTAAAAACTAGATGACTAATCGCAAGTTCTAATTGTCCATACTGAAGACTAAATAGACTTCCTCATGATTTAGAAACAAGCATCTGCAGATGCTGGAAGAAGGATCCTGACCCAAAACATCACCTATCCATGTTCTCCCACAATTCTACCTGATCCGCTGAGTTACTCCCAACACTTTGTGTTTTGCTCATAACTTTCATCTCTGTCAATACTCTAATGGGCCTGTCCCACTTAGGCGACTTTTTAGGCGACTGCAGGAGACTTTGCAGTCGCCACATGGTCACCACATGTTCGCGGGTGATTGCCGGGGAGTCGCCTTCACGGTCGTGAGGAGTTCCCGCATTCTGGGAACTGGTCGCGGCCTCATTATGGTCGCCGTGAATTTTTCAACATGTTGAAAATTTAGCGATGAGTAGAATGAGGCCGCCATGGAGAGTAGCGAGAATTCTCGAGCCGTAGGTGGGCCGCAAGTGGGTTGCCAGGAGGTCGAAGGTTCTCTTAGATTCTCGTAGGCTGCAGCCGGTGCTGACCGGTGAATTTCATTGGATGATTGGGGGGAAAAAAACGTAAGCAGTAGTTTTCAGAACCAAGGATAACCGACCGATAATGTTAAATGTCCGCCGAACTTCACAGCCTTGTATCTCTGGCTTCTTAAATGTTGTCTGGCTTCTTAACAGTTGTCTCCACTCCTTCTCCCTCCTTCTCCCCCCCCCCCCCTCTTTTAAAGGACTTACCGTACACTGTGCTAGCTGTCTTAATCACAGCGCCAACCTTCCTGTCTTAATTACAGCGCCAACTGCGCCAACTGCCGGTAACTTGACAGTCGCTGGCAGTCGCCTGAAAAATCGCCTAAGTGGGACAGACGATTAATAATTGTTATAACATAGTAATGTTAAGAATGTAAGCGAGAAAGGTTTATTTCAAATACCGTAACATTTCACTCATTTCAGTGCCCTGATAGAATTCTTTGTGCCTGCATTTGTACAACTTCCATTTACATCTATAATCATTTGCAATGTAGTCATTCATTCCAACACACGCCATAGGATTATGAAACAAAATTTGACCTAAACCAGATTAGGAGCTGCTGCAAGATGAAAACGTTCTTTGACAAAAACGTATATATTGAGCGAGCATCTTGAACGAGGAAATGATTGCAGTGGTGCAGCTGGTAGAGCTGATGTTCCATAGCTCGTGACCAAGCCTCAATCCTAACCTACCTCACTTTCTTTTTTTCTTGCAGCAAGATCGGCATGGCTACGCTGCGGTAGAGTTGCAGCCCTGCAGTGCCAGAGACTCGGGATCGATCCTGACTGGGGAGCTGTCTGTACGGAGTTTGTGCGTTCTCCCTGTGACTGCGTGGGTTTTCTCCGGGTTCTCCGGTTTCCTCCCACACTCAAAAGCAGTACAGGTTTGTAGGTTGATTGGGTTCTGCTAATCGTAAAATTTCCCTTGTTTGTAGGGATAGTCCTAGTGCATGGGGTTATCGCTGGTCGGCATGGACTGAACGGGCTGTTTCTGCGCTATATCTCTAAAGTCTAAAGTAGACTCTAAAGTCTAAAGGGCCTGTCCCACTATCACGACCTAATTCACAACCTTTTTTACTCGTGGACATTTTTCATCAGGCTAGAAAAACGCCCCGACCTATTTGATGCCACGAGTACCTACGACTAGCATCACGACCTACCTACGACATACCTACGACCTCCTACGAACTCGTGACGTCCATGCTGCGAGTATGAGTCAAGGGCAAATTAGGTTGTGAAAGTGGGACAGGCCCTTAACTATATGGGTTGCCTCTTGGTGCACCAGTTCCCTCCCACAACCTCCCACAACCCCAAAACACATGTATTGGTAGATTAGTTGATTGTGTAAATTGCCCTCAGTGTGTCGTGCATGAGTAGAATCTTAAATACAGTTGATGAGAGTGTGGGGGTGAATAAATTGGGATTCATATAGGATTAGTGTAGTGGGTACGTGATGGATTTGGTGAGTTGAAGGACCTGTTTCCGAGCTCTTTGACTCTCCATGAGCGAGCAGTAAAAAGTTGGAAGACTTTATCGAGGAGATATCAGACCGTGGTGACTAAAGAGACAGACATGAATGAGAGATGCTCAAGACGTCAGAATTAGGGGGAGCACATGAACCTTGGTGGGTGATATCACTGGCAGAGTTGAAAGAGTGAATGCAGTGGAAGAATTTGAAAACAAGAATGAGAAATTTCAAATCAAAGTGCTGCATAATTATGTTTTCCCTAGCAGTGGCTTGGACTTCTGTCATCAGTTAATGCAGGCAAATAAAATGGCTCTTAATCCAATAGATTAAAAAAACATGTACATTAAATTATCTGATGCTTAGAGGAGTTTATTTTGGTAAACGATCCATGTTTGAAGAGTGCTTAATTGAAAACCCGCGCAGGCATGCCGACTGCTTATTATAATGCCTGAATACGCCGCACATCAGTGGTCACTGATTACAGGGAAGATGTTGATCTTCTTCTATTATTTGTTCATTTGCACAATCCAGCGCGGTGCAATTCTCACCATGCTAATGCCTACTTGGCAAAACAATTAAGAACAAAGAGTAAATTGGTAATTTTAAGCATTTAATTTGACTCTAAATAATCGACAAAGCTTTTAAGGAATTGGCCCACCAGCAGAAACAATGACAACGTCTTCTTCTCCCCCTACCCCCTCCTCACGATTGGGGGCGACTTGCTTTGACTCCATTCCAACGGGTGCTGAAGTAAACGATGAGAGTAATGTGGGAATAGCAAAGTCTTCCAGAGATGGGGCAGAAGATCTGGATGAAGTGGGCAGATCGGTAGTTAAGTGGGCTCGATGGCTTGAAGGGCCTGTTTCTGAGCTGGATGATTGTCTACCTTAGTTTTAGTTTAGAGATACAGAGAGGCCCCCTGAGTCTGCACCGATCAACGCTCAGCAGTTCTCACTAGTTCTATGTTATCCCAGTTTTGCATCCGACACCAAAGGGGCAATTTAGAGAAGCCAATTAACCTGTGTCTTTGGAATGTGAGAGGAAACTGGAGCACCCAGAGAAAACCCATCCAGTCACAGGGAGACAGACACAAAATGCTGGAGTAACTCAGCGGGACAGGCAGCATCTCTGGAGAGAAAGAATGGGTGGCGTTTCGGGTCGAGACCCTTCTTCAGACTGATGTCAGGGGAGAGGGAGGTACATAAATAAGGAAGTGTATAGATAAGGAAGTGTGTGGTGTGAAAACAGGACAAAGGGAATGGAGATGTAGAATGTGGAAAAGTTCATTGTTAGTAGGGAGAAGGTAACAACAAAGCAAACAGAGATAAAATATAGTCGGAGACTAGTCAGGGGAGAGGGAGACACAGAGATAAGGAAGGTTAAGGTGTGAAGACAAGACATCAAAGGAGATATGGATCAAGGAAAATGTGGAATAGATCATTGTTCGCTAGGAGAAGGTGACAACGAAACATACAGAGATAAATATTGAATCAGGGGGACAGTTAGGCTGGTCGGAGAACTGGGAAGGGGGAGGGATGGAGAGAGAGGGAGAGCAAGGGTTACTTGAAGTTAGAGAAGTCAATGTTCATACCACTGGGGTGTAAGCTGCCCAATCAAAATATGAGGTGCTGTTCCTCCAATTTGCGTTGGGCATCACTCTGAGAGTGGAGGAGGCCCAGGACAGAAAGGTCAGTGTGGGGATGGGAGGGGGAGTTAGCAACCAGGAGATAGGTAGCTAGACTCAAAATGCTGGAGTAACTCAGTGGGACAGGAAGCATCTCTGGAGAGAAGGATGGGTGACGTTTTGGGTTGAGACAGTCACAGGGAGAATATACAAACTCCGTATCGACATACAATGGTGCTGTTTAAGAGGCTTTTGGATGGGCACGTGAATATGCAGGGAATGGAGTTGTATGCGGATCAGATCAGTTCAGCCATGCATCATGTTCGGCACAAACATTGTGGGTCAAAGGACTGTTCTATGTTCCACTACTGTGGAGTCACTGTTGACCAGAACTTAATTGGACTGGCCCCATAAATAGAATTGCCTATAACAACACATCAATGAAACAAATGCTGCAAACACTTGTGTTTAAGAAGGAACTGCAGATGCTGGAAAATCTAAGGTAGACAAAAGTGCTGGAGAAACTCAGCGGGTGCAGCAGCATCTATGGAGCGAAGGAAATAGGCAACGTTTCTGGCCGAAACCCTTCTTCGGACTGATCCTGAAATCTGAAGAAGGGTTTTGGCCCGAAACGTTGCCTATTTCCTTCGCTAGAATAGATGCTGCTGCACCCGCTGAGTTTCTCCAGCACTTTTGTCGGCTGCAAACACTTAGCAGCTCAGGCTGCCTTCCTGGAAAGGGAGATATTGAGGTGATTGTTCAGGATGAAGACTCTTTGTCAGCTCCATGTCTCTTTCCATTGATGCTGCCCAAACTCCAGAGCTTAGTTTAGAGATACAGCGTGGAAACAGGCCCTTCGGCCGACCAACGATCCCCACACACTAACACCATCCTACACACACTAGGGACAATTTACAATTTTACCACGCCAATTCTCCTAGGAAACTGTACGTCTTTGGGGTGTGGGAGGAAACTGCAGCTCCCGGAAAAACCCCCACGCAATTCACGGGGAGAACGTACAAACGGGGTACAGACAGCACCCGTTGTCAGGATCAAACCCGGGTCTCTGGCGCTGTGAGGCAGCAACTCTACCGCTGCGCCACCATGCTGTGTTTGTAGCTTTGGAGCGTTCGTTTCTTGATCAGTACGAGTGTCAGAGGTTATGGGAAATAGGCAGGGGAATGGTGTTGGGAGGGAGAGATAGGTCAGCCATGATTGAATGGCATAGACTTGATGGGCCGAATGGCCTAATTCTACTCCTATCACTTTATGACATGACCTTATGTAGCAATTTTGTCTTTGTTTCGCAATTCCAGCATCTGCTAGACTTGATTTTCAAGTACGTCTGTGATGGGATCTCTCCCATTAAATGACCCATTTCACAATTCCCAAAGTCTTTGTACCATCAACAAGTACAAAGGGAAACATTCCACTTGACTCAGACCGAAGAAGGGTTCCGACCTGAAACGTCACCTATTCCTTTTCTCCAGAGATGCCGCCTGACCTGCTGAGTTGCTCCAGCATTTTGTGTCTATCTCCGGTGTAAACCAGCATTTGCAGTTCCTTCCTGCACCCTTAAAGGCTCTGTCTTACCTGTTTGCGGTCATCGGCGGTGAAGCGCGGCGTCGCCGGTAGCGGGGACCGCACGGCAACGGCGAGAGCGCCGAGCCTATCCACTGGAGCGCCGCACGGATGCTGCGTGGGGGCCGAGTAATTCAAACACGGCGGGTCCCACGTGCTTGCGGTAAGTTAAAAAAAGGGCGGGCCGACTGCGATGACGTCGGCCCGCCGCACGTGACTCACTAGCGGCGGCTGTGGCGGCGGCCGTCCTGATCGCGGCGCTGTAGCGGTGGCTCACTAGCGGAGGCACGTGCCTCACTGGCGGAGGCTGTGGCAGTGGAGGTTTGACGCACGGCGCTCGAGCCACACTGGCGGCGGCCCGTGCGGGCGGCCGTGCCGCACTCGTGCATCACTGGTGGAGGTTGTGCGGTAAGATTATTGTTTTCAACATTGTCGGTTTTATTTTAGCACCGTGCGGTGTTGGGAACACCGCCGCACGGCCCCAGAATTGTACGTTCTCACGAGTGCGCGGTCTATGGCGGCAGATTCTTCCCGTTTCGCCGCCAATGACCGCAGACTCGTGAAACAGGCCTTTAACTGGATGAGTACATCTCCATTCAGGACTCCATCCAGCATCTTCAACTGGCAACTAACGATGGTGCAGCGGCAGAGGACTGCGTTCGATCTACGGGTGCTGTCTGTACGGAGTTTTTACGTTCTCCCCGTGACCTGTGTGGGTTTTTCCCCCGAGATCTTCGGTTTCCTCCCACATGCCAAAAACGTACAGGTTCGTAGGTTAATTGGCTTGGTATAAATGTGAATGTCCCTCATGTGCGTTGGATTGGGCCAGTGTGCGGGGATCGCTGGTCGGTGCAGACTCGGTGGGCCGAAGGGCCTGTTTCCGCGCTGTATCTCTAAACCAGACTAAACTAAACCACCACCCTAAACCTTCACTTGTTCTGCCACTGGCACCCGATGGATAAAGTAAAGGGAGGAGGAAATTATTTCCATTTGCTTGTTTTTTTTACCATATCATTGAACATTTGTACTAATGTTGTTTTCAATATCTCCATTTTGCAGCCTTCCTTTGGTTCTGGCAGAAACAAATGTGCTTATATTTTTAGTTTGTTACACCTGCCAATAACCAACCCACTAGACTGGCTCTAACCATTGCGACTGCTTTTTTTGGGGATTGTTTCTGTGTATTTTTAATTAATTGTTCATTTAATTTTACTAATTTAAATTAATTACTAACTTCATTGTTAATTTGCTTTTACGTCCCTCTGAATATCAGAGGCATCGACACTCTATCAAAATGGGCTTTGAAAAGGAGTTGAAGTTCGACAACCATTAAATAGAAAGCTTTTGGCATCTGCTGACCTTCAGGCTGAAAGATATTATCAATCCAGCGCTGTTTCTCAGGTTAATCGTGGCCACGTGCATGGCTGTGCGCTGCTTAAACTGGGAGCGTCTCTCTTCTATATACTGAGCTGATTGAGATCTTTAAGGGCATGAAAGTATTCGAGAGGGGAGGTGCAGAGAAAAAAAAGATTCCACGTGCAGGCAAGGCCAGAACTAGGAGTCATACATATAATGCCCAGTTTGTGCTAGGGCTAAACAAAAGTACTGGAGTAACACTGGCAGCATCCCTCGAGAACATGGATAAGTGACGTTTCGGGTCTTCAGAATGGTCCCGATCCGTAATGTCACCATCCATGTTATCTAGGGATTGCTGAGTTACTCCAGCACTTTGTGGGGGGTTTTGTAAACCAGCATCTGCAAGTCAAGTCAAGTCAAGTCAGTTTTATTTGTCCTGTGCACATATAAGTGCAGTGAAATGAATTTGCCAGCAGCGGTACAATAAAAAAAAAACACACAATACACAATACAAATTGAACACAAACATTCACCACAGCATTCATCACTGTGGTGAAAGGCACAAAGTTTGGTCAGTCCTCCTCCATTTTCCCCCGTGGTCTGGACCTCAGCCCTCCGCAGTCCCTTGTTTCCATATTTTGTGCTGGGACGGGTTTGCCATGAGGAATTTACCACCTTGGACCCTCTTACCAATGGTTAACTGAGCCATGTCCCTGGCCCCAGAGTCAGACAGCAAGGTTTGAAGTGTTTAACATTAGGCAGCAGACTGCTCCACATCACTCCTCACTCTTTAACAGTATGCAAAGTTGGTCTGAAGCATAACCCCGCTAATCTATATGCCAAAATCGCGCACATTTTTGAATGCCAATGCTCCAGGAAAATGACAGCTGCGTATCATTGTCATTGTTTAGTTTAGTTTAGAGATACAGCGTGTAAACAGGCCCTTCGGCCCACCGAGTCCGCGCCAACCAGCGATCACCCGTGCACTACTTCCATCCCACACACTGAGGATAATTTTACAGAAGCCAATTAAACTACAAACCTGCAGGTCTTTGGAATGTGGGTGGAAACCGGAGCACCTGGAGGAAACCCACACGGTCCCAGGGAGAACGTACAAACTCAGTAGAGACAGCACCAGTGGTCAGGATCGAACCTGGGTCTCTGGCGCTGTGAGGCAACAACTCTACCGCTGTGCCATCGGTACAATAAAAGCCCAGAGTCTTGGACATCCATGTTTAACAGACCAAGACAAAAAAAAAGTTTAAATAACC
Organism: Malacoraja senta; assembly: GCA_038087875.1. NCBI lineage: Eukaryota > Metazoa > Chordata > Chondrichthyes > Rajiformes > Rajidae > Malacoraja > Malacoraja senta. The sequence continues at coordinate 5,655,215 of CM075982.1, read as the reverse complement.
CAATCATTGATTCCAGGGAGCACAATTCACCCTGTTATTGTCACTGATAAATGGTTCAGGAGAATAAATCTCTATAAACAGGGGGCACAAATTTAAGATAAAGAATAGAGGATTTAGAGGGTATTTCAGGAATACTTTTTTCACCCAAAGGATGGCTGAAAACAGGAACGGACTGCCTGCGGGAGTTCTCGAGGCAAGTACTTTCACATCTAAAGATAGCATTTCAATGAGCTTGTGGCTCTGAGCTGAACACTCAGAAATGGGGATAGTATATGTCGGTACGATCCCCATTTTCGAGTGTTCAGCCCAGCCTGAAGATGGGTCTCGACCCGAAACGTCACCCGTTCCTTCTTCCCAAGGATGCTGCCTGTCCCTCTGAGTTACTCCAGCCTTTTGTGTCCATCTGATAGTATAGGTCGGTGATGGCTGGCAAGGACTCAGTGGGTCAAAGGGCCCATTTCTACACTATATGACTCCGTGTGACTCCTAGAGAATGGTGAGAAAGTTACACTTGTTACAAATAATACGTAGATGTACTTAGGGGGACAACACAAGCCACAGTGTCTTCCTGGAACCTGGAGCAAATCTTGAGGAGTTCAGTGGATTTGAGTAGCATCTGCAGGAGGAATGGAATGTAAACTCTGCTACAGGGTCCACCAACGTCAACAATTCTTCCCCACACCCCACAGAGATGCTGGTTCCTCCAGTGGTTTGTTTCTTTGCAGTATTTAAGGAGGGTTTGGGGGGTTGGCACTGTGGCGCAGCGGCAGAGTTGTTGCCTTACAGTTCTTACAGCACCAGGGACCCGGGTTCGATCCCGACTTCAGGTGCTGTCTGTACGGAGTTTGTACGTTCTCCCTGTGACCACGTGGGGTTTTCTCCGATATCTTCGGTTTGCTCCCACACTCCAAAGACGTACAGGTTTGTAGGTTAATTGGCTTGGTATAAATGTGATAAGGCTAAATGCTGTTAAAAATATAAAAAATATATTATGGATGCCTGGGCTAGGTTACAACTTATATTTCGTCTCAAAGCAAGCCAAAGCAAACCAATCTCCAGTAGATTGATAGAGAAAGGCCAGCCCAGGCTTGCCCCAGGTTGCTGTGTATTGAGACAATGACCAATGACTTTGAAATGCGTCTACCAGTTGATGAGAGAGAGAAGCCCAGACTAGTCCCAGTGAGGGATATTGAGACAATGACCGATGCCTTTGAAATGTGCAATGACCGATGTACTTTCAAGCAATGTCTTGTCTTGAAAGCACCAACTGATAGGATGCCTTTGATATGCGACTGCTGATTGACAAGAGACAAACTCAGACGCATCCTGTGGTAATGTGTATTGACTGTACCTCTGACCATGACTAACATCTATGGAAGGCTTATTTCTCTACCGTAAGTATCTAATAATTAGTTTGACAAAATCAATGAAGATGCTGTAGTTCATACAATTAACAATTGAATTAAATTTGAACTGATGTTATGTAGTTCCCTTGAAGCAGTGAATAAAATGGTCACTAAACAGCTAACACCTGTTCTGATTTGGTCAAACGTATTACGGGTGATTAGAGGGGGAATAATGATTGGGGTAAATTGATGAACAAAGCAAAGCAATGACAAAGTTGAAACTAACTTAAATGCTCAAAAGTTTATGTGATTTTTTTTTTGTGATAGCATTTTTATATATGTGGCAGTTTTTAAAATATGACTGTAGACTTATGAGAAACAGCGCGTAAACGCCGACCAGCGATCACACCGTACACATACTCTATCTATCCTACACACCAGGGACAATTTTACCAAAGCCAATTAACCTACAAACCTGCACGTCTTTGGACCGTGGGAAAAACCGGAGCACCCGGAGAAAACCCACGCAGGTCACAGGGAGAACGTACAAACAGCACCCGTAGTCAGGATCGAACCTGGGTCTCTGCCGCTGCAAGGCCGTAACTCCACCTCTGTGCTAATGTGCCAATGATTGCATAAAGGAGCCATTTTGATTACTGGCCTTATTTAGTATCAAATTCTAGATTAGAGTTTTGCGGAGAGATAAAGTCTATTATCAATAATCGAACTGTGCAGATATCTGACTATCTTGGCCATTCTTGTCTGTGGGGGCTTAGGCTTTGAAGATTTTGCTTGTCGCTCCTATAGTTTTATTTTCAAATGCCCTGTAACATTGTGCATGAAACTTGTAAGCAAATACAAAACTTTTGGTATTTCCTGACCTTTAAGCCGAACAGTTTAATCTATCCACTGCTGTTTCCAGGTGAATGCGGAATGGTTGGTGTGTTGTTTTGAAAGCATTCCTATGGCTTATACTTTAAATGCCAGAAGATAGAAGAAAGAGGTATTTGCTGGGAGACATACAGTAATAATAGTTTACAAATGGATTACAAATCACTCCGTATTCTTTATTGTACATTAATTTTACCCTACTTAAATTATTGTACAGAAGTCTGGGGAAATAATTATAAAAATTCGATACACTCATTAACCATGATGCAAAAAAGAGCAATTCGTATTATCCATAATGCTAAGTATCTGGGTCATACGAATCCATTATTTTTAGAGTCAAAATTATTAAAATTAGAAGATTTGGTCACATTCAAAACAGCTCAGATAATGTTTAGGGCCAAAAATAAAAATTTACCTGGAAACATTCAAAAATTATTTAACGAGCGTGTGGGGGGTTACAATTTAAGAGGAATATTTAACTTTAAGAAACAAAAAGTCCGTACGACTAGAAAAACCTTTTGTATTTCGGTTTGTGGAGTAGGAGTGTGGAATAAATTGAACGGGGAATTGAAGCAATGCACAAACATGAATCATTTTAAAATGATATATAAAAAAATAATGCTCAAGGGGTACAGGGATGGAGGGGATGGTTGACAAGTGGGGGTTGATGTTTATCTTGTTTACAATCGTTGATGTTTATCTTGTTACTATTGTTGATGTTTATCTTGTTTACTATTGTTCACTGATGTTTGGGTACTTCAAATATGAAGATTGTATGTACATAATAGTTGTATGTATATATGTGTCTGTAGGTATTATGGGAAATTGCCTAGGGCAGTATTATTATTAGTAAGGAATTGATTTTTAAATATGATAGAAGTGTTGGGGAAAAGGGGTGAGATTTAATAAGTTATTCTTCTTCTCACTCCTTTTCGAGCTTGTACAGACTCTGAGTTGGACATTGGAACCTTGATTTTGTTCTTCTCATTTGTAAATGTTGATTGCAATGTTCAATTGTTTGATAATTTCGATTTTGTTAATATCAATGTCTTTAATGTCTTTACTTGTTCGGAATAAATAAATAAAATAAATAAATAAATAGTTCAGTTTTAGTTTAGAGATACAGCATGGATACAGGCCCTTCGGCCCACCGAGTCCATGCCAACCACACACTAGGGGCAATTTACAGAGGCCAATTAATGTACAAACCTGTACGCCTTTGGAATGTGGGAGGAAACCGGAGCACCTGGAGAAAACCTACATGGTCACGGGGAGAACATAATTGTAATTAGGATACTCTCCTAATTACAATAAGTGGCTCCAGAGTTATCATGCTGGACACCAGATTCAGACATGGCTAAGTCTCTCCCAGCCTGAGCTTGCTTGCAAATCTTCCTCACCAACATTTGTAGACTGGTGCATAAATCAGTAGAGTATCTCACAGTCAGCCAGTTAACCTACAAACCTGCGCGTCTTTGGAGAGTGGACGGAAACCGGAGCAATAGACAATAGACAATAGGTGCAGGAGTAGGCCATTTGGCCCTTCGAGCCAGCACCGCCATTCAATGTGATCATGGCTGATCATCCCCAATCAGTACCTCGTTCCTGCCTTCTCCCCATATCCCCTAGCGATTTTTAAGAGCCCTATTTTTAAGAAACCCACGCGGTCACAGGGAGAACGTGCAGAAACTCCATATAGACGGCACCTGAGGTCAGGATTGAACCCAGATCTCTGGCGCTGTGAGGCAGCATCCCTACCACTGTGCCTCGATGCCACCGAGCAGCCTGGCATACTGTCCGACAAGAAGTGGTGTTCAAGGTATCTCTTCATGGTAGCCTTTGGCTCATGCGTCTCCTGTTAAAGACATTCCTGAGTATGGACTGGGCCAATTATACCAATGGGTGGTACTCAGCTCTCATGAACAGTGGTAGACATGGAGCTCAAGAACCAAGTGATGCACAGACAACACATCAGGCACAAAGAACCCTTGATCAGTTCAGAACAAGTTGAATTGTTTGAATTGTTACTTGATTAAAATCCACAGGGGCTGATTTTCAACGTAGAATGATATCGTGTGAAGAAACCTTAAACCACATGAGTTTCACTACTTCCGGCATGACGTTCCTCCTTGCTGAAATGTATTTTAATACTCCAGGTTGTAAATTGCAACCGATTGCTGCAGCTTCTGCCGCTGTACAAATAATGTGTACCACACACACTTAAGGGCCTGTCCCACTCACCCGATTTTTTTCAGTGACTGCCGGCACCCATCATAGTCGCAGTAGGTCGCAGAAAATTTTAAAAATAGTGACAAATCCAGTGGCGTCCAGAAAAAGATACGACTCTTTGGGCGACTACTCACGACCATACAGGCGTCACGTGTCGACATGTCGCGGGGTGACGCCTGTTTGGTTGTGAATAGTCGCCCAAAGAGTCGTACCTTTTTAAGTCGACGCTGGATTTTCAATATGTTGAAAAATTTCGGCGACCTGCTGCGACAATGACGGGTGCCGGCAGTCGCCGAAAAAAATCGCCTAAGTGGGACAGGCCCTTTAGGATGTTGTCACCTGTGCAAGACATGCCAGGGTGAATTATGCCAGAAACTGCCAGTGCAATTTTCTGATGAAAGTGGGGCCATACTAGGAAACATGCATGAACACCACAAAACATGCCAGTGAGTTCATAGAAACATAGAAAATAGGTGCAGGAGTAGGCCATTCGGCCCTTCGAGCCTGTACCGCCATTCAATATGATCATGGCTGATCATCCAACTCAGTATCCTGTACCTGCCTTTTCTCCATACACCCTGATCCCTTTAGCCACAGGGCCACATCTAACTCCCTCTTAAATATAGCCAATAAACTGGCCGCAACTACCTTCTGTGGCAGAGAATTCCAGAGATTCACCACTCTCTGTGTGAAAAATGTTTTTCTCATCTCGGTCCTAAAAGATTTCCCCCTTATCCTTAAACTGTGACCCCTTGTTCTGGATGTCCCCAACATCGGGAACAATCTTCCTGCATCTAGCCTGTCCAACCGCTTAAGAATTTTGTAAGTTTCTATAAGATCCCCCCTTAATCTTCTAAATTCTAGTGAGTACAAGCCGAGTCTATCCAGTCTTTCTTCATATGAAAGTCCTGACATCCCAGGAATCAGTCTGGTGAACCTTCTCTGTACTCCCTCTTTGGCAAGAATGTCCTTCCTCAGATTAGGAGACTAAAACTGTACGCAATACTCCAGGTGTGGACTCACCAAGACCCTGTACAACTGCAGTAGAACCTCCCTGCTCCTATACTCAAATTCTTTTGCTATGAATGCCAACATACCATTCGCTTTCTTCACTGCCTGCTGCACCTGCATGCCTACTTTCAATGACTGGTGTACCATGACACCCAGGTCTCGTTGCATCTCCCCTTTTCCTAATCGGCCACCATTCAGATAATAGTCTACTTTCCTGTTTTTGCCACCAAAGTGGATAACCTCACATTTATCCACATTATACTGCATCTGCCATGCATTTGCCCACACCCAGCCTATCCAAGTCACCTTGCAGCCTCCTAGCATCCTCCTCACAGCTAACACTGCCTCCCAGCTTCATGTCATCTGCAAACTTGAAGATGTTGCATTCAATTCTCTCGTCCAAATCATTAATATATATTGTAAATAGCTGGGTTCCTAGCACTGAGCCTTGCGGTACCCCACTAGTCACTGCCTGCCATTGTGAAAAGGACCCGTTTACTCCTACTCTTTGCTTCCTGTCTGCCAGCCAGTTCTCTATCCACATCAATACTGAACCCCCAATACCGTGCTTTAAGTTTGTATATTAATCTCTTATGTGGGACCTTGTCGAAAGCCTTCTGAAAGTCCAGATATAACACATCCACTGGTTCTCCCTTATCCACTCTACTAGTTACATCCTCGAAAAATTCTATAAGATTCGTCAGACATGATTTACCTTTCATAAATCCATGCTGACTTTGTCCAATGATTTCACTACTTTCCAAATGTGCTGCTATCCCATCTTTAATAACTGACTCTAGCAGTTTCCCCACTACCGATGTTAGACTAACTGGTCTGTAATTCCCTGTTTTCTCTCTCCCTCCCTTTTTAAAAAGTGGGGTTACATTAGCTACCCTCCAATCCTCAGGAACTACTCCAGAATCTAAAGAGTTTTGAAAAATTATCACTAATGCATCCACTATTTCTGGGGCTACTTCCTTAAGTACTCTGGGATGCAGCCTATCAGGCCCTGGGGATTTATCGGCCTTTAATCGATTCAATTTACCTAACACCACTTCCCGGCTAACCTGGATTTCACTCAGTTCCTCCATCTCATTTGACCCCCGGTCCCCTGCTATTTCCAGCAGATTATTTATGTCTTCCTTAGTGAAGACAGAACCAAAGTAGTTATTCAATTGGTCTGCCATGTCCTTGTTCCCCATGATCAATTCACCTGTTTCTGACTGCAAGGGACCTACATTTGTTTTAACTAATCTTTTTCTCTTCACATATCTATAAAATCTAAACCATCTTAGGTATGTATCAAAATTGATTGGCGCCCAAGCCCAGAAGCGGATCAGCAATCATTCGTTACAATCACTCCACTCCTTTAAACCTCTACTCCAACAGATTCCCTTTGCCCTGCATCCGTACACTGCGTAGGAAGCACCCGCAAATGCTGGTTTACACCAAAGATAAGACACAAAAAGCTGAAGTAACTCAGCCGGTCAGGCAGCATCTCTGGAGAAAAGGAATAGGAGATGTTTTGGGTCGAGACCCTTGTTCAGACCCTCAGAACGCCTGAAGAAGGGTCTCTACCCGAAAAGTCACCTATTCCTTTTCTCTAGAGATGCTGCCTGATCCTCTGAGTTACTCCAGCTTTTTGTGTCTGGACACTGTGGTCGGCTGAATTGCAATCATGTATGGTCTTTCCGCTGACTGGATAGCACGCAGCAATAAATCTTTTCACTGTACCTCAGTACACCTGGGAATAAACTAAACTAAACTAAATGTGATTTCCAGTCTTAAGATCCTGATATGCAGTGCAGGAATTGCCCATCAGGCTGTAGATGAACACCACTGTGCCAAATGGATATAGAACAGGTCTGATAGTTCAAAGCAAGATATCCATGAAGCGCTGTGGAACATATAGAACAACTCATGGCCACAGGCGGCTGTGGAGGCCAAGTCAATGGATATTTTTAAGGTGGATATTGACAGAATCTTGAATAGTATGGGTGTCAGGGGTTAATGGGGAGAAGGCAGGAGAATGGGGTTGAGTGAAAAGGATAGATCAGCCATGATTGAATGGCGGAGTAGGCTTGATGGGCCGAATGGCCTAATTCTGCTCATAGAACTTATGAGCGAGAGCAGCAGCAGAAATGTATTCCACCACAATCTCGCGGGCTAGCATATCTTTCTGTCTTCCGTTATTAACAAGCCACAAAGCAACCCTGGTCCATTGAGGAGTAAAGTGGCAATGGCAGGAACTTGAAGAGGCCTACCTAAAAACACGGTGCCACATCCAGTACTGAATGACTCAGCCTCACCTTCAAGGACAACTAGGACAGGCCATAAATTGCTGGCCTTGCCAACGATGCCCAAATCCTGTCAACAAATAAAAAGATAAAAGACACAAATTGCTGAAGCAATTCAGAGGGACAGGCAGCGTCTCTGGAGAAAAGGAACGGGTGACGTTTCGGGTCAAGACCCACCGTCAGAATAAAAAAGTCCTTGAGAAACAGAAGATTCATTCACTCAAGTGAAATGCAGACACAAGGATTCATTCCCTTCTCCAGTTGTGTTGCTGTTGTGAGTCAGGTAATTTTTGTAAGTAATCCAACACGTTTTATATGCATTTTCACTGAGAGATTGAATGTAGATGCCCTGATCCTGCCTTGGTGAACAGCAAAACTATTAAATACTCGTGTGTGATTACACAAAGCAGTTTATCTTTTCCAGGATCACCACCAGACCCTTTAGGCTGCTGCTCAATAGACTCAGTTCCTTATCCGCCAGACCTGTTTTAAATGCAATACCTGCCTCGTGTAAACCGTTTAGCTCAGCAAGTGTATGAAGGATACATACGAGCCCTTCACTCTACTGCTCCCCATCACAACGGTGATTCACACACCATCACCTGCTGAGAGCATTTTACCGGGATGCATCACAGCTTGGTTTAGGATCAGCTCCACCCAAGACCGCAACAAGTTGCAGAGAATTGTGGACACAGCCCAGACCATCACACAGACCAACGTCCCTTCCATTGACTCCATTTTATACCTCACGCTGCCTTGGCAAGGCCAGCAACATAATCAACAATGAGTCTCACCCCGGTCACTGCCTCTTCTCCCCTCTCCCATCAGGCAAGAGGTAGCGAAGTGTGAAAACGCACACCTCCAGATTCAGGGACAGAGTCCTCCCAGCTGTTATCAGGCAACTGAACCATCCTATCAACAACTGGAGAGCAGTCCTCTACTACTTCAATGGAGACCGATGAACCATCTTTAATCGGACTTTACTGAAATTTATCATGCACTAAACGTTGTTCCCTTCATCATGAATCTGTACACTGTGGACGGCTCGATTGTAATCATCGCTGAATGGTTTGCACGCAACAAAAGCTTTTCACTCTACCTCGGTAATCATCACAATGAACTAAACTAAATATTCGTGACTGTGGAGGAAGGAACTGCAGATGCTGGTTTAAACCGAAGATAGACACAAAAAGCTGGAGTAACTCAGCGGGACAGGCAGCATCTCTGGAGAGAAGGAATGAGTGACATTTCATAGAAACATAGAAACATAGAAAATAGGTGCAGGAGTAGGCCATTCGGCCCTTCGAGCCTGCACTGCCATTCAATTAGATCATGGCTGATCATCCAACTCAGTATCCTGTACCTGCCTTCTCTCCATACCCCCTGATCCCTTTAGCCACAAGGGCCACATCTAACTCCCTCTTAAATATAGCCAATGAACAGGCCTCGACTACCTTCTGTGGCAGAGAATTCCACAGATTCACCACTCTCTGTGTGAATTTTTTTTTTCTCATCTCGATCCTAAAAGACTTCCCCCTTATCCTTTCGGGTCGAGACCCTTCTTCAGTCTGGGCTGAACACTCGAAAATGGGGATAGTCCCAACCCTATACTTTCCCAAATTTTTGAGCGTTCAGCCTAGAGCCAAGAACTGATTGAAATGCTATCTTAGATGTGAAAGTAGCTGTCTCCAGGACTCCTGCACGCAGTCCGTTCCTGTTTCTCGATCGTCATCCATTCCTTCTCTCCAGAGATGCTACCTGTCCCGCTGAGTTACTCCAGCATTTTGTGTCTAAATATTTGTGACTATGCTGTACACGGTTTAAGACTGTGGTTGAAATGTATTTGCCAGGATTTCAATGTGGAAGCATATCTGCTGGTAATTTCAATAAGCAGAGTGAATGATGGAAGATGCTGAGAGGTAACTCTGGAGAAGCAGTAAATCTCCACACAGATCCTTTGGAGACCCAAAGAACTGATGAAGAAAATGATTTCTGAATGGTGACTCAATGAGCCCTGTCAATAATAACCCAGTAATCTAGACCGTGGACTGCACAGTGGCCCAGCTATTGCAGCTGCAGTCTCATAGCTCCACAGACCCAGCTTCAGTCCTGACCTCTTGTGCTGTCTGTGTACAGTTTAACATTCTCCCCATGACCGTGTGGGCTTTCTCTGGGTGCTCTGGCTTCCTTCCACAACCCGCAGGCTTGCGTTACAGAGCTATCTGAGTTACGGAGCCGGATCCATCTATTGTGAGCAGGAGCACATCTTCACCTGCATTGCAGTTAGATTTATTGGAAGTAATTTTTGAGTGAAAGCCTTTTAATTTATCAGTGGGTAAAGAGCAATGAGTTAATTTGCTTTGTAAGATTGTGCTTTGTTGCAGAATGAGGAAGGGACTATCGCACCTGCTTAAGAAATAGTTAGACAGGTAATAATAATAATAATTAATTTTATTTCCGGGCGCCTTATACAGAGGTCTCAAGGACACCTTACAGAAATTTATAGGAAACATATAATCAGAATAAAAAAATAAGTTATAAAGACCAATACACAAATCAGGGACAGAATTCCTTCCAAAAACACAAAAAAGAAAATCAGAAGCACAATTTGAGGAGAGAGCAGCGGCAGCGAAACCGCGCCAGCGTCCACTCTCCCCTCCGACTGCCATCTTGAACACAGACTAACAAATACAATTACAAACAATTACATACAAAAATCATCCCCCCACAATGATTTCCACTGTGGGGGAAGGCACAATGTCCAGTCCCCAGCCCCAGTTCACCCTAAAAAGTCAGGCCAAATGAAGCCCCCGCTATTGCCTCTACGGAGGCCCGATGATCCTGGCCGTGGATATGACAGGTTTGGAGGGATATGGGCCAAATGCAGGCAGGTGGGACGAGTGTAGCTGGGACATGTTGGCCAGTGTAGGCAAGTTGGTCTGAAGGGCCTGTTTCCACTAATGAGCAAGCATGGTAAGCATTGGATGCATGGAGTTAGTCTTGAGTAGGAGTGAAACCCTTGAAATGCAACAGATACCTATGTTTCTGTAAAATTATGGCAGCTAACTTTGTTTGAATAACCCTGAAGGAAATGCCATTGTGATCCAAGATGACGCCCATTGTGATCCAAGATGGCGTCCATTGTGATCCAAGATGGCGCCCAAGCCAGGCGGCTTTTTGTGCGCTGGTCACCGAAGTGGATCTGCAATCACGCGTTACCAATCGCTCCACTCTTTTAAACTACTCCAACAGCAGCATTTCTCACTTTATTAACCTTACGACCTTTATCGTGTGTCTGTACACCGTGGATGGCTCGGTTGTAATAGAGTATTGTCTTTCCGCTGACTGGTTGGGATGCGCCAAAGAGTTTTCACTGTACCTCGGTACACGTGACAATAAACTAAACTAAACTAATGTTGTATGTTGATAGCCAGTAATCCAACGGTCTTTGACACCTTGGTTGTACAGCCGTCAAATTCCTCACTTTTGTCGTAGAATTGTTGCATTTTTCCAGCAATCGACTCTCAGTTAGCTTTTAGAAGAGAAATCACATCAACATCACTCCCATGCTCTGTCCCCACAGTCTTCTCAAGCAATAATCTGTATCTAGAACTCCTGCCAACAATGAATTATGCATCATAACTAGACTCCGCTCAAAATCCTCTTGTCTCCTTTGGCAACATGTTAAATCTGTACACATTCATTGTTTGTAATTATTATATCAAAACATCCTCTATCAAAATCTCCACTCAACCTTCTTTTCCAAAACAACATTTGGCAGAAAGTTCCTCTGAATGGTAAACGCAGTTCCCCACCCATTTTGGAAAAGCAGAATGCTTAGGAGTACCAGATAAAACAACTCTCCCACACTTGAACCTCTTTCAACATCAGCATCAATCTAAGGGTTGCTGTTCCTGTGATGTGTGACACTGGGCAAAGGGTGGGAGATGGTTCTCCACTAAAAGCTAGTGTGAGCACAGAGGGACATAGGTTTAAGGCAGAGAAGACATAGGTTTGAGGTGAAGGGGCAAAGATTTAATAGGAATCTGAGGGGGTAAATTTTTCACACAAAGTGGTGGTGGGTAAACATAGAAACATAGAAAATAGGTGCAGGAGTAGGCCATTCGGCCCTTCGAGCCTGCACCGCCATTCAATATGATCATGGCTGATCATCCAACTCAGTATCCTATACCTGCCTTCTCTCCATACCCCCTGATCCCTTTAGCCACAAGGGCCACATCTAACTCCCTCTTAAATATAGCCAATGAACTGGCCTCAACTAACTTCTGTGGCAGAGAATTCCACCGATTCACCACTCTCTGTGTGAAAAATGATTTTCTCATCTCGGTCCTAAAAGACTTCCCCCTTATCCTTAAACTGTGACCCCTTGTTCTGGACTTCTCCAACATCGGGAACAATCTTCCTGCATCTAGCCTGTCCAACCCCTTAAGATTCTTGTAAGTTTCTATAAGATCCCCCCTCAATCTTCTAAATTCTAGCGAGTACAAGCCGAGTCTATCCAGTCTTTCTTCATATGAAAGTCCTGCCATCCCAGGAATCAGTCTGGTGAACCTTTTCTGTACTCCCTCTATGGCAAGAATGTCTTTCCTCAGATTTGGTGACCAAACTGTACGCAATACTCCAGGTGTGGCCTCACCAAGACCCTGTACAACTGCAGTAGAACCTCCCTGCTCTTATACTCAAATCCTTTTGCTATGAATGCTAACATACCATTCGCTTTCTTCACTGCCTGCTGCACCTGCATGCCTACTTTCAATGACTGGTGTACCATGACACCCAGATCTCGTTGCATCTCCCCTTTTCCTAATCGGCCACCATTCAGATAATAGTCTACTTTCCTGTTTTTGCCACCAAAGTGGATAACCTCACATTTATCCACATTATACTGCATCTGCCATGCATTTTCCCACTCACCTAACCTATCCAAGTCACCTTGCAGCCTCCTGCATCCTCCTCACAGCTAACACTGCCCCCCAGCTTCGTGTCATCCGCAAACTTGGAGATGTTGCATTCAATTCCCTCATCCAGATCATTAATATATATTGTAAATAGCTGGGGTCCCAGCACTGAGCCTTGCGGTACCCTACTAGTCACTGCCTGCCATTCTGAAAAGGACCCGTTTACTCCTACTCTTTGCTTCCTGTGTGCCAGCCAGTTCTCTATCCACATCAATACTGAACCCCCAATACCATATGCTTTAAGTTTGCATACTAATCTCTTATGTGGGACCTTGTCGAAAGCCTTCTGAAAGTCCAGATATAACACATCCACTGGTTCTCCCTTATCCACTCTACTAGTTACATCCTCGAAAAATTCTATAAGATTCGTCAGACATGATTTACCTTTCATAAATCCATGCTGACTTTGTCCAATGATTTCACCACTTTCCAAATGTGCTGCTATCCCATCTTTAATAACTGATTCTAGCCGATTCTCCACTACCGACGTTAGACTAACTGGTCTGTAATTCCCCGTTTTCTCTCTCCCTCCCTTTTTAAAAAGTGGGGTTACAT
>CM075982.1:5612954-5641707 GCA_038087875.1 Malacoraja senta | reverse complement strand
TCCCTCCCCCCAACCGTTCTAGTTTAAAGTCTCCCCAGTAGCCTTTGCAAATCATGGCGGGTGTCGAGGAGAGGCACGCGCCTAGAGTGGTTCTGGCTGAGCTTTCACCCGCTCCGTCAGATCTGCTCATCGGGCCTAGGCTCCGGGATATTTCTCGGGGCACCGGCTCCACACAACCTGAGCCGCCTTTCTGAGATGATCAGCATACCGTTTCGTGATGCGAAGAGACGCACACTGTATCGGATGTTCCTGCACATTCTGCACCTCCTTGCCTTCGTTTCCGGTCCTGACACACCTTGGCGGACGGTGTTACCACCTGAAGGCGGGGGAGGTCCTCGGTGGGGGTCCTTCTATAAGGGAGTTGTCCCCCTTTATATTGGGGACCTGGGGTGGAGACTGTTGCACGGAGCGGTGGTTTGTAATAAACTTTTGAGTAGGTTCACGGGCTCGTCCGCCGCGTGTATTTTCTGCGGCGAGGAAGAGACCGTGTTCCATGTGTACATGGAGTGTGAGAGGCTACTGCCCCCTGTACCAATATCTGAAGGGGTTGTTCCTCAAGTTCTGGTTGCATTTTAGTCCCACGATGCTAGTGTTTGGCCACAAGGCAGGGTGTGGGGAGAGCCAAGTGGGGGGGTGGGACCTCCCTGTCGGTTTGCTCCTGGGCCTGGCCAAGATGGCCATTCGCGGGTCCAGGCAGCGGGCGGTCGATGGTGAGTCTAGAGTCGGCTGCCTGCCCCTTTTCCGGGCGTACGTCCGTGCACGGGTGTCCCTGGAGAGGGAACACGCGGTGTCCACGGGGACTCTGGAGGCCTTCCGTGGGCGCTGGTCACCACGTGGGGTTGAGAGTATCGTAAATAATGAATGTACTGTTGTACTATAATGATTTGTTTTGATGTAATGTATTTTTTGATTATGTATTGATGTGTTGTATCATATGATTGTGTCGAATAAAGTTTTTGAAAAGGAAAAAAAAAGGAAAAAAAAAAAAAAGAGAAAAACACACAAAATTTTGATAAACTACAAAAATAACCATAAACATACTAACATTTTTAAAAATTCATATAACATCCCTAAATGATGGGTAAAATCTACTAAATAACGTGGGTGAATGAGGGACTGTACCTGCACGGCAGAAAGCCCAGACAGGACTGATGGAGGCCGTGCCTGCGTCTGTACTCGAGTCACTTGATGATACACGAATCCGTCACGTACAGCTCCTGTCCACTGACCACTAAAGGCCGTTTCACACTGGCGCCGTATAGACGTCGCTAAATATGACGTCGTTAATTATGCTAAATAGATGTCGCTAATTACGAATATGAAATTAAACACAAAAATGACTCAAAAATGCATTGACATATGATCAGCCTATTTATCACTATTTCTCTCGAAACCGCTAGCGACCTCCCAAGGAACCCCAGCGTTCCGGGAACACCCGGTTGAGAAACGCTGGTTTAAAGTGAGAGGGAAAAGATTTAATGTGAACGTGAGGGGCAACTTTTTCCACACGGAGGGTGTGGGTTCCACACACTCTGTTCCACACAACTGTTTCACACAAAAGGGTTCCACACATGGAACGAGGTGGCAGAGGAGGAGGTTGAGGCTGGCACTGTAACAACATTTAAAAGACATTTCGAGAAGTACATGGATAGGAAAGGTTTAGAAGGATAGGGCCAAACACGGGCAAGTGGGATTAATGTAGATGGGGCATCGTGGTTGGTGTGGGCACGTTGGGCCGAAGGGCCTGTGCTGCATGTCGCTCTGACTATGAGTCTGGATCACTTAATTTTGCAGAACAGATATCATGGTACAGTAGAATTAGACAATAGGTGCAGAAGTAGGCCATTTGGCCCTTCGAGCCAGCACTGCCATTCAATGTGATCATGGCTGATCATCCCCAATCAGTACCCCGTTCCTGCCTTCTCCCCATATCTCCTGACTCCGCTATTTTTAAGAGCCCTATCTAGCTCTCTCTTAAAAGCATCCAGAGAACCTGCCTCCACCGCCCTCTGAGGCAGAGAATTCCACAGACCTTGTGGTTGTCCATTGGATAAATTCCATTAAAAGGTACATTGACATAGGAAAGGATTTTTTCTGAAAAGAGGCATAAATCCACAGAGTTTCTATATCCATTACTGAGAGTCAACCGACTGTCTCAACCGACTGCGAACCGGGGCCGGGCGGTCAAGGGTGACAATGCACAAATGGGGCTACATCGAGGGTACAACAACCTGTGACTGTGGCACCCAGACCCAGACAATGCAACACCTACTGCAATGCCCATTGCTGGATAATCCATGTACTACTGCAGACCTTGCATTTAACACTCCAACAGTGCAACGATGTGTACAGCAGTGGTGAGCCACTATAGAGCATAAGGACACGAAAGAAGAAGACTGTGAGTTGAGGAACTATTTTAAAATCATAAAAAAGATGTACCCAAAATGTTATTTTTGAAATGCTGGCCAAAATTCTCCATATTGTATAATCATATTTTGGCTTACATAAAATGAGATTGTATTTGCAGGTAAATAAGCATATAACTAACTCATATGTCACCACATTCACTTCATGTGGGTTTATCTTGATCATCCTTGCTCGCCTTGATTTGTTCTTTTCATGCCTTTTCATTCTTTCGTTCTTTGTACCTCCTCCTACTTTCCCTCTCCGCTGACTCTCAGTCTGAAGAAGGGTCTCGACCCGAAAAGTCGCCCATTCCTTTCCCCCAGAGATGCTGCCTGACCTGCTGAGATACTCCAGCAATTAGTGTCTATCTCCCGAGTTTTGTTATCTGTATCTCGATAATATGCAATATAATTAGTGTTACATTTCTAAATTCGTTTTTTTTCCCCAAAGCAGAATGACCTATAACTTTGGCTGCATGGAGTTATTTGAATATATTTTGCCTGATCTCCAGCTTTTTATATACATTAGACCTCCACCTCAGGGCAGGAGTAACCAGTTTTACGCCCACTCAATGTAATATAAAGTTGTTGTCGATGGATTAATGAGATTAACTGTAGGCACTTAAAAACTATGTAACTGCCACTCAAAATCAATAGTCAAACTCTTAAATTATCTGCTCAACAGCAGTCATCAACTTTAATTAGCAAAAATACTGTAGTGCAAATCAGATGTAGTTAGGCCAGTTAGAGATCACATCTTACAACAATACACATCCACGTGCATTCAATATATTTGGGGTGTGGGTATAGCTGAGGCCAGCATTTATTGCCCATTCCTAAGTTCTCTCGAGACCTGGAGATGATTTTCCTCTAACTTCTCACACCGACCAGATTCTTACCATTGACATCATCCATCACACAGATCAGATTCACCACCATTGACTCGATCTATACACTTCACGTTGTCTCAGGAAAGCAGCCAACATAATCAAAGACCTGTCTCATCCCAATCATTCCATCTTCTCCCCACTCCAGTCAGGCAGAAGATACAGAACTTGAAACCTCGCACCACCAGACTCAGGAACAGCTTCTTCCCCTCTGTTATCAGGCTTCTGAATGGTCCTTCAATAAGCCAGGATACTTGTGTAGGAAAGAATTGCAGATGCTGGTTTAAATCGAAGATAGTCACAAAATGCTGGAGCAACTCAGCGGGACAGGCGGCATCTCTGGAGAGAAGGAATGGGTGACGTTTTGGGTCGAGACCCTTCATCTGTCTGAAGAAGGGTCTCAAACCAAAACGTCACCCATTCCTTCTCTCCAGAGATGCTGCTTGTCCCGCTGAGTTACCCCAGCATTTTGTGTCTAACTAGAGTACTTGTCCGATTCTCCTCTACCTCATTGTGGACTTTGAACATTGTCCTGTATCGGTCGGTTTGTGTGATGGTCTGGGCTGTGTCCACAATTTGCTGCAATTTGTTGTGGTCGCGGATGAAGCTGTTCCCAAACCAAGCTGTGATACATCCTGATAAAATTCTTTCTCTGCTGCATCTGTAGAAGTTGGTGAGAGTTGTAGGGGACGCGCCAAACTTCCTAAGCTGTCTAAGGAAGTAGAGGCGTTGGTGTACTTTCTTGGTCGTTGCTTCAATGAGGGTGGTCCAGGAGAAGTTTGTTGGTGATATCGACTCCTAGGAATTTGAAGCTTCCAACCATCTCTACATCAGCACCATCAATGCAAACTGGGGTATGTGGACTGCTTCACTTCCTGAAGTCGATCACTATCTCCTTTGACTTGCTGACAATGAGAGAAAGGTTGTTGTCTCGACACCAGGGCACGATGTTCTCGATCTCCTTCCTGTACTCCGTCTTTATTCCTTAAAGCCCACAGTGTACATATAATAACGATAAATACAACAATAAATACAATGATGAGAACAATTCAGCAGAATGGTATAAGATTGTAGTACAAAAACTGAGTAGTGCTAAAGAATATTAACGTACGATAATGGGATAACCAAAGTGGTAGAGTTAAGAAGAATAGCATGAGGCAGAAGCTTCACGAACAGGGTGATGAAGAAGGGTCTGAAGTAGGGTCTCGACCCAAAACGTCGCCCATTCCTTATCTCCAGAGATGCTGCCTTGCCCGCTCAGTTACTCCAGCATTTTGTGTCTACCTTCGATTTAAACCAGCATCTGCAGTTCTTTCTTACACGTGATGAAGAAGTGTTTTATTGAAGAGTCAGATAGCAGTGGGGAAGGAGTTATTCTGAAATCCGGATCTATGAGCCTTCAAGCCCCTGTGGCTTCTGTGAGAGAGAAGAGAGAAAAGGGAATGGCCCGTGTCTCAGGCATCCTTGACAATACTCTTTTTGTTAGCGTGTCACAAGTAAGAATTTCATTGTTCTATCTGGGACGTTTGACAATAAAACACTCTTGACTCTCTTGACTTGACATTTCAGTCTCTGGCCAGCAAAAGCAGTACTGACATAGAAACATAGAAACGTAGAAAATAGGTGCAGGAGTAGGCCATTTGGCCCTTCGAGCCTGCACCTCCATTCAATATGATCATGGCTGATCATCCAACTCAGTATCCCGTACCTGCCTTCTCTCCATACCCCCTGATCCCTTTAGCCACAAGGGCCATATCTAACTCCCTCTTAAATATAGCCAATGAACTGGCCTCAACTACCTTCTGTGGCAGAGAATTCCAGAGATTCACCACTCTCTGTGTGAAAAATGTTTTTCTCATCTCGGTCCTAAAAGACTTCCCCCTTATCCTTAAACTGTGACCCCTTGTTCTGGACTTCCCCAACATCGGGAACAATCTTCCTGCATCTAGCCTGTCCAACCCCTTAAGAATTGTTTAAGTGATTAACCTGGCGAAAATGAGGGTGAGGGATTGAGCGATAGGCACACTTGATGATGGCGTAGAGGTGGTGAAGAGCATTATCTCCCTGCGTGGGGCAGGAGACATGCTGGCGAGTACGCTCCTGAAGTTGGCTTGGTTGGCGTCTCTGGCAGTGATGCACAGGGCCTCGGGGTTAGCTGTCTTAAGAGCATTGATGACCCAGTACAATGCCATCTTGCTGTTGGTTTGAGGTAGATAACATGGTAGAGCTGAATTCCCTTGGTGATAAAAGGGAACAGGGAGGAACATCTATTCCAGCTCAGGGGAGTAGAATTAAATGAAGACCATCACATCAGCATTGAAGTATTGAACATCTTCACCACAAAGCATTGAAGAAAAAGCAGACACTGCCATCTTCCTCCTTGCCCGAGGATTCTTCGTGGTCCACCCATAAATGGAGAGGCCCTCAAGTTGTACAGACGGGTCAGGATTGAGCCATGATTTATTGAAACAAAGAACACAGCGGTCCCTGATCTCCCTTTAAATAAGCAACCTTGCTGTGAGCTCTTCAAGCTTGCTCTCGAGCGGATGAACGTGAGCTGAAGAAGGGTCTCAGCCCGAAACGTCACCCATTCCTTCCCTCCAGAGATGCTGCCCGTCCCGCTGAGTTACTGCAGCATTTTGTGTTGATCTTTTGAGCTAGTCGAATGTTGGGGTAGAAGATGAGGCAGTCTCCGTTGGATCAGCCGCAGCTGAAGCTTCTCCCCACCCACCCCCCCCCCCCCACCTCCCACCCCACCTCCTTGTTTTGTTACTACTCACAGCTGTGCCGGTAGCGTTGGATCTAATAAAGATCGGTAGCTCCTTTGAACTAGCGATGATGACAGGATACTTTCATCTGGAACTAATGAATTTCTCAGGGCTGGAATGCATTAATGCTGCTTCTAGCACTTCATAGTTCTGCAGAATCAAGACATTTTATCAGCCCTGCTTGCAATTTCCACTCTCCTCCCTCTCTCATCCCTTTCCTTTTGCAACCTCTC
Source organism: Malacoraja senta (assembly GCA_038087875.1). NCBI lineage: Eukaryota > Metazoa > Chordata > Chondrichthyes > Rajiformes > Rajidae > Malacoraja > Malacoraja senta. The sequence continues at coordinate 5,635,414 of CM075982.1, read as the reverse complement.
CAATTCCAGCGGCAATATCCACTACAACCCCACAGATTCATACAGCCACAGCTTTTTGCTTCCTGTATGGATTCTGTTCCTTTGTATGAATTTTTTCAATCTCCATTTGTTCCGACATCGCCAGCTTTCCCATGTCTTCCTTTTGCTCAGGCAAGGTCTCACTTTGACCATTATTCAGAGGCCAGTCACACCATCTCCCCCCCCCCCCCCCCACCGCCCCCCCACCCAGAAAACAAGTCCATACATTCTAGTCCGTTACCCCCCACATTCAGTGGAACAACCTCAATAATATCTGACATCTTCAACATGATGCCGGCACTGGACTCTTACACCAGCACCATAACACACTGTAATCCTGAACCAGGGGCCACATTTTACGAATAAGGGGTAGGCCATTTAGAATGGCCATGAGGAAAAACCTTTTCACCCAGAGAGTTGTGAATCTGTGGAATTCTCTGCCTCAGAAGGCAGTGGAGGCCAGTTCTCTGGATGCTTTAAAGAGAGAGTTAGATAGAGCTCCTGAAGATAACGGAGTCAGGGGATATGGGGAGAAGGCAGGAACGGGGTACTGATTGTGGATGATTAGGGATGATCACAGTGAATGGCGGTGCTGGCTCAAAGGGCCGAATGGCCTACTCCTGCACCCATTGTCTATTGCCCATTGTCTACTCAGTGTCCACAGTGTAGTCTTCTCTTCAGGGGGGGAACCAAACTTAAATTGGATGGCCATTTTACAGAGATTGTACGTTCTCTCCGTGAACTAGTGGGTTTTCTCTGAGATCTTCGGTTTCCTGCAGTTCCCTTTGTCTCCATTATAATCTTCCTCCCTGCTTCCTCTCCTATCCCTCTATTTACAATATTTGTGCCATTCTACCGAAGCTCAATGTCAACTTCAGGAACAACACCTAATCTTTTGATTGTGCAAATTGAAGTCTTCAGCATCTTAAAACTTGTTTTATTTTCTTCCAACATTTCCCCCAAGTTGTTGAAGGTTTATTGACCTGAAAGGTCAACTCGATTTCTCCCTTAACAGATGCTGCCTGACCTGCTGAGATTTACTCAAACATTTTGTTTTGGAATTTCCTTACGATTTACATCATCACTACTACTGGGTTTACATCATCACTACCACAGTCTGTTAGGGTCAACAACCTCACCTCCTCCACTATAACACTGAACACCGGCGTGCCATAGGGCTGTGTGCTCAGCCCTCTCCTCTACTCCCTCTTCACCCACGACTGTATCCCTAAATACGGATCCAACGCCATCATTAAGTTTGCTGACGACACCACGGTGGTAGGACTGATCAGTGACAACGATGAGTCAGCCTACAGAGAGGAGGTCCAGCACCTGACAACCTGGTGTGCCAACAATAACCTCGTCCTCAACTCCAAGAAGACAAAGGAAATTATTGTCGACTTCAGGAAGGTCAGAGGGGGCAGACATACCCCCATCCATATAAACGGGACTGAGGTGGAGCGCGTCTCCAGCTACAAATTCCTCGGGGTACACATCTCGGAGGATTTGTCCTGGTCCCTCAACACCTCCAAGCTGATCAAAAAGGCACAGCAGCGCCTTTACTTCCTGAGGAGGCTCAAGAAAGCCCACCTGTCCCCCCAGATCCTGACCAACTTCTACCGGTTTACCATCGAGAGCATCCTGACCACCTGCTTCACGGTATGGTACAGCAGCTGCACTGTTGCGGACAGGAAGGCACTACAACGGGTGGTGAAAACCGCACAGCACATCATCGGTGCCCCGCTCCCTGCCATGGATGCCCTCCACCGAAAACGGTGTCTGAAACGGGCTGGGAAGATCATTAAAGACCCCTCCCACCCCAACCATGGACTGTTTGCCCTCCTCCCATCAGGGAGGCGGTACAGGAGCCTCAGGTCTCGTACCAGTAGGATGAGGAACAGCTTCTACAATTATACCGTCGCATTGCTGAACTCGGAGTCCCGCCGATAGATTCCTCCGGTCCCTCCGTCCCCATTGTTAATTATTCTGTATTTTTGATTATTCTGTATCCTCTTTTTTTTTTTTTTTTTCTATATTGCACTACTACTACGGACTGACGCAAAACTGCATTTCGTTGTACCCATACTCAGTATTTGTGCAATGACATTAAAGTTGAATTGAATTGAATTGAGATTATTGAGGAAATCATCTTTGCATAACAATAAATGAGCAAGGATATCAAGGGTTTACAATCCAAATCTAGAATATTTTAAGGCAAAGATAGATAGATTCTTGATTAGTATGGAGGGAAGGTAGGAGAATGGGGTTGGGAGGGAGAGATAGATCAGCCCTGATTGAATGGTGAAGTAGACTTGATGGGCTAAATGGCCTAATTCTGTTCCTATCACTTTTGACCTTATGACCTTATTTGAGTTTCAATTTGACCTGTATTTGGTACCGTAGAAAGAGTTCAAGTTTTAGCTCCCATTCACGATTAGTTTGTGTACCAGATCCTGACATTTGTAAAACCTACAGTGATGAATGGTATTCCAGCCACTTTGACCGAACTGCCATTTGTAAAAATCATAAGTGTCGCTGAGCTGAGTAATCGATTTCTCAGATCACTCAACCAAAGGAAATTCCATTAGCCTAACCTCTGAGAAAACTAGATTCTGCTGCCATTGCTTCCATTGCTTCCTTTGACGAACTTGGACTTAACCAATTGAGTCATAGCAACTGACTGGTTGTTTACTCATCATAACAGACCTGCAATAATCCTCATCCACCTGAATGTGACGCAAAGCCCTTTTCACATTGCCACTGTTATCTGCTGTAAAAAGCTCACTGCTGATGACACAGACCCACAACGGGGCTGTTAACTTCACAGCTGAATGGGCAAAGTAAGCAAAAACAAAAAAAGAACTTTTATTTTCTATCATTAAAATTCCAACAACAGACAATAGGTGCAGGAGTAGGCCATATGGCCCTTCGAGCCAGCACCGCCATTCAATGTGATCATGGCTGATCATCCCCAATCAGTACCCCCGTTCCTGCCTTCTCCCCATATCCCCTGACTACGCTATCTTTAAGAGCCCTATCTAGCTCTCTCTTGAAAGTATCCAGAGAACCGGCCTCCACCGCCCTCTGAGGCAGAGAATTCCACAGATTCACAACTCACAACAATCAACCTTTGTTGGTTCCATCGGCAGATAGCAGAATTAAGGATAATGTTTGATAATTCAGAAAAATATTCAACAACATTTAACATGCACAGATATAATTGCGGTGAATATTGATACATAAAGCTGGAGTAACTCAGCGGGGCAGGCAGCATCTCCTGAGAGAAGGAATGGGTGATGTTTGGGGTCGAGGCCTTTCTTCCCGAAATGTCATCCATTCCTTCTCTCCGGAGGTGCTGCCTGTCCCACTGAGTTACTCAGGCATTTTGTGTCCAGTTGTTGGTGGTTGTTAGTAGTGAGTGCACTTGGAGTAGCGTTTGCCATTGGGAAGAGCAGGAATGCTCTGCTTTCATGATACTGGGTTAAGGGGGAAGAACAATGATGCAGGGGGAGTCATTACTATAGAAGGAAAGACCTGTGCCACAATGATGACAAATGTTTTTTTAAGCAGAATGATTTTAGTTTAATTTAGTTTAGAGATACAGTGCGGAATAAGGCCCATCGGCCTACCGAACCAGCGCCGACCAGTAGTCCCCGCACATTAACACTATCCTACACACACTAGGGACAACTTACATTTATACCAAGCCAATTAACCTACAAACCAGTACGTCTTTGGAGTGTGGGAGGAAACCGAAGATCTCGGAGAAAACCCACGCTCTTAATCTTAAAGGTGATCTTAAATGATCTTAAACGTGAATGCATAAAACTGTTGAAAGGCATCCTCGGTCAATTCAAATGGATTGTCAGGGAATGCCGGGGGAGTGAAATGCATCAATTACCGAACAATCTCCCAGCACCTTCAGAGGTTGGTGAAGCATGAGAATGAATGCTCTATCCTCACTGCAAATTGTGAGGCGTTGTCAGATAAGCTGACAGATAAGTTTAGTTTAGAAATACAGCATGGAAACAGGCCAATCGGTCCACCAAGTTCACGCCGGCCACTGATCACCCATTCACATTAGTTCTGTGTTATCCCACTTTCTCATCCACTCCCTACAGACTGGAGGCAATTTACAATTAACCAACAAACCCACACAATTTTGGAACGTGGGGGAAACCAGAGCACCCAGGAGAAACCCACGCGGTCACAGGGGGGAACGTGCAAACTCCACACAGACCGCACCCAAGCCGCCCTAAGTGATAAGAAACGTGCTTAGTGCGTAATTGAGTGAGTAACTTCAAAGTGAGGGTAGACAAAAAATGCTGGAGAAACTCAGCGGGTGAGGCAGCATCTATGGAGAAAAGGAGTCGGCGAGGTTTCGGTTCGAGACCCTTCTTCAGGAGTTACACTTAATTCAGTTAACTTAAAGAAACGTCGCCTACTCGCTTTCTCCATAGATGCTGCCTCACCCGCTGAGTTTCTCCAGCATTTTTTGTCTGCAGATTTTTCCAGCATCTGCAGTTCCTTCTTAAAAACTTCAAAGTGAGGAGAGGAGATATTTATTTTCTTCACAGGACTGTAAACTTTTGGAATTCTCCCCCTCACATGGATGTGGATGATCACCACATTCAAAGTTGGAACATGGATTTTTGCCTACGTAGGGGATCAGGGCTTTGGTGATAAAGTAGCAAAATGGATTTCAAGCACTGGATTAGATGAAGTGCATAGCCTTTGTTACTTACTTAAGGGCCTGTCCCACTTACGTGTCCTTGGCACGCAAATAACGTGACCTCATGGTCGCGTTGAGGCGCACGGGCATCGTATGGCCGCGCGGGGCCAGTCCCACTGAGAAGCGCGGAGGGGTGTGTAGTTGTGCGCGACATCGCGCGGGGCTCCGAAATTTTTGTAGTGACCGAAATCTTCGCGCGCCAACGGCCTGTCGCGGAACTGACGGCCAAGGTGGGACAGGCCCAAGACCCTGGCGCGACGCAACGTCTCACCTCCAACAGCAGCAGAAGCAGGCAAACGATCGCCGAACTCGGCCTGGGACTCACGGCCGCTGCGGGTCCGGATCCGCCCCCACTTCTACTCCCAGAGCGGGGCCAAGAAAATTGAAGATAGACACAAAATGCTGGAGTAACTCAGCGGGACCGGCAGCATCTCTGGAGAGAAGCAATGGGTGACGTTTCGGGTCAAGACCCTTCTTTTCAGACTGAAGAAGAGTCTCGACACGAAACGTCACCCATTGCTTCTCTCCAGAGATGCTGCCGGTCCCGCTGCGTTACTCCAGCTTTGTGTCCATCTTCAAATGATGTCACGCGCTCCAGACGGCTGTGTGTACGCATGTAATCGCATCCGACCTTCGCGGGACCGTCTCAGCTCAACGCGACCGCGAAGTCGCGTAATTTGCGTGCCAAGGACACATAAGTGGGACAGCCCCTTTACTTACTTACTGCCTATTATGCCTCCTGGCATGTAGGGCAGCAACGAAGGTCCTCCGCTCCTTGTTGATTCCATCAGTTGCTGTTTCCGTAACATATTTGTTTTACGAGACAGGGTTGTTAGCCCTGTGCTCAACCTCCAACCTGGAGGACCAGTGGATCGCTCTTCGTCTCGCCTCTACCCTTCGACCTGTCCAGCACGGGAGACCCTAACAGGAGAGTTCCCCGACCACGACAAGGTTGCAATCCAATGGGGAGATAGCTTTTGTAGATTTTGTTATTTACAAATGCTTTTGCAAAATGGATCAATAAAGGTTGTGTGGAGAACGTTAATAAATTGCATATTACACTATTTATTAAATTCATTCCACTATAATCACTTTGTACAATGCTTGTTGTCTTTATTCTGCCTTTTCAGAACGTGCCTGTTTCCACAAAGAACACAAAGAATGGTGAAGCACTAATTAGATATCTCTCTAATATCAAGAGATATTATTTCTCTTGATGAGCTGAGGTAATTGTAGTTTACAAAGAACTATAGTCTGTCTATTATTTAGTATACATTGGAAAACTGTTATGTGATAATGTTCTCAATTCTTAAGTCATAGATTTGGACTTCCAGGGGGATGAGAGATGATCTTCAAGGTTTCAAGGTCAGTTTATTGTCACATGTACCAATTAAGGTACAGTGAAATTTGAGTTACCATACAGCCATACTAAGTGAAAAGCAACAAGACCACAGCCACATCAAAGTTAATATAAACATCCACCACAGTGGATTCCACATTCCTCACTGTGATGGAAGGCAATAAAGTTCAATCTTCCTCCTCTTTGTTTTCCCGCGGTTGGAGCAGTCAAACCATCCGCAGTCGGGGCGTTCAAAGCCCCCGCAGCCGACAATTGAAGCCCCCGTCGGGGTGATCGAAACTCCCGTGTCGGGGCGGTTGAAACTCTCTCCGCGGCATGGAGCTCCCGAGTCGGCCTCTTCTTACCGGGGACCGCGGGCTTCACGATGTTAAAGTCCACAGGCCCCGCGGTTGGAGTTTCGATCCCCGGCAAAGGGATCGCAAGCTCCGCGATGTTAAAGTCCCGCAGACTCCTGCGCTTGGAGCGCCTGTCGATCTCCAGGAAAGGCCGCGCCACTCCACGATGTTCGGCTGCAGTGCGGACAGAGATACGATACGGAAAAAAATCACATCTCCGTCAAGGTAAGAGATTGAAAAAAAGTTTCCCCAACCCTCCCCCTCCCCCTCCACCCCCCACATAAAACAAAGCAAGGAACACTAAAACATACTTTTAACACATACTAAAAATAACAAAAAAGAAGAAAGGACAAACTGACTGTTGGCGAGGTGTATAAGATCATGAGGGGAATAGAAAGAGTGAATGCACATTGTCTTTAACCCAGAATTGGGGAATCAAGAACCATTGGTGATAGGTCTAGGTGAGAGGGGAAAGATTTAACAGGAACCTGAGGTGCAATCTTTTCACACAGAGGGTGGTGGGTATATAGAACGAGCTGCCAGAGGCAAGTGAGGCAGGTACTGCAGGTGAGGCAGGTACTACAACAACATTTAAAACGCATTTTGGACAGGTACATGGACATGAAACATTCAGAGAGATATGGGCCAAACGCAGGCAGGTGGGATAGTGTAGACGGGGCATTTTGGGCGGCATGGGCAAGTTGGGCCGAAGGGCCTGTTTCCATGCTGTATGACTGAGACTCTATTTCCCAGAGTGTTATAATGGTCAACTTCACTAATTATCAATTGGCACAGTATCTCCTCATTAATCTGTTACATTTGCAATTGAGCAGATCGGCCAGAGTTTACTTCCTCGCTGAAGTAATCTCAACGCTCATAATCAATGTCCTGCAGAGTATGGGACCTTCCAGACATATGATCCATCGTGGTGGGCGAGAGCAAGTCTTGCCGACCGAGGCACTCTTCCAATGATCCCAGCTGTCCAAACAGTCGTTGGGAGTGAATGTTCCTTAGTGTATCAGACATTCAGAAACATTCAATAACATTTCCATGTATTAAAAACTGCTAACCATTAAAATGTTTAATATTAAGTAAAAGTGTTATTTTTCGAATCGAAGAAATGTTTTTCAGTTTTAGTTTTAGAGATACAGCATGGATGGAAACAGGCCTTTGGCCGACCCATTCACCCTAGTTTCCAGCATCTGCAGTTCCTTCTTAAACACTTTGTCTACTCCACTGCGAAATCTCCTCAAGGTATGCCTACTTTGAAGAAGTTCTCCTCCTCCCTCCGGAGACAGTTTCACAACCTCCTCTCTAACTGCTCCCCCTCTGCGATTCCCTTGCTGTCTCCTTCCCTTCCTACCTCTCCCTCAGCCCCCGGGCTCCTCCTCCTCCTTTTTCCTTTCTTCTCCCCGCCTCCCCCCACCCCCCATCAGTCTGAAGAAGGGTTTCGGCCCGAAACGTTGCCTATCTCCTTCGCTCCATAGATGCTGCTGCACCCGCTGAGTTTCTCCAGCATTTTTGTGTACCACCCTAGTACTATGTGGTCCCATTTTCTCATCCGCTCCCTGTACACTAGGGGCAACTTACAGAGGACAATCAACCTACAAGCCGGGGGTGGGAAGATTGCAACCTTCATGTGGTCCGCCCTCTTTCAACGAATGCAATCAACTTGGCGTGCACAATTAAATAAGATCAAATAGAACAAGTTGTCCTACAACTTTAGGCTGTGCACGCCATACGCAAGAAGAAGAACAAGAACCTACAAGCCCACATGTCTTTGGGATGTGGAAGGAAACTGGAGCACCCGGAGGAAACCCACACGGTCACAGGTCGAACGTGCAAACTCAACACAGACAACGCCCGACGTCAGGATCGAACCCAGGTCTCCGGCGCTGTGAGGCAGCAGCTCTACCAGCTGCGCCACTGTGCCGCCCCTGATTTAGAAATAGGTTAATCGCCTCATATTGCCTGTGATGCTTGCACCCATTGTATTCAATTGAAATGAACTAGAGTCGCCCTTTTTGCATCTTTGGCACATCGATTTTTCTAGCATTATGCTGCAAGATTGTGTGAGGTTTGAACTCCATTGATGCAGAGAAATATTATTGTAAAAACTGAGGAACACCTTGACAGCAAGTTAAGGATTTCCACACTAGTTCTTTAAATTACACAGAGAAATGTCAGCATTCCCTGTGGAACTGCTGGTATGTCCAGGGAAAATTAGCGCCATTATTTTTTGTCATCTTTGACTCCAATTATTACATTCGTAAAACAGAAAACCACTGAGAAAAATGACAAACTTCACAAAAGTTACATTGATTTTCTCTGATGCATTTTCCACTCAAATTGGGTACAGCTCAGTACAGTAACAGTTGCAGAGGCAATTTAAATCGGAATAGATCCATTAAGTGCTACAGATTAGAACAACCCTCGCGTGAATTTATATTCTCAACCAATCTAAATATTGAGTGCACAAAGTGCCTAACTGTGCCAGCACACATAATAAAAAGAAATATTCTACGAGAGCTATTTTATCTGAATATTATTGATGGCGGATGGGAAAAGAATAGCAACAGGCTGTTTCAGGTCGTTGCACTTCTAGGAACCCTCTCTGAAGACCAGTGAAAATGTTAACTTTGATTGTTCTCCTTGAATAGCCACCAAGTACAGTTGCAGCAGTCGAAATCAAAAGTTACTGCAGAATGTAGAGCAAAAGGGTTTCCAATTTGTCAACGGTGCTTAGAACTTTTAAGAACCAGAACGTCAGAAGGGGGTTGTCTGAGCAAGAAGATGCAGAACGGGCTGAAATGTTCCCTTACTACAAAAGTAATACATCGCTGTTAAGTTTGGAGAGCTCTTTAGGAAGAGCGGTGGGGTGGCGCAGCTGTGGAGTTGCTGCCTTACAGCATCAGAGACCCAGGTTCGATCCTGACTACGGGTGCTGTCTTTACAGAGCCTGTACGTTCTCCCCGTACGTTCTCCCCGTGACGTGCGCGGGTTTTCTCCAGGAGCTCCGGTTTCCTCCCACACTCCAAAGACGTGCAGGTTTGGAGGTTAATTGGCTTGGTGTAAATGTAAATTTGTCTCTAGTGTGTGTTCCGGGATCGCTGGTCAGCGCGGACTCGGTGGGTCAAAGGGCCTGTTTCCGCACTGTATTTCTAAACTAAACTAAATCAGAAGAAGGGGGTTATCTGAGCTAGAAGATGCAGAACAGGCGTCATCTCCAAAACACTGAAAACCCCGTTAGAGCCAGACTCAAAATTGATAATACTGGGAATATCAGAGGCTTGTAGCAAACTAACGGTCTTTCAACGACGCTCACTCGATTACGGTCTAATATCAGCAAAAAATCTCATACAAATTCTGGAAAAAGACTGCAGTCCCTCCAGTGAAGATGTGGATTACAGAAATGACGAACACACTACATCTAGAGAGAATTAGGTTTGTCTTGAATGATAAACCGGAACAATTTTTTAAATATGGTCTCCTTTTATTGAATTTCTTGAGCAACACAATGGTTGAAGACAAATTTGAAACTGATCGTAGGGTTGGGTGAGCGGACGCATGGGTGGCTCGACGGACATATCTCCTCTCTTTTCTTCTGTCTTTCTTTTTTCTCTCTCTTCTCCTTCTTCTCTTTTTAATTTAATGTTTGGTTTGGAAAACGTTAAAAATCGAAGCTGTTCACAAAGCTGTAACATTGTCAAGTTTTTTGTACAATTGCTTCCAATAAAATTAATATTAAAAAATATATATATTAGAAAAATAATACATTGCTGTTAAGTTTGAAGAACTCTTTAGGAAATGCCTGTTTGAGTAGTACAGTGCATGTGTCATTTACCAATACGTAATATCAGTTGAAAAAGTGGCCTTGATAGTAGGAATGCAGAATAAATCTCCAGATGGTGCTGGAGGAACACAGTGGGTCAGATTGTTAACTTGTCTTGTGATCTTGAGGATCTGCGAGCTGCTGCCTCACAGCGCCAGAGACCCTGGTTCGATCCTAACCTCAGTTGATGTCTGTGTGAAGGTTACACGTCCTTCCTGTGACCGCATGGGTTTCCTCCCACATCACAGAGACATGCAGTTTTGTAAGTTAATTGGCCTCCGTAAAATTGCTATAATGTGGTGGGGCATGGATGAAAAAGTGGGATAACATATCCCATCAGTGTGAACGATGGTCAGCAGGGTCTCGACGGGCAGAAGGGCCTGTTTCCAAAGATAGGCACAACGTGCTGGAGTAACTCAGCGGGTCAGGCAGCATCGCTGGAGAAAAAGGATGGGTGACGTTTCAGGTCTTCAGACTGAAAGTAGGGGGTTGGGGGTTGGTGGTGGGGCGGGGGGGTGGGTGGATGATGAGCTGGAGGCTTGAAAAGACCTAGAGGGCCAGCCACAAATTACCTCAGGCGGGGTGATGCCCTGGTGGGCCCATTGTTGGCTACGGAAGGTGTGATCGCAAGAGGGCTACAATGTGGGGAGCTGAGGAAACTGATTAAACAACTGGTTGGAGGGGGTGGGAGGGGAAGGGGAAGGGGAAGGGGGGAGGGGAGTGTAGATGGAAATGACTTAATATTAAAGATTTTCCACATTTATACCGCTGGGTTTTAAGCCAGCCATGCGAAATATGAGGTACTGGTTCTCCATTTTGCGTGCGGCCTCACTCTGGCAAGGGAGGAGGCCCAGGACAGAAATGTCAGTGTGGGAATGGGAAGGGGACTTGAAATGGTTGGCAACCAGGAGATCCCGTGGGCCTTCAGCGAAACTGATGTTTCCATGCTCTATCTCGCAACTAAAACTCATCACCGCTAAACTTGCACAGATGGCTGAATGCGTGGCCAGTAATCTGATGACATGCTGCATAACTCCTAATATTTCACTTGTGCATCAGAAGACACCCTCTACCATTCTTGCCTAGTTTAGTTTGGAGATACAGCTGCGGAAACAGGCCCTTCGGCCCATCGAGTCCACACCGACCAGCGATCCCTGCACATTAACACTATCCTACACTAGGGACAATTTTTATATTTTGTACCAGGCCAATGAACCTACAAACCTGTACGTGTTAGGAGTTCTCGGAGAAAACCCAGGCAGGTCACGGGGAGAACATACAAACTCCGTACAGACAAGCACCCGTGGCCAAGATCGAACCCGGGCCTCTGGTGCTGTAAGCGCTGTAAGGCAGCAACTCTACCGCTGCGCCACTGTGCCGCCCATGCCTTGCCGCGCCATATACCATGCTGTGTATATTCACCCTGGTCTATTGCTTCAGTTCTCAGTGTCAACAAGGCCCTAATTACATAATTATTCATCTTTCATTATCATCAGAGGCCAACTAAATAAAATCAGTATGGTCAAGGCTGCATAGTAAATCCTTGTTACAACTAAACTAAAATTATTTTCTGCTGCAAGCAATCCTTAAAATGTAATCATTTAATAATTACCTTTAAAGAATTAGAGTTTTAAACACCACAGGACAGAGGAATTCCAGTCACTTTTTGTGGACACAGCATATCCAGGCATGGTTCTCTCATTGAGTTAAGCTCTTAGAGTCACGGAGTAATACAGCGTGGAAATAGGCCCTTCGACCCAACTTGCCCACAATGGCCCACATGTCCCAGCTAAACTGGTCCCACTTGGCCCATATCCCTCCAAACCTGTCCTATCAATGTACCTGTCAAACGGTTTCTTAAACATTAGGGTAGTCCCTGCCTCAACTACCTCCTCTGGCAGCTTGTTCCATACACCCACCACCCTTTGTGTGAAAAAGTTACCCCTCAGATTCCTATTAAATCTTTCCCCTTCACCTTAAACCGATGTGTTCTGGTCCTCGATTCACCTACTCTGGGCAAGAGACTCTGTGCGTCTACCCGATCTATTCCTCTCATGATTTTATACACCTCTATAAGATCTCCCCTCATCCTCCTGCCCTCCAAGGAATAGAGTCCCAGCCTGCACAACCTCTCCCTATAGCTCAGACCCTCTAGGCCTGGCAACATCCTCCCTGTACCCTTTCCAGCTTGACAACATCTTTTACTCTAACATGGTGCCCGGAACTGAACACAAGAAGTTCTACAACAATATTCAGAAGCATTAAACTTCTTCACAAGAATTAAGATCATTAATTCAAATCGATCTCATGACAGCTTGGCTGAACAAATTAGGCAGCAAACACTGATTCGGAAAATTTCAAATCAAAGCCATCCCTAAATGAATTTGTTTTAAATGTGAGTGTCGCTACCCTCAAGCTCCAAAATATATTTAGAATGAATGAATGGAAATATGGGATGATAATAAATATGAGATTTGGACCTGGTGTAACAAGTTAATTCATTGCTGCCTGTTGAAATAGAGGTGTGTTCCACTATGTTCCTCATTGCTCCTGTCGTTCAATGTGTCAAGCTGTTGACGCTCCAAATACTTGCGAGCAGCTGAACCCAGTCATCACTTGGTGCTCACCACAATCTGGCCCTCCTCAGTTCCCCGTGAATTGATCAGAGAAGGCTCGGTATAACGATCAGACATTGATGTTGTTGGATGGAACACTTCTCCGCGGATTGTCACCTTGTCGTGGTGGAGAAGCTTGTGTGGTCCTGAGATCTTGAGAGCGATGCCGTCTGGAGCTGTGCTCCCGGTAGGGCCATCCATGGCGGTAAGCTCGAGGGGGAGGCCCCTGACAAAGACCACTCCAACCAAGACCTCGACGGTGGAACAGGCGGAGGAGGACGATGGCTGACCTTAGCGGAGCGTCACAGCGGCTGGGAAGGCGGATGAAGGCTGCGGCAGAAAAGGGTCTCCGGTCGTCTTGGACTCCATGCCACTGGATCCTGACCGGGATCTGTCAAGGACCGTGGGGTGGCTGTCTGTGCACCAGTCTCCCCACGTTAAACAAAGTCACGCGCTGGCGTCCCCAGGAGAGGACAGTCACACTCGTTTCAAGTGACCGCCGATGATGATGATGATGATGATGAAGGGAACAGATGGTCCAAGTTCTTTCATTCCCTCTGTACTTGTTCAGCAGCTCATAGAATTTGTCAGGATTTATTTCTCCCCCCCCCCCCCCCCCACCGCAGGGAGGACAATTAAAACTCAATATTCAAATTCAAAATTCAAAAATATGAATTAATTCACCTTTGCTGATGCCCTTAGACTCTATTCTAGCTTAGAGAAACAGCATGGAAACAGGCCCTTCGGTCCACCGAGCGCATGATCACCCGTACACTAGTTCCAACCTACACCCTGGGGGGCAATTTGCAGAAGCCAATTAACCCATAAATCTGCAAGTCTTAGGGATATGGGAGGAAACCGGAGCACCTGGAGGAAGCCCACACAGTCACGGGGAGTACGTACACAGTCAGGATCGAACCTGGGTCTCTGGCGCTGTAAGGCAGCAACTCTACCGCTGCGCCGCCCACATTGTCCATGATTCCACCTGGCAGAATAATCAATCTTTAAAAAAAACGCTTAATATGAACCTTATGTGTTTCTGGCTGATTTAAGTTCAGGGACATTCAGGGACATTCAGGGACATTCAGGGACATTCTAGAGCACCCAATGAGTGCACCATGACAATGGCGGATTGAGATGTCACTGATGGTATCAATCCCAACCCTTCATTGTAACAGCCAACTGAACTGGCAATGCACTTTTCCCCAATAAGTAGATGCCACAGGGGAGTATGGACCATGGCTTGGTTGTAATGGAGGTGGAATGGAGATAATAATCACCCACAATGAGGTCATCGGCCAGCTTTGTGGGGTGGTAGTTGGTTAGAATTAGCTTCCTTTTGGGTCCACATCACCAAGGTGTTTTAGTTGTTCAGATGTTCAAAGAGTCCAAGGATAACACCAGATGACATAAGGTGTAGGTTTAAGGTGAAGGGGGAAAGATTTAATAGGAATCTGAGGGGTGACGTTTTCCACACAAAGGGTGGTAGGTGAATGGAACGAGCTGCCGGAGAAGGTAGTTGAGGCAAGGACTATTGCAACGTTTAAGAAACAATTAGACAGGTACATGAATAGGACAGGTTTAGAAGGAGACGGGCCAAACACAGGCAGGTGGGACAAGTGTGGATGGGACATGTTGGTCAGTGTGGGCAAGTTGGGCCGAAGGGCCTGTTTCCACGCTGTATCACTCTATGATGTTATGGCAGAAGATAGAACGTCATGGTCTGAGGAGTCAGGTGGTTGTTCGGAGGTTGGGGACATCATGTAATTGTGGGGATTTTAGTGAAATATGATGTCCAGGAACAAAGCAAATAAAAACACAGCAGACAAGAAAGTAAGATTAGGAGAAGGCCACCATATCTCTAACCTTCACCTTGCCATTTAATATGATCATGGCTGATCGACCCCAACCCCCAATTCCTTCATTGGACCAGAAGGACCACTGTGGATGTGAAATTGGGATAACACAGAATTAGGGTGACCAGGTTACTGTGCAATCAGTGGGCCTAATGGGCCGGTTTCCATGCTGTATCTATAAACCAAATGGAAATCTTCCTAATTCCTCCCGTATTCATTGTGCTTTCTTCATCCTGCATACATTGTCCTTCCTACATTTCATTACATTGCGTTTCATAAGGGTGGTGCAGCGGCACAGCTGGTAGAGCTGCTGCCTCACAGCATCAGAGACCCGGGTTCAACCCTAACCTCAGGTGCTGTCTCTGTGGAGCTTGCACGTTCTCCCTGGGACCGTGTTGAGTTGTCTTCCGGGTGCTCCAGTTTCCTCCCAACATCCCAAAGACGTCCAGGTTGGTGGGTTAATTGGCCTCTTTAAATTGCCCCGCGTGTGCAGGGAGTTGACGCGAAATTGGGATAACATAGGATTCATGTAAACGGGTGCTCGATGAGCGGCTTGAACTTGTAGCTTTCAATCAATCAATCAATCAATCAATCAGTCCGGATCGGAAAGCAACTTACATCCTTATGAAAACCAGAACTAGTCTCCTCTGTCTCTATTGATCAATCACTTCGAAACTCTTAACTGCAAAGTTGAGTGTTCATAAGTTCATAAATGATAGGAGTAGAGTTAGGCCATTCAGCCCATCAAGTCTTTCCTCCATTCAATCATGGCTGATCTATCTCTCCCACCTAACCCCATTCTCCTGCCTTCTCCCCATAGCCTCTGACACCCATACTAATCAAAAATCTGTCTATCTCTGCCATAAAAATACCCAACAATCTCTGCCTTAATAATGGCTTTGCTTTGATTCCTCAGGTTCTTTGTGCCACCCATGGCTGTATAGATTACTCTGCACTGGGAATATCTGTCCAGAGGAGAAATGGTAGACCATAGGTGGAAGGCAGGAATTATTCATTATCTAATTCTACTTCTCAATTTTTGAAAATATAATTGCATGTTAAACAGAGGCATTCTGCTTATTTCAAGTGTTTGCATAATCAAAAAATCACGCTATCTGTCTGTGAACTGTTCACATTGAGCGGAGAACTGTAAATTCTAGATTTAGTTCTTTAGACTGTCACATTTATCAAAATCTATTAAGATAGACTCATCTGATACATTCATTCTCTGCACTGAAATTAATCAATTCGAAGCCTAGCAACAGAAAGTCCATTTTATTGGTGTAAAAGCTTGCAAATAAGATTTCAATAAGGTTCAACATACAGACGAAAAATTATTAAATGACCTGCGGTCTCCAATCTGAAGGTGTGTCCCCCAAATATCTGGTTGTGTGAGGATATGGTTGATTTTTCTACACAAGTGACCATTAATTAAAATAGAAATGTTGTTAATAACACTATTTCCTTGGCTGCCCCGTGACGCAGTTGGCAGAGCTGCTGCCTCACAACGCCAGAGACCTACGTTTCCATCTGACCTTGTGTGCTGTCTGTGTGGAGTTTGCATGTTCTCCCTGTCACGGTGTGGGTTTCCTCCAAGTTCTCCGGTATCCTCCCACATTCCAAAGACGTGCAGGCTTGTAGGTCAACTGGCCTCTGGGTCTTAACCCGAGTTTAGCTTAGTTTCGTTTAATCTAGAGACACAGCATGGAAACGGGCCCTTTGGCCCACCGTGTCTGCTCCCACCGTCAATCACCCGCTCACACTATGTTTTTCCCACTTTCTCGTCCAAAATCAACACATTAGGGACAATTTACAACTAACCTACAAACCAGCACGTCTTTGGGATGTGGAAGGAAACATCCTTGCAGTCAAAGTAGTTACGTGGCTGATCCACTTCACAGGGGCCCACAATATCACCCCAGACGTGATCGTGGAGCGTTTGGCAATGATAATGTAATTAAATGTCAATGAAATGCGTTCTCTCTCACCTTCCCTCTCTCTCTCACTCTCTCACTCTCTCTCTCTCTCTCTCCCTCCCTCCCTCCCTCCCCCTCCCCCTCCCCCTCTTCCTCTCTTCCTCCCTACCCCCCTCTCTCTCTCCCCCCCACCCTCCCCCTCCCTCTCTCCCTCCCTCCCTCTCTCTTCTCTTGGAGAAGTTTGCTGGCTGCCACCTGGGTCACACAAACATCACCTGCCACTTATCAGCCCACGCCTGAATGTTGTCTCGGTCTTGTTGCATGCATGCATGAACTGTGAAGATAGGGAAAGGGCAGCACGGTGGCGCAGCGGTAGAGTTGATGCCTATTACAGCGCCGGAGACCCGGGTTTGAACTTGACTACGAGTGCTGTCTGTATGGAGTTTGTACGTTCTCCCTGTGACCACGTGGGTTTTCTCCGGGTGCCCCGGTTTCCACCCACGCTCCAAAGAGGTACAGGTTCGTAGGTTCATTGGCTTCGGTAAAACTGTAAATTGTCCCTAGTGTTTATGATAGTGCTAGTGTACGGGGTGATCGCTGGTCAGCACGGAATCGGTGGGCCAAAGGGCCTGTTTCCACACTGTATCTTTAAAGACTAAAGACTAAATGGAATTGAGCATTGCATGATGGACGGAAGGTCACTGGTGAAGCAACTGAAGATAGATGGAACTATGACCCTGTCCTGCACTTAAATTCTGGGTCTAGGTCGTTTAACCGACAACTACTCCGATCTTCAATGTGCGAGGTTTGACTCCCAATCTCTAGCTTTCCCATTGATTTCGTTTTTTTCCAGGACTCCTTGATGCCACATTCAATCAAGCATTGCATTGGTATGGTGTACAAACAAAGGCTGTGATGAAGTCCAGATAAACAAGTGGATCTGGCAAAACACAAACTGGGTGGCGGTGAACAAATACTGGATGGCAGTGCCGTCATTGATGCATTCTATCACCGTGCTAAAGTGGACCGACCGACGCAAGAGCTGGAATAGAATGATGACGTTTTCTGCAGACAGGGCATACCTGGATCATTTTCAACGTTACCTGAGGTGACAATGTTACAGCTCGACTGAAACAACTTGGCAACGGACAAGACTAGTTCTGGAACAAAGTACTTCGGGACATTAGGCACAAAAGGCTGGAGTAACTCAACGGGTTAGACAGCATCGCTGGAGAAAAGGAATAGGTGACATTTCGGGTCGAGTCCCTTCTTTTAAACCAGCATCTGCGTGGTTTTTTCATATACATACTCCGGGATGCTGCCTGGTCCAATAGACTTATCTAACACTTTCATCTTGGCATCAGCTAGAATAAATTGAATTGTCTGGCTTCTATGATGTTAGAATCTCAGGAGGAAGCAGTGATAGACATCACTTGGCATTTCTGGCTGAACGTGATGGCAATGTTTAATTCTTATCTATGGCACTCACAGACTGGACCTGCCGTCTTCGAGAGTGGAGATGTCATCTCCCATTATATGTTTTACTGTCCAACACCACTGTGAGATGGAGTTGTGGGATCACTTATCTTTGTCTAACACATGATTTATTCTGCTGTTTAGCACACATTTGTCAGTATTTCATTTCTGGCCATGTTTAGTTTCGAGATACAGAGAAGGCTGTGGAGGCCAAGTCAATGGATATTTTTAAGGCAGAGATAGATAGATTCTTGATTGGTACAGCTCTCATGGGGTTATGGGGAGAAGGCAGGAGAATGGGGTTAGGAGGGAGAGATTGATCAGCCATGATTGGATGGCGGAATAGACTTGATGGGCCGAATGGCCTAATTCTGCTCCTATTACTTACGACCTTATATAGTGTGGAAATAAGCTCTGCAGCCCTCCGCAAACCGATGATTGCCCGTACACCAGCTCTAGGCACAATTTACAGAAGCCAATTAGAAACATAGAGAATAGGTGCAGGAGTAGGCCATTCGGCCCTTCGAGCCATTCAATATGATCATGGCTGATCATCCAATTAACCTACAAAGGTTCACGAATCTTTAGAATGTAGGGGGGAAACTGGAGCACCCGGAGAAAACCCATGCAGTCACAGGGAGAAGGTACAATTTCTGTACAGACTGCACACATGATCCTGGGTCCCTGGTGCTGTAAGGCAGCAACTCTACCGCTGTGCCACTGTGCCACCCAACATGTCTAATGTTGCTTGTGGTATGACCTTTTGCTTTCCTCATTGTTTCATTGTAAAGGTTAAATGAAGAAAATACCAGGCCATCCAATTGTATTGGGAAACATATCTGCGGCTGAAGGCCCCAGCACTACATGTTATCCGAATTACTGTGTTTAAAAAAAATGCTCAATTATACACTCATTAGGTCTACTCAGCCATTTAATCATGGCTGATCTATCTTTCCCCCTCAACCCCATTCTCCTGCCTTCTCCCCATAACCCCCGACTTATCAAGAATCTATCAATTTCCCCCTTAGAAATAACATTTGACATGGCCTCCACAGTCGACTGTGGCAATGAATTCTGCAGATTCACCACCTTCTGACTAAAGAAATTCCTCCTCCTTTCTAAAGGTATGTCCTTTTATTCTGAGGCTATGGCCTCTGGTCTTAGACTCTCCCACCAGTTGAGACATCCTCTCCAAATCCGCTATTCCATTATGTTTAATGAAATAGCGTTTGGGCAAAATCTGAACCTATGCAGTAAGTCGTCGTAGATTTGTTTCACGGAAGTGCTCAGGAGCAAAAGAAAAATTAGCCACGATTGCAAAGTCAGTAGTCACTATTTGCACAGAGATCCACAATATTCTAAGTAAATAATGGCTCTTTACACAATAAATAAATAAATGATTGAATAAATAAGTTTATTGGCCAGTATTCACATACAAGGAATTTGCCTTGGTGCTCCGCTCGCAAATCACAACTCGACATGCAGTAAACAATTAAGAATAAAACATAAAACATTAAAACATTAAGAATAAAACATTGTAGTTTAAACATGTGAATGAAATAAAATACCAGAGCAAAAGGAGGCTACAGACCTTTGGTTATTGAGTAGAGCTACTGCCCATGGAAACAAGCTGTTTTTGTGTCTGGCTGGGGCGGCTTTGACAATCCGGAGTCGCCTTCCAGAGGGAAGTGATTCAAAGAGTTTGTGGCCAGGGTGAGAGGGGTCAGAGATGATCTTACCCGCTCGCTTCCTGGCCCTTGCAGTGTACAGTCCGTCAATGGGGAGGAGGTTGCAGCCAACAAACTTCTCAGCTGATCAGACGATTCGCTGCAGCCTCCGGGTGTCGTGCTTGGTGGCTGAGCCAAACCGGACCATGATGGAGAAGGTGAGGACAGACTCTACGATGGCCGAGTAGAATTGGACCATCATTGCCTGTGGCAGATTGTGTTTCCTCAGCTGCCGCAGGAAGTACATCCTCTGTTGTGCCTTTTTGACTGTGGATTCGATGGGCCCCCCCATTTAAGGCCCTTGGAGATGATGGTTCCCAGGAACTTAAAGGACCCCACAGATGTCATTGTGGTGTTGTTGATGGTGAGTGGGGTGAGGGGAGGGGGAGCTCTCCTAAAGTCTACAATCAATTCCACTGTCTTAAGAGCATTGAGCTCCAAGTTGTTACGAAGGCACCAGGACGCCAGCTGTGTAACTTCCTGTCTGTAGGCAGATTCCACCCCATCCTGGATCAGTCCAATCAGGGTTGTGTTGTTGACCAATACACTGAATGATGCACTATGAACAGTTCAGTTATCCACCGATGCACATTTCCCATCTGCACTACACATGTTTTTCATGCTGGATTTTTAGGTACGTCTGCGTGACCAGAATCCTAAAATGATGAGGTGATCACTGCTTTAAAGAGATTTTTTTTAAGCACGAAATTACGAATGAATGACTTCAATCAATCAATTCAAGAGCATTGGTGCATTTCAAAGACTAGAAATTGATCCTCTTATCCTGGTGAAAGACCCATGCAAAAGCGATCAAATTACAGGCCTTTAACTGCTTACTGACCTGTCAATATTTTGAACAATACATTTAAAAAATCTATACATTGGCAGCAATGAACATTTGTTTTTTAGGAGGTGCGGAAAGCATTTACTATCTGTTCAGCTGATATTATCACCCAACACTTGCCTTGCAGTGCCAGAGACCCGGGTTCAGTCCTGCCTGTATTAGTCCCAGAATTTCGTGTTAGCACATGTAATCCCACTGGGCCATTTGCAGTTTGGAGATCAGTTTTGAGGTAAACCTCAGAGCTATGGCAATTGCATAAGTGAAGCCATACTGAAGCAACACTTTATCTCAGGTGGTGGGACCAAGAAGATAAGCTTGGATAAAACTAGACACAAGGAACTGCAGATGCTGGTTTACAAACAAAGACTTAAAGTTCAGGAGTAACTCAGCAGGATCGAACCCGGGTCTCTGGTGCTGCAAGGCAACAACTCTACCGCTGCACCACCTGGTTGTTCCACTTGTGCCCAACAGTGGATCCAACTTGGAATGACGTGCGTTAATTTCCCCATTCAGTGCTCCAGGTGGAATGCTGCATTCGATGCCAAAATTGGTTCAAGGGGACTTTTTGACGTGTTCGAGTTTACAGACCGGCATGCATAAAACTTCAGCGCAGAGAGATAAAGCTGGCCCACATGTATTGGTCAACTTTTCACTGGAACCAAAGCTTGAGTGGGAAGGGCAGGTGGTCAACGCCCACGCACATGTTTAGTGCTATCAACCAAACCAAACTCACTGATGTCTGTATTAGTCCCTGAATGTCATGTTAGCACATGTCATTCCCATGGGCCATTTGCAGTTTGGAGATCAGTTTTGTCTTAAAACCTCAGAGCTATGGCAATTGGATAAGTGAAACCATACTGAAGACATTATGAAGCATCTTCTACCACAGGACCTTTACAGTGATTCTCTTTAGCCACCTCTTAACAAAACATAACCCTTCACGCAAGTCATATTACTGGCATGTGATCCCCCCATTATCTATTATTTATACATGCATTTTGAACCGGATTTAACCAAGCCTACAACACTTTTAGATGTTTCTTGCTGAGTGAAGCATATGTTTGAAGGCCCAGTAGATGTTTGCTAAAACAGGGAAAAACTGCTCAAGCATTGGGTCTATTATAATTCATCTCTAGTTTTGGAGGTGATAAGACTGATAATCCATACCAATTCTCTGAAATCATTCTACAACTGCTTGCCTTTCTTCAAATTTAAACAAAGCGAGAGGTTGTTCGATCAATGTCCAGTGATGAGTCATATGGATTATTCTCTCACTTAACTGCCTGATACAAAACTCTTGGGCTCCTATTATCGGAGAAAACAACAGATTCTCGCCTCTGAATCCCCAGAATGGGAGCCCGAACTATTTCTGCAATTATCACGTTGACTAAATAACTGGAAAGTGTCCCGGTGCCAATAACAACAGAAATATATCGCCATAAGGCACGCTGTTCAGATGCACGAGAGAACGCAGGCATGTTGCAAAGATAATGAGGCAAGCCATACCAAGAGTCCATGTTCGACCTCTGACCGCTACCTAACCTGCGCTCACTGATAATCACCTCCCAGGTGGTAGCTTGCTGCAAATTGCACCGGTCCACTTTCCTCTTTAACAAGTTTTGGGAAGATTTTATGAAACTTTTAAATGGAGCTGCCTCACGCAAGTCATTTTGTGTGATTTTTAATGCAACCATTTTCCAGTGTGCAAGATAAACCTCCAACCTTGCAAAGACCCATGCTGCTTTTATG
>CM075982.1:5580267-5612754 GCA_038087875.1 Malacoraja senta | reverse complement strand
ATCATTTCCCAGGATCACCCTGCAATGCAAAGACAAAACCCTCTTTGTTTCTCTACTTCAAATCACTCTGTTAAGTCAATTCATTCCATTCTTCCAAATCTTACCTCTAACACATAAGCTGTGTATGGACTGCTTGGGTGCTAAAAATGGGATCATCCAACCAGCTATCTCTTGTTCCCTTTCTTCCACACGTCTACTGGATCACACCAGGAGTTACTTGAAATTAGAGAAATCAACGGTGCTACTGCTGGGTTGTCCATTTGCTCATATGCTCAGCACCACCTTATATGTACGCACAATGCTGGAGTAACTCAGCGGGACAGGCAGCATCTCTGGAGAGAAGGAATGGGTGTCGTTTTGAGGTCGAGACCCTTCCTCAGATCCATTCCTTCTCGCCAGAGATGCTGCCTGTCCTGCTGAGTTACTCCAGCATTGTGTGGCTTTCTTTATTTTAAACCAGCATCTGCAGTTCCCTCATCCACAATTCCTCAGCTCCACCTTGAGTGATTCCTCCAACATCCCGATGTTGCCACTCTCGTCAACTTCCGATACTAGCTGAGTTGAAATTGTGTGCATTTAGTTCATGGATGATCAAAGTCATTGTCCCCAATGTAGCCAATCTTGAGGCAGCACTTCTAATCTCTTCTGTGATAAATTTAGTTTGGTTTATTCTCACGTGCACTGAGGTGCAGTGAAAAGCTTTTGCTGCATGCTAACCAGTCAGTAGAAAGACAATACATGATTACAATCGAGCCACTTAGAGTGTATAGGTACACGATAAGGGAATAAAGTTTAGTGCATGGTAAAGCCAGCAGTAAAACTATCCGATCAAGGATAGTCCGAGGGTCACCAAAGAGGTAGATAGTAGTTCAACACTGCTCTGTGGTTGTGGTAGGATGATTCAGTTGCTTGATAACATCTGGGTAGAAACTGTCCCTGAATCTGGAGGTGTGCGTTTTCACACTTCTATACCTTTTGCCTGATGGGAGAGGGGAGAAGAGGGAGTGGCCAGGGTGCGACTCGTCCTTGATTATGCTGCTGCCTTAACCAAAGATCCTATAGCGAGCAAGATAGATCACTCGACAAAAAAGACGTAGTACGGTCATGGGCAGATTCATGGGCAATTTTCGGTCCCATTTCCGTAACCGGCTTCCGTCTCCGCACCAAAGATCCCATAAGATACTAGTGCGGACACGTAAGCCGGATACGGAAACATCCTCGTAAAAATAAGAGTTATTTGGTAAAAAATCTTCTCCTCATTTTCAGAATTTTAATTTATTAACACAAACTGTTCCCCCGCAACGTTGATTACACTGCGAGTCGGGTCGGGTCAGGTCGGGTTATGGAAATGGATGAAAAAAAGGCCCACGTTCCGTTCCGTTGTGTGCTACACGCCAGCCCATGGCATTTAGCAGGAGTGGTCTATCTTGCTCCGCTATAGGATCTTTGGCCTCAATAGCGGAACCATAATGTGAAACACTTTAAATGTTTACCAGGTTCACGGTACTGTACAAATAAATATTGTTGTTGCTTTTCATGAGAGATTTACTGAGCCTATCTCTGCTCATATACACAACAATCCTCTATCTCAATGACTTTTATCTCCACTATCCTTTACAAAGGCTTTGCTGTATATTGATTACAACACCAGTGTAAAGAGTTCCCTGATGTAATTTCTAAATTACTTTTCCTGACAAAATGTCATAGTTTAAATGAAGCAATTTGGGATCTAACCTTTATTTAGTTTGTACATGATATTCCATAAGGTTTGTCATCTCAAGGCAAAGAAACACAACTAATTTCTCATAGCTCAATCTTCAGGTGATGAGGATTCGCATTTAGTTTCGTTTCGAGATATCCACCGATAACCCGTTCACACGAGTTCTATGTTATCCCACTTTTGCATTCCTACACACGAGGGACAATTTACAGGAGCCAATTAACCCGCTAAACTGCACGTCTTTGGAATGTGGGAGGAAACCGGAGCTCCCGGAGAAAACCCACGCGCACAGGGTGAACATACAAACTCCGTACAGACAGCACCGTTAGTCAGGATCGACCTCAGGTAACTGGCGCTGTAAGGCAGCAACTCTACCGCTGCGCCATTGTGTCGCCCTACTTCTTCTTCCACATCTTCCTAAAACTCGATGGCTATGAGTAGACACAATGGTAATAGTGCTCTACACACTTTGGTATTCCACCGGGTGGCGCCGTCAGCGATGGCAGCCTCGCCAACGGTCTGTCCGTCTTCTCGGCTTTTTTGTTATTTTTAGTTTGTTTTAAAAACTATGTGTCAATGTTCTCTGGTTTGTTTTATGTGGGGGGTGGGAGAGGGGGGTCGGGGGAAACTTTTTTCAATCTTTTACCTTGCCGGAGATACGATTGTGTCCCGGGTCATATCTCCGGTCGCTCTGCAGCCTAACATCATGGAGCTGGCGGCCTTGCTCAAGACTGCCTTTGAGCCCCACCGCGGGGCCGTGGACTTACCATCGGAGCCTGCGATCCCTTGCCTGGGATCGACGCTCCAACCGCGGCCTGCAGATTTCAACATCGAGGAGCTCGCAGTCTCAGGTAGAGACTGATGTCGGGAAGCTCCAAAGTCGCAGGAGGTTCGACTAGCCCCGACCTGGGGTCTGTTCGCCCGGCGCGGGGAGCTGAGATCCCCCCGATGCGGAGGGCCCGACCTCCAGCTACGGGAGCCAAGATCGTCCCGTCAACGGAAGGCTCGAGGTCCCCGACCGCGGGAGAACAAAGAAGGGCTGAGATTGAACATTTTATTCGCCTTCCATCACAGTGAGGAATGTGGAGGAGTCGCTGTGGTGGATGTTTATGTTGAAACGTATTTTGTGTGTTCTGTTGCTTTTTTATTGGTATGACTGTATGGCAAATCAAATTCCTCGTATGTTGCAAAACATACTTGGCTAATAAAGTATGATTATGATTATGAAATGTTAATATATTTTACTTTTGGCCTTTAACTTTCCAAACCTGTTCAATGTAGTTAACACTTATTAGCAGCACTCTAGCAGAAAATATACCTCACACATTAAGATGAAGCTCTGGCTCCTGAACACATTCTAGGAGAAAGTGGAAACCACCTAGAGGTGCCTTTTGGTGCTGCTGGAACTATAGTTTGACTGGAAACTAAGAAATGGTGCTAGATATGCCTGTTAATAAAATGTATTCTAATAGTATACAATAGAACCCTGGGTAATGGGTAGCTGTTTTAACCACCAGAATCAATTATATTTTCTATAAGCTTTAAGAAGACCTTTGATGAAAAGGTATATGAATCTTAACGGGGAATTACAGACCAGTTAGCCTGACTTCGGTGGTGGGAAAGATACTGGAGTCAATTATTAAAGAGGTAATAATGGGGCATTTGGACAGCAGTAAAAGGATTAGTCCAAGTCAACATGGATTCATGAAAGGGAAATCGTGCTTGACTAATCTTCTGGAATTTTTTGAGGATGTCACAAGTAAAATGGATGAAGGGGAGCCAGTGGATGTAGTGTATCTAGACTTTCAGAAAGCCTTTGATAAGGTCCCGCACGGGAGACTGGTGACTAAAATTAGAGCACATGGTATTGGGGGTAGGGTGTTGACATGGATAGAAAATTGGTTGGCTGACCAGAAGCAAAGAGTAGGAGTGAACGGGTCCTTTTCAGGATGGCAGGCAGTGGCGAGTGGAGTGCCGCAAGGCTCGGTGTTGGGGCCGCAACTGTTTACCATATATATTAATGATTTGGAAGAGGGAATTAGGAGCAACACTAGCCAGTTTGCGGATGACACAAAGCTGGGTGGCAGTGTGAACTGTGAAGAGGATGTTAGGAGGTTGCAGGGTGACCTGGACAGGTTGAGTGAGTGGGCAGATGCATGGCAGATGCAGTATAATATAGATAAATGTGAGGTTATCCACTTTGGTGGCAAAAACAAGGGGGCAGATTATTATCTCAATGGGGTTAGGTTAGGTAAGGGGGAGGTACAGCGAGACCTGGGTGTCCTTGTACACCGGTCACTGAAAGCTGGCGTGCAGGTACAGCAGGCAGTGAAGAAAGCTAATGGAATGTTGGCCTTCATAACAAGAGGATTTCAGTATAGGAGTAAAGAGGTTCTTTTGCAGTTGTATCGGGCTCTGGTGAGACCACATCTGGAGTATTGTGTACAGTTTTGGTCTAATTTGAGGAAGGCCTGTGGCAGTGCAACATAGGTTCACGAGATTGATCCCTGGGATGGCGGGACTGTTATATGAGGAAAGATTGAAAAGACTAGGCTTGTATTCACTGGAGTTTAAAAGGATGAGGGGGGATCTTATAGAAACATATAAAATTATAAAAGGACTGGACAAGCTAGATGCAGGAAATTTTTTCCCAATGTTGGGCGAGTCCAGAACCAGGGGCCACAGTCTTAGAATAAAGGGGAGGTCATTTAAGACTGAGGTGAGAAAAAACGTTTTCACCCAGAGGGTTGTGAATTTATGGAATTCCCTGCCACAGAGGGCAGTGGCGGCCAAATCACTGGATGGATTTAAGAGAGAGTTAGATAGAGCTCTAGGGGCTAGTGGAGTCAAGGGACATGGGGAGAAGGCAGGCATTATTGATACGGGACGATCAGCCATGATCACAATGAATGGCGGTGCTGGCCTCCTCTTGCGCCTATTTTTTCTATGTTAATGCTGATGAATTTGAAATTACATATTTTGCAAAAGGAATGCAGACCAGAAAGCTGGTTAAAAAATATATAAATTATGGAGTAATATTAAGAAAGTATTCTTTATACAAAGACTGATCAACAAAAGGACCAGATATTCTGAGATGATGAAGTGTCAATATACAAATTCATTTTTTTTAAATGGAACAATCCGATCACATACAGGTAAGATATTTGGGTTACAATGTTTAATGTGATGGTATTATTACAAATAGGTAAATTGGACGGCACAGTAGCACAGCTGCTAGAGCCGCTGACTCACAGCACCAGAGACACAGGTTCGATCCTGACCTCGGGTGCTGCCAGTGTAGATTTTGCATGTTCTCCCGCATGTGACAGCATAAGTTTCCTCCAGGTGCGCCCACTTCAACCCACATCCCAAAGAAGTGCGGGTTTAAAGGGTAATTACCCCTAGTGTGTCGGGAGTGGATGCGAAAGCGGAATAACATTGCACTAGTAGCACTAGTGTAAACGGGTGATCGATGGTCAGCGTGGATTCGATGGGCTGAAGGTCCTGTTCCCATGCTGTTTCTCTAAATGAAACAAATGTAGATTTTTAATAAATTAAATAAACCTATCACCACTTCAACTCTATCGCACGATTTTGTCTACATGTGTCATGGTTGCAAAGTTGAAATAAAGCAAATGAAGTTAATTAGTGCATTATCTAGGAAAAGGAATTGCAGATGCAGGTTTATACCGAAAGTCCGAAACATCACCCATCGTTTATCTCCAGAGATGCTGCCTGACCCACTGAGATTCTCCAGCACTTTTTTGTCTATGATTAGTGCATTAACCCATTTTCAAAAAGTGTCTGCATTTAATGTAGAAGAAAATCCCCCTTACAATACCTAGTCCCACCCGAGCAATTCATCTGAGGATCAAAGAGATAGATTACATGTTACACATGTAGAAGCCCATTCAGTTGTATAACTACATCCATAGCTGCATTTCTCAGAAACCATCGGTCCATCTTAAAATCTTCACCAATTGTTGCAAAAGCCATGTGACAAAGCAATCAAAGTCTGCCACTGATTGATTCTAACAGTTTTCAATTCCGCCTTCCAACTGATCTTATTAGCTCGTAATTGACAAGTCCATTCCCAGTGAAAGAGCTGATTCTGTTTTAAAGAATGAGTCAATTGTATTGCGATGCATGCTGAAAGATTTCTAAAATCATTTCATTACCGGGTCCCCGTGCTGGACAAATACAAAATGTTAATTTTGGAAACATGCCTTACTAGAATTAACCTAAGATATGCCTATTAGACAGGGACAATGCTACAATATCAACATATTTGCCTGTCAGTGGAAGGTTAATTTGTGGCAATTTAGAATATGGAAATGTAATTTCACCAGCTAACTCTTGTCTTTGTAATAGGAAATGTATTAAATGCAAATTATTCAGATTTACTTTTCAACAAACCATCCTTCATAAACTCAGGATCTGAAAGAAATATCATAAATAATACATAACAAGCTTTTACTTCACATTTACTGTTCTCCTGCAGGCTTCGAAGTATCTTGAAATCAGTGAAATCTTTCAGCTAATCACACATTTTCACCTAAACAGCAGGATAATAATTATTCCCAAAAAATCAGTTAAATATGCCTATAATTAATTTCCAATCTGTGTGTTGAAGTCAGTAATGAAGAAATATCAAATATATTTTGACAGATCAGAAATTTCCCACTGATCCAATTAGCCAAATTTCCATTTGAGTGAATCACTTGGGCATTGTACAAATCGTATATCCAAATAGATCAGTTTACGGGAAAATCAGACATTTTGGTAGCATGGCGATCATTTTTGGAAAATTCTTGAAGCAAAACTTTGTGGAATCCAGTTCCAAGAAGAATGAAAGTTCCATGGGCGTCACGGTGGTGCAGCGGTAGAGTTGCCGCCTTTCAACACCAGAGACCCGGGTTCTATTCTGACTACAGGTGCTGTCTGTATGGAGTTTGTACGTTCTCCCCGTGACCTGGGTGGGTTTTCCCTCGGGAGCTCCGGTTTCCTCCAACACTCCAAAGCCATACAGGTTTGTAGATGCTGCTGCACCCGCTGAGTTTCTCCAGCATTTTTGTGTACCTCAGGTTTGTAGGTTAATTGGCTTGGTAAAATTGTAAATTGTCCCTAGTGTGTGTAGAATAGTATTAATGTGCGGGGATCGACTATCCCGTGAAGTCAAAAATCGGCTTACCTGAAAATTTTTAGCTTTATTTCTTGAGTTATTTATTAAAATTGTTCACAAATCTGACATCTTTTTTAAAGTTAACGAGCTGATGACATCACAATGGGTTTGCTCGTGCCGCCCGCTGCGCACTGTTTTCCACGCGCTGCGATTTACATCCCCCCCCCGACTCGCAATCATTTGGTCGCCGCCCACTCACAGTCGACTCGCACTCGGCCGGCCATCTGCCCCACCCCGCCTGCAGCCCACCCACCCCCCCCCCCAGGCTCTGGATTGAAACCGCTGAACACACAGTAATTTGGTTGACACTCACACCGCTGCCCGCTGACCGCTGCCCACTCCCTTCCTCAACTTCCCGCTCGCTTTTTGTGGCCTGCTCGCTTTTCAGACTGCAGCACGTGCTGCGAGTGAAGAACGAGCAAATCGGGCCCTGTACTAGAGCTCTCTCTCTCTCTCCCCGGCCTCTCTCTCCCGCCTGGGTTCTCTTCCCCCCACCCCCCCCAGCTCTCTTCCCCCCTCTCTTTCACCCCCCCCCGATCTCTCTTCTCCCCCCTCTTTCACCCCTCCCCCCGGGCTCTCTTCTCCCCCCCCCCACGACTCTCTTCCCCACCCCCCGGCCTCTCCCCCCCCCTGGCCTTTCCCTCTCCCCCGGCCGAACTCTCCAAACTCTCTCTCCCCCGGCCGCTCTTTCACCACCCCCCAGGGCCTCTTCCGCACCCCCCCTCTTCCACCCCCACCCCCTTCCCCCCCCTCTTCCCCCATCTCCCTCCCCCCTCCCCTCTCTCCCTCCCCCTCTCTCTCCCCCTCCTCTCTCCACCCTCCCTTCTCTCTCCCCCCTCCTCTCTCTCCCCCCACCTCTCTCTCCCCATGCCTCTCTCTCCCCCCAGTCTTTCTCTTCCTCCCCCGGCATCCCTCTTCCTCCCCCCTCCCTCTCCCTCCTCTTTCCTCCACCCCCTTTCCCCCACCTCCTCTCCCCACCCCACGCGTTGAGAGGATAGACCCCCTTGGTCTAGTATATTACTAAAACTCTCATCTTGTCTGTGTGTGTGCGCGTGTCCATCATGCCCTGAATTACGCCAAATCGGTACACGATAGCGCTACAATTTTGACCACTTTACTCACTATTGTCCTGTGGTATCATGTATCAAGTATCATTCAGATTGATACTATATTTTACAAGTTATTCACATTTCAAATATCTTTCATCTGCACTGGCAGTTCGCAGCTAAACATTGTGTTTAGTGGGGGAGTGGGATAGGGGAGAGGTGAGGAGTGGGGGAGCAGGGACATAGAGGGAGAGGAGGTGGGTAGGGAGGGGAGAGGTGTTATGGAGGGAGGGAGTAACTGAGGATAGAGGAAAGGAGAGGGAGGGAGAGGTGAGGGAAGGAGCGGAGGTGGGGAGGAGGAGAAGGGAGAGAAGGGGGAGGGTGAAGAGGAGGGGAAGGGAGTGTTGGGGGCTGAAGGGTGAATGGAGGAGGATAGGGGTAGGAAGATGGATGGCGAGGCACAGTTGGGGAGGGTTGCCGTGACTCGCGTCACAACGGGAATCTCTGGCGGCACAACGGGAACCCGTCCTGAGCCACGCCTGCTCAGATGGGGGGCTATGGGTGAGTGGTGGAATATTGCGTTTGGGGACCAGGCTTCCCATGTGACAGGGATCCAACGGGTCCCACTTGGTCTAGCCCTGATTAAATATACTAATTGTATGCCTCATTCATCTTCCCCTCAGTTAACACTGTACCCTTCTACATTTCTTTGATCATCGTCCCCTTTGATCTGCATTTTCACACCTTACCCTTCCATATCATTCTGTCCCCACAACCCCCTGACTCAGTCTGAAGTAGGGACTCGACCCGAAACGTCATCGATTCCTTCTCTCCAGAGATGCTGCCTGTCCCGTTGAGTTACTCCAGCATTTGTGCCTCCCCTCTTTTAAAGCTGTTCAAAGTGTAAAACCATGGTAATCAAGTTAAGATGATGAACTGTGGAGGAAGGAACTGCAGATGCTGGTTTAAACCGAAGATAGACACAAAAAGCTGGAGTAACTCAGCGGGACAGGCGGCATCTCTGGAGAGAAGGAATGGGTGGCGTTTCGGGTCGAGACCCTTCCTCAGACGTCTCGACCCGAAACGTCACCCATTCCTTCTCTCCAGCGATGCTGCCTGTCCCGCTGAGTTACTCCATTGTGCCTTTCTAAGATGATGAACTGCAGTGTTTGATGATGCAATTCTGGGAACCTGACTTATTGCAGATCCTCTACGGAAGGCAGTGTATACCAGCATCAGACCACTGGAGTTGCTGAATGAATGAATTAATTATGAAATGCAAATTGATCCTGGGAACAGATAAGACATTGACTTGCTCCGAAAGGTCACTCTGATATTCAGCTTGCCAACTTCTACAATTTTCCTAAGAGCAATTCTCTACATATTTATTGGCGTATTGCAGAGGGGGGAAAAAAAGGTTTAGCATTTTCCCATCAAGTCGTCAACATTTCAAATGCACAGACATGCCTATTTCTCTGCAGGGAGCATTGAACAAATGAACTCTCATTACCATACATAAATCGCGCAGGGTCTAAACACTAAATAACATTTTGAACAGAGGTTGCATGACTGTCAATGCACCTCAGATGGATGTTAGGCTAAGCACCTGGTTGACACAGCCTCTGCTCGTCCTAATTCCAACGTATATCACTTTTACACCTGCTTACAGAGAAGGCCACACAAAGCAAATGCACATCAGATGTCACCCAACATATCTCAATACTTCGCACACAGACACAAAAAGCTGGAGTAACTCAGCGGGACAGGCAGCATCTCAGGAGGGAAGGAATGGGTGACGTTTCGTGTAGGCTGTGGGCCGAGGAGCTTTATCGTTCAGGTTCGTGACCCAACTCACGGAATTACCTACACTTTTAACATATTGTGTAAAAATATTATATAAATCATACCTGAAACTCGTCAAGACCAAAACCTGCACATTTTTAAGAAATATGAGAAAAACCTCAAATTTTCTGAGTAGTAATTGCCCAATCAATGCACGTTTGACATTGAGGTCGGACGCAACTTGACCAATCCCGTGCTAGGCAGCGAGGAGGACCCTGGGATCATGGCTGCCTCCTCATTACATCAAAACAATTACAAGGTTTCCAAGGATAAAGGTAATGCTCACCTTGCTGATAATTTTGTTTTTCAATTGATTTATCTTTATAAAGTTATGATGTGAACTGTTAAATAAAATTGGTAAATAACAAATGTAGAGCTAGGGTTAGGATTAGGGTCGGTCAGTAGGTCAGTCAGTCAGTCGGTCAGTCTGTCAGTCTGTCGGTCGGGCTTGTCAGTAGGCCGATGGATGCTGTGGAGGATCGGTCGGGACGTCGGGCCTCCAGTGGGTGGTGAGAGCAGTCAGTCGGGCCGGGCCCAGCCAGTCGGGCCCAACCTGGCTCTGCCCCAGTCCCACTTTAGCCATGACCCCCCACTCTGCACACTGCGGCACTCATTCAAAAAAAACCTCACAATTATATTAATTATTTAATTTATATATAATATAATTACAGTCATATTCACGTCATATATATATATATATGGTATAATAATATATGGTTTAAAGAGACTGCAACACGGAAATAGGCTCCCCATGGTGTAATATGGGCATTGGACACTAGATGGCGCTTACTTTTTCAATCTCATTTTCTAATTAGTTTAATTAATAAATGTGCAACTTTTGGCACTGACGAGTTATGACTCCCTTCTCAATTATATTTTATCTAAATCTGTGCAAAATTTCATGTGGTTCCGAGACGTGGGTCAGGAAAGTTGATTTCTAGACACATTTTTGATGCTCGGCCCACAGCTTAG
This sequence comes from Malacoraja senta, assembly GCA_038087875.1. Lineage (NCBI taxonomy): Eukaryota > Metazoa > Chordata > Chondrichthyes > Rajiformes > Rajidae > Malacoraja > Malacoraja senta. Next base: position 5,601,992 of record CM075982.1, on the reverse strand, counting down.
GGTCGAGACCCTTCTCAAGACTACTCAATACATCGGATTTCAGATTTCGGTTATGCTCTCCAAATTCTTGCTTGTAAAATGCTCTCCAAATTCTAGCTTGTAAAAGTTAGAAGGAAATGCTATTAGATTCCAAGAGGCTCAAGGCTAGTTCCCCTTTTATTTCTCTCTCTTATCTCATATTACTCTACACGCTTCAGCACAACTCAATCCCAAAGTGACACTAGACATAAATAGAAGGATCAGCACCTCATATTTTGCTTGGGCAGTTTACAACCCAGCAGTATGATTATTGATTACTCAAATCTCAAGTAACCCTTGCTTTCCCCCAAAAAACATCGAGCATCGAAGCCTTCGTCATCAAGAACCAACTAAGATGGGTCGGTCATGTCGGATGGAAGGCGAGCGACTACCAAAGCAAACCTTCTACTGCCAGCTTAAAGAAGGCAAACGTAAAAGAGGCGGACAAAAGAAGAGATTCAAAGACGCCTTAAAAGCCAGCATGAAGGAATGCGAGATCGACACCGACATCGACAATTGGGAAACCAATGCCAAGGACAGGAAACTCTGGTGAAACATCATCCAAGAAGGAACAGCGATCTTCGAAGCCAATCGATGCGCAGAATTAGAAGAAAAGAGAAGAAAATGGAAAGGGAGGCAGCAACAACCAAAGCCCGACCTGCCGTCTGGAATTACCTGTCCTGAATGCCGAAGAACTTTCAAAGCCAGGATTGGGCTCATAAGCCTCATGAGAGTCCATGAAAACGACGGAACGTAGACCATCATCCTCGACCTCGAGGGTTAGCAACGACGACTACGGCTTTCCCTCTCTCTCCATCCCTCCCCCATCCTAGTGCTCCGACTAGTTTCACTGTCCTCCTGATTTATTTTACCTCCTTGTCACCTTCCCCTCAGCCAACAATGAACCATTCCACATTTCCTTGACTGTCTGCTTTGATCTGTCATTTTCACACCTTACCCTTCCATATCTCTAGTTTCCCTCTCCCCTGACTCTCAGTCTAAAGAAGGGTCTCGAGCATACTCCAGCATTTTGTGCCAATCTCATTTGAGCTCCTATCGCTAGTCATTTACTTGAAGTTTAGAGAAAAGAGTATTCACTCCCAACTGGCCATTACTTGCATTAATACTTCACAGAAGCCTTTTCCTACATTATCTTATCCAATCCTATCGGCATATATTTCTAAACCATTTTTCCACCCATATACAACTATGCTACCTACACCATGTGGTAACACGTTGCATTAAACCGCCTCTCAGTGGTAAAGAGATGCACATTAAATGATTCTGTACATAAAACAGCACAGCACAGGAGCAGCCCTTCAGCCCACAATGTCTGTGCCAAACACAAGTGATGGGAGCAGAACTCTACTCCGCAATTCAATCATGGTTGATCTATCTCTCCCTCCTAACCCCATTCTCCTGACTTCTCCCTGTGACCCCTGACACCCGTACTAATCAATGGCAAACATAATGCCAAAATGCATCTTTTTGCACATAACTCATATCCCTACATTCTCTTGACATCCGTGCTTATCTAAAAGCCTCTTAAATTCCACTATCGTATCTGTCTCAGCCACCACCCCTGGCAGCATGCACCAGGCACCCACCACTCTCTGCCTAAACATTTTTGCCCCACACATCTCCATTAAACTTTGTCCCTTTCACCTTAAAGCTATGATCTTTGGTCTTTGATATTTCCACCCAGGGGAAAAGGTTCTAACTGCTACTTTATCTATGTCTCAATAATTTTATGTATTTCTATCAGTTGTTGCAATGAATCCAATCAGTGTATTCTGAAAGATGTCTTTACATGCCACTACATCCCGACAGACAGATCTCAAACAAATGTCCTAATTCACTTTGGTCTCATGCCCTCACAAATGGCTCCTTTAAGTTTAAAATATTGCTTTTAGATCCTTTCTTTTAACCCTCAAAATGAGTATAGAAATTAAGTCAATTTTCAGACTATGACATTTCCAAATGTAAGACCATAGTTGAACAGAGTGAGAAACAGCAAGCAGGAAACTCCAGACCATTGAGCTCAATATTTGGTGAAGGGAAAATGTTGGATGTTATTATTACAGATGTTACAGCGGGACACTTGGATACATTTAGGAAAATTTAAGGAAACCAAGGTTAATTTGGTTTTGTGAAAGGGATGTCAGGGCGGCACAGTGGCACAGCGGTAGAGTTGCTGCATTACAGTGCCAGAGACCCAGGTTCGATCCTGACTATGGGTACTGTCTGTACGGAGTTTGTACATTCTCCCTGTGACCGCGTGGGTTTTCTCCAGTGCTCCGGTTTCTTCCCACATTCCAAACACGTGCATTTTTGTAAGGTTAATTGGCTTCTGTACATTGTCCCTAGTGTGTAGTATAGGACTAGTGTGAGCAGGTGATCATTGGTCGGCTTACACCACTCTGAAGAAGGGTCTCGACCCGAAACATCTCCCATCCCTTCTCTCCAGAGTTGCTGCCTGTCCCGCTGAGTTACTCCAGCTTTTTGTGTCTATCATTGGTCGGCATGGACTCGCTGGGACGAATGGCCTGTTCTCTAATCTAAACTAAACTAATGTCTGACAAATTGATCGGAGTTCTTTGAGGAAGCAGTATGTGCTGTGCATGAGGTGGAACCAGAGGATGCCCTATACTCAGGTTTCCAACAGGCATTTGATAATGCACCCCTTTGAAGATTATTGCAGGGAAAAAAAACCTCACGGTGAAGGCAGCAATGTACCAGTGAAAGCAACCTGTTCAGCGACGGGTAGCTCTCTGCTGATGCAGAATAACGATCTGCGGACACACAGCATTTCTCTACTCATCCAGAACAGCCAGCTGCTCACATGTGGCATCTCATTGCTCCTGCAGAAAGGTGAGCTGCTCAAGGCTAGCATCTCCGGGACCACTGACGACTGCAACGTTCAGGAGCAGCTTTTTCCTTCCACCCTTCAGGTTATTAAAGACTACAGCCTCCAAATAAGCTCGGAATACAGTGTCCTCCATAATGTTTGGGACAAAGACCCATCATTTATTTATTTGCCTCTGTACTCCACAATTTGAGATTTGTAATAGAAAAAAAATCACATGTGGTTAAAGTACACATTGTCAGATTCTATTGCAGGACATTTTTATACATTTTGGTTTCACCATGTAGAAATTACAGCAGTGTTTATACATAGTTCCCCCATTATACATAGTCCCATGTGAATGTTTCTATTACAAATTTCAAATTGTGGAGTACAGAGGCAAATAAATAAATGATGGGTCTGCCCCGAACATTATGGAGGGCACTGTATATAAACATGGGGCTATTAGATACATAGATACATAGAAAATAGGTGCAGGAGTAGGCCATTCGGCCCTTCGAGCCTGCACCGCCATTCAATATGATCATGGCTGATCATCCAACTCAGTATCCCGTACCTGCCTTCTCTCCATACCCTCTGATCCCTTTAGCCACAAGGGCCACATCTAACTCCCTCTTAAATATAGCCAATGAACTGGCCTCAACTACCCTCTGTGGCAGAGAGTTCCAGAGATTCACCACTCTCTGTGTGAAAAAGTTTTTCCTCATCTCGGTCTTAAAGGATTTCCCCCTTATCCTTAAGCTGTGATCCTTGTCCTGGACTTCCCCAACATCGGGAACAATCTTCCTGCATCTAGCCTGTCCAACCCCATAAGAATTTTGTACGTTTCTATAAGATCCCCTCTCAATCTCCTAAATTCTAGCGAGTACAAGCCAAGTCTATCCAGTCTTTCTTCATATGAAAGTCCTGACATCCCAGGAATCAGTCTGGTGAACCTTCTCTGCACTCCCTCTATGGCTATAATGTCCTTCCTCAGATTTGGAGACCAAAACTGTACGCAATACTCCAGGTGTGGTCTCACCAAGACCCCGTACAACTGCAGTAGAACCTCCCTGCTCCTATACTCAAATCCTCTTGCTATGAAAGCTAACATACCATTCGCTTTCTTCACTGCCTGCTGCACCTGCATAACTTTGCATTATTATTGTTTATTTATTTGTCTGTGTTTTTTAGACATAAAGTTCAAGATTATATATATATATATGTATGTGTGTGTATATATGTGTGTATATATATATAAAACTTCCAGAACCAGGGGCCACAATTTAAGAATAACGGGTAAGCCATTTAGAACGGAGACGACGAAACGCTTTTTCACACAGAGAGTTGTGAGTCTGTGGAATTTTCTTCCTCAGAGGGCGGTGGAGGCAGGTTCTCTGGATACTTTCAAGAGAGAGCTAGATAGGGCTCTTAAAGATAGCGGAGTCAGGGGATATGGGGAGAAGGCAGGAATGGAGTACTGATTGGGATGATCAGCCATGATCACATTGAATGGTGGTGCTGGCTCAAAGGGCCGAATGCCTACTCCTGCACCTATTGTCTATTGTCTAAAGTCTATTTTCTATATATACTACTATTATGTATGTGTGTAAACATAGCACACTGTAAAACCAATAATAAACTAAATAAATGTCTATATATACATATTAAAAAATATATAATTGTTAATTATGGGTTTTACAGTGTACTATGTTGACATACTTCTTGTGCTGCTGCAAGTAAGAATTTAATTGTTCCGTTTCGGGACATAAGACAATAAAACAGTCATGACTCTTGAAACGGCATCTCCACGTCTGACGAGGACTTTGGACAAACGTTCGATGACCATCAGGAAACGGCGAGAAGGCAGAAATGCAGCGCAGCGCACTGGCACAGCGAGTAGAGCCAATGCCCCACAGCGCCGGAGACCTGGGTTCGATCCCGACCTGTGTGGAGTTTGCACGTTCTCCCTGTGACCACATGGGTTTCCTCCAGGTACTCCTGTTTCCCCCCACACCCCCAACGACATGCGGGTTTGTAGGAAAATTGGCCTCTGTTAAATTGCGTCCAGTATGTAGGGAGTGGATGTGAAAGTGGGATAACATTGAACAAGAGTGACCGGGTGAACAATGGTCGGCGTGGACTCGGTGGAAGGGCCTGCTTCCATGCTGTATCTTTCGATCAATGAATCGATCAAATGCTTCTTCTTCTGTTTGTGAGATGTAGCAAGTAAAGAGAGATAGAAACATAGAAACATAGAAAATAGGTGCAGGAGTAGGCCATTCGGCCCTTCGAGCCTGCACCGCCATTCAATATGATCATGGCTGATCATCCAACTCAGTATCCTGTACCTGCTTTCTCTCCATACCCCCTGATCCCTTTAGCCACAAGGGCCACATCTAACTCCCTCTTAAATATAGCCAATGAACTGGCCTCAACTACCTTCTGTGGCAGAGAATTCCAGAGATTCACCACTCTCTGTGTGAAAAATGTTTTCCTCATCTCGGTCCTAAAAGGTTTCCCCCTTATCCTTAAACTGTGACCCTTGTTCTGGACTTCCCCAACATCGGGAACAATCTTCCTGCATCTAGCCTGTCCAACCCCTTAAGAATTTTGTACGTTTCTATAAGATCCCCCTCAATCTTCTAATTCTAGCGAGCACAAACCGAGTCTATCCAGTCTTTCTTCATATGAAAGTCCTGACATCCCAGGAATCAGTCTGGTGAACCTTCTCTGTACTGCCTCTATGGCAAGAATGTCTTTCCTCAGATTAGGAGACCAAAACTGTATGCAATACCCCAGGTGTGGTCTCACCAAGACCCTGTACAACTGCAGTAGAACCTCCCTGCTCCTATACTCAAATCCTTTTGCTATGAATGCTAACATACCATTCGCCTTCTTCACTGCCTGCTGCACCTGCATGACTATTTTTAATGACTGGTGTACCATGACACCCAGGTCTCGTTGCATCTCCCCTTTTCCTAATCGGCCACCATTCAGATAATAGTCTACTTTCCTGTTTTTGCCACCAAAGTGGATAACCTCACATTTATCCACATTTTACTGCATCTGCCATGCATTTGCCCACTCACCCAGCCTATCCAAGTCACCTTGCAGCCTCCGAGCATCCTCCTCACAGCTAACACTGCCCCCCAACTTGGAGATGTTGCATTCAATTCCCTCGTCCAAATCATTAATATATATCGTAAATAGCTGGGGTCCCAGCACTGAGCCTTGCGGTACCCCACTAGTCACTGCCTGCCATTGTGAAAAGGGACCCGTTTACTCCTACTCTTTGCTTCCTGTCTGCCAGCCAGTTCTCTATCCACATCAATACTGAACCCCCAATACCGTGTGCTTTAAGTTTGTATACTAATCTCTTATGTGGGACCTTGTCGAAAGCCTTCTGAAAGTCCAGATATAACACATCCACTGGTTCTCCCTTATCCACTCTACTAGTTACGTCCTTGAAAAATTCTATAAGATTCGTCAGACATGATTTACCTTTCATAAATCCATGCTGACTTTGTCCAATGATTTCACCACTTTCCAAATGTGCTGCTATCCCATCTTTAATAACTGATTCTAGCAGTTTCCCCCACTACCGACGTTAGACTAACTGGTCTGTAATTCCCCGTTTTCTTCTCTCCCTCCCTTTTTAAAAAGTGGGGTTACATTAGCTACCCTCCAATCCTCAGGAACACTCCAGAATCTAAAGAGTTTTGAAAAATTATCACTAATGCATCCACTATTTCTGGGGCTACTTCCTTAAGTACTCTGGGATGCAGCCTATCTGGCCCTGGGGATTTATCGGCCTTTAATCCATTCACTTTACCTAACACCACTTCCCGGCTAACCTGGATTTCACTCAGTTCCTCCATCTCATTTGACCCCCGGTCCCCTGCTATTTCCGGCAGATTATTTATGTCTTCCTCAGTGAAGACAGAACCAAAGTAGTCATTCAATTGGTCTGCCATGTCCTTGTTCCCCATGATCAATTCACCTGTTTCTGACTGCAAGGGACCTACATTTGTTTTAACTGATCTTTTTCTCTTCACATATCTATAAAAACTTTTGCAGTCAGTTTTTATTTTCCCTGCCAGTTTTCTTTCATAATCTATTTTCCCTTTCCTAATTAAGCCCTTTGTCCTCCTCTGCTGGACTCTGAATTTCTCCCAGTCCTCTGGTAGGCTGCTTTTTCTGGCTAATTTGTACGCTTCATCTTTTGTTTTGATACTATCCCTGATTTCCCTTGTTATCCATGGATGCACTACCTTCCCTGATTTATTTTTTTGCCAAACTGGGATGAACAATTGTTGTGTTCATCCATGCAGTCTTTAAAATGCCTTCCATTGCATATCTACCGTCAACCCATTAAGAATCAATTGCCAGTCTATCTTGGCCAATTCATTTCTCATACCCTCAAGTTACCTTTCTTTATGTTCAGGACCCTTGTTTCTGAATTAACAATGTCACTCTCCATCCTAATGAAGAACTCAACCATATTATGGTCACTCTTGCCCAAGGGGCCACGCACAACAAGACTGCTAACTAACCCTTCCTCATTACTCAATACCCAATCTACAATAACCTGCTCTCTCGTTGGTTCCTCTACATGTTGGTTTAGAAAACTATCCCGCATACATTCCAAGAAATCCTCTTCCTCAGCACCCTTGCCAATTTGATTCACCCACTCTATATGTAGATTGAAGTCACCCATTATAACTGTTTTACCTTTGTTGCACGCATTTATAATTTCCTGTTTGATGCCATCCCCAACTCCACTACTACTGTTAGATGGCCTGTACACAACTCCCACTAGCGTTTTCTGCCCCTTAGTGTTTCGCAGCTCTACCCATATCGATTCCACATCCTCCAAGCTAATGTCCTTCCTTTCTATTGCGTTAATCTGCTCTCTAACCAGCACCGCTACCCCACCTCCTTTCCCTTTCTGTCTATCCCTCCTTAATATTGAATATCCCTGGATGTTCAGCTCCCAGCCTTGGTTACCCTGGAGCCATGTCTCCGTGATCCCAACTATATCATAGTCATTAATAGCTATCAGCACATTCAACTCATCCATCTTATTACAAATGCTCCTTGCATTGAGACACAAAGCCTTCAGCCTTGTTTTTACAACACTCTTACCCTTTAACCAATTATGTTGAAAAGTGGCCCTTTTTGATTTTTGCCCTGGATTTGTCTGCCTGCCACTTTTATTTTTCACCTTGCTACCTATTGCTTCTACCCTCATTTTACACCCCTCTGTCTCTACGCTCACACATTTAAGAATCCCTTTCCCTTTAACTCCATCCTCAACTATCCCATTCGACACCCCACCCCCCAAAATTTCCTCCAACTAAATAAGGACAAAACGGAGATAATTGTTTTTGGTGCTAAAAAAGAAAGGCTTGAAGTAACCCAACACCTTCACTCTCTGTCCCTGAAAACTTCAAACAAAGCCAAAAATCTCGGGGTTATTATGGATTCAGATTTACATTTCGACAGTCACATCAAATCAGTAACAAAATCAGCCTACTATCACCTAAAAAACGTAGCAAGACTAAGAGGACTCATGTCAGCTCAAGACTTAGAAAAACTCGTACATGCGTTTATTACTAGTAGGCTAGATTATTGTAACGGTCTCCTTGCAGGTCTTCCGAAAAAAACTGCCAGGCAGCTACAGCTTGTTCAGAACGCTGTTGCTAGAGTTCTAACAAAGACCAAAAAATTTGCACACATTACACCAATTCTTAAATCCTTACATTGGCTCCCTGTATGTCAGAGAATTGATTTCAAAATCCTGCTGCTCACCTATAAATCACTACATGGTTTAGGGTCAAAGTATATCACTGACATGCTTCCACTATATAAGCCTTCTAAGATCTTCTGAGACCAATCTGTTAGTGATTCCCAGAGTAAATACAAAACATGGGAAAGCAGGATTTAGTTACTATGCAACAAATAGCTGGAATAAACTTCCTGAAGATTTAAGACTTGCCCCTACTTTCACCACTTTTAAAACAAGACTGAAAACTTTTATGTTTACTTTAGCTTTCAGCTAAATCTTAACTACGTTGCACTTTTAACTTTTGCACTTTTCTATGATGCATTTTTAACTTTGCTTTTCTTTTCTTTTAATTCTTCTATTTTATTTCATTTTATTATTTCATTTTATTGTATGACATGTTTTTATGTGAAGCACTTTGAGTCTGCCTCGTGTATGAAATGTGCTATATAAATAAAGTTGCAGTTGCAGTTGCAGTTATTCAGTTTAAAACCACCCGTGTAGCAGTGGCAAACCTGCCTGCCAGAATGCTGGTCCCCCACCTGTTAAGATGCAATCCGTCCCTTTTGTACAGTTTCCTTTTACTCCAAAACAGATCCCAGTGATCTAAGAATCTAAATCCCTGCCCCGTGCCCCAGTTCCTCAGCCACACATTCAGGTCCCGTATTTCCCTGTTCCTGCTCTCGCCTGCACGAGGAACTGGAAGCAAACCGGAGATAACAACCCTGGAGGTCCTGCTTTTCAGCATTTTTCCGAGCTCTCTAAAGTCACGCTGCAGAATATTCATCCCCTTCTTTCCGACATCGTTTGTGCCGACATGCACTACCACTTCCGGCTGTTCACCTTCGCCCTTGAGGATTGTCTGCACTCTGTCCGTGACATCCTGGATCCTGGCACCAGGAAGGCAGCACACCATCCTCGAATCCCGTCTGTTGCCGCAGAAACCCCTGTCCGTACCTCCCACAATGGAGTCTCAAACTACAATGGCGTTGCCTGACTTTGGCCTTTTTGGCTTTGGCTCAACAGCCCTATTCGCATCGCAAGCCAGTCTGCCGCTCAGTGTTAAAACGTCTTCTGTCCCGATGAGTTCATGTGCGTCGGCTCCCTGCCCATAAGTTCATAAGTAATAGGAGCAGAATTAGGCCATTCAACCCATCAAGTCTACTCTGCCATTGAATCATGGCTGATCTATCTTTCCCTCTTATCCCCATTCTCCTGCCTTCTCCCCATAATCCCTGACACCTGCACTAATTCTGCAGAAAGCTACCACATGGCGTCTGTCTGCTGATGCAGTAGGGCAAGCTGCTGACACCAGCATTTCTCTACTCATTCAGACCAGCTTACCATGCCCCTTCAGAACTGCGAGCTGCTCAAGGGTGGCGTCTTCAAGTCCATTGAGAGCAGCACGCTGTTCATAAATGGCGTCTTCACAGCTAATGTGGCCATTTATTTGCTCTCTGGCAAAATATCATCGCTCCTTAAGAGCTCCATGCTCCTTAATAAGACCATCGGATATAGGAGCAGAATTAGGCCATTCCATCCATTAAGTCTGCTCCGCCATTCAATCATGGCTGATCTATTTCTCCCTCACAACCCCATTCTCCTGCCTTCTCCCAGTAACTTTTGACACTCTTGCGAAACAAAAAACTATCAATCTCTGCTTTAAAAATACCCAAAGACAATTAACCTACAAACCTCTACATCTTTGGAGTGTGGGAGGAAACCAGAGCACCCAGAGCAAAACCCACATGGTCACAGGGAGAACGTACAAATTCCGTACAAACAGTACTGATAGTCAGGTATGAACCCGGGTCCCTGGAGCTGTAAAGCAGCAAATCTACCGCTACGCCACTGTGTTGCCCCTACATTGAATGTTAACCTGTTTATTTTGAATAAGCTAACATCTGAATTAAGATTGAGTACACGGCCATTTAAGTGAATGCAGTAAAACCTTAAACAAGACTGAAATCACTGGATATAAGGAGAATGAGAATGACCTTACTGAAACATGTTGCCACAATTTGGGAGGGGTTGACAGGGTGGACAGGATTTCCAGTCTAGATGGTCTGGTGGTGAGCCATACTTGAAGGATGGATACATTTAAAAAAATGAATCTTTATCAATCATAAACTGTGTTTAGTTGTAAATATCTCATGTATTTCTTTGTCATGCTGTGCTGTGAGTATAATTACAGTATCTACATATAAAACATTTATGTATTCTACTTATGCTGAAAGTCATGATCCAGATACTCATGGTCCATAGAACATAGAACGGGCGGTCACGGTGGCGCAGCGGTAGAGTTGCTGCCTTACAGCGAATGCAGCGCCGGAGACCCGGGTACGATCCCGACTACGACTGCGGTCTTTACGTTCTCCCCAGTGACCTGCGTGGGTTTTCTCCGAGATCTTCGGTTTCCTCCCACATTCCGAAGACGTACAGGCTTGTAGGTTAATTGGCTTGGTAAATGTAAATAAATGTCCCCAGTGGGTGTAGGATAGTGTTAATGCGCAGGGAACAGCGAACAGCGTTCGGCGCGGACCCGGTGAGCTGAAGGGCCTGTTTCCGTGCTGTATCTCTAAACTAAACTAAACAGTACAGCACAAGAACAGGCCCTTCAGCCCACAAAGTCTATACCAAACATAATGTCAAGACCATCGCTTGTCTACCTGTACATAATCCATATCCCTCCATTCCCTGCATATCCATATGCTACTCAAAAGTATTTTAAATACCACCCATGTATCTGCTTCAACCACCATCCCCCCCAGCGAGTTTTAGGCACTCACCACCGTCTGTCTAAAAGACCTGCCCCGCACATCTCCTTTAAACTTTGTCCCTCTTGCATTAAAGCTGTGCCCTCTATTATTTGATTTTTCCATCCTGGGAAAAAGATCCTGACGTTTACCCCATCAGGTGTCAGAGGTTATGGGGAGAAGGTAGGAGAATGGGGTTAGGAGGGAGAGTTAGATCAGCCATGATTGAATGGCGGAGTAGACTTGATGGGCCGAATGGCCTAATTATCCTCCTATTCCTTATGACCTCATGACTCTCTTAATTTTATATACTTTTATCAGGTGTCCCCAAACACAAACGCATGTGTTCCAGAAAAAAACAATCCAAGTCTGTCCAACCTCTCCCTAACTAACAGATTCATTTCAATGGGAATCCTGAACGGAGCATTTTGGATATTTTTAAGCCATGGATATTTGGATTTATTTTACAGTGTTATTGATCTGAAGATTGGGATCTCAGAGTACTGGCACTCTTAGAAGTAGCATAGTAGCAAACAAATAAAAATGCACTAATACTGACCAGCAGTGAATTAACCAATGAGTCTAAAAATGAATCAATTTATTGGGGCAAATTTATAGAGCCATCATTTAACAAATGTTAATAGATTTTGGATTTTAGGCATCCATCTGCTAGTGCATACAAAACCTTTAGCGATTTTAATGCCTGATCTTTGAGACAAAATAAAATATAAATATAAACTGCAATATAATTTATTTTATACAATAAAATATATAAAGATGTACTAAAACACAGCTGCATGTGAGACCCACATCAGTTTTCATCTGATGCTGTGCATGTATCTGATTTCCATGCACATGCCTCATGTAAGGGCTCGTGCACGGAAAACGTTTTACTCACAATATTTTGTGAATACAAGGAACTCAATGTTTTCCTTATGAATATATTTTTTAATATTTTCAATATTTCACAATATATTCCCTCTCAGTGGCTGTAATTTGGCACCAGTTGAAACTAACCAGTATTGAGTGATCTGATACTTGCCCCTTTTAAAGGAAAAGTCACGGTGGCGCAGCGGTAGAGTTGCTGCCTTACAGCCAAATGCAGCGCCGGAGACCTGGGTTCGATCCCGACTACGGGCACTGTCTGTACGGAATTTGTACGTTCTCCCCGTGACCTGCGTGGGTTTCTGCGCATATTCCAAAGACGTACAGTAGGTTAATTGGCTTGATAAATGTACAAACATTGTCCAGTATAAAATTGTCCAACTTCCAGGATAGTCCCTGGTGGATTCTTCGGAAGGTACAAGGTGTGTACACCGAATACTACTACTGCATGAAGCCTTGTGTGCAGCTTAGGGTCCACTGAAAGACAACACAACAATAACAGCACGGACTGCAGTACCCATTTCCTGACACCCAACTTGGTCAAAGTTGGGAGGGAGATTCTTCACACTGCAAGATACAGCTGTCTGCTCTGGTTAAAATGAAATGGCAGTGTGACAAATTTGGTAAAGAGAGGATTGACTACGTTGATGCCTTGTTGACGTGGTCACAATGCAGGAAGGAGGTTTAATAAGTGCATCGGTGTAGCTCAGATACCTGCCATGAAGTCACTCATACACGTAGCTCTTTAATAAGTGCATAGCTTTAGTTCTGTTTAGTTTAGTTTAGAGATGCAGCGCGGAAACAGGCCCTTCAGCCCACTGAGTCCGTGCTGGCCAGCGGTCCCAGTATACTAACACTATCCGACATACACGGAGGGAAAATGTACAATTTTACCAAGCCAATTAGACTACAAACCTTTATGTCTTTGGAGTGTGGTAGGAAACCAGAGAAAACCCACGCAGGTCAAGGGGAGAATGTACAAACTCCATATGGACAGTATTCATAGTCAGGATTGAACCCGGGTCTCTGGCACTGTAAAGCAGCAACTCTACTGCTGCGCCTCCGTGCCGCTCATGTAGCTCAGATACCTACCAAGACAACTCATACACGTATCTCTTTAATAAGCACATTGGTGTAGCTCAGATACCTACAACAGCAATCATACTCATATCTCAAGCATTCCACATATTTAAGAATATTTAATTATAACAACCATAATTTACGACCTTACTGGACTAGGGTCCATGGAGGCGCTGATGATCATAACGTCAACTGCTGCAGAGCCAATGGTACTGAATAATTGGGGATGTCAGTATCTTCCTTCTCACAAGTCCTTTCCCTTTCACTCCATAATCCCTTCTGGCTTAAAACATCCAGTCATGGTCCATCCAGAACATGGTCTCCAGGGATGCTGCCTGACCCTCTGTTACTCCAGCACTTTCTTCTTCTTCTCACTTGCCTTCCTCCACAATTACATGACATTTTTTTCTTATTTCAGATACTTAAGTCAGGCCGTGGAAGCCAAAAGGGGAACAAGGTATCTATCACCTTACATCATCTGCTGTTTGTAACCATCAGCTTAGATCCTGGTACATTGTACTTTAGAGATACAGCGCGGAAACGAGCCCTCCGCCCCACCGAGACCACGCCGACCAGCGATACCCGCACATCAACACTATCCTACACACACCAGGGACAATTTACACCCACACCAAGCCAATTAACCTACATACCTGTACGTCTTTGAAGTGTGGGAGGAAACCGAAGATCTCGGAGAAAAGCCACGCGGGTTACATGGAGAACGTACAAACTCCATGCAGACAGCACCCGGTCGTATTCGAACCCGGGGTCTCTGGGGCTGCAAGCGCTGCAAGGCAGCAACTCTACCGCTGCGCCACCATCTCTATATTTGTGGTCTACTTAGATGTCCTGCCACTTTTGAGCGTACAAAAAATCAAAATTGAAAGCATTGGCCTGATGATAACAAGGTGTAGCATAAACCAACTAAAAGAAATGGAAAGAGCAAATAAATAGTAAAGAAACGAAGCAATAACTAGAAACTGTGATTGGCTTTATGCATAATTAATTGTGTTTATTCTCATTTTCACAACCTGTTAAATTTTTTATGCTTCCAATTGACTAACGACGGAAAACAGAGGCAACGACGTGCAAAGAAAATCCTGCAAAGGTGGAGAAGAGGTGGTATTTCTGAATAACAAAGTCTCCAGACTTTGGTCATGCTTTCTCCCTGACCACTATCGTCCAAGTTGCACGTGCGTCTGATGCGCGGGGTCTAACCTTGGCTGGAGCTGAAGATAGACACAAAATGCTGGAGTAACTCAGCGGGACAGGCAGCATCTCTGGAGAGAAGGAATGGGTGACATTTCGGGTCAAGACCCTCGTCAGACTGCAGCCGTGTGGTTTGAGGGGCAGCAGGACCTCTGGCAACCCTCCCTAATATATCGCTCACTGCTGGCAGGACCCTAACCCCTGCTTTGCTATCTGTAAAGACCTACTGGGTTTTATATGCCTGGCTTCAGAACATAGAACATACAGGACACAGGCAAGTATTGCATAGGTACAGGCTCTTTGGCCTACAATGTCCATGCCGAACATAATACCAAGATGAACTAATCTCATCTGTCCACATGTTAGTGACATAAAAAATCCAATAATGCAGAAGTAACTGATGTGAAAGTAAAAATCCATTAAGTTGGGTGTGTGGAACGAGCTGCCGCAAGGCGTAGATCGAGGCAGTGACTATCGCAACGTTTAAGAAGCAATTAGACATGGATAGGACAGGTTTAGAGGGATATAGGCCAAATGCTGACAGGTGGGACTAGAGGTAGATGAGGCATATGGTCATTGTTAGGCCGAAGGGCCTGTTTCCACGCTGTATGACTTTGTGACTCAATAATTAACTTTAAAATCCAACTGGCCTTCTCTTTTGCCAGTTAATCCATAGTCCGATAATCCCCAGTGAAATCAAAAGAGTTTTCATCTCCGGTCCCCTGTTCTATCTGGGACAGGAGTCTATAGACATTTCTCCAGCAAAACGCTGGGGATGGCACCAAGAGAGCTTCATTAACCTGCCGCTGGTCTCTTAATGGAGAGTCCAGCGGCATATTAAAGGTGCTCAAAATCTGCCGATGTGACAGGAACCTCCCCATGCCAAAGAAGATGTGGATAATGTGAAGTTCCAACCATTTGGAATAGCCGCCAGGCTAATCGAACCTCTTGGTTTGGAAGCGCATGTTTGAGTCTCGTTGCCCAGGGCAGTAACGTGAACTAACAACAAATGCTGGGGACGTTAAGCAGGTCAAGGACCATCCATGGAGAAAGAAACTGAGTTAACTTTGTCAATGACCTTCTCATTAGAATTAGAGGTGAGAAACCCAAGCAATCCAGCAATGACCTTTTCCACACCACGCTTTCTACAATGGACAACTAAATGCAGATTGGATGTTGGGTAATTTAGACATTACAGTGAGCTACTCATACACACCATTACTTACTTAAAGATCAAGGTGAACAGCCTTTATATAATACAAAATATTGAGTCTAATAAAACAAAAGAGTACAAAGATCATTTTAACCCACTGCAAATATTAGACAGAAGTGAAGACTGTGGCAATATTCCCCTAAAATTTGGAAAAGGGATGACAGGAACAGATAGGTGAGAAGAAGCTATTTCATTTGCTGTTATCCGTGTATCTGTACACGGTGGACGGCTTGATTGGAATCATTAGAAACATAGCAGCATAGAAAATAGGTGCAGGAGTAGGCCATTCAGCCCTTTGAGCCATTCAATATGATCATGGCTGATCATCCAAAATCAGTACCCCGTTCCGGCTTTTTCCCCATATCCCTTGATTCCCTTAGCCCTAAGAGCTGAATCTAACTCTCTCTTGAAAACATCCAGATTTGGTCTCCATTTATCGACTTATTACAAGCATAGGGTACAACATAACTGAAAATAAATGGTTTCAGGATCTGGTGAGGGGTGTGTAAAGATACAAAGTAGGTACATCCCTTTTATCTTATATTACTTTCTTATATCTGTTTTCTATTTTTCTCTTTCTTTTCCTTTGGTTTTCGTTTTTACTCTTTCTCGTGTTATACGTTTCTACGGGTTTCCCCTGATCACTTTCACGCACTTACTATCTTATCTAACTCTCTCTATTCTTCTCCTTTTTAAAGTTTAAAACAAGAAGTGGCACAGGAAATGTATTATGTTATTTTTGGGTTATATCACTGTAATGTACATTTTCTTCTAATAAATAAAATATTAAAAAAATTAAAAAAATTAAAAAAAAATATCCAGTAAATTGGCCTCCACTGCCTTCTGCGGCAGAGAATTCCACAGGTTCACAACTCTCTGGGTGAAAATGTTTTTCCTCATCTCAGTCCTAAATGGCTTACTCCTTATTCTTAAACTGTGACCCAGGTTCTGGACTCCCCCAACATCAGGAACATTTTTCCTGCATCTACCCTGTCCAATCCTTTAAGAATTTATATGTTTCTTTAAGGTGCTCTCTCACCTTCTAATTTCCGGCGAATACAGCCCAGTCGACCCACCATTCTTTCATCATATGTCAGGCTCCCGCCATCCCGGGAATTAACCTGATGAACCTACGCTGCACTCCCTCAATAGCAATAATGTCCTTCCTCACATTAGGAGACCAAAATTGCACACAATACTCCAGTTGCAGTCTCACCAGGGCCCTGTACAACTGCAGTAGGACCTCCTTGCTTCTAAACACAAATCTTCTCGCAATGAAGGCCAAAACTAAACTAACCAACATCTTTTACTTCAAACTGCATAATGTAATAATAAGGTAATAATGTAATGATAACCTCCCTTAATACAAATATTTGCAAAATATGTACAAGGTTTTAACGTTTCGGGTCGACACCCTTCTTCAGAAGCTGCTTTGCAAACTTTTCTCTGAACTTATGTATAACTGAGGGATTGAAGTAATTCACTTAACCAATTCAGGTGTCAGCAACTGCATATATAATCCAATCACACAATCCAAAAATGAACTTTCTCTGACACAACTGCGCTAGCGACATGAAAGAATATCACTGAAATCTACATCAACACTTCATGCTGCCTCGGCAAGGCCACCAGCATAATCAACAACCAGTCTCACCCCAGTCACTCCCACTTCTCCCCTCTCCCCTCTCCCATCGGGGCAGGACATACAGAAGTTTTAAAACTCATACCTCCAGATTCGGGAACAGTTTCTTCCCAGCTGTTATCAGACGGCGAAACTGTCCTCTCATCAGCTAGAGAGCGGTCCTGACCTCCCACCTTACCTCATTGGGACCTTTGAACTTTCTTTAATCTGACTTTGTCAAACTTCAGTGCTATATCTTTGCACTAAATGTTGAACCCTTCATCCTTTATCTTTGCACTCTGGATGGCTTGATTATATTCATGTCTAGTCCTTTTCATGACTGGATAGGATGCAAACAAAAGCTTTTCAATGTACCTCGATACACGTGACAATAATAAACTAAACTAAACTAAAACACAGCCGAGTACGTGAATAAATTATTTACCTTTCTTTGTTTCATGCAACACACCACAAATTGCCTGCGTCATTAGTAGGAAGAGAAATGGTTTTTCATATTTGATAAATTGTAAAATTAAATTTTCCCACCAGAGGCCATGATTTTCCAACTATTTCCAAATGATGAAATCTCAAATTATTTGGCGAGTCGTTGTCTCAGCACAGATTAGATTTTTTATGTTGGTGAATACATACATTTTTAAGTGATTGCTTGTGCCATACAGGTGCTCTCAGCCAACCAAATGTAATTTTGTGGGTTGAAAGCACTTTTGAGTCCAATCCATAATTATGCATTCACATTCAAACATTCTCATTAGCTTTCACAACATAACTTTTAAAATTATAATGAAGGTCTCATACAATCAATCTCAACAAGTCTGCTACATTTATCATTTTAATCAGTCGCTGGATAGTTATTCATCTTTATGATTCATACAAAAGGAAAACAGAACAATTTTAGATTCATTGATTCACTGAAGGTCAGAAATGATTATCAGAAGCAAACCATTTTAATGGAGGTTCCTACAAAGATAAGATCGGCTTTTCGCTGGATGCTTCAGGTTGATTTACGTGCCACTTGGAATATACGCCGATCAATTTTACAACCCTAATGTGCAGGGAGAGAGTTGATAAATAATGGGAACAAACAAAGTGCGATTCTTGACACATGTTCAATAGGAGAATATGAGCAGGGATAAGAAAATGTCACTCAATGTTTTGTGTGGGAAGGAACTGCTGGTTTAAATCGAAGGTAGACACAAAATGCTGGAGTCACTCACCGGGACAGGCAGCATCTCTGGAGCGAAGCAATGGGTGACGTTTCGGGTCGAGACTATTCTTCAGACAGCACCCAAGCTCAGTAATATGATTTGGAGATTAGACTTCTATTTGAGTAAGTCTGAAGGGTCTCGACCCGAAACGTCACCCATTCCTTCTCTCCAGAGATGCTGCCTGTGTCACTCAATATTGTGTTAGGTGGACTCTCTCTTGGGGTTGAAGCAATTCATTTTAAATCTCCTACCTGTACCTTCCACCGGGTGGCGCCTTCAACGATGGCAGTCCTCGCCAACGGTCTGTCTGTCTTTTCGTCTTTTTTGTTATTTTTAGTGTGTTTTAAAAGTTTGTGTTAATGTTCTCTGGTTTGTTTTATGTGGGGGTGGGGGAGGGGGTTGGGGGAAACATTTTTCAATCTCTTACCTTGCCGGAGATGCGTTTTTTTTTCCGGATCATATCTCCGGTCGCTCTGCGGCCTAATATCATGGAGCTGCCGGCCTTGCTCGAAACTGACTTTGAGACCCACCGTGGGGCCGTGGACTTACCATCGGAGCGTGCAATCCCTTGCCTGGGATCGACGCTCCAACTGTGGATTTCAACATCGAGGAGCTCGCAATCTCGGGTAGAGACTGATGTCGGGAAGCTCCAAAGTCGCATGAGGTTCGACTAGCCCCGACCCAGGTTCTGATTGCCCGGCGCGCGGGAGCTGAGATCCCCCCCGATGCGGGAGCTTGATCGTCCCAACGCGGAGGAATCGACCACCGGCTACGGGAGCCAAGATCGCCCCGTCAACGGAAGGCTCGAGGGACCTGACCCAACAAAGAAGGCAAGAGATTTAACTTTTTTTTTGCCTTCCATCACAGTGAGGAATGTGGAGGAGTCACTGTGGTGGATGTTTATGTTAAAATGTATTTTGTGTGTTTTGTTGCTTTTTATTGGTATGATGACTATGGCAAATCAAATTCCTCGTATGTTGCAAAACATACTTGGGTAATAAAGTATGATTATGATTATGCAGCCACTGATTTAATTTCTCTTAACTTCGTCGAAACATGAATCAGCGGTTTTTTTCTGAATGTTACAACTGAGATAGCTCAGCCCATTTCAAATTTGAAGTCTGACAGACACAAATGCTGGAGTAACTCTGCAGGACAGGCAGCATATCTGGAGGGAAGGAATGGGTGACGTTTCGGATCGAGACCCTTCTTCAGACTTACTCAATTGGAAGTCTAATCTCCACATCATATTACTGAGCTGGGGTGCTGTCAGTGTGGAGTTTACATGTTCTCCCTGTGACCTCTGGTTTCCACCCACAACACGATGTGCGAGTTTGGAGGTTAATTAGCCTGTGTAAACAAATGAATGCCCTTAATGTGCAGAGAGTGGATGAGAAAGTGGAACTGTGGTCTCATCAGGCAAAAAGTATAGAAGTGTGAAAATGCACACCTCCAGATTCAGGGACAGTTTCATCCCAGCTGTTATCGGGCAACTAAACCATGCTACCACAACTAAAGAGCAGTCCTAAATTACTATCAACCTCATTGGAAACCCTTGGACTATCTTTGATTGGATTTTACTGGACTTAATCTTGCACTAAACGCTATTCATGTTATTTGCTTTAAAATGTATCTGTACACCGTGGATGGCACCATTGTAATCTCGTATTGTCTTTCCGCTGACTGGTTAGCACGCAACAAAGACTTTTCAGTGTATCTCGGTACACGTGACAAGAAACTAAAATCAAACTCAAAAGTAGACAAAAATGCTGGAGAAACTCAGCAGGTGAGGCAGCATCTATGGAGCGAAGGAATAGGTGACGTTTCGGGTCGAGACCCTTCTTCAGTCTGAAGAAGGGTCTCGACCCGATACGTCACCTATTCCTTCGCTCCATAGATGCTGCCTCACCTGCTGAGTTTTCCCAGCATTTTTGTCTACCTTTGATTTTTCCAGCATCTGCAGTTCTTTCATAAACAAAAGAATCAAACTCAAACTCATTGACAAAGCTGGAGGAATAATTAATACAACGAGATGTGGCGTGGCAGTCATATTTCAAATAGAGGTGATACATAATTAATGTTATGGACATAATCAATGAGAGAAGTTGCAGGTACCGTACATAGCAATTTTACAGTTCACAGAAGTGAAAAGTTGTTGAATGTCTCTTCTTTCATTTCAGAACAAATTCTGTACAAACTGAAAGTTCACTTAGTAAAAAAGTACTTTGAATGATTTAGTACTTTGGTGAGGTAACAAGATCTTGGATGTGCGATAAACTCAACATTACATAGAATATTCATGGAACAAGCCATGTAGTCCAATTGGTCCATGCTGATCAAAAAGAGAAGCATTTAGCAGGTCAAGCAACATTAGTGAGGAGTGGGGTAGACAAAAATGCTGGGGAAACTCAGCGGGCGAGGCAGCATCTATGAGCGAAGGAAATAGGCAACGTTTGGGTCGAAACCCTTCTTCAGACTGATGTGAGGGTGGGGGGGGGGGTCGCGAAGAAGAAAGGAAGAGGTGGTGCCAGTGGGCTGAGGGAGAGTTGAGAAGAGAAGGAGAAAGTTGTAACTATCTGAAATTAGAGAAGTCAGTGTTCATACCCCTGGGGTGCAAACTACCCAAGCGAAATATGAGGTGCTGCTCCTGCAATTTACGGTGGTCCTCACTCTGGCCACGGAGGAGGCCCAGGACAGAAAGGTCGGATTCGGAATGGGAGGGGGAGTTGAAGTGCTGAGCCACCGGGAGATCAGGTTGGTTATTGCGAACCGAGCGGAGGTGTTCGGCGAAGCGATCGCCAAGCCTACGCTTGGTCTCACCGATGTAGAGCAGCTGACACCCAGAGCAGCGGATGCAATAGATGAGGTTGGAGGAGGTGCAGGTGAACCTCTGCCGCTTCTGGAAAGACTGCTTGGGTCCTTGAATGGAGTCAAGGGGGGAGGTAAAGCGACAAGTGTAGCATTTCTTGCGGTTGCAAGGGAAAGTGCCGGAGAGGGGGTGGTTCGGGTGGGAAGGGACCAGGGAGTTACGGAGGGAGTTAGTGAGGAGAGTCGATGTTTTAGGCCAAGAACCCTCCATCAGAA